>OY288275.1:83277505-84479744 GCA_958450335.1 Hibiscus tridactylites | reverse complement strand
GCCTGAGGATAACTTTGTTCTGCCAAATTCTCGATTAATCTTCTTTAAAAACTGAAAGAAAAAGTTGGGAGCTTTTAGTTTGTGCATTTTAACTGATGCTATCGGTATTCTATTGCAGATTACTTACAGTGTTCCACACGCCTTGATATCCACAACATATTGAATCTTTGGGACTTGGTCGAGGTAAGCGACAATTTTATTTTGTATCTAATATGTTGCCCTTTTCTTGCCATTTGGATAAGCGGTTAAGGTGCTATTCTCTTTGTTCTTTTCTACAGGATTGTCAACGGGTGTTCTAAATCTTGCTATTGTTATTCCACAGGTATTGCTTAGCACCTGAGCTCATTTTATCACGAATTACTTTCTTTCCCCTTTCTTTGGGTTTTTGTAGATGGGGGATAAACCAAACTTGATATTGGTACACTGTTTGACATGATCATTTCATTGATTGATGCACATTTGAAAAATTGAAGTAGACTGGATTTTCAGCTTCTCTTATAAATTTCTTATATGGGGTTTAAACCATTCATTGTTCTTGATTCTTTCAATATTAGGCTGTCTTATGTATTTTGAAATGATCATCTCATTCATTAGTACACCCCTTTGAAAATTCAAGTTGATTGGATTTGAGCCTTTTGTGTAAACACATGTTTAAACAATTTGTTTTTATTTCATGTTTAACTTGTGAAGGATTTATTGGGGAGAGGTCTCTCATGGACACACACATGCGCACAAATAGTAAATCTTTTAGATACTACCAAGCATCCCACTCCAACAATTTGATGGAAAATGATTCATTAATTTTTCACTTCTTGTTTAGTTTTGTTAAGCATCCAACCTAAAATCAATTGGTAATAAATGGAGGGGCCAAACTTGAGTTTAAGGCCATAGGGAATTCAATATTTAATAGATGTGGAAAAACAGCACTTAAGACCCCCTCTTATGTAAGTTTAACAAGGGCAAATGTGTAGATCTATTAATCCAACTTCATGTGGTATATATAATATAATGTTTTCATTGACAGAAATTCTTGTATTATCTTTCAAATTTAAATTGTGAAACTTCGATTGTTACCAATAGGTTCTGGTGTCTGTTGGAAGTGGACCACGGGATCAACTATTTGGTGTTGCATCCCTCATGAGTGGACTGATGGCAATCTTGGGTATCCCTCGAAGTAC
Organism: Hibiscus tridactylites; assembly: GCA_958450335.1. Classification (NCBI taxonomy): domain Eukaryota; kingdom Viridiplantae; phylum Streptophyta; class Magnoliopsida; order Malvales; family Malvaceae; genus Hibiscus; species Hibiscus tridactylites. Next base: position 84,478,566 of record OY288275.1, on the reverse strand, counting down.
TCCACAGAAGACCAGTGCCCTCCCATGAGGTATTTTGTTGTATCTTATTTTTTGTATGCCATCAACATAAACATTAAATTGTTCAGATATCAAGCATTTGTTGCAAATAGCGAGTTTAAAGCTTTTACATTTCAGCCTTAAAACTAGAAGCTTAAAACAAGATTGTCTCTAGAACATTAAGTTCATGGAATTATTCGTTGAGGTTGCCCTTCAAAATGGAAATGATGGAAAATGAAATACCGATATTTTGTATACTGATCATGATGGCAACTTTAACATAATGTTAACTAATATTTGTAGCTTTCAATGAAGTTTGTGTTGTTAAAAAGAAAGATATATTGTGGCTTTCATTGAATTCTGGATGAGACAAGTTATCTAAAATCAGTGGGGAATTTGTTTTTTGGATGAAAAATCTGCCCACCTGCTGGTAATGCTGGTGAAAGCGTGGAGTGTGTGATTCGAGAATTAGTCCCGGGACTACTACTTCCCTTAGCACCAAGATAAGTTGCTGCTGATTGGGATCTATTCCCTTAGAAAACATCAACTTTTTTTTTCTACAAAGAATTTTATTGGGTGATAGGAAACATTGAAATTGCTCATTTGTGGTTCAATCATGATGTATTGGAATCTCATGCATTGTCTTGTGCCGGATTTTGTTGAATGAAGATGGCGATTTGTGCTCTGTTGCCAACAGTATGTGAGTTGTGCTGATTGAAAATCTTTGATAGAGACATGCTTTTTTTATGCCCTGATCTTTCTTTTTTCCTGGAAAAAGAAAGGCTTGATTGATTTTTAAGTAATGGTGCTTCTCTTTATGATTATTCTGTTTTATTAAACTTTACCATATACTTTTACTCCATTGCTTTGCCATCTGAACATTGGATTAAGTTGTCGTGTTTTATTGCACTTTATCAGTGTCCATGAAAAAGGGCTGTTTTGCTTTCAATGCTCCCCCATAACCTGAGAACACCAGGCATTAAAAAGACCCTGACTAGCAATCATGACATGGCCGAGAACTGCAACCTTACTTATTAGCCTTTCTGGTAATATCGTTAAAAGTTGTACCCTTTCAATGTGCCTGAAATGCATTGGTTTTGGTGCCATTTCTTCATATTATCATCACTGACACAGCTGAGGCGTTTGGATGGAACATTGGAAACAGGAAAACAGTATTAATCCTAATAATAATTTTGGAATATTTATGACTTTTCCCCGTACAGAAAAGCAAACCATTTGCATTGTTCTTTTTAATCTCTGTTCATGCATGTTCCATCAATGGCAAATGAAGTTGTAGTAAGTGATACTTGTTCAAGGCATCAATTCCATCTTTTTTTCTTCTTCTTTTATTTCCTTTTTTTGCTTATCGAGACTAAGCAAGCAAGCAAGCATCAACTTTATTTTATAATTTGAGAGGGAATCTATGAATTTGTTCGAGTTTGTAGACAATAAGTATATAAAAAAGAAATCTTTATTAACATCACATACTGAAATGTCCTGTCACTGTTGCATATCCTTTTCCTTGAATGAAACTTGTAGTATATATTTGTGTTGTACGAAAGCCCTTGCTGATATGCCAATGCAAATTCTGCAACAACTTGGTATTAATTTTAAAGTGAAACGTTTCTTTTTCTGGTTAAATGCTAGAAAACGAATATCGTCCTTGTCATTCCAGAACATCATGTCAATTAGACAAGACAGGACCCCACTTCCCCCATTACAAATGCTAAATTCGAAGCTGGTTTCACTTTTTTTTTTTTAATTTTGAGACGATGACAAGTAAAAACTGATTCTCGAAGCTGCAGAGTATGGTCTGTAAGATGAGAAAACAAAAAGGTTGCTAAGCTTGGGTTCATCAACTGTGTTAATTATGAAGAAAAAGGAAACTGGATTATAAATGGTTGGAAATGGAGCACGTAATTGTGCATCAGTGTTCCCTTTCTTCCAGCTGCTGCTTCTCCATACGACCATACAGCCATATCTCCATTAACACACTTGGTGGTCCCCTTCATGAAACAATACCTACCTCCACATACCCATGAAGATAACCTTTTTTAAACCAATAAATAACCTCCTTTCTTTTTTCCCTTTTGTTCTGGTTTGGTCTCTCCAAAGTTGAAACCCCTAAATCCCCACATGTCGTTTAACATTTGCTGGATAGCTCTCGATTAGTTTCCCGCAATCAAAGCATGATTTTGTTCCCCTATTTGGATAAAAGAAACACGACCTGTGCAACTTGCACTGCACAAGCAGGCCGCAGCAGCAATATAATATGAACTTTAAATGGCTCGATTGTAGTAATATCTCTTGATGGAACAACCACCACCACCATTTCTTTCTCTCGTTTTTTCCACATTGTATGTATGTTTTTTTTCTTATCACCGATGGAGTTACTGCGAACTTAAAAGCCATCTATGTCAGAGACAAGTTGATATTGTAGGAAAACTAAAGTGTGGATTTTATTTGGTTTAATGCGGAGCCAGTTATCTACTTCACCTCTCATTCATTGCCCTCAGAAAACGAATGAAGTGAAGAGATAAAAGGCACAGCAGATGGGACCAGAGACGCAGATGTCAGCCAAAAGCTTGTCACCTCTCATATCGAACAATTAGTCTCGAGAGATCGATGTTCGATTCTCCTCTGCTGCTTGGTATGGGTTTCTATCACATGGGTTGTGCGAGGAAGGAACATGTTACATGCATGGCTGCCTTACAACATGCACTAACAATTTTTCATATAGAGCAGCCAATGCCATTGTCTATTATGCCAATATGCTTCTGTCATTTCTCCAACTAGCTAGAGGATCAAATTTTAGATAAATTCAAGTTAAACTACAAAATACATTGAAGTCTTTGCTAATTTTCTGTCAAAGAATACTCCCCGCCTCAATTGTTGAACATATAAGAAGAATTCAAATTCGAAGTGACTAACCTTCACATTCAGCTAGGACTAGGAGATAGAGAGAGAAAAAGAACAAAAAAGCTAAAGAAAGGATAGGATGGGCGTCCCCCCTCCAACTTCAAAGCATTTTTTCTTCTTTGCATTGGCTTCGGTATAGTGTTATTTTGACACGTTCCGGAACCTAAAGAGTAGGCCCCAACGGGGTCTGTATAAATATCGACATTCATTCCATCTCCAAACCCCATAATAAGCACAAACAACATAATAGCACGAACAGGATCGTCGGCTTTCTTTAGTCTTTACCATTGCAATCAATTTCATTTTAACTTATCCATTCCCTTCTCTCTTTTTTTCGTCCCCCCCATAACTTCTTTTATCCATAAATTTAAGATAGCTATGTATAACCCAAAGTCATCTTCCCCAACATCCTCGTTTCTCCCTCCTACAAAAACCCTTTTCAACAAAACTGTGGATCTTCCCATTCCCAGTAATGATGATGATGAACTTCATAGATTGCCTACTCTCTCTGAGGTATAAAAACAGCTTCGATTCTATAAAAGGGTACTTTTTTTCATCATATTTCATCCAACGCCGTGTTTATCTTGCTTTGTTTGTATTCAGGCTCTGGAAGAGATGAAAGCCATAGGGAAGATCTCCGGCCCGACGGCGATCAGTAGTTTACTTATATATTCGAGAGCAATGATCTCCATGCTCTTTCTTGGCTATCTCGGTGAACTCGAGCTTGCTGGTGGCTCTCTTGCTATTGGTGTTGCAAACATAACTGGCTACTCTGTAATCTCTGGTTTAGCCATGGGAATGGAACCCATTTGTGGACAAGCTTATGGAGCCAAACAATGGAAACTCCTGGGGTTAACACTGCAGAGAACAGTGCTTCTCCTCCTCTCGGCTTCTATCCCCATCTCTTTCATGTGGGTGAACATGAAAACGATCCTTCTTTGGTGTGGTCAAAACCAGGAAATATCATCCGTGGCTCATACATTTATTCTTTTCGCCATCCCCGACCTTTTCTTCCTCTCGCTTCTCCACCCGCTTCGAATCTACCTCAGGACTCAAAGCATTACGTTGCCGGTAACTTACTGTTCGGCCATCTCTGTGCTTCTCCACGTCCCGTTGAATTACCTTCTTGTTTTCCATTTCAAGCTTGGTGTAGCAGGGGTGGCTATATCCATGGTCTGGACTAATCTCAACGTCTTCCTCTTCCTCTCTTCCTTCGTTTACTTGTCGGGTGTATATAAAGATTCTTGGGTGACTCCCAGCATCGATTGTCTTAAAGGATGGTCTTCTCTGCTTGCTCTTGCTGTGCCGACTTGTGCCTCGGTCTGCCTCGAATGGTGGTGGTACGAGTTCATGATATTGATGTGTGGTTTTCTTGTTAACCCCAAGGCTACCATTGCTTCCATGGGGATTCTTATTCAAACAACCTCTCTAGTCTATTGCTTCCCTTCAGCTTTAAGCGTCGGAGTTTCCACCAGAGTCGGGAATGAACTCGGTGCAAACCGGCCCGGGAAAGCTCGTATTTCCATGATCGTCTCCCTCGTTTGTGCCGTATCGATAGGACTATTGGCCATGTTGTTCACGACCTTGATGAGACACCAATGGGGCAAGCTTTTCACGGACGACACTGAAATCCTCGAGCTTACTACCATCGCATTGCCAATCGTCGGACTCTGTGAGCTCGGTAATTGCCCTCAAACAACTGGTTGCGGGGTCTTGAGGGGTAGCGCCAGGCCAACCACCGGAGCCAACATAAACTTGGGTTCATTCTACCTGGTGGGAATGCCTGTAGCTATCGTAATGGGATTCGTAATCAAAATGGGGTTCCCCGGGCTCTGGCTCGGTTTGCTTGCGGCTCAAGCATCGTGTGCTTCCCTCATGCTAGTAGTACTCTGGAAAACAGATTGGACGGTTCAAGCGGAAAGAGCCAGAGTGCTGACACAAACAACAAGCAGCAACAACAACAACAACAAACCAGTTCCACCATTGCTGAATCCAAAGGAAACCATCAAGAAGAACAGGGGTGAGGTTGAAGAGATCATTTTGTGCATTAATGAAGAGCTTGTGAAGTCTGCTTCACTTGAAACACGCCCTCTCTTATCTAACTCGCACATTGATGAGCATTAACAAGAGCTTGCCAGTGCCACCCCTTCATTTTTTTACCCCCACACCATCTCATAAACCACTTTGATCCGGAAATTACAACTTGTTTTTACAACATTTCCCCACCCTAATTTCTACTGTACAAGAGAAGAGCACCTTTTATTCTATTTTTCTTGTTTAACTTATATCTTTTTCTCATCATGTATTTTTTTATCCTTGAAGTGAAGTTTGTGACTACTATAATAACACATGTAGAATGGAACCGATATATTTAAATTACTCATCTTAGTATATGTTTTTGGACCAATTGAGAAGTGACAGAAAGGAGAGGGAAATAAATAAATAAAGGGTTAAGCTGTCGGTTGTTTTAAAGACGTGTGGAAAGAGATTCTGCCTGCCTTTCTTGGTGTTCCTTCCATTTAAGGCTGCAAACCCATAGCTTGAGAACTTCCTAAAAAGGCAAAGTTGGCATATTAGCAAATATATTAATCATACTTCATTTATACATGTACAATAGTTTATAGCTTTTTATATGAAAAAATGGTAATTTTAATAGGATAAATATTTTATACACATGCGGTGGAAACTTTCAGTTTCCACAAGGGCCTTAATTTTAAGGTATGGGAAGTTAGTTTAGGGTATAGGGTATAGGGGTTTAGGTGTATGTGGTTAGAATTTAGGTACAATTGTTTTAATTTAAGGTTTAGAGTTATAATTTAAGGTTTATAGGTTAAAATTTAAATTCTCACTATATTACCCTGAAAACTAAACCCTAACATATAAACCGAAATTATAATCCTAAACCTTAAATTGAAACAACTATCCCTAAATTCTAAACCACTAAACCCTATACCCTAAAACTAAGACGCTTGTGGAAACTTTCAGTTTCCACCGTCAATGTATAGAATATTGATCAATTTTAATATCCGAACTTTAAATAATATTTTATGTATAATTATCATTATCTAATTTATTAATTTATATCAATTATTGTAATGGCTCATTGGAGAGAATTCTTTATTCTATTCACAATATTACAATTAAACTTTTTATTTTATTTTATTTAAAAGATTCAATATCTCATCCAACTAACTTAAAAAGGATTTAGTAATTAATAATAACCTTTTATGTTATACTTTTATTTTTTCTTTATACCCTCAAAGCTTTCGGGTTCTTTAAAACCGGAACAATCTTATTATAAAAAAAAAACCCGGAACAATCTTCAAATTTTTTTTACGGAAAACATGTATATTAAAAAACAATTGCTTAATATACACGTGCAATTTACGTATATCTGTTTATTTTAAAATTTAGATGCGTAGTTAGGTTTAAAGTTTAAGATTTAAGTCGTTAGAATTAGATATTTATATTTTATAATTTGAATAAGAAGAGTGTAAATTTTTTATGCAACTCATTTATTAAATAATATTTTTATTAAATATATATCATGTTTTTTATAATTATTATTATGCAGCTCATTTGTTAATTAATCTGGATCGAGTACCGCATAGACCTATTAAGGGACGTTACTCTCAACTCAATTTGCTCTATTCACAACATCAAGATAAAATTCAAACTTTTAACTTTGTTTAATATATCTAATATCTTATTTTACCAAACCAATTCATTGTTGATAAATAAATATTATGTTTTAAAATAAAGAAAAATGCTACTTTGGGAAATTAGGTATATTGATTGGCATCACCACATTAAATAAATATAAAAAGTAGAAATTGAATTGAAGTGACTTTGGGAATTAAAACATAAAGAAAATGGAACATATATAAACAAGTGGATGTATCTGTTTCTCTCCTGCTAAGTTATGGTGTAAAGTGTTTAGCAATTGATTTTCCAAAGAAGTTATATAGTTATAATGGGATTTGTAGAAATAAAATAAAATAAAAAACAGAAATGGTTGGAAGGAAATAGGAAAGGAGTAAAGAGAGGTCCCCCTGGTTGTGCTTCAGCTGAAGAAACAAAATCTTCCTATTATTGTCTGTCAACTTCTCACATGACAATCTGCTGCCTCTGCTTTTGGCACTTTCCACCACCACTATCTCCCCTTGTTTTACACATCCCAGAGTAAAAACACTGTAAATATTAAAAAAAAAAAACAATACCAATACTCAACAAATGGGTTTTAGTCGCACACGTATATATGGTTAGGATCTATTTACATCGTGTAAATTTTTTTAAGTTTTACATATTTTTTGAATCGTTAGATGTTAACCATATTTTATCCTATATATACATATAGTTATGATTAACTTACACAATGTAAAACTCTTTAAGTTTTATACGTTTTCTGGATCGTTAGATGGGAGGAATGGATGACTCATATTATCTCCTTACTTTTTTTTTCAAGTGATAATCTTCTCATATTTACTGTTAATCTCATCCATTCGTTTCACTCATCCAACGGTCCAAAAACGTATAAAACTTAAAAAAATTTACAATGTATAAACGGATCTTATCTCATATATATATATATATATTTAAATATTTAAAAAGTAAAGGAGACAAATGTACAAATAATCTTTTTTTAAATACATCATACAGGTAAAAAAAAAATGAGTTGGGGCGCACGAACCCCTCTTGGATCTTATGTCCCTTCATCCCTTAAATTTGTTTTTATTTAATTAAGTTACTGAACTAAGAACTTAAATTAATTAATTCATTTAATTAACTTTCAACATTAAATCATAATATTTTTTTTAAAATGTTACTTCACATGATAAACTAAAATTTATCGCGTTGCATTTATAATTTTTTTCAAAATAATTTTTTATAAATTTTATAATTTTTATAAAAAAATATAAAATATCTATTTAAAAAATATCAAATCAAAGCATTGTTTCACAACACACTGCATGCTGAGTAATCGCAATCTTCACTCTATAATTCTTCTAAGAGTCTGCTTTTTTATTTTAAGTGTTTTTTTTTTATTAATGTACTGTTTTCACCAAAATTCTAAAAAATGCATTATATATACACACAGTAACACATATTTGTGTTAGAATATTATCTCAACCAGTCCGCTAAACAATGGTTAACACTAAGTTATACTATGAAATTATTAGGTTTGAATATTTTTTTAAAAGCAGAAGGTTAAAAATAGCTCTTAATGTTTTATCTTTTGGTCATTTTAGTATTATTTTTTTTTTGCGCAAATAAATACTTAACGTTTCATTTTTCGTTCAAATTTCACCCTTCTTTGATGGAAACTGTTAGTCAACTAACAGTCAACGCCTGAAGTTGACATGACATGTCTGCAGGGCATGAGGAGATGACCTGACACTGCCACATGGCACTTTGCTGATGTGGCGATTGGTTAAAAATATTTAATTATTATTTTTTTAAATTTTTTTAAAAATGTCACGTCTGCAAAAATGGCACGTGACAGTGCCACATCATGTCTCTATGCCCTGCAGACATGTCACGTCAGCATCAAGCGTTGACCGTTAGTTGACTAACGATTTTCATCCAACAAAGATAAAATTTGAACGAAAAATGAAATGTTAGGTGGTTGGTTGTAAAAAAAAAACGTTAAAATGACTAAACTATAAAATATTGAGGGTTATTTTTAACCTTTTACTTTTTTAAATGTACTATCTTAATTATATAAAAAAGAAAGTGACTATATTTAAATGTTAATTACTAAAATGTTTAATAGATAATATAATATATGTGAATCATATACTGCTCCAAATCCAATGAGGAAAATATTATCCACTTGAATAAACAACAAGTATACCAAACTAATCGATTAGGTTTCACCTAAACTTAGGTAAATTTTTTTCTTTAAAAGTTGCATATTCTATATAAAAAAAATGCTTAAAAGAAATAGTTTAGTTCGTACATACAATTGCCTAGTCAAAAGCTTGAAACGAAAAACTATCGTTTCTGATAAATTATAGACATAATATAAAAAAACGCCTATAACGTATAATTAAATACATTTACTGTTAGTCGATTAATAATTTTTATATTAAAATTGCGATATCTTCAAATTTTACTGTATAATGATATTTTAGATAATTTTTAATTTTAAGTATCAATTAGATAAGTCTTAACTTTTTTTAATGTTTAAGTTTAATATTTAATAGATTATTAATTTTTTAATAGTATAAAGGTGATTACAAGATAATATATATTCATACATATTCTTAATTATTTGACAATACACATATCTTGCAGACAAAGTGATTGAACCTGAGTCTCCTAGATTAACATCATTCACTTTTTTACTATAATCACTTGTTGAGTTTAGATTATTGATCTTTTAATCTTAAGTAATTTAGTTCATTTTAATATTTAATCATAGCTTCGTTGATTTAACTTTTCTTTATCTTAAATAAAAAGGTTATAAATTAACTTTTGATTTTTGAAATTAAAATTTTGATATTATTTACTTGATTTATTTTGAAATGTAATCAAAATTCATATAAATACCGAACGATAAAAAGTCGGGAAAAAATCTTAATGAATCTTTTTGGAGTAAAGAATATGTGAACTATATGGTGTGGAGAATCAGTTCACAATGCCACCCATTATGGGATATATCTATCAGGCCATCATTTTGTTCCATAAAATTATTCTAAACTTTAAATAGAATATATTTATGCCACTTGTCAATATTTAATGTCTTATTGGACAAATGACTCCATCAAAAAGCGACACCTGTCCCTCATCTTGACCCACTTTGTTTTGAACTTAGCAGTCGGCCAATGGCATCATTTAGTGAACAGAAATCCTATGTCATTAAGTATCTCTATTCTATGCTTTAATATTAAAAAATTAAATTTTAAACTTTAATTTTAATTTTTAAACTCTAAACTTTATATTCTACCCTTAATTTCATATACTCTAATAATTAATTTTAACTTTAAATTCTATACTCTAAATTTTAAACTTCATTTTTAGTAAAAATGAGAACCTAAAAAAATATAATTAAAGACAAACTATTTCTATTCTTACTTAGTGCGCCACAAGAATCCCATTTTCACCCATTAAAAACCCCAAACATAACAAGAGAGGTAACAAGTCTAACCAAAACGAAAAAGGAGCCCTAAAATTTAATCAAAACCGCCCCAATTGCTTGAAAATAGTGGAGTGGAGTGTTGTGTTAATGCACTAAAGAAAGTGACAAAAGGTTTTTTTTCTTTACGGTAAAATACAATAAAGTTCACTCAACTATTAAAAATTACATTTAAGTCACCTAATTATTAAAAATATATTTGAGTTATTTAATTATTAAAAATTACATTGGGTCACCTAATTATGGGTAAGATTACATTTAGATAACTCCATTATTAAAGGTTACACTTGGGTCACTCAATTATGGGTAAAGTTACATTTGGGTCACCTTTCATATTAAAAAAATACATCAACTTAGTCATTTCTCCTTTCAAATCATTTGTATACCCTCGTTAACACTAGAATACTTCATTTGAAATCATTAATTAATTTAATATACAAATTGATGTATATATTTTAAATATGAAGGGTGATCCAAATGTAACATTACCCATAATTGAGTGACCCAAGTGTAATCTTTAATAATTGGGTGACCCAAAAGTAATCTTATCCATAATTGAGTGACCCAAATGTAACTTTTAATAATTAGGTGACTCAAATGTAACCTTACTCATAATTGAGTGACCTCCATTGTAGTTTACCCTTTTCTTTAAAGTATTCGTTTAAACGAGTTTAATGACTGATTTTTTCTGTTCTGTTAGTTCATAATAGAGTAGACGTTGACTATAAATTTTAAAAATGCTCCATGTTCAGAGCGAGCACATTTGTTCGGTTGGTCAAGCTGCTCATCTTTATTCTTTTATATTTCCTCTTAGGTCATGGGTTCTAGTCTTCTAGAGCTACTAAGAGCACCCACTCCTTCTCCTAGAGCCATGCTTTTCTCTTCTTTTTAAGTAGGATTAGAATTAAATTTAAAATTTGTAAAAAAATAATTCTACATTCAGAGCAAAAATCAAATCCTCGACCACCGATTAAGATAGACGAGACCCTTACGATAACAGGGTTTTGTCCTACTGATATCGGTAAATATATAATAACAATTAATACCTAAACTAAAACTGGTAAAGGTGTATGTGCCATTTAGCCAATATTTGCCTTGTTGAACGTCTTTTCAAAGATAAGAAGCCAGTCATCATCCTCTTTGGGCGGAAGCTGTGGTGAGTGGTCGGCCCTTGTCTTACTTTCTTTTGTTATTTTTTCTCAGTGAAATGAAAGGGAATGAAGCTAAGCTGTGCTCCTGTGCCGCAGTGGCCATTATCTTTTAAACCATAACAAGTGTTTCGGGGGCCTTTGAATTTGTGTTAAAAGCACTAAAAAACCCTTTTACTCTTAGAATTTTTAATATTTTTGAATGACCCGTGGCCGAAAGCCACCTTTATTGGGTTAAAAAAAAGCCTTCAAAATAGGGGTCTTCTCCACATTATTGATGTATGCTTTTCATTTGCCAGTTTTTGCATATATTGTCAAAGCTACACTTGTCAAGACAATAATTTTGCATTGTCTAGTCCTGATTCATGCCCCCATGCAGCCATTGGCAACAGCACCTTGGGATTGCATGCATCAGCATTCAGCAATCAGCATAACCCTATATCTAAGATGTGTACCCTTTCGGTCTACGACTATATATGCATGCCATGTTATACACAAAATGCAAACCAATACATAAAAGTCAACCAAGTTGGGGAAATGAACATGTTTTTGACGTAAGATATGGCTTTTTATTTGGAACATGAATTTCAAACGATATTTTTTTAGCATCAGTGTTCAGTTTGGCACTTTGAGTGCGTACCATATATTTTATGTACACCAAAATTAAGATATATAAATCATGCATTTGATCAAGGGATGGGCCGGCAGACTCAAAATTTTATACTAGGGATGCTAGAGTTAGATCATTAAGAAAAATATAAAAAAATACTTAAATTATATGATAATTTAATTTTTTTTAAAACACAATCACATCACAACACTCTCTCGCTCCACCCCTCAAAGAAAGGGAAAGTGTAAAAAAGCTAGAAGAAAGGTAGGGGGGGACTATTATATTGAACGAAAAGGCCAGGCTTGCAAGCGATAGAAAATATGCGGTGCTGACCAATAAACGAAGTTAGAAGAAAGGCAGCCCTAGCTAGCCATAGCTATTTTGGATCACTTCTCCTTCAAAGATGCCAATCCTCTGGCATTCGGATGGTCACCAAAGAACTGCCAAAAGGAAGCAGTGGTGAGCAGTTATGGTAATGGCTTTTCCCAAATGTGTCCCTATATGTGCAATACTTTTACACCAAAGAACTGCCAAAAAGATTATGATTTTGGACGTACCACTGGGAGGAAACGAGAATAAGCATTTGCAGAGTTTTTATTTTTTTGGTTTTGGAAAGTAAGGGTATTTTATTTGAGCTCAATTTGTCTCTTTTGTTTAGAGCTATAGTTTTCAGTTCCTCTAAACAAGAACCGACCTTTGAACACTTCCTCTCGTTTACACTTTTTATATATATTTTCAAATAATCTTTGCACTTTTATGCTATTTTTGTTAATGTAAAGTCAAACACTTAGAAAGCAACCACACCCTTCATGATCCAAGATAAGACACGCCTTTTGCCACTTAGCCTAAAAGGACTAGGAGGGTGGAACTATGTGTTGTTTTTAAGTGTGTGCTTTGCTTGATTATTATTATTTCAAACTACATTTTGCTTTGAAGTGAAAACTAAGCAAACAATGAAAAAGAGATTCCCACTCTGACTTAGTGCCTTTGACATTTTTGTTTTTGTTTCTTCATTTGGGAGATTCATCATGTTCTTCACACTTTGACTTAATTTTCTGTTTCCTTTATGGTTTGATCATTTGTAAGCTTTGGGTGGCTTTCAACTCCATCATTTCTTATTTCAACAACAAATAAGAGAGGGAAAACTCAGTCCAATATCAAAGTGTTTGGTACAACACATGTAGGCTCTGCATCTTAAACGTTGGAATTCGAGTTTTAATCGAGACAAAGAACTCCCTTCAAGTAAAGTACTGTGAACTTTGGAGGTTTGGTCTGGCAGTGAATGACATGAAAGTATCCTAACAATACTTATACAATTATTGTCGAAACAAATCATTGACAGCAAGACAAGTCTGAGTTTGTAGCTTGCAAGTCAAGTAACATAATTAAGAGAAAAGTCATGATATGGTTAGTCTGAGTTGAGGTGTTCACTGAAATTTCTACCCTGGTAAAATGTGTGCAAGCATTTTTAAGATTCTTAGACATTAGCACTGGAATTGTCTCTACTCTCACAATTCAAAGAACCTATGTATACCTTGAAGCTGAATAGCATTTATAGGCCCAGCTCAGGAAACGTACGACATATACAGCATGCAATGCTACAAATAATTGCAGCATCTATGACACCACGTCCCAAAGAAATGAGAAAAGATGGGGGAACAAGAGGCTGAGATTAAAACAAAAAAACAAATAACGTTGGCAGTGTGGGGAAATAATAATGCAAACACGAGTCAAAGTCACTTATTTACCACTATTCCCATATGCTGTCTACAGAGACTTGGTATATTTATCAATCATCAATCAAGCTTTTACATTTAGAAGACAGGGCATGGCAAACCTGCTTCAGAAACACAAGTTGATCCATATCAATGTGTCATAATTTGAAAGAGGACAACAGATAGTTAATGCAAATGTCATTCTTACTTTCATATGTTTTTTCTTTCACATTTCACCCCGGTAACCATTTCGAAAACAGAAGGAAGATTCTGAGCTATCTGTTAACGTTCATTTGAAATGCTGGGAACACAACTCCACGGATAATAAATTAGGGCCACCATGCCCTAAGCAATTAGGCATATCAAAACTACATGTGCTCCTACAGCAAATTCAGCCTCTTAAATCGATTTTCTTTCTTTTTATTGATAAAAACTACATTGAAGTCAGATAAATATGAATCCAATTCCAACCTATATATACAATTTATTTTTTAATGTATATGACGTGTAATATACACATGTTGATCTTAAGTTTAAATCATAAACTCTAAAATCTTACCTTCTAAACATAACCTTTAAATTATAAAATCTAAACTCTAAACTCCTAAAGTTTGCATATGATATATATACCCTAAAATTAACAAGTTTGCACACATAAATAAAATAAATAAATTTTAGACATTTAATTTAATTTTGAAATTATTTTTTGATACATAAGATGTGTAAAAAAATTGCACAACCCTTCATATTAAAATTATAATACATTACATACTTAACCCTCTAATTCCAATTTAAATTTTAAATTTAAGAGTTTAGAATTTAGTACTTAAGGTGTTAGGATATTTAGAGTTAAGAAGTTTTTAAAAACTTATATATCAAAAAAATTAACTCTAGATTAAATTCAATAATAACTATTTCTTAAGGTGTTATGGGTATAAAGTTCTTTTGATATTTTGAACTTCGAAATGATTTGCTGGATGAAAACTATGATGAAAAAAATATTTCAAACAAAAAAGCTTAAACATATGGAGGGATGGCATGATGCATTGGGAAATATCTACTCTTAAAGAGACATGAGAAGAGCATTGTTTCGGTGCAGCCAATCCAGGAAGAGTAATTTCTCACTTTATTATGTTCCTTGTTTGTTTTAATCCAGAAACCAGATGAAGCCTGAGTTGCAGTCTGCTAGAGAGATTAAAAAAAAGCAATGCTGTTGTAAATTCGAGTGTTCAGTAGTATTAACAGAAATTTCATTGTTAATTTAATAGAGTTTAGTAGTTTACAGGATAAGCAGTCGTAATTTTCGGGCTTCCCCAGTTCCCCCACTCGCTGACATTTATAATCTGTTGACAGAAAACATTCCTTAAAAGAACTTATTGAATGAGAAGCAATCGAAAGAGAAGACAGAAGTTGAGCATCACCACATAGATGGCATTTATTCTGCTTCAGCGCAATGAGCTGCTGGCAACATTCTCTTTCTCGATCTCTGGTGATCCGATGTAAATATGTGCAATATGAGCTATTTTTGGCCAGCCGTTACCTGTATTTTTCTTGTAATGTTCTTCAAGACTAGGACATTCTTGAATAGAAAGACGCTGGAGATTGCTGAGACGTTGAAGGTTGTCCGGAAGTGATGTGATATTGGGGCAATCTGATATTGCCAAAGATCTTAAAAGTGAAAGATTTAAGATCCACTCGGGCAATGCATTTAAGCCAGGACAACCATGGATTTCCAGATTTTGCAGTGTCCTGACATATTGAATACTATCAGGCAGAAATGATAGCTGTGGACAACTTAAAATGCACAAACTCCTTAGCATGGAAAGATTTTGGCACTCATTTGGCAAAGAAACCAGACTTGGACAATACATTATGGTTAAATGTTCGAGAGAGCTAAGATGTTGCAGTCCAATCGGTAACAATCTTATGTTACTGCAGTTCTCAATGGATAAATGTTTAAGGGAGATTAACCCGGTTATACTCTGGGGCGGAGCAGAAAGGCTATGACATTCACTGATCTCCAGAGACTGCAGACAGCTGAGGTTTTGCAATTGCAGTGGCAAAGATACGAGCTCCTCACACCAACGAATTGTCAATGTTTTCAGAGAGACAAGGTTCCCCAAACTAGGAGGGATGTACCGAAGCTTGGTACAAGAGCTGATAGTTAGAGACATGAGATTAACATTGTTTTGAAGCAAGTTATCCAATAGAATCAACTGTCCTGTAAAAACATCAATAACTAGGGTAGAGAGTGAGGATACATTTACCACCGATCTTAACAAAGTTTCCTGGCAGTTCCGCAATTCTAAATGCTTAACTGACTGAAATTGTGGCATGTTCATCAACCTAGGGCATTTACTGATTGTTAATTTAACAAGTGACTTGAATTCTTTCCCCCCACTTATGCTCCACCAGAGTTCCAGATCAGGGAAGTCTATGAGAGTTAGCTCTTTTAATGATCCAAACAACCCTCTTGTGTCTTTTCCATAGAACTCACGGCCAATAGTCTTCACAGCATTCATTCCGCGCATGTAGATAATCTCTAGGAATGGAAGTTCCCCTAAAGTAGGGAGATGGACACATCTTCTGCAGTTGATCAACTCCAATTTAGTTAAGCCACGAAGTTTGAGAGTACTCATCGACCTTGAGAAGCTGATTCCTGGATATCCTTTTAAGGATAAACGTTTGAGATTTTCCGGGAGTTGAAGACACTCCAGCACATACTCTCCCATTTTGCAAATAAAATCATTGCTCGTGTTCAAGTTCAAACCTTCATGATCATCTCCCCATGACAACTCCAAAGAATGAAGGTTTTTCTCTTTTAAGTTTGCTTGAGCTAAAAATTCACGCTTTATATTTTCAAGTTTTCTAATTGTTAGCTCACCTTTGAGCTTCAGTCGACTCAGCTGCATGAGATTTCCATTCTCCCTGAGATTGGTCTCATGTGCAACAATGAATAATGGCAACGTCTGAAGATGACGAAGTCTATAAATGTTACCTGGCAAGCAAGTTAATCTTTCACAGCCATTTATTACAAGATGTCTTAGCCCGAGCAGTTTCGCCAAGTTCCTTGGTAGTTCAATGAGATCAGTGCAGCCTGATAGGTTCAGCACCTGCAAGTTATGAAGCCTGCATATGCTTTCTGGTAACATTTCTATCAAGGTATTTGAAAGGTTGAGGTACCTCAAATATTTCAAGCAAGAAATTGTGCCCTGCACCCTTTTGATGCCACAGTTACCCAAATCCAGGACTCGGAGATACTTGAAACTTGAGAACAATTTAGTTGGTACTTCACCAAGACCACCTTTTGGATTTAACAAAATGAGAGTTCGCAACTTCTTAGTTTTGTACAAGGCTTCTGGAATAGTACATGATCCAGAATCACAGACCACGGATAAGTATCGCAGTTTAGCAAAATTTCTTGGCATGCACCCACCTTCATATACAAAGTACTCTTCTCCTGCAACAGATTTTGCAAGATCATGAATGATACCATGCATCCTGCATTCTATTACTTCGCCAAATTCATTTTTCTTCACATGTTCAAAGAAAAGCATCCACATTAAGTCGTTGAAGTATTCATTTCCGATCTCCTCTAGAGATTTTCTTCCCTCAATCTGTTGAATAAGGCCCTCTGCTATCCAAAGATGGATTAACTTATCTTTCTTGATGACATAATTTTTAGGAAATATTGAGCAATACATAAAGCACCCTTTTAGATGTGAGGGCAAACGACTATAACTCAGCCTTAGGACTGGCAATATCCCATTTTCCTCTTCGCAAACATTCCACAGATCACTCTCCTGCACACATAACCACTCTGTTGGCTCTCTTTTGAAGCGCAATAGACCACCCAGTGTCTTTGCAGCGAGAGGAACTCCCCCACACTTCCTCACTATTTGTTTCCCGATAGGGAACAAGTCTGGGTTGTCCTTTTGGCCATGAGCAAAGGCACGTTGTTTGAACAAAGCCCAACATTCATCATCGGATAGACCCTTCAGATTGTGAGAAGACACTGTTCCAACTATTGCTGCAACCTTTGCACTTCTTGTTGTGACTATAACTTTGCTTTCCTCTGCACCAAAATTCAGCAACGTTTTAAGCTTATCCCATTCATCCTCATCCTCGTTCCATACGTCGTCCAATACAAGCAAATATCTCCTGTCCAACAATAAATCTCGTAGTTGAAACTGAAGAGCATCCATTCCCAGGAGATCATCACATCTTCTCCTAGTTGCAGATTCCATCATCAAGTTCAGAATCTTTCTCACACTGAAATCACCATTAACAGAGACCCACATCCTCAGCTCAAAGTTTCCCACCACCCTCTCATCATTATAGACTGTTTGAGCTAAAGTAGTTTTACCAATGCCCCCTAAACCCACTATGGGAATAATCGAGACAAATCTGTTAGCTCTTCTCTCAGTATTTACCAGTAACATCTGTGTTATCTTTTCTTTATCTTCTTCCCGTCCAATTACTTCAGGTTCAAACACAAAAGACCCGGTCTCTCTTTTCTGTCCACCTTTCATATCTTTATCACCGAGTGTTTCTTTGAGCTTGAAACAAGACCTTTCTTCCAATAATACGTCTAGTCTCTGCCTTATCTTTGTTAGCTCAGGCAATTTTCTGAGGTATGCTATAACAGGATTCAAAGAGGGGAAGATATTGCTGACCTGCTGGGTAAAAGTATTTTCATTTTCCAGCAGGGTAAATTCCTCAAGCAGGTCATCAGCATCATAAGCTACCTCTTTAAGCTCAGTTAACCACAACTTCAATGCTTTATCAGCAGCTTGCCGCTCTTCTGCATCTTCGAGAACAGCTTGGATCATCTGCATAGAACGTTGGAGCTTCTGGATCTCATCCTTGAACCCACAACGATTGGCAATCTCTTTCAAAATCCGAGAGGCTACCTTTTCAAACACAGCCTGCAACAGAGGGGTCAAAACTATCTCCGCCATAATGTTGCTGCAAAGTAAGGTTTCAAAATTGCTAGTAGTATAATCCCATCACAATTTGCTTCAAGTATATATCATACACACACATCATTTTCAGTCAGAGTTCATGGCTTCTCAATGGGAACTCAACTGGTGGCTACGTGTTTGAGCACCTTTGAAAATTCACTATTAAGTTTCAAGTTTCAACTGAGAAAGGAAATGATGGTAGGACATCCCTCCATGACTTTGAACAATGCAATTGACTTATCCTTTTTTTTGTGTGGTTCATATTAGTGTTTTCAATGAGTCACCTTTTTTAAATGATTTTTGCTGAGTTTTTTTTCCTCCCTTTTTTATGTTTTCAAATGATTTGATTGCCAAAACAAGGGGTGAATCTCAAACTAGCCCCCTTAGAATCTAAATTCCCCAAACTAGTACTCAAAATTCTATATTACCTGAACTAGCACCATTACAGTTTGGGTGGCAATCGGGGAATAACCGAAAATCGTGGGGATCCGAATCTGCGGGTATAGGGAATAACTAAAATCTTCACTCACAAGGACGGGGAATGGGAAGTTTTATCGCCGAAGCTTAAATGGGGACGAAATTGCTATATCCGAACCATGAGTATAACAGCACTATACCCGTATAAATCACCATGGGGATCCCCGAAAAATATTCGCAGAGATCCCAATGTTTTACAAAGTTGGATGGTCGTAAGGGTAATCTACCTATTTTTCAAAAAAAATATAATCTCTCGTAATCTGAGTATGCCCTGGAGTAAGTTTAGAATCTCTGTAAATTTCATAAAAATAATTAGAATGTGATTTATACATCGTTGTAAACGTGATTCATACACGTCGAGTTTTAAAAAATTGAAAAAAAATATTTTTATTCAAACTCGTTTACCATAATGGTGTTAGTTTGAGAAATATAGACTTAGTGTTATTTAGGTAATTTTAGGATGTAAGTTGCTAGTTTGGTCTTTCAACAACAAGCAAAAGGGAAATTAAATATCATTGCAGTCAAGTGTAGAGCTAGCTGTAAACAAATTGTCCTGGAAGACTGATATTTGGACAGAACATGATACTTAAGTTCTCAAGGACTGTCAGAAATTGCAGCTCTACAGGTAAGGACGTCAGTTTGATCGAAGAGAGTTCAGGCCTTGTATATCCTCCGGCAGGAAATTAAAACCAGGGCCATTGAATTATCTCCGGAGACTCCCAAGGAGTTTATCAGGTTTTGCAGTCCTCTAGGTAATGAATTGTAGCTCTTCACACCACCAACTTGCTAATGATTTTCAGATGAGTTTTTCTGAATTCGGACAAAGCTAATCTTAAAGAGACATGTAGTTTGGGACAGCTTCTCCACGAAAATCAAAGGCTGAACATGTAGTCCCAGATATGGCAACCATGGCATATTTTTTTACTAATTTTTACGACATAAAACATTTTCTGAGTGTCAATGTAGAAAATGTTAAACATGTTAATCATCAAGGATTGTTAATCGTTAAAATGAAAAGAAGCAATGAGAAAAAGGAGCTGGCTACAGTGTACTGTCTGTTTTGAAGTACTGATGTTCCCAAATAAACATACAGGGTGAGAGACATCTTCTTCTCTCTTGCCTCGTTTTTCAAGTTCAGGACAATCTTGAATGGATAGGCGTTGAAGTTCACTGAGTTGCTCGATGCCTTCCGGAAGAGACTTCATATTTTGACAGTCTGAAATTGCCAATGAGTTTTGGACAGGTACAAATTTCCAGATTTTGTAGCATCATCTCATTCTGGAAGAGATACTAATTCTGGGCAACTTAAAATGGTCAAGCTCTACAGTATCAAGAGATTTTGCAGGCCATCAGGTAGAGAAGCCAGATTGCACTCGAGGGCCGTGGCGTGCTACATTCCAGTTGGTAAAGAATTAAAGCCATTACAGTTTTCAATAGACTGGAGAACGAGCCAGAAGCACAGACCATGTCAGCAAGCAAAAGTTTTTAACAAATTTCTAAACAAGCTTACAAGTGACAAGATTCAGGGTCATCTCTTAAATTCTGAAATCCCCTCTAATTCTCTTCATTTCTGTGCAGTTTTTGATGATAAACAATGAAGGAAAAAGTTGCTTAAGATTATAATCACAGAGTAAACCATGCACTTTTGATGATATTGGTACTAAAATGATTATGATTCCCTCTACCTTTTGAAAAATAATAGGCCTCCTTAGAATGCCAACCTACGAAAAGTGTAGGTTCGATAACAGAAGCAAGATTCTGAGTTATCAGTTAATGTTCATTTGAAATGCTTGGGACACCACCCCATAGATAATAAATTAGAGCCGCCATGCCCTAGGCTAAATCCTTAGGCATATCAAAATGCTTGCCGTGATAGATTAAAAGTTTGTCCACTTCCTCTGGTAGCTAGAGAAACATATAAAGGAATAAGTTTCCAATGAAACCAGCAACTAGAACACCTCATTATGGAAGTCCTAGAGATAATGTCCCACACAACTTTGGAAAGAAATACCTTCAAGAAAATTCTCAAATTCTTAAAAAGTAGAATTAGGGTCCGAAACTCACTCGACAATATATTTTCTAACAAGGCTGAGGGAACGCTGGAGGTCGGCGAGGAAATCAAAGAAAGAAGTAATCAAGAACGCAACAGACTCATTTAAAAAACAATTTACAAACAACTAATACAAACAAAAAAAACATATGTAGTTGGATTAGGATTTAAGGTCCAAAACTCAGACGAGATATTTTCTAACGAGGCTGAGGTGAAGCTGGAGGTCGGCAAGGTAATCAAAAACGCTGCAGGCCAATTTAAAAAACAAATTACAAACAACTAATACAAAAAAGATGGTAGAATTAGCGTCCGAAACTCACTCAACGAGATATTTTCTAACGACTAACGAGCCATGAGGAACGTTGGAGGTCGGCAAGGTAATCAAGAACGTTGCAGACCAATTAAAAAACAAATTACAAACAACTAATATCAAAAGGATAGTGGAATTAGGGTTCAAAACTCACTCGACGAGATATTTTATAACGAGGCTGAGAAGAACGATGGAGGTCGGTGAGGTAAGGGAAGAAGTCGGCAGCGGAGGGACCAAGAGACAAAAATTTACCGCCAAATCGGCGTGGTTGTTGGTGGCCGTGAGGAGAGAGAGAGAATATGGTTGTTGAAGCTGCTCCGGCGATGGACACGATAGAGATTTGACGGAGGTGAATCGGACGGGAAAAAACGACGAGCCCCAGAGAATCAAGAGAAATGGGTCTGTTTCTTTTATTGATGTTTGAACAAAATGTGTAAACAGATTACAATGGATTGAGATTGGGCCGTGACCCACTACCCATTTTTATATACAAGAGAACCTAACAAAATAACCAAATACTAACAGACTAACTAAATTCTATTATTGGGCTAGTCCAGCTGTCAAGGAAGGTTCTGGAGAATTCTGGGCTATATTTGTACTTGTGCTAACATTCACCCGGCTTGTTGTTGTTTCTTCGAGGTCTGAATACAAAATCACGTTCAACTTCTTTCTGAAAACTTCAAACTATTGAGCAGAAATGGGTTTAGTCATTAGATCAGCAACTTGAGAACTAGTTGGTATGTAACCAACCTATAGCAGACCACCCAAAATTTTCTCTCGAACAAAATGCAGGTCTAAGTCTACATGTTTTGTCTTGGCATGCATTACCGGGTTCGCTGTCATGGCAATCGTATTAGTATTATCACACCATACCATTGGCAAATTATCCAATTGAACGCTCATGTCTCCCAGCAAATTTTGAACCCACATGAGTTCAGCAGTTGCATCAGCTAGGCTCCTATATTCGGCCTCCGCTGTAAATCTAGACATTGAGCGTTGTTTTTTCGAGCTCCAATAGACAAGATGATTGCCAAAGTATACACAATGACCCGAGATAGATAATATATCATCTTCATCACTACCCCAAATCGCATCCGAAAACGTAACAAGATTGAGACAAGTATTTTGTTGTGCAGGGAACCATAGCCCAAAACCAATTGTGCCCTTTAGATACAATAATATTCTTTTGACAATGTTCCAATGAGAAATAGTCGGATTTTGCATATATTGCGCAACTTTGTTAACTGTGTATACAATATATGGACGCGTATGACAAACATAAAGCAATGCACCAACAACGCTTCGAAACTTAGTGACTTCAACAAATAATTCACCGTCACACTTACTGAGTTTTGGAGACACAACCATAGGGGTATCGACTGGTTTTGCATCACCCATATTTTTTCTTTGTAGTAACTCAGAAATGTACTTTTGTTGGCTGAGAAATATTCCATCGGCAGTCGTTAAAGCTTCAAGACCCAATAAATATTGTAAGGCTCTGAGATCCTTCATGGAGAACTGATCATGAAGCTTGCGCTTGACCTGCACAATATGATCTTCAGAATTTCCAGTAATTAGAATGTCGTTAACATAAACAACTATATAGGTAATCACTCCATTGTCGAGAACATTGAAATTCTAGTGTGAGCAGAAAAGACTTGAGCTTAAAAAATCATTGTCGAGGAGCTTGTCGCAAGCCATACAACGACTTAATCAACTTGCACACAAGAGGTGGACCATTTGAAATCGATTGCTCAAATCCGGGCGGTTGTTGCATGTAAACTTCCTCTTGTAAGTCACCTTTCAAGAATACGTGTTGACGTCGACTTGATACACTACCCATTTGTTGGACACGGCTAAAGAAATTATCACATTAATGGTGAGTGATTTTACCACAGGGCTAAAGGTGTCTGTGAAGTCATGGCCCGGAATTTGTGAGTATCCCTTAGCGACGAGTCTCGCCTTGTAGCGATCCAAAGACCCATCCGCATTACGCTTTACTTTAAACAACCATTTGCATCTGATAACTTTGCGCTCAGCTGGTGCAATGACCAGCTCCCATGTCTCATTAGCCAGAAGAGCAGAATATTCAACCATCACTGCATTTCTCTAATCAGCATTTTCTAGAGCTTTATAAACAGTTCTAGGCACTTCATCACAATTCAAAACGAATACCTTTGGCTTAAAAATCCCTCGTTTACTACAAGTCAGCATTGAGTGCGTATTTCCCAATGAGCTTGCAGTGGAAACTGCTGCTGGTGGTACTGCAACAAGCGACTCGGTCGAATCTGATGTAGACGGGGAAGAAGCATGCTCGGAAGGTGTAGCAGTTACCTCATGACCGAGCGATGACGAAGCTGGTTCATGTAAGGAGTAAGTTGTGGTCTCCTCCACTCCAGCTTGTTGTTGTACATTAGCATGAACAGTGTCATCGGGCACTTGTATAGATTCCTCACACTGAACAGAACCAGAGGGGGTTGTAGTTTCATTAGGCATTTGTGTAGACGGCTCATGCTGATCAGAACCATTAGGGGCTGCAGATGCATTAGGGACTAGTTGAGATGGCTTATGTTGATTTGCACTAGAGGGGGTAGACAAAACAGGGACAGACGCGAACTTGAAACAGCCTGGTTGTGAGTCCTTACCCAAAGTCACCTTTGCTGTAAATGGAAAAAGAGTTTCGTCAAATTTAACATGTCGTGTAACGTAAAGTCGACCTCGAGTATCTAAACATTGATACCCATGGTGCTTCGACGAATATCCCAAAAATACACTGACTAGAACGAAAATCCAACTTGTGTCTGTTATACGGTCGTAAGTATGGATAGCAGGCACATCCGAACACTTTAAGAAATCCATACTCTGGCTTTCGTCCCTTAAGCTTCTCATATGGAGACATGTTGTCAAGAACTTGAGACAGAAGACGATTTATAATGTAGGTTGCACTCAAAATTGCATGTGACCAATAGTACTTAAGAGGAACTGAGGCTTGTGCGAGCAAACACAATGCAGTTTTAACAATCTGACGATGCTTGCGCTCTACCACACCGTTCTGTTGTGACGTGTGAGGGCATGTCACGCGATGTTGTATTCCCAGTGAATTCAACTTGCATGCTAAAGCTTGAAACTCGCCACCACCATCGGTTTGCACGGCCTTAATCACTAATAAGAACTGAGTTTTTACCAAGGCAACAAATGCATCAAAAACAACGAAAACTTCACTTTTATTTCTGAGTAGGTAAGTCCAACAACTTCTAGTACACATATCAACAAATGAAACATAGTAAGAAAAGCCACTCGACATTATAGGGGTAGGACCCCAAACATCCATCTCTACAAGCTCAAAAGGGACTTTGTATACTGTATCTGAAGGCTGAAAGGGTAATGAATGAGCTTTGCCCATTTGGCATGCTTCACAAACTGACTTCCTATCAAGACGAACTTCTTTATGTGTAACCCCCTCGTCCCGGTCTGGATGGCTGACCGGCCCGAGTAGACTACACGGGGAAAACCGAAACGAAACCCGTTAAGGTTCCCCCTCAGTTAGCAACCCTAGAAAATTTTCTTTTAATTTAATCTTGTCTATAGGCATGTTTATTCCTAAGTGATCACGTCAGCGGAAAACAACAAGAAAGAATCATATTCGAACCTAAAAATCATACATTAACTGTTCATTTTACACTTACAGGGCAGGCCGTATCGATACACCAAGTAAGGGTATCGATATGCCTTGACTAGGTCAACCCAAACAGTCAACTCAGGGAAGACCGTATCGATACAGCCCTTGAGCGTATCGATACGCCCTTCTCGGTCAACATCTCGCAGTCAATGAGATAAACTCGTACCAATACACCTATAGCCCGTATCGATACGCCGAAGTCTCACCAAAAATCTCAGATTTCCAATGAGCTTTGGGCGTAACGGTACACCCCCGCGTATCGATACACCTAGCCAAAACTGAGACCAGAAGGGTAAGACCGTATCGATACAGCCCTTAGGTGTATCGATATGCCCTGCACTGCAATTCTCCAAATTTCATCTAAAACACACAAGACTCGATCCTAGATGCAATTTAAGACTCCCCTAACCACAATTAAGCATTCATACAACATTTCACAATCAAGATCTAGCATATGAGGCATTTAATCTAACAAGAACCATACGAATCAAAGGTTTCATACAATTCCACAAAGAAGGCATACTTAGTAATCTTAAGGCTTCATACACAAGACAACCAAACATAAAGCATTCATAGGCCAAGTTCATACACTCTTAGGCACATAAAATTTAGCAACAAGATAGACATGGTCCTCAATCCATGAAACAAAAGCATAACACATCCATAATTTAACATGCTCAAATAACACAAATCACCTAAGAAGTTTGACACCAACTCCTACAACTCTATACCCCATCGGCTAGGCATTATTACAAAACACAAACCATACTTGAGCTAGCTTGAGAACTCTAAAAGCTCCTCCCTTGCCCACTTGCCTCCCGAACTCTAACGATCTGCATGTTGGAAACAAGAGATAGCGTAAGCTAACAAGCTTAGTGAGAGGAGCTCTATAAATTCACAACATGCAGTTTTCAAAACACTTTTCATGATGGAAATAAAACAATAGATGCACAAAAGACTTTCTCAACAACAATCCATGGTTTGCACAAGCACAACCAACAAACACACACGGTGGGACTACACATCACCGTTCCGACTAATAGATTTCCAATGGGACTACACATCAAAGTACTTTCCTACTAGCCACTACCGGTGGGACTACACATCACCATAGTTAATACAACCATCACGTGAGGCTCAACATCAACACGACTACACAATATCAATTGTATAAGACAACTCAAGATTCACATGAAAGTCACAACACATAGCCATTCATCCATTTATAGCAAATCATAGGAGTAGAAACTTACACTCGGGTTTAGGTGAACCCTCAAGGTTCCACCCAAACCCCAAAGGTTCCATATCGTGCACAATTCAAAGATTAACAATTCTACTCACCGTTGTTACCCAAGTGAAGACCGAAGACCAAGCTCAAGACTCCAAAACCTCTGGATTCGTCCCCGAAGCTTCTCCAACCAAATTTCTTGCCTCTAATCATTCCAACACAATTTAAAACAATCTCAAATCAGTCCACATTTCAATGTAGTCAACCCAGATCACAAACCAAACACAAAACACCCAATTTCAACTAAAATCAAACCCAAAAATCCATATTCCCGAGCAGCCCCTAAGCACACCATAATTCCAATGATTCCAACACTTAAATTACTCCTAAAGGCCTCCAAAGCAACACTTACATATAGTCTAACCATCAGCCATCAAAATTTCACCTAAAACACCCCCAAAACTCAACTTAAAACCCTCAAAAAACCTCCCAAAAACCCTATTTCGGGAAACACCCCAAAACCTTGTAAAAAAATCATACACATTGGACCTTTTAGATTGAAAACAACCCATGTAACATTAATAAATCAAAAACATAAGTTAAAGATGTTAAAAATGACATTTTTAATCAAAATCTCAAAACACCCAAAATACAAAAATCATGAGTTTTATAGAAAATAAAGGTATGAACTCGAAGAGGATGATGAGGGCAGGTCAAAAACGACTTTACCTTTGCAAAAGCTCCAACAATAAGCAAGATGTGAGATGGAATAGTAACTTAGGCAAAAGAGGGAGTTTTGACGTTGGAAGTGAAAGTGGAAGGGGAAAGAGAAGAAGATGATGAATAGTAGAGTTTGAAATAATAATAAAAAAGTATTCATTTTGAAGTTCCAAATAATTACCATCTTGCCATTAATGAATGGCTATCACCAAAATCTTAAATTCCAAGAGATTTAGGCTTCAAATTTAATCTCAAAATTGATCCAACACATAAATTAAAATTTTAAGACAAAAGGGGAAAATCAAATTATTATTTTAGTATTATTTTTACATGACCCCTAGACCCGGGTGTTACATTATGTAATGCTGAATTGAGAACCTCTGGTGACGGGTGCCCGAGCCTTTTGTGCCA
This sequence comes from Hibiscus tridactylites, assembly GCA_958450335.1. Classification (NCBI taxonomy): domain Eukaryota; kingdom Viridiplantae; phylum Streptophyta; class Magnoliopsida; order Malvales; family Malvaceae; genus Hibiscus; species Hibiscus tridactylites. The sequence goes on along the minus strand of OY288275.1, from coordinate 84,451,200 downwards.
AAGCCAATACAGAGAGAAATCTTTATTTGCTGTGGTAAGATGAACTGCTACAGGATTTTCTGCTGATAAGGCTAGAAAACTATATAAACCGCCAACTTGTGTGCCTTGAAGCAACACCTCCCCTGTTCTTTCACCCTTCACATAACAGTCAGATGAGTGAAACTCAAAATAAACTTTATTATCAAGGACAAACTTAGAAACAGACAACAAATTGCGAGATATGTCAGGAACATGAAGTAATTTATCAACAACTAAATTTCGATTAGGGACAGGAATAACAAAGTATCCAATATGCTCAATAGAAATTGCAATATTATCTCCCAAGTGGACCTTACCCTGTCCATTTAAAATCTTAGCCAAACGCATATTGGACTTACAGTTAGTAACATGACGCGTTGCGCCTGAATCGGGGAACCACCAGGCTGAACCGAAACCAATATTAGATGCTGTCAGCGAGTTCACTTATGCTGTGTCAACAAGCTGAGATTTGTCCACAGAGTCAGAAGCTCCTGCAGGCGAGTCGACAACAACAAACGGCTCATAGCCTTGATCGAAGGAGTCAAAACGATAATGAAACATTTTTACTTGTGGAGCATCAGTTTGCCAAGACTGGTGAGAAGTAACCCCCTTGAAACTTTCATCAAAATGGTGCCAACATGTATCCATCATGTGCCCGAGCTTGCCACATAGTTGGCACTGAGGACGTGGTTGACCTTGGAAACGTCCACCACGATGGAAACAAGACCTTCCTCTATCACGATCGAAACTGTTGAAAGTGCACCACGATGGAAACGTCCACCACGATGGAAACAAGACCTTGGCCGGATAAGGACAAAAGATCACAAATCTCCTTAATCTTAACATTGTATTCCCGCATACACGTTGAACCTTTCTTCATCGAGCGTAGCTTGCATAGAAGGTGCATCACCTTCGTCGTCGATAGCTTAGAGAACAAACCAGTAATCACACGCCAAATTTCAGAAGACGTATCTGCTCTAAACAAATGAGGGAGGATATCAGAACTAACCGTGGACAAGAGCCATGACGCGAGGGAGTTGTTCTACTTCACAAACTGAATATATTCAGGATTCACAAAGCGTTCGCAGGAGGTGCGTTGGAGAATCTTTGTCGGCTTCGGTGTTTCTGGATCTAAGAACTCTTCTAAGCCAAGGCCACGGATGGTGAGTATCACCTGCTGCTTCCAAAGCAGGAAATTAGAATCATCCAAACAAACATTTATGCGTTTTTTGGAAAACATTTGAGTAGAGAAATCATCATTTCCGCGAGACGCAGACGCAATATTGCCGGTTGCAACAACGGTGGAGGAATCGACAAGCTGCACCATGGTCGACCATCACAAACGCACACGCAATCAGAAAGAGATGAGAAAGAGCACCGTCGAAGAACTAAAACAAAGCAGAGCGTTGAACCAAAGCAGAAATACGAAACCAAAAAAAATCAGCAATTACAACAACGGAACACCAGGACGACGAACAAAACAACAACAACAACAATCAAGTGCGAAACACCAGTGAAGCTTGAAAGAAGCCTGGGAGCAAACAATATCGGAAGAGGAGAAGAGGAAGACGAATGTCGATGTAAGAATCGCGTCAGAACGAAACAACAAATGCAACAACGGAAGACACGACGACACCAGGACCTTCAACGGCGAATAATACCATGTTGAAGCTGCTCCGGCGACGAACATGACGAAGATTTGACGGAGGTGAATCGGACGATAATTGAAAAGGGGGAAAACGACGAGCCCTAGAGAATTAATAGAAATGAGTCTGCTTCTTTTTATTGATGTTTGAATAAAATGTGTAAACATATTACAATGGATTGAGATTAGGTCGTGACCCACTACCCATTTTTATATACAGGAGAACCTAATAAAATAACTAAATACTAACAAACTAACTAAATTCTGTTATTGGGCTATCCCAAATGTCAATGAAGGGTCTTGAAAGTTCTGGGCTATATTCATACTTGTGCTAACAATGGTCTCTAGAATCTGCAGAGTCCAATGGCCATGGCTTCGGTTTCCCGTGGAAAGATTTTATTTAAAGGGTTTTTCTAATAATATTTAATAAGGGTTAATTATTGGTAAAATGACAAAAAGATGACTTTAACATTTTATGTTTTGTTGTTTGATTTTTTATTTTTTTTGAGCAAACAACCCCAATGTTTTAATTTAGTACAAATATGCTTCTATTAGATAAAAATTAACAGTCAACTGACGGTCAACGGTTGATTCTGACTAGACTTGCTACGCGTTTAAGATCGGTTGACGTGGCATATGCCACGACAATTTTTTTTAAAAAAAATATTTTGTTATACGCTTCTTTATGGTGACACGTGGTTGATTATCATGCTAACACGTGGCCGAACCGAATGGTGACTCATGGCGAATATGATGTTAACACGTCGCAAGTTCAGTCAACATCAGTCGTTGACCGTCAGTAGACTAACAGTTTTCATCCAACAAGAGCATATTTGGACCAATTGAAACGTTGAAAGGTTATTTGCTCAAACAAAAGAATATGGACCAAATGACAAAACATGTAAACGTTGTGAGCAACTTTTGTGATTTTACCTTAATTATATATATAAAAAATTTAATTCAGTTATAAAAAGATGTCATTTTATTTTATAAAGTAGTGTGAATTATACATTCTTTAATTTATATATATAAATTATAAAAAAATAATTTCTAGAAAAATTCAAGTGTCATTGGACTCGGACACTCCCAACTACTTATGTGACACCCCCAACTACTTATGTGGCTCAGTCCATGCTGTCAAGAACCTTGATCGACATTCCTAATCTGTAGTATTCGTAATAGTTGGAAAGAAGAGCACTAAAACCAACATCATAGCGGGAAATGGCTTTTCTTTTCATTTTTAAATGTTAAAAGAGAGAAACTTGGGCTGTCGGTCCAATATATCTTTTGGGTTTAAAGTGAATATTTTATTGTTCCAGCCTCTTCAATTCTTAATATTTTTGGGTTGGCTTCGATCATGTTAATTTTATTTGGATGTCTAAATAAAAATGATATGAACTGATTTATTTTATCAAAGTAGCCGACAGAATTTTAGACAAGCATGCCTTGTTCAAACACGTGTTAGTTAAACGTAACGAATGATTTGAGTAAAAAATGATGATATCACTTTAAAAAATTCAGATTTGAGCAGTTTTATTTACAAAAAATTAAGAAAAAATAAAAACGAATATTATCTTATAATCACCTTAAACTATTCAAAGTCACATTGGTCAGTCTCGGCAGACATTTGTCTGCAATGTAACGTCAATGCTTCATAGACACTAATAATAATACTGTCATACTGATAATATTTTTTTTTCTGTTTTTATTGACAATTTAATTATGCACTTCTAAAATTTTGTAATTTTACACCCTTATATTATATATCTTCCTAATAGTTCATTTTCTTTTACATAAAGTAATGTATCTGGCTCTCGATATAATCAAGGACGTTTCATCGATGTATAACTAGTTTAATACGAGATTTAGAATCTCATGTCTCTGAAATTTTCTCTATACCAGAAACTTTGTCCTAGATAAAAACTATTGGATTTCGATAAGGTTATCATCAAGTTGGATTGTCCAGATGTTATTAGTGCACATGTGCTATCTATTAACATGTCAATGGTCACTCTTAATGTCTAGAAACAGTTGGTTGTTGTTTAATTGTTTGTTCATACTTTAATAATTCTCCACCAATATATAAGAATTTATTATTTATTTCTTTGTATTTAAGTGGTTAAGGGAATGGTTGTTGTTCCTAGAGGTCACGAGTTCGAGTACCAGCAACTGCAGCAGAGTAATTGAATATACATTGTCGAATGGTTGAAAGTATATTCAGAACAGATATTACTCATAATCATTTTAGCTTTCAAAAAAGTGTTGTTTCTTTTTAACAAAATTATTAGATTTTCTCCGATTGTCATCTAATTTAGCGAAATAAAGTAATGTTGAGGGTATAAATCTTAACATTGCTATTAGTGTAACTGAATATATATATCAGACGTTTCATCACTCCCACTGTATTTTTACAACCTTGTCCTAAATCCTGATAGTCGAGATGCATGCAAAGAGACTTCTTTTATAGTTTCTCATACAAATTAAAGGATAAAAATCATTTACTTTTTTCGGTGTTCATTTCTATGCCACAACATTGAAAAATACTAAAAATTTAAATTTTAAGCTTTAGCCTAAATTCTAAAATTTAAATCCTATACCCTATACCTTAAAAATACACGCACCATACCTTAAATTTTTTAAACCCTAACCACAACTCCTAACTTTAAACCATAAACTTAATTTTTAGTGTGAGGGCATAAATGGACGCATCGAAAATAGGAAGATGATTTCTATTCCAAATTATTATGTTTGGGACACAAATTCCTCTGTCATTGTTTGAACGCTTGAGAGTTATGCTATTAATATTCGAAACGCGGTTGTTAATTTGAAGGAGATAGAATTGGACGACGTAACGAGAATCAAAGTTATTTATATTGAACAAAAAAATTTACCTTTGAGATTTATTAATTGATCGACTGATAAAAATAGTCATGTTGTTTCATCTTGTGTGAGTCCCGACATTTGTCTTGAGAATGTAATAAATTTCTACTTAATAAAAAAGTGTATGTCCTTTTTAGTGCCCTTATGTATACCAAAATAAAAAATAGACCTTAAATCTTAAACTCTAAAAACTAAATCATACACTTTAAACATCAAACTCTAACCCAAAACTTCAATCATATAATTTAAATTTATTTTTTAGTTTAATTTGTATTTAATACACAAGCGACCTATGATTTTATGTATCGAAGAATTATTAGTGTTTAGGGTTTTATGGTTTTATGATGTTTAGGGTTTAGATTTATTGTTTGAGGTTTAAGGTTTTATGATTTAATTACATTAAACACCTTAAATTAATGATGTCCAATAGATTCTATTGAAAATTAAAATAAACATTAATGATAGGAACCTAATAGTTCTTATAGCATCTCTTAGGGCTCTGTATAACAAAACTCAATTATTAAAAATAAAGTTACTTAATCTTCATTTTTTAAAATTGAAATCCGCTAGTTTTATTAAATGAGGATATATCCAAAATTATTATGTATGTTTACATCTAAGTAAACAAAAACACCTAATATGAACATATTCCTACAACTGTTCAAGCAAAAAATTAGCGTTTCAAGATCATAGCAGAACCACGAAATAAAGATAGATACTTCAACAAACAACATAAAAATCCATATTACAATAAGGCACGTTGACAATGTTAATTTGACTTGAAATTTCTAAGCTAAAGTCAATTTGACAGGGAGTTGGCACTGTAAATCAATGCCAAAGTCAATTTTACAGTGCATTGCATTTATGCACCGAAAGTGGGGTTGAAAATGTGGCATGGAAAAATTATTTTTTGATCCCTAAACTTTAGGCTATTTATAGGTTTAGTCCATGGAGCTCAACTATAAATAGGCCTAGCCTTTGCCATTTGAATCCATCCCAACATCCATGCCATCTCTCCCTTTTGTTTCTCTTCTCTCATTTGTAGTATTTGGGAATTCTTAAGAATTCCATTTGTTTGTACCATTTTGGTATTAGTGAAGTTATCATCCGGTGGTGGTGCCCGAGGAGTAGACGACATTTTCGTCGAACCTCATAAATTCGGTGTGTTCTCTCAATTATTTATTTTGCTTGCTTATTATTGGGTTTTTCCATTGGGTTTCAATATTCAATAGTTGACGAGTTTGTCCGCTGTGCAAATTTCGGTAGTTTCGATCTCAACATTTCAGCTCAGATTTGAAGCTACGTTCGAGTGGGAAATAACCCAGTTTCCCCAACAATTAGTATCAAAGCTTCGATGAAGGCTATCCCGGTCGTTCGGTTTCTGCAAAGAAGTGTGGTGTTGTGACAGTGCATGTCTAGGAAAGTTCTGGCTAGGAAATATTTGGTATTTAAGCGATCTGTGTGATCCACCTCTTTTTCCTGGGAACTTACTGGGTGCAGTGTTTCAATATCCAGTTTGTGTTGTTGAATATTATTCGTTGCCATGGCAAAAGACGGGTCAGATGGTGTATCAAACTCTCCCTCTATACCGGTGAGGAGGATAATGTCAAATGCAAACTTGTCGGTGGAGTTGTTCGATGGATCCAGTCACTTCGGCATGTGGCAAGGCGATGTGCTAGACTATTTATTTCAATAAGGTCTAGACATTGCCATTGAGGAAGAAAAACCCGCATATATGGTAGAGAAAGATTGGAGAACAATCAACTATATGACGTGCAGCACGATTCGATCTTGTCTTTCCAAGGAGCAGAAGTATGCCTACAAGAAAAAGACTCCTGCAAGCAAACTGTGGAAAGCGTTAGAGGAAAAATTTCTAAAGAAAAACTCTCAGAATCGTCTTCACATGAAGAAAAGATTGTTCAGATTTGATTATCAGCCAGGCACCAGTATGAATGAACACATCATTGCCTTCAATGAGTTAGTGGCAGATTTGTTGGGCATGGATGAAACTTTCAAAGATGAAGATTTGTCTCTAATGTTGTTGCCATCCCTTCCAGATGAATTTGAGCACCTTGAAACAACGCTACTTCATGGAAAGGATGAGGTGACCCTTAAAGAAGTAACTGATGCTTTGTATAGTTACAAGCTCAGAAAGAAAATCAAGATGGGGAGCAAGTACAATGCAGCGAAGGCCATGGTGGTAAGAGGTCGCTCGAAAAGCCAAAAGCCAAAAATGAGAGGGAGATCAAAGTCAGAGTCTAGACTTGGAAAAGATGAATGTGCCTTTTGTCATGAGAAAGGTCATTAGAAGAAAGATTGCCCGAAGCTGAAGAAGAAAGGAAAAGTCGCTCCAGATGCATGTGTTGCAGAGCATGATACTAGTGACTCTGAAATATCACTGGTTGCTTCATCATCATCATCATTTTTTTTAAATTAGTGGATATTGGATTCGAGTTGTACCTATCATATGTCCCCTAATCGGGAGTGGTTCTTCAATTTAGTAGAACTAAATGGATGAGTTGTTTATATGAGCAATGACAATGCATGTAAAACGATTGGGGTAGGTTCAATCCGATTGAAGAATCAAGATGGATCAATCAGAGTTTTCACTGATGTCCGATACGTGCCTAGTTTGAAGAAAAATTGCATCTTGTTGGGAACTTTGGAATCTAAAGGCTCGATTGTCACTATGAGAGATAGAATTTTAAAAGTCACATTGGGCGCACTCGTGATAAAGAAGGGCATTAGGAAAAATAACTTGTATTACTACCAAGGTAGTACAGTTATAGGAGCAGTAGCAGCAGCTTCCGATGGAGACAAATTGGATTCTACTCAGTTGTGGCACATGCGGTTGGGACACGCTGGTGAGAAATCCTTGCAAATTTTGGCAAAGCAAGGATTGTTGAAAGGTGCAAAGGCTTGCAAGTTAAATTTTTGTGGGCATTGTGTTCTGGGAAAGCAGAAGAAAGTGAAATTCGGCACCGCTATCCATAATACGAAAGGTATTTTAGATTATGTTCACTCATATGTGTGGGGTCCTTCTAAAACAACGTCATTGGGAGGAAAAAACTATTTTGTAACTTTTGTTGATGACTTTTCCAAAAGAGTTTGGGTGTATACAATGAAGTCTAAAGATGAAGTGCTTAAAGTTTTCCTGGATTGGAAAAATATGATCGAGAATCAGACTGACAAGAAGATCAAACAGCTTAGGACAAACAATGGAGGAGAATATAGAAGCGATCCGCTCTTTGACGTTTGCCAGGAGAATGGTATTGTTCGACACTTTACTGTTAGACATACACCACAATAGAATGGGGTGGCAGAGCGTATGAATCGAACACTACTTGAGAAAGTTCAATGTATGTTGTCCAATGCTGGGTTGGGCAAACCAATTTGGGCTGAGGCTGTGACATATGCTGGTCATCTCATCAATCGTCTATTGTCATCGGCGATTGGAGGAAAAACACCATTAGAGGTATGGTCTGGAGTACCCGCTACAGATTGTGATTCCTTACATGTATTTGGATCCACTGCGTATTATCATATGAAGGAGTCAAAACTTGATCCTAGAGCAAAGAAGGCTATCTTTATAAGAATCACTCATGGAGTGAAGGGATTTCGACTTTGGTGCTTAGACACAAAGAAGATAATTTGTAGCGGAGATGTTACCTTTGATGAATATGTCATGTTGAAGAGGGTAACAAATATAGATGTTCAGACAAGTAGTACTCCACAACATGTGGAGTATACTCCAAACCAGGTGGAGTTTCAAGAGACAGTGATTAGTCCAGCAATTAATGCTACTGATTCTCCAACTCCAATGGAGGAATCAAAAGATGAAGAGGTTCAAACCCAAGAACCATTGGAGATACCAGAACCACTTGCAGTTACAAGGCCAAGGAAGGAAATTCATAGACCTGCTCGATTTACAGATACAGTGGCATGTACCCTTCCAGTTGTTGATAATGATATCCCTGTCACTTATCAAGAATCAATACAAAGCTTATAAAGTGAAAAATGGAAAACCGCTATGGATGAAGAAATGCAGTCTCTCCAGAAGAACAACACCTGTGATTTGGCATATTTACCAGAAGGCAAAAGGGCAATTGGATACAAGTAGGTATTTCCAAAGAAAGACGGATTTCCCAGCAAGAAAGATGTTCGCTACAAGGCAAGGTTGGTAGCTAAAGGCTACGCTCAGAAGGAGGGTGTAACACTCATGTTTTTGGGGTTAGGAGTTAGACGTGTGAGTTGGTTCGAGTCGTTAAAATCGATTTTATTTAAATTGACCTTGGTTTAGATTTAATTGAGATTTAAAATAAAAGGGGTGGCAATTTTGTAAATAAAGGGAAAAGAGGAAGATCATCTTTTTGAAATTAAAAGAACAACAAAAAAGGTTTCATCTTTCCCCTTCCCCCATTTCCAACGAGAAGCTCACCTAAACCCCCTCCCAAACCCCTAAAACATTATTCCATTTGATTTCTTCATCTATTTAAGGGAATTTTCAAAGAAGCAAGAGGAAACATCGGGGAAGCATTGGGATCGAATCCAGGAATCGAAGAAGCTTGATTCGCTTGCTTGGTTTGCTAAGGAAGGGTGGTGAGTAAAACTTTAAATTTGTTTTAAAGTTGGTTCAAGTGTGTGTAGTGGAAGTGCTGGAATGAGCTTGGTAGGCCATTCCGAGGTGGGAGTTAAATTGGTAGTTTAACTCCTTGATTGCTAATGATGCTTTATATGTCATTGCCTATTTGATCTTGTGAAATATGAATTGATACGTATGAGTATACCTTGATATGTGTGATAATGAACATGTGCTATAATTGATGGATGTGTGATGTGGTTTAAAGAAATTGGCACTAATTAACTTACCGGGTGTAAATGATCGATCATTAGGATTAGTGTGCACACAATTGAGTCAAAACGCGCGTGGCCTTGATGGCGTTGAGTCATCAAGGAGGAGTATGGTGATGTAATATTCCACCAAAAATTTATTTATATTATACGTGATGATGAGTAGAATCCCATCCGTAGGGCATGTGGTGATGAGTGGAATCCCACTCATGCAAGGTCCGGTGATGAGTGTAATCCCACCGAGGTAATGTTGTTGTTGAGAGTAAATCCGCACATCCGAGTAAACTAATAGTGGCCAATGAAACTGCTCTTATGATTATGATGTTGAGATAATTGATTTATATTGATGAGCTTAATATGATGTAAGATGCCATATTTATGACTCTTGAGACACTAGCTAGGTTGCCTTGTTGATGCCTATGTATGTTATGTGTGATGTTAGGGATTTGTATGCTTGGACCCTGCATTGTTGTTGTTTTTGATTTTAGAGCATCCTCACTAAGCTTCTAACTTACGCTCTCATTTTCAACAATGCAGATCATTAGCGTGATGTTAGCAAGGAGCAAGGCGAAGGGGCTTTCCAAGTGTAATTGCTCAAGTATGATTTAGTAATTAAAGTGGTAGCTTAGCAATGAGGCTAGTATGTGCTTTGTATGAGCGATGTATGACTCATAAGTGTTGTTGGATGTTTATGTTTGGCTTGATTTTGTAAAACATGCTATGTCTTGTTGAATGCTTGTGTGAGATGACATGCCTTTTGGATGTTTAGGTTGCTTAGGTTGTGTATGCAAACCTTGTATGTGGTGACTTGTGCCTTTTGGCCTTTTTGAGTTCTTAAGCATGCCCTTATATGCAAAAATCCATCTGTTATGTGAATTCCATGATGTATATGTGTTGAGTCCATTTTGATTGCCCTACATGCTAATTCTTGGTTGTAGTATATTGCATGAATGGTTGTATGTGGCTAGGGGAGTCCCAATATGCATGTTGAGTGTGAGTCTTGTTGGTTTTTGCTGAAACTGGAGACTTGCAGTGCATGGCGTATTGATACGCCTAAGGGCCGTATCGATACGGTCTTGCCTGCAGGACTCAGTTTTGGCTGGGCATACCTGTTGCGTGTAAAAGAGTCTATCGCAATTGTAGTGCAAGTGTACACGACGCAAGTAGTAAAGTGATACGAAGTATCGGATATCGTCTCCACAGGGATTGGGCTAATAGCTTCACCTTGTTTACTGCACGAAAGTAAAGGAAATAGTTGAGAGATTTGTCACGAAAATAATAAGTAAAAACGTAAATAAAAAGATTGAATTATCAAGATAGAGAGAATGGGCTGGTATTGAATTGTTCGGTAGTGCAGGTATTGAATTGCTTAGGATCTCCAGTTCTGTCGTCGCTCCCGTCGCCAACAGCACCTGTCACGACGTCTGTCCGTTGGCAGTCGCGGCAGCAGACACACCAACTTCATACTTCAAGTTTGGCAAGAATCCCAGATCTGCCTTGCCCTATCCCTAGGCACAAGTCTGCCGATGAACACGTCTTTGATGATACCTCCCGGCATGAATCGAAGGATGAACACCGATGTGTATGAATTCTTCCTTAGCCACTTAACCTCGCCCTATCCCTAGGCACGAGATGGTTCAACTATAAACTAGAGAACGCGCTCTTATCTCTTTCGTATACTTAACTCTCTCGATGCTAAGTAAATGGATAACCTCACAATGCTCTCCCGATGCTCTTGCAAGATATTAAAACCAAGATAAAAGAACTTGAAGTTTATTTTATTGAACTTGAAAAATCCTAAAACAAAGCAACCCTTGCAACTACTTTACAAAACAACCCGTAGCCCTAGGGGGAATTTAGAACATGTCGGTGACGGGTGGACGGCAGGGTTTTGGTTTCGGTTATGGGGTAATCGGTTATGCTCCTAGGTTAAATCTATGCCCTTATATAAGCTTTGGGCTCAAGTTATCTAAGGTAACAAGGATTACAACTTTAATTAAAAGTAAGATTCTAATAAAGACTAAATCTCTAAAGTCTCCTACTTTCCAGCCGCATCCTAGCTTTTAGGAATTTCCTCTCCTTGAGCTTTGGCTTGACATATCTTTTGATCCGGGGCTTGGAAAAATATTTGGCTTTCACACGACAGACGAGCAGATTTTTCTCTATCTATCGAGGTCCACTTGACTTTTCCTCTTCATAAGTCTGCTGTCACCATGCTGTCACGACAGGTCCATGACAGGTTCGTCTTCTTCAGCTGCTTGTCCAGTTCAGCTTTCCTGCTTCTTTGCCCTGCGCCTGCCTTCATCGTCAACCATGGCAGCTACCTGCAAAATACACCATCTTTTAGTAGAATCCGTGCCTTTTATATAATTGTGATGTTTTATTGAAAACTAACCTAAATGCAATACAATGATGCTTGAATGCAGCAGAAATATGGGTTAAAAAGGGTGTAAGTAATAGAACTTTTACACATTCAACACACCCCCAAACTCAAGTTTTTGCTTGTCCTCAAGCAATCAAGACTTAAAAGAAAAATGAAAATTTTTGTGTTGGCCTTCAAACAGTGAACTGTCCCTTACCTGTCGCTCATTCTCTATGGCAGCAGCATCCTGTCGGAAAGATTAGGATCTGTCTGGAATCTCCCTATAGCTCTCGTGCAGTGTGTGCATGCTTGTGAACAGTTATATGCTAAGACTCTCTTAGTTTCACTAGAATATTCAACTCCTTAACTCGAATTTTTATGCCAAAGTTTACTTTCTTGAAGACACATTTTCATGCTTCTTTTTCTTCTATTTTCAAGCTAAGTTTTTCTAAAGCCAGTTTTGGGCACCTCTAGTTAGCTTCCTAGAGCCGGTTTCGGGCACCTCTAGGTTTTTAATTTTCTTTTGCTAAACTTCTTTCCTAGAGCCAGTGTTAGGCACCTCTAGGGGTTATTCAAGTTCTAAGCTTCCTATTCTAGTTTGGCTAAAAGAAATCTAAGCAATATAATAGTCACAAAAGTGTTTAAATTTTCAGAACTATAGAAAGGCTCTAAACTTTTCCTTAACCTGTCCTAAAGATGCTGTCACGACAGAGCCGTCATGACAGGTAAGCTAACTTCACAGTTTTAAGCCAACAATTTAATTTTCTGATTTTTTTTAAAGGAAAATAAATAAATAAGACAAAACAATTAATAAAAAGATGTGCTAAAGACTCCATTAAAGATGGAGGGTTGCCACCCCCAAACTCAAGGGTTGCATTGCCCTCAATGCAAAATGAAATGAAAAATAAAGAAAAGCAAGGTAAATAAAAGTACATCACAAAAGATAAGGCAGGCAGCAGTAAAGGAAAGATAAAAACTTAAATTTTCACTCGCTGTCCTCGCTGCTGCTGCTGACGCGGATCTGATGGCGGCGTCTGCGCTGTGGAGGGGGCTGGGCAGGTTCCGGAGCAGGTTCATCAGTTGGTGTAGGGGCAGGTTCATCGGCAGGTTGAGGGGCAGGAGGCTCCAATAGCCGGACATCGGAACTGCTACCGCTGTCCCAGCTGCTGCTCGTGGTGGTGCTGGCTTTTGGCAGCCGTTTCTTGTCTGCCACATGCTTAATTCTTTTCACCCTCGTAAAGTCCCTCTCCAAATTCCTCCGGAGAAGAGGGCTGTCATCAGTGGCAGGTCGTTTGGTTCCTCGAGGGGAGGTGTCTGCCGGAGGGCTGCCGGCTGCCGTCGGGGCAGGGGATGGTGTGGAAGTGGCAGATTGTGTATGGGGAGAGACAGGTGGTGTAGGTGTGGGGGAAGGGATATGGAAATAATGGTCGGGGAAGGTGGGGAAGATGACATCCGAAAAATGTAAAGTATTAGTAATAAAATTTACCGTTGCATTTGAAAAGTCGCAGATGAAAGTCATCAAACCCATTTGGCGCTCCTCTACCCTTAGGATGGCAGCAAGTATGTGGGCAGACTGATCTGTCGGAGCGGTGTCGGCGGCAGCTTCTGGGGCAGGTTCGGTGGCAGGTTCATCATTGGAATCAGCAGGAGGGGCATTTGGGTCGAAGGCGTTGAGGGGTGACACGACTATGACCTCCATGAGGCTGGAGATGTTGTTGTCAGTCCAGCCGCTTCCCGTCTTGATTTTTTCGGAGGGTTCCTCTGGTACGGCAGCACAGCGGCAGAGGGCAGTGATGGTGAAGGGCAGGCAGAGTCGTGAGTCCGAGCGGAAGGCACAATCGAGGATGCTGTCCCTCATGTATTTGCCCACATTTATGGGCCTGTCGTGCATAATTGAGTGGATAAGGGCCAGCCGCTGTCGGTTGACTGTCGTATGGTGGGACGAGGGCAGGATACGCTTTTTGATGAAAGCGTTCCACAATTTTGCTTCGGGGAGTAGCTGCGCCCTATTGACGGAGTGGGGGTTCTTCTTGCTGGTGGTCCATGTCGTCCCAGCCTCTGTCAGCTCCATCATGACAGCATCATGGGCAGCAGCGTCGAGGGTGTCCCAAAATTGTTGGTGAGCATCATCATTGGGGCCGAAGAAAAGACCGAACGTATGGTTGATGCTGTTGGCGGTAAAAGGTACTTCCACCCCTCGGACGGTGACAGATGTCGCCGTTTTGCTGTCGATGGCCTCATAAAATTCTCGTACCAAAGTATCATTAAGCTCTACCGGCTGCTCGGCAAAATCCTCCCAAAGTTGTGTTGTTATGGCCTTCACAATGAACGGCCGGAGTCCCATATAGGGGGCATCTCTGTTGTAAATGAAGCCGCGCTCCTCCCATAGTTCCTTTTTAGCGAACGGTGAGGCTGCTGCTGAAGAAGAGGCGGCAGCAGCATTACGACGGGTTTGTCTCGAAGACATTTTGGTTGCAAGGGCTGTGTAAAAGAAAGAAGACAGATAAAACTAGAGGAGAAAACAAGAGAGAAAAAATCAGAAGTGATGAAAATGAAAGGGAGAACGGGGTTATATAGCTGTTGGGGATCTGCCCATTTAATGCCGTAACGGCAGGCGGGAATAACGGGGCGGAAGATTGGATATAGCGTGTCTGACGCGTCTGACACGCATTTATGCATCTGCTGTGCGTCTGCCGCACGCTTCTGCGTCTGCAATGTCAGCCAGTTGACAGCCTGTCAAGTCCGTCTGCGCCGGCAGCCGAAACGACAGGTTTCCATAAATGGGCTTTAGTGGGCGGATGGATGGGCGGTGGGCTTGGGTCACTTCTCCTTTTCTTCTTGACTCCTTTATTTCCTAAAAACTGAAATTATAAAAACAAAACATTATTCAAATAAAATAAATCTAGTTCCTAATAAATAATATTAATTAAAAAAATAGAAATAAAAAAAATTAGGTTAAATTAGGGATGCCTTGTGGGGCATCATCTAAAGTAACCACTTCCTGTATGCCTGGGGCTTTAGTCCCCTGATAGTGCTTGAGGCGTTGTCTGTTGACTTTGAATTGGTGCCCGTCCTTTAATGATTGAATTGTGATGGCACCATGGGGAAAAACTTGAACCACTTGGAACGGGCCAGACCATCTAAATTTGAGCTTCTCTGGAAAGAGTTTCAGCCTAGAATTAAACAACAACACAAGCTGCCCCGGGCAGAACTGTCGTGGCAGCAATTTCTTGTCGTGCCACTTCTTAGTCTTTTCCTTGTAAATCCTTGCATTGTCGTAGGCCATTGTCCGTATTTCATCGATCTCATTTAAATCTAACAGCCTTTTCTGGCCTGCCTTGTCCAAGTCCATGTTTACTGCCTTGATTGCCCAATATGCCTTGTGCTCTATCTCGACAGGCAAGTGACAGGTTTTCCCATAAATCAAACGGTATGGAGACATGCCCAATGGAGTCTTGAAAGCTGTCCTGTATGTCCATAATGCATCATTCAGAAGCAAATACCAATCTTTCCTAGTTGGTTTAACCATTTTTTCAAGAATGTTCTTCACTTCCCTATTGGATATCTCAGCCTGTCCATTGGTCTGTGGGTGGTATGTTGTCGCGATCCTGTGCTTGACACCATATTTTCTCAAGGCGGCAGCAATTACCCTGTTGTCAAAATGTCTCCCTTCATCACTGATAATCGCCCTAGGGATGCCAAATCTAGAAAAGATGTTTTTGTGCAAAAACTTTTGGACCGTTTTGGCATCATTCTTTTGAGTTGCGATTGCTTCTACCCACTTGGAGACATAATCCACTGCTAGGAGGATGTAAAGATTTCCACACGAAGATAGAAAAGGTCCCATAAAATCAATCCCCCAAACGTCGAAGATCTCGACTTCCAAAATATTTTGCAGTGGCATCTCGTTTCTCCTCGAGATGTTACCTGTCCGCTGGCACCTGTCACAGTTCTTGTAAAATTCCTGTGCGTCCTTATACAGTGTCGGCCAGTAGAACCCTGACTGCAGCACCTTGGCAGCAGTTTTATTGCCTCCTAAGTGTCCTCCATATTGTGAAGCATGACAGTGATGGAGAATGTCTTCTTGTTCTTCTTGTGGTACACATCTCCTTATAACCTGATCTGCGCACATTTTGAAAAGAAGAGGTTCGTCCCAATAATAATGTTTAACATCATTTTGAAACCTCTTCCTGGCTTGATAAGTAAGATCAGGAGGTAATATCCCGCTAACTATAAAATTAACGAAATCAGCATACCAGGGAAGGTTAGAAGACTTACCTGCCGCCATGGCTGTCGCGACAGCTATTGCGGCAGCAAAGAGCTGCTCATCTGGGAAGGTCTCAAGTATGTGTGTCTCATCAATGGGTAGACTCTGTCCCATCTCCAACCTCGACAAGTGGTCTGCCACCTGATTGTCTGTCCCCTTTTTGTCTTTGATCTCAAGGTCGAACTCTTGTAATAGCAAGATCCACCGTATCAATCTCGGCTTGGCATCCTTCTTTGCAAATAAGTACTTGAGGGCAGAATGGTCGGTGTGCACTATTACTTTCGTCCCAAGTATGTAAGAACGAAACTTGTCGATGGAGAACACCACAGCTAACAGCTCCTTTTCTGTGGTGGTATAATTCACTTGGGCATCATTCAATGTTTTGCTGGCATAATATATGACATGAAACAGCCTGTCCTTGCGCTGCCCAAGTGCTGCCCCGACAACATAGTCACTAGCGTCACACATAATCTCAAACGGTTGTGTCCAGTCTGGTGGCTGTACTATGGGGGCTGTCACTAGCTTTTCCTTCAGAACCTTGAATGCTTCAGTACATTCTTCATTAAAGTCAAAGGGTCGGTTCTGCTCTAAGAGATGACATAGGGGTTTCGTGATTTTTGAGAAATTGGCAATGAATCTCCTATAAAAACCAGCATGCCCTAGAAAACATCTAATGCCCTTGACTGTTGTTGGCGGCGGCAGCTTCTCTATGACTTCAATCTTTGCCCTGTTGACTTCTATACCACGGCAGCTAATCTTATGGCCTAGGACTATCCCTTCATCCACCATAAAGTGGCATTTTTCCCAATTTAAAACCAAGTTTGCTTTTTCGCATCTTTCGAGCACCTTTTGTAAATTGCCCAGACAACTCTCAAAATCGTCTCCAAAGACAGAAAAATCATCCATAAAAATTTCTAGGAAGTCCTCTACCATGTCCGAGAATATAGCCATCATGCACCTTTGGAAGGTGGCAGGTGCGTTACAGAGTCCAAACGGCATCCTCCTAAATGCGTATGTACCGTAGGGGCATGTGAAAGTCGTTTTCTCTTGATCCTCTGGTGCAATAGCAATTTGGTTGTAACCTGAGTAACCATCAAGAAAACAATAGTACGGTTTACCCGCTAATCTGTCAAGCATTTGATCAATAAAGGGTAAAGGAAAGTGGTCCTTTCGGGTAGCTTTGTTAAGCTTCCGATAGTCCATACAAACCCTCCAACCGGTCACAGTCCTGGTTGGGATTAACTCGTTGTTTTCGTTGGTTATCACGGTCATGCCTCCTTTCTTGGGAACACATTGCACCGGGCTTACCCATTTGCTGTCGGAGATGGCGTAAATAATACCAGCATCTAACCATTTAATTATTTCTTTACGCACTACCTCCTTCATCGCAAGGTTTAACCGCCTTTGGGCATCAATAGTCGGCTTATGATCTTCCTCTAGGAGGATTTTGTGCATACAGATTGCCGGACTAATGCCCTGAATGTCTGCTATCGTCCATCCTATCGCCCTTTTATGCTGCTTTAACATGTCGATCAGCTGTCGTTCCTGTTCCTGCGGCAGCTTAGCAGAGATGATTACAGGCAGTGTGTCATCACAACCAAGATAAGCATATTTAAGCTGCCCTGGCAGGGGCTTAAGTTCTAAGACAGGTGGTTCAACAATAGATGGCTTTTGGATTAAATGGTTATCCGAAGTGTAATTCAAAGGTTCGAATAACTTACCTGGACGATGGTCTAACCAGTTTACCTCCTCATGACCTTCAGTATCAGATGTATTGGATTCAGAGGAGTCGCTGTCGTCGGTGCTGTCGTCGTCACTGTCATGACAGGCTTGTAAGTGGCTGTCGCAGCAGTGACCAAATTTTATATCTCGGCAGCCCGACCTGATGCAGGGTTGATCAAAGGTCACCTCAATGATGGCCTTGCATTCCTCATCCACATCAGCATGTTTCATCGCTTGGAGAACATTCAACTTAATTTCTTGATCGTTCACGCGCATGGTGAGTTCTCCTTTCTCCACATCAATCTATGATCTTCCCGTGGCTAAGAAGGGTCGCCCTAGGATGACTGGTGCGTTCTCATCTACCTCACAATCTAAAATAAGAAAGTCAGCAGGAAAAATAAGTTTATCCACTCTTACCAAAATATCTTCAATTTTTCCCTCGGGGTGAACGTAAGAGCGGTCGGCTAGCTGTAGGGTAACTGTCGTGGGCCGCGCCTTGCCAATACCTAGTTTCTGAAAAACAGATTTGGGCATTAGATTAACACTAGCACCAAGATCACAAAGTGCCTTACCCACAAATTTATCGTCGATTACGCAAGGTATGAGGAAGCTCCCCGGATCCTTCTTTTTCTGGGGTGGCTGCCGATGAAGAATACTCATGCAACCTTCTTGCATCCTTACCGTTTCAAATTCCCCAAGTTTAGATTTTTTAGACATGACATCCTTGAGAAATTTAGCATAACCGGGCATCTCCCTAACAGCATCTAACAACGGAATGTTAATATGAACCTGTTTAAAAATATCATAAATTTTTTTGAGTTGAGATTCATGCTTAGCTTGCTGTATCCGTTGAGGGAAGGGTGGTGGGGGACGATAATCAGCAATGCGTCCTTCCCACTGCATGCGAATCTGAGGACGATAATCTTCCTTTTTCTCCTTTGTCGCTTCTGCTGTCGTGACAGGCTCATCGGCAGCAGTCTGTTTGTCACATGTCGGGGAAGCTTCCTCGGCAGGTTTATCCAAAGCAGGGTCTTTTTCTGTTTCAGCTTCTTTTTCCGGCCCTGGTAGTTTCTTCCCACTCCTAGTAGTAATCGCCTTACATTGCTCATGTGGGGGTGGTCTAGTATTTTCAGTATTGCTAGGGAAACCTCCATTCTGCCTCGGTTTAATATGCTGCGACACCTGACCCATTTGTGTCTCTAGAGATTTCAAGGTGGCCTCATGGTTTGTCATTCTCATCTTAGTTTCATCCATAAAATTTTCCGTCTTCTTGACAAACTGATTAATATTATCCATATACGTGCCAGTCTGAGACATAAAGGTGGCCAGAGTCTGCTCCAATACACTACTCGTGGCAGGTGGTGGCTGCTGTTGCTGCTGTGGCGGCAGGTTCTGCGGCAGGTTCTGCGGCTGCAGTTGCTGTCGCGTCAACAATCTAGGACCCCCTTGATTCTGATTATATGCATGCGGATTTAGGGCATTGTTAGGGTTACTCCAGGAAAATTTGGGATCTTTCCTCCAATTAGGGTTGTAATTGTTGGAATTGTAGTTTGGCTTGTAATTTCCAACATATTTTCCCTCTTCTATATTTATAGGGCACTCATCCCTACTATGATTTCCCTCACAAGTAGCACAGACTTCCTCGACAGCAAACCCTCGTAAGTCCTCTTCATTCAATAAGTGTTTCATGGCTTTAGTGAGGAATGCTACCTGTGATTTCATAGTGTTGTCGGCCTCATAGTCCTTGACAGCAAGTACCCGTTTACCCCCTCTTCTAGCTGTCGGAAACTGCTCCTCATTCTTGGCTAGATTTTTCAGAACTTGCAATGCCTCGTCCGGATCTTTATCCAATAATAGTCCATTTGCTGCAGAATCAATGCGAATGCGAGTTTGTAAGTTAGCAGCATTATAGAACTTCGTTACCTGATTCCAGACGGGGAATCCATGCATTGGGCAGTTCCGTAGAAGAGTAGTAAATCTGTCCCAGGCCTCGTGCATCGGCTCGTCGTCTTCCCGTTGAAAAGTAGCAATTTCATTACGTAATCGCTCAGATAAATGTGAAGGATTAAAACGAGATAAAAATTCACGAGTTAGATCTGCCCAAGTCATAATGGAACCCGGTGTAAGTTTATTCCACCAAGTTTTAGCTCTGTCCCTCAATGAATGGGGGAATAACCGAAGCCTCAGTATCTCCGGACTAACTCCTGGCAGTCTAAACGAACCACAGATCTCCTGGAACGTTTTGAGATGCTCTCTAGCATCTTCTGTCGCAGAGCCACTAAACTGCCCGACGTTGTTGATCATACTAAACATGACAGGCTTAAGCTCGAAGTTGTCAACATCAATATCCGGCAGCGTGGTCTCCAGCTCTACATGATCGTTCAGCATGTAGTCACGACATGACCGTCGTCTATCTGCCCCAGGCGGGTCGACGACAGGTGGGTTATTATCGCCAAGGGGTGGTATGAAACCACCAGCAGGTTGGTTATGGCCCATCTTCTCTAGCTGTTCTTCGAGATATTCGTTTCTGTCTAAAAGTCGGCGAAGTTGTTTCTTGAGATTGAAGGAACGTTCGATCTCCGGATCTAATTTATACTCGGGATCTTCACCTCTTTTAGATCTGCGCATAAACAAGAATACCTCGTGAAAAGCGAGAGTTGAAAACGCAAAAGAAAAATTAAAGAAAAATAAAAACGAAAACAAAAACAAAAAAAATAAGAGTAAAAGCAAAAAGTGCAATAAAAGAAAGATGTAGTTATGTTGCCAATCCCCGGCAACGGCGCCAAAAACTTGTTGCGTGTAAAAGAGTCTATCGCAATTGTAGTGCAAGTGTACACGACGCAAGTAGTAAAGTGATACGAAGTATCGGATATCGTCTCCATAGGGATTGGGCTAATAGCTTCACCTTGTTTACTGCACGAAAGTAAAGGAAATAGTTGAGAGATTTGTCACGAAAATAATAAGTAAAAATGTAAATAAAAAGATTGAATTATCAAGATAGAGAGAATGGGCTGGTATTGAATTGTTCGGTAGTGCAGGTATTGAATTGCTTAGGATCTCCAGTTCTGTCGTCGCTCCCGTCGCCGACAGCACCTGTCGCGACGTCTGTCCGTTGGCAGTCGCGGCAGCAGACACACCAACTCCATACTTCAAGTTTGGCAAGAATCCCAGATCTGCCTTGCCCTATCCCTAGGCACAAGTCTGTCGATGAACACGTCTTTGATGATACCTCCCGGCGTGAATCGAAGGATGAACACCGATGTGTATGAATTCTTCCTTAGCCACTTAACCTCGCCCTATCCCTAGGCACGAGATGGTTCAACTATAAACTAGAGAACGCGCTCTTATCTCTTTCGTATACTTAACTCTCCCGATGCTAAGTAAATGGATAACCTCACAATGCTCTCCCGATGCTCTTGCAAGATATTAAAACCAAGATAAAAGAACTTGAAGTTTATTTTATTGAACTTGAAAAATCCTAAAACAAAGCAACCCTTACAACTACTTTACAAAACAACCCGTAGCCCTAGGGGGAATTTAGAACATGTCGGTGACGGGTGGACGGCAGGGTTTTGGTTTCGGTTATGGGGTAATCGGTTATGCTCCTAGGTTAAATCTATGCCCTTATATAAGCTTTGGGCTCAAGTTATCTAAGGTAACAAGGATTACAACTTTAATTAAAAGTAAGATTCTAATAAAGACTAAATCTCTAAAGTCTCCTACTTTCCAGCCGAATCCTAGCTTTTAGGAATTTCCTCTCCTTGAGCTTTGGCTTGACATATCTTTTGATCCGGGGCTTGGAAAAATATTTGGCTTTCACATGACAGGCGATCAGATTTTTCTCTATCTATCGAGGTCCACTTGACTTTTCCTCTTCATAAGTCTGCTGTCACCATGCTGTCACGACAGGTCCATGACAGGTTCGTCTTCTTCAGCTGCTTGTCCAGTTCAGCTTTCCTGCTTCTCTGCCCTGCGCCTGCCTTCATCGTCAACCATGGCATCTACCTGCAAAATACACCATCTTTTAGTAGAATACGTGCCTTTTATATAATTGTGATGTTTTATTGAAAACTAACCTAAATGCAATGCAATGATGCTTGAATGCAGCAGAAATATGGGTTAAAAAGGGTGTAAGTAATAGAACTTTTACACACTCAACAGTACCGATACACGGGGGGTGTATCGATACGCTCTTTGCTCACTAAAATTCAGTTTTGGCTGGGCGTATCGATACACGGGAGTGTATCGATACGCTCTTGACTCTCTGGAATTCTGAGAAGTTGGTGAGTTTAGAGCGTATCGGTACGGGGTTGAAGCGTATCGGTACAGTTCTACCTCGTTGACCACGAGATGTTGACCGAGAAGGGAGTATCGATACGCTCAAGGGTTGTATCGATACGGTCTTCCCTGAGTTGACTATTTGGGTTGACCTAGTCAAGGCGTATCGATACCCTTGATTGGTGTATCGATACGACATGCCTTGTAAGTGTAAAATGAATTGTTTAAGGTATGTTTGTGGTTTGAATGTGCTTCTTATTTGATGTTTTCCACTAACGTGATCACTTGAGAATTTACATGCCTTTAGACAAGATTAAAATGTAAGAAAAAAATTAGGGTTGCTAACCGAGGGGGAACCTTAACGGGTTTCGCTTCGGTTTTCCCCGTGTGACCCACTCGGACCGGTCATCCGGCCAGACTGGGACGAGGGGGTTACAGAGGGAATCGACTACAATGAAGTATTTTCCTCTGTTGTAAAGCATTCCTCCATTAGAATATTGTTGGCCTTGGTAGCACAGTTGAATTTGGAGCTAGCTCAACTCGATGTAAAGACCACTTTCTTACACGGTGATTTGGAAGAGAAGATCTATATGACTCAGCCAAAAAGATATGTGGATGCTGGTGGTAAGAAATGGGTTTGTAAGCTGAACAAATCACTATATGGATTGAAGCAATCTCCGAGGCAGTGGTACAAGCGATTTGATAGCTTTATGATGAGGCGGAAGTACACAAGAAGCAAATACGACCACTGCGTGTATTTGCGAAAGCTACAAGATGGAGCTTTCATTTATCTCCTATTGTATGTTGATGATATATTGATCACTTCAAAGAGTCAACAAGAGATAGACAAATTGAAGGCTCAATTGAATCAAGAATTCAAGATGAAAGATCTACGTGAGGCCAAGAAGATTCTCAGCATGGAAATAAGTAGAGACAGACGGAGAGGCAAGCTTTGTTTGACTCAGAAGCAATATCTGAAAAAGGTATTACAATGTTTTGGCATGAATGAAAGCACAAAACATGTAAGTACCCCACTTGCTTCTCATTTGAAACTTAGTTCTTAATTATCTCCTAAAACGGATGAAGAGCGAGAATATATGACAAAGGTTTCATATGATAATGTAGTAGGGAGCTTGATGTATGCGATGGTGTGTACGCGGCCTGACATTTCACAACCAGTTGGAGTTGTGAGTATGTACATGCATGATCTTGAAAAAGGACATTGGCAAGCTGTAAAATGGATTCTACGGTATCTCTAACAAACTGTAGATGTTGGTTTAGTGTTTGAGCAAGATGAAACACTTGGCCAGTTTGTGGTTGGATATGTTGATTCCGACTATGCTGGTGATTTGGATAAGCGTCGGTCTACTACTGGGTATTTGTTTACTGTAGCAAAATCCACAGTGAGTTGGAGGTCTACTTTATAGTTAACGGTAGCTTTGTCAACTACTTAGGCAGAGTACATGACGGTTGCAGAGGCTGTTAAGGAGGCGATTTGACTTAATGGATTGTTGGAGGACTTGGGAGTTGTTCAAAGTCACATTAGTCTCTATTGTGACAGTCAGAGTGATATTCACTTAGCGAAAAAATTAAGTTTACCATTCAAGAACTAAGTACATTGACATGAGGTATCACTTTGTGCGGGAGATCTTTGAAGAAGGAAAGATTATACTTTAGAAGATTGCGACAGCAAAAAATCCTGCAGATATGTTGACTAAGGTGGTAACATCAATCAAGTTCAATCATTGTTTGAATTTGATTAACATCTTGTAAATTTGAGCACCTTCGGGTGTATGGCGCTTGTGAGCGCATTTGGAGGCATTACGAAAGATAACGTTTGAAGAGAGGAAAATTTGAAGAACTTGATGATATTTCAAGACAAGGTGGAGATTTGTTAATTTGACTTGAAATTTCAAAGCCAAAGTCAATTTGGCAGGGAGTTGGCACTAGAAATCAATGCCAAAGTCAATTTTACAGTGCAGTGCATTTATGCACCGAAAGTGGGGTTGAAAATGTGGCATGGAAAAATTATTTTTTGATTCCTAAACTTTAGGTTATTTATAGGTTTAGTCCATGGAGCTCAACTATAAATAGGTCTAACATTTTCCATTTGAATCCATATCATCTCTCCCTTTTGTTTCTCTTCTCCCATTTGTAATATTTGGGAATTCTTAAGAATTCTATTTGTTTGTACCATTTTGGTATTAATGAAGTTATCATCCAGTGGTGGTGCCCGAGGAGTAGACGACATTTTCGTCGAACCTCATAAATTCGGTGTGTTCTCTCAATTATTTATTTTGCTTGCTTATTATTGGGTTTTTCCATTGGGTTTCAATATTCAATAGTTGACGGGTTTGTCCACTGTGCAAATTTCAGTAGTTTCGATCTCAACATTTCAGCTCAGATTTGAAGCTACGTTCGAGTGGGAAATAACCTGGTTTCCCTAACAGACAACACGGTTATAACCACAACTCAATTGTGACAAGAAAAGTGATCGTGAGCACGTATCCAAATCCAGTTCGAGTGCCCAAAATAAGGAGAACAACATGATAACCAAAAGAGTGTCATCTTGATCAATCGTGGCGACGTCAAATCCAACCCTAATAAAAAATTAAATAAAAGAGCGACTAAACGATCGATAAATAAAAGAATAACGTGCCCAATGACACAAAAACCGTACCAAAAGTTATAGTAAAATGTGTCACAGTGACAAAATTATTTATTAAAACTAAAAAATAAGACAATCGATGAGAAATAAGAAACAAAAGAAATAATGAATCCCGGTGATCGACAACCAGCGTTAACACTAGTGCTGCCGCCGATAAGCAAATAACAAATCAAAAAAAGACTATGCGGCTAGGGTTTTTGAGTTTAGTATGTTGTAGTTTTTTTACTTAATTTTCATTCTAATAACGTAGTTTGATTTAATTCATTGATTAGAAATAGTTATGTTTTGATTATTTTTTTATAACATAGCAGAAAAGGAAAATATATTTATCCTCAATTTGATGATGTTGTTATTATTCTATCGCATTTAAGTTAATTTAAACCCAAAAAAAAGTTTGAAGGTTAAATGAGATGTAATAAAAGTTTAAGGATTACAATAACTAAATTGATGAAATTGGGAAGCTAAAAAATCATTCTGCCAATAACTATCGCATCCAAGATAGCTATGAAATACATTTATACTAAGAATAATAACCATATCCATCGTTTGGTAACTTCTTTACTCTGGTATTGCAGCCAATTAATTACTATATGACGGCAACAGTGTGTTCGACAGAATCAGTAAAACAAAGACTTCTAAGCTGGGGTCTTGGAGAGTTAGAGGTGAGAAGTATTGGTGGCCAGAAGTTCCTTATTGAAATTAAAGATGAGGGGTTACTGAAGCTGCTAGAAGAACAAAAATGGGCTCTACTGGAGGAAGTATTCTCAGAAATAGAAAACTGGTCCGAATCTTTCAGATTAGCAGAAAGAATAACCTGGGTGGAGGTACAAGGAATACCACTCCATGCTTGGAACCAAGAGACTTTCAAGCGCATTGCAAATTTATGGGGCTCACTCGTGGCGTTGGGGGAAAATGCAAACCAGTTTCTTGGCGGAGATAAGTTATCCATTCTGATATCAACGAGCCAAGTCCAGAAAGTAGAAGAAATTATAGAAGTTGAGGTTGGGAGAGACATCTTTCTTGCTAGAGTTACAGAACTAGGAGTGAAGATGGTGCAGGCTGAGAAGAAAATAGAAAAACCTGCAGAAAAAACAGTTCCGTCAACTGAGTCGACGACGATCGGATCCTCATCAGAAAAATTGAATAATTACGAAGAAATCAGGAAGACTAACAGTCCAGGAGACAAAAACACCGAGAAGAGAACCACATTAAATGAGGAATATATCGAGATTATCTCAAATAATTTTGTCGGCGAAAGCAAAAAAGAAGATTCCAGGTATGTAGGAGAATTTGAAATCTTGGGGGAGTCGTTACAGAAACGTGTGGAAAATGCAAGGTGTAATGAAGACAAAGTGGACTCAGGGCTGGAAAAAGAATTACAAGGGAATGGGCTACGTTGGGCTCATGGAGAAACGAGTGAATTAAATGAAAAAAGCAACACAGAAGAGAATCCCTATAGATCAAGAATTATGGAGGATATGGGTCATATGGGCTTCCAAAAAAATGAATTAGGGGATAAGGAGGTTGATGAAACAGACTCAAATGTGGAAATGGTCAATCGGGAAAAGACAATTGAGGAAACAATACCAGCGGCAAACAAAGGAAATAGCGTGGAAAATCAAAGGGAAAAGCTACAGGAACCAGAAGAAGTGAGCGAAGAAGATTCGAGTTCAGAGGCGAGCAGCGTCGAAAGCAGGTGTGATAAGTTCAGATTACCGAAATTCCCAAGTAAGGGTAACTTTTTAAAGGAAAAACGATACGCGTCTCTTCAAGATATTCAAGACAAAGCGTTAAATGAAGTGGAGAAGAGGAAAAGGGATCGCGCGAGGAGAAGATACAAAAAGAAGTCAAAATCCCTTGACCAGACTGAGGTGGACGGAAGATCTTTGTCGGACTCAGACCTGAAAACTAGATGGAAGATTTTAATGAAGGAGGCGAAGAAGACACTTAAAGCAGGGAAGGAATTGGGTATTGAAATTCAAGGCGATGAAGAAGCGGTTGTTATGGAGTTAGCCAGGTTAGAAGAATTGGAGCAATCGAAGATGGGTCAGAAGCAGTAACGAAAAAAAATATAGAGAAGATGCGGATTCTAACGTGGAACATTAGAGGGATGGGCTCAAAATTAAAAGTGTCCGCGGTGAAAAAGATAATTAGAGACAATAAGGTGGAAATGGCATTTATACAAGAGACAAAGAAGGAAAGCTTCAGTGTACAGGAGGTAGGGAGGTTGTGGTATGATGATGAATTTGAGTTCCAATTTGCCAAAGCAACGGGTCGATCTGGGGGTGTATTGACTATTTGGGACAAGAACAAATTTGAAGCAGAAAAGAGTTTTGTGGCATCCAGGTATGTTATTATCTCTGGAAAATGGGTTGCTGATAACTGCTATTTTACCTTTATAAACATATACGCACCATGTGAAAAATTGGGGAAACAAATTTTATGGGATGAAATCGTGACCTTGAGATCAAGTTGGCAGTACCCATGGATAATGGGAGACAACTTCAACGCAATTAGAGCAAGAAAGGAAAGAAAGGGGAGCGGTGTGAAATATCCAGGAATTGAAGACTTTAATAGTTTCATTGAGAGATGCAAGCTGCTTGAAATACCCCTCAGTGGGAGGAATTTCACCTGGATTGGGCCAGGAAATAAGAGAAGTAAACTCGACATGTTCTTAGTGGAAGAGCACTGGTATTTGGAGAAGGATGACATCTCAGTTCGGGGTCTGCCTAGAAAGGTGTCGGACCATATCCCCTTGCTTATGGCTAGCGATATTGTAAACTAGGGTCCAAGACCGTTTAAAGCGTTTGATGTTTAGTTCTACAAAGATGCTTGTCTAAAGGTGATAAAAGAGGCTCTGGAAGAATTAAAATTGGAAGGGAAATCACTGCCAGAAAAATTGAGAAGGGTTAAAGAAGCAATTAAGAGCTGGAATGCGACACAAGAAAATACAAATAGTAAGGTGGAGAGATTGGAGAAGTGCATCAACGTCATTGAGAAAAAAGGGGATGTTCATAGTCTGGATTCTTACCAATTAAATGAGCTAAAAATGTTGAAGATGGAGCTGTGGGATAGCCTTAAAGCTCAAGAGGATCTTTGGAGACAAAAATCAAGGATAAATTGGTTGAAGAAAGGAGACCTAAATACAAAATTCTTCCACAGAGCGATCAAGATACGTGCAAAGAAAAATATGATCCTGGGCTCGAACCTTGGGGAAAGTGGGATAGAGAACCCGAGAAAGCTGAAGCAAATTTTTTTTGAGCATTTCCTAAAACAATTTAGCTGCAAGAGGCGAAGTTGGGCGGCAATATTCAATGTGGAATTCTGCAGACTTTCAGTGATAGAAGCAGAAGCACTGGAGAGGCCTTTTAGTCTGGAGGAAATTAAAGATGCAGTATGGGATTGCGAAGACTCGAAAGCCCCTGGCCCAGACGGTTTTAACGCTACATTTTATAAAAAGTGCTGCGAGTTAGTGAAGGATGATTTGATGAAGATGCTGGAGATTTTCTATAAGTCATGTAATTTGCCAAAAAATTCAAACTCTTCTTTTATTGCGCTTATACCGAAAAAAGACCAGCCACGTGATCTATCTGAATACAGACCTATAAGCTTGGTTAGTTCTATCTATAAGATTGTGGCTAAGGTGTTATCCAAAAGATTGAGTATGGTAATGGGCAAATTAATCATCGAAACTCAATGTGCTTTCTTAAAGGGACGACAAATCTTCGACGGTATTTTGATAGCAAATGAGGTTATTCACTCACTACAATTCGAAGCAAATAGGAGAGGAGGGTGGTATTAAAACTTGATTTCTCAAAAGCGTACGACTGCGTGAGATGGGATTTCTTGCTGATGGTTTTAGACAGGATCGGTTTCGGGAAGAAATGGTGTATGTGGATTTTGGAGTGTTTATCTACGGCGAAGGTCTCGATCTTGTTGAACGGCTCTCCAACGAAAGAATTTAAAATGAATAAGGGATTGAGGCAAGGGGATCCTTTGTCCCCCTTCCTTTTTATCCTTGTTACTAAGTCTCTTCACCAATTAATTAAAAGGGCAGTAAGTAGAAGACAAATTGAAGGGATCCAAATTGGTGATCAGCAGATGATCACGCACCTCCAATTCGCGGATGACACAATTTTCTTCTTGCGAGCCAAGGAAGACCATCTGAAGCTTTTGAAAAACATTTTTAGGTGTTTTGAAGTATGTTCGGGCCTTAGCATAAATTTCCACAAATCTTGCTTAACAGGTATAAATGTGGGTGAGAAGATCTTGGACTCATTAGCAGTGTTATTTGGTTGTGAAAAGGGGAAACTCCCATTCAACTATTTGGGAATCCCATTGGGGGCCGATCCAAGAAAAGCAGTAACTTGGGAACCAGTGGTAGATAAAATAAGACGAAAGCTAGCGGGTTGGAAATGCAGATCACTCACCTTTGCTGGAAGAGTCACACTTATTAACTCAGTCCTCTCCTCGATGCCATTATATTACATGTCTATGTTCCAAGTCCCAAAGTCAGTTTTGCTAAAGATTGATAAATTAAGAAGACAGTTTTTGTGGGGTAGTTTGTCTGGAGATAAAAAACTAGCCAAGGTAAATTGGGGTAGAATTTGTCTACCAAAGAAAAAAGGAGGTGCAGGAGTATGCAACATTTCAATCAAGAATAAGGCATTGTTAGCAAAATAGGGGTGGAGATTTATTTTAGAAAAAGATGCTTTGTGGCGTAAAATAGCTTGCAGTAAATATGGCGAGACGATACATAAAACAATCCCACCCCAAGGCAGATTGAAAAATGCTTCTTTAGTGTGGAGAGGGATTGTGAGAAACATGTTCGACAGTGAAGTAGAACCTTGGATAAGTCATTCGGCGTTTAGATGGAAGTTGGGGGATGGAAAAACAGCTCTCTTTTGGGAAGATCATTGGTGTGGAGAGAAGCCACTTTGTAATTCATTCTCAAGACTCTATAGACTAGCCATTCGGAAAGGGTGTGTTGTAGCGTCATGTGCTCAAAGTAACAGTTTAAAAGACATCGAGTGGATTTCCATGTTCTCAAGAACACTGCTAGACAGAGAAGAGAATTTACTTTCCTTGGTGAAAGCTACTGTTGAAGGGGAGCAGATTAACACCGACATAGAGGATAGAATAATATGGGTGTATGATAGTGTTGGGACTTTTTCAGTGGCAAAACTCTCTGAATTGCTGGCGAGTAACAACAACATTGTAGATACTTTGTTCAATTTTGATAACATATGGAAATTAAAGGTTCCACCAAAAGTAAGAAGTTTCCTATGGTTTTTGAAAATTGGAAGGCTACCAACTATTGACTTCCTGATGAGGAGGGGGTAAAGATTGATATAGCAGCAACTGGTTGCCCTTGGTGCGAACAAGGAGTAGAAAACGCGTTGCATCTGATGCTGCTGTGCATATTCACAAACTGTTTTTGGAGGAAAATTTGCGATTGATGGGAAATTTGTTGGCCAAACTTGGTAAGCATGGATGACTTTTTTTTGTTTCTGTTTTAATACCAATTGGACAGAGAAAGCAAGATTGTTGTGGCTCATTTCGGTTGCTTCAGCTCTTTGGAGTCTTTGGGTGGCAAGAAATGTAAAGAAATTTGAGAAAAAAATAACCAAGATGAAGGACTTAATTTTTTTCACAAAAATGAGAGCGTACATTTGGATCAAAGCTGTGAACGAAGACCTTTTGCTTAATGAACAGGACTGGTGGAATACTCCTGCAGAGTGTCTAAAACTAAAGGAAGAATTAGAATGGTGCCCCCTTGCGGATGATGAAATTAAATTCAACACCGATGGTGCCTTTAAAGACAAATACGCAGGGTGTGGGGGGTGTTGAGAACTGCTTCAGGAGATATAAGAGCCTTATTTTCTGGACCTGTTCAACCCATCAGTGCTGACTTTGCAGAGCTGATAGCATTAAGAACAGCCCTGAAAATTTTTATCGAAGCAGGATGGTTGGGGAGAGCAAAATTGGTGGTTGAATCTAACTCTCAAACGGTGCTAAACTGGGTAGCGATTAGAAGCCTTCGACCTTGGCGATGGTGGTCCGTGTTCGAAGAAATAGATAATTTGCGCAGGCAAATCAATCACTGCACGTTTGTTCATGTCTCAAGAAACTTGAACCAGATTGCTGATCACCTTGCAAAGGAGGGTATGCACAGACCAATGATATTTAAAGCGTGGTGGTAAAGTTTAGATTTGAATTGCGTAGTGTACTGCTTTGTGTAATGGGGAGATTTGATTGAATTGTAAAACATTCTGGTTCAGCTTATGTTATCACTAATCCAGTCGACGAGTACTCTTTTACTCCGGTTAGGATTAGGGAGGTTTTTAACGAGGCTCTCGACTTGGACAAAAATCAATAAAATTGATGCTTTACCAAAAAAAAACCTGCATTCTAAAATTCTTATGCTTAATTTACTTAGGGATGTCAAATATAAGGAAGACGGGGATTTGCACATTTCTCCCCATAATGAATCAGGACATGCAGTGCAAAAACACCTTACTGCAGATTAATAAGTTAGGCCAACTTCTCCACCTTTGATAATTAATTTAGTAACGATCATAAAAATTTAGGCAAAATGACAAAAGATGCCCCCAACGTTTGCATGTTTTGTCATTTAGCCACCTATTCTTTTTTTGGGTCAAAATATACTCCCAACGTTTGCTTGTTTTGTCATTTGGCCCACTATTCTTTCTTATGGTCCAAATATGCCCCCAACGTTTCATTCATAGTCCAAATATGTCCCTGTTGGATGTAAACTGTCAATCAACTGACGGTCGACGGCTTATAAAATTTTTTTGATGTGGCATCAGCAGATCTTAATACGTGGCAAGTCCAGTCAGCATCAGCTGTTGAACGTCAGTTGACTGACAGTTTTCATCTAACGGGAGCATATTTAGACCAAATTGAAACGTTGGGGGCATATTTGGAACAAAAGAAAGAATATGGGGTGAAATAACAAAATAAGCAAACGTTAGGGGCATATTTGGACCAAAAAATAGAATAGGGGGCCAAATGACAAAACATGCAAACGTTAGGTGCGTCTTTTGTCATTTTGCCAAAAATTTAATACTCTTATATTATTCAGATTCGAGATGAAATACGAAAATGTTAATATGTGCTTGTTGGGCAGGTATATGTACAACTTTTCAAAAAAAAATCCTGTATTTTTCTTTTGTGGTTGAAGTATATATGGCAGCTGCTGTTGTACATACGAATCCAACCAACAACCTAGTATGGATGCTAATTAGTGTCGCAGTTTTCAACCTTTTTATTATGAATTTACTAATTAGTTGTCGGGAACCGTGTTCCAACCTTGTGGAAAAAGTTCTGGTTTTAGTTTTAGTTTTAAAATACAGCAAAAGCAAGCTGGTTTCAGATGGTATACCAAATACCGAAGCCCTGGTATTTTCTTGAACAGTGTTGCAAAAACCTGGGCTCATCAAACTAAAAATTCACGACCGCCAACTAGTGCAAAGATTCTTGGAATGCACTACAACCTTGTACCAAAAACGAACACAAAACATACATTGTCAAGCTAAAGCTTTCCCTTATTAGTATTGGGGAAACCCTAATCTTCGCACTAAGCAAAAATCCCCCTTGGACATCTGTTTTTGCTTTCGTGAAACACAAAATTGCAGGTACATTGTCTTGAGCAGTGGATTTTTAGGACAAACAAGATAAAAACCTTTACATATTAAAATCAAACTTCTCATATATTATATAGGCATGTCCTTTAACCACAAGGCAAGGTTGTCGGATTAGATTTAGATATGCTACAAATCCTTGAAGTTCATGAGAGTTGTTTTAAAACTATTTGTTTCAAGTTGGTTGGAACATTCTCCAAACTTGTGCCTAATGTCAATTTTCTTTCACTTTCTTAATTTCTATACTTAATTATTAGGGTTTTTAATATCAAACTAACGTGATGAAACGTACGGAAACATTTACACATTTAAAATACACATCTTAACATGTAAGTTACTTAAAACGAATGTTATAGTCAAAACAGATGTTATTCGCGTTAAAGACACCTTAATTTAAATTTAAACTTTTTGTGTACGATATTTTAATATGTATATATTAATCAATCGAAATATGTATATCTCGAATATTATATACTAATTTTCTTTCAAGTAAAAGATCAAAGATTATTGTGTTACATTAGTGAATCTAAATATTATAACTAAGTTTAATGTGTTTTTAATGCATTCATCCTAAATTTTTATGTGCTAACTGATTTTTTTAACAATAAAACAGAGTATCGGAGGGCCTGGCCAAATTTTTTTGTTCAATTTCAAAATTGGTCCCTATCATTTCTAAAATTAATTAAACCAAGTCACGGCTTCTCTAATTTTTTGGTTCAATTCTATTTCAGGTCCCTATAATTTTTCTCAATTAAATACTACTTAAGTCCCTACCATTTTTGAAGTTTGACAATTTAACCCCCTAATATTTTGTCATGGTTCAGTGACTAGATTCCAAAATGCACGTGCTTTTATACAATGTACTATAGTTGGTAGTAGGGATGTAAAAACAGGTCAACAGTTGGGTTTCAGGTCGGGCTCTGTCAGGTCGGGTCAAATCGGTTACAGGTCATTTCGGGTCATTTTTTGTTTTGACTCGATTCGGTTCGGGTTCGGGTTCATTTCGGGTCGGGTTCATTTCAGGTCGGGTTCATTTCGGGTCGGGTTCATTTCGGGTTGGGTTCATTTCAGGTCGGGTTCATTTCAGGTCGGTTCATTTCAGGTCGGGTCAAAACGGTTAATTGACAGGTTGATTTCAGGTCGGTTTCGTTTCAGGTCGGGTTCATTTCAGGTCGGTTTCGTTTCAGGTCGGGTTCATTTCAGGTCGGTTTCGTTTCAGGTCGGGTTCATTTCAGGTCGGGTTCGTTTCAGGTCGGTTTCGTTTCAGGTCGGGTTCGTTTCAGGTCGGTTTCGTTTCAGGTCGGGTTCATTTCAGGTCGGTTTCGTTTCAGGTCGGGTTCATTTCAGGTCGGGTTCCTTCGGGTTTATGGTTTATTGTGTTATGTGTATTATATATATTAACGGATTATGATTTTTATTTTTACGGTTTAGGGATTATGGTTTAGGGTTTAGGGTTATGTGATTACGTATATGTGATATATATATATAGTTGGTACTATTGGATTTATTTTTAGGGTTTAGGGTTTATGGTTTGGGGTTTGGGGTTTAGGGATCTTAAATTAATACAAACATACCTACATTAATTATATATATTGATGGATTATGGTTTTCAGGGTTTAGGGTTTACTGATCTTAAATTAATACAAACATGTCTACATTAATTATATATATATATTGATGGATTATGGTTTTTAGGGTTTGGGGTTTAGGGTTTAGTGTTTAGGGTTTACTGATCTTAAATTAATACAAACATGCCTACATTAATTATATATATATTGATGGATTATGGTTTTTAGGGTTTAGGGGTTATGGTTTAGGGTTTAGGGTTTAATGATCTTAAATTAAAACAAACATGCCTACATTAATTATATATATATATATTGATGGATTATGGTTTTTAGGGTTTAGGGTTTAGGGTTTAAGGGTTTAGTGTTTAGGGTTTAGTAATCTTAAATTAATGCAAACATGCCTACATTAATTATATATATTGATGGATTATGGTTTTTAGGGTTTAGGGTTTAGGGTTTAGGGTTTAATGATCTTCAATTAATACAAACATGCCTACATTAATTATATATATATATTGATGGATTATGGTTTTTAGGGTTTAGGGTTTAAGGGTTTAGGGTTTAGGGTTTAGTAATCTTAAATTAATGCAAACATCCCTACATTAATTATATATATTGATGGATTATGGTTTTTAGGGTTTAGGGTTTAGGGTTTAATGATCTTAAATTAATACAAACATGCCTACATTAATTATATATATATATATATATATATTGATGGATTATGGTTTTTAGGGTTTAAGGTTTAGGGTTTAAGGGTTTAGTGTTTAGGGTTTAGTGATCTTAAATTAATACAAACATGCCTACATTAATTATATATATATTGATGAATTATGGTTTTTAGGGTTTAGGGTTTATTGATCTTAAATTAATACAAACATACCTACATGTATTATATATATATTGATGAATTATGGTTTTTAGGGTTTAGGGTTTGCCACAAATTATGTTCTTCTTCTCCCCATTAGCTGGATCCAGTTGGCACACTGATGTCAGCTCTACATCATCTCAGTCAACTACTATAAATAGGAGAGAGAGTATTGTCAGATTTTAATGACCATATTAATAATATACCATAAATATTAATAATAAAATAAGTAAGTAATAAATAACAAGATAGAGAGAAAAAAGGTATTTTGGGAATTTTACCGGCCATGTGAATTGCCCGGGCACTGAACCGACATTGTTGTAGAGTCAGAATGTATAAAAAAATAATTATATAGCATTAATTTATTCCTATAATAAAAAATTTAAGTCATCTTATTTTAATTAAGAATATAGATTTAATTTAATAATTTTTACTCATTTAACTTAATTTTATTAAGTATAAAATTTTAAATTAATAATGGTTATTCATTCCACTTAAGTTAATTAAGTATAATAGTTTATCTTTGAAGTTATTTTAAAATAATAGTCAAGTTAATTAGAAATACAATTTATTAATACTTAAAATTATTATTAATTCAATTTATCTTTTAATTGAAGTTAAGTTAATTAATTTATTAATACTTGAAATTATTATTAATTTTAAAATTTTTCAATACTTGACATTATTTTATATTCATTAAATATAACTTCTTTAAATGTCAGATAATTATTATTATTAGCAAATCAAATAATAGTATTAGTTCAGGTTAATATCAGTTCAGGTCAATATCAGTTCAGGTCAATATCAGTTCAGGTCAATAACAGTTCAGGTCAATATCAGTTCAGGTCAAGAACAGTTCAGGTCAAGAACAGTTCAGGTCAATAACAGTTCAGGTTCAAAACAGGTCGGGTTCAAAACAGGTCGGGTTCATTTCAGGTCGGGTTCATTTCAGGTCGGGTCCAAACAGGTCGGGTTAAATCGGTTATCTGGCAGGTTAGTCTCGGGTTCGGGTTCGTTTCGGTCGGGTGCAGGTCGGGTTCGGTTACTACAGTAACAGGTCAAATTCGGGTTCGGGTTCACTTCGGTCGGGTGCAGTTCGGGTTCGGTTTCTACAGTTACAGGTCAAATTCGGGTTCGAGTTTGTTTCGGTCGGGTGCAGGTCGGGTTCGGTCTTTGAATTCTCGGGTTAAACCAGGTTCTGACTCGATCGGGTTTCAGGCAGGTTACCAGGTCGGGTCAATTTTTCACACCCCTAGTTGGTAGTTTAGTCGTCAGTGTTTGTAAGGAAAAACAATTGTGGCGACCAGAGATCCACTCGAAATGAAATCTCAGAAACCCAATGTGTATCACGAATGGCCGATTCCCCCATCTTATCTATTTTCTCATTATGTACATATATGCCCTCTGTGAAAGAAAGAAAAAAGACATTTAATGGCCAGAAGAGGTCCACGAAGTGAAGCTGTCAATCTTTAGTTAGCATTAGCTAGACGACGGTAATGTAAATGTAGACAAATTCGATGGATCATAGAAACAACGATGCTTTGATGCTCTCCTTTTGATATTTCTCTTTCTTTTTTCTCACTATATCTTAATTACGGTTTAACACGGTTAGTTTATGCCCTTTAATATTTTAAATTACAATGACAAAAATTAAAAAAAATAATGTGACTTCGCCACCGATTTTATTAGTAAATTATAAAGATTCTAATATGATTTTTCATGTTGCAAGCTTCAACTATATTGTTACTTGATTAATGAAAAATCAATCCGAAACCACATGGTTTCAACAAATTGCAATTAGAAAATGAGAGAATGGAATTGAAATGTCAAGGAAGTATTTACAAATTACAATTTAGAGGCATATAAGTGTGGAGAGGGGACCCTATAAAAGGATGAAAATCAAAGGCAAGAAGATATAGCAAAGGAGTGTGGATAAAACGTGAGTTCCATCAGCCAATCATATTTCAGAAAACAAAATCAGAATCCCCCAATCCCATCCACCAATCTTCCATTTTTATATCATAAGTTAATCACTCCGAATTTCCCACTTTTTTTTTCCCAAACACAAAGCTTGAATTGACCCGACCCGACCCGTCATTGCTGATTTCCTGCCTATAATTTCATACCCATTAAACTATCCACCCCTTACCCTTAAGCCTTCACGCTCTGCTTCTAAGTTCTACCTTTAATTTGGGTTTTCGGGTCGTGAGCTTTCAGTCTTTTTAATCAAAACCATGGCGGTTTCTTCGACTCTTTCTGGTGCTAAATGGGAGCGTTTGTTGGTCAATTCTTGCTCATCGCCCTCGGCTTCTTTGCGGGCTTATTCTCTTTCTCAGCAGCAAATGAAGGCCTTTTCCAAGCCTAATCGTGGAAGGAAAGGCATGGCTCAGAGGATTGGCGGAGTGAGGTGTGAAGTTGCTCAATCCGACGCTATTAACGAAGGCGAAAAAACCGATACTTCCAAGGCTTATGCGCTCTCCGCTCTTGAACAGCTCAAGACTTCCGCAGCTGACAGTACGTTTACCTTTAATCTCCTTTTCTTCCCTTCTCTTTACTTGTTTTGGCTGAATTTTATGTCATTCAATCTTACATTTAATTGTGAATTGCAATGGGATGAATTGCTGCTTAATGTGATGACTGAAAAAGTTTTAAGTTTTTTGAAGCGGACATGTTTGACCAGTTCACAATCTTTAGATATTTGGAGCATCGTTTAACTAGGAATGACAATTGAGATTAAAAAAAACCCCACAAAATAAAATTGTTAGATTCTGGTATTTGGTCTATTTGTATAGTTTTATTCTGTATGAGCTAAACAAAACTATTATTACAAAAGAATTGTGGCTTTATGTCTACCTAGTGCACATGCATTTACTTGCTTTTGCATTTGTTTGTTGGTGGGAAAAACAAAATCAAACTTTGAGTTTTACTTTCTATATACCTTGCAATTGCATCATTCAAACCATCATCAATCTCCCTTCTGTGAAGTTTTTGTTTTGAAGAAGAGGGATTAAAGCTGTGTTACTGGGACTGGGTGTAAGTGTCTGACTTGGATATGTTCAGCTTCTGAATTTTTTGTGTATTTAGAGGGTGATCATATCCCCATTCCCATGCCTTAGTATGTGTCAGACATGAGTTCTTCAAGAAAAATGAAGAGTTGGAGCAACATAGAAGGAAAATGTTTCCATGAACATACTATTAATGTTGATAGTCGCTTGCATTTCCCTCTTTTGTCAACGCACTTAAATCGACATAATTCCATGCCTTTAATGTC
The DNA here is from genome assembly GCA_958450335.1 of Hibiscus tridactylites. Classification (NCBI taxonomy): domain Eukaryota; kingdom Viridiplantae; phylum Streptophyta; class Magnoliopsida; order Malvales; family Malvaceae; genus Hibiscus; species Hibiscus tridactylites. Next base: position 84,413,138 of record OY288275.1, on the reverse strand, counting down.
TGGAAACTTCTAGATTTTAAGAACAAACATTTAGATACGGGACCCTTTTATCTTCAAATAGAATTCACAGTATTCGAGGGTTTTTTCAGGTTTTCTAACCAAATGTATATTACATAATCATTTTTGCAGAATATACATGTTAATTTTCCTCACAATCTTGCTATTGGTCCATGCCAGGATATACAAAGGAAAGGAGCAGCATTGTGGTCATAGGGCTTAGTATTCACACTGCACCTGTGGAGATGCGTGAGAAACTTGCCATTCCGGAAGCAGAATGGCCACGAGCCATTGGGGAATTATGTGGTTTGAATCATATTGAAGAGGCTGCTGTTCTTAGCACCTGCAACAGGATGGAAATATATGTTGTGGCTCTATCACAGCATCGTGGTGTCAAAGAAGTAACTGAATGGATGTCAAAGGTACAATACTCTTTGGACTCTATAGTTTGTGATATTTACCTCTATGAAAACTTTAAATTTGGCAGTAGTTTATGTAACTACAATTTGGTTGCAGACTAGTGGTATCCCAGTTTCAGAGATCTGCGAGCACCGGTTTTTGTTGTACAACAAGGATGCTACACAGCACATCTTTGAAGTATCTGCTGGTCTTGACTCTCTTGTTCTTGGAGAAGGTCAAATTCTTGCACAAGTTAAACAAGTTGTCAAAGTTGGGCAAGGTGTTGTTGGCTTCGGAAGGAATGTTAGTGGGCTGTTCAAACATGCAATTACTGTTGGGAAACGGGTTAGAACAGAGACTAACATTGCTGCTGGGGCTGTTTCTGTCAGCTCTGCTGCTGTTGAACTGGCTTTGATGAAGCTGCCTGAGTCTTCACATGTTACTGCTCGAATGTTGGTTATTGGAGCAGGAAAGATGGGAAAGCTTGTGATCAAGCACTTGGTAGCAAAAGGTTGCACCAAGATGGTTGTTGTTAATAGAAGTGAGGAGAAAGTCGCAGCAATCCGTGAAGAGATGAAAGGTGTTGAGATTATTTACAGACCCCTTACAGACATGCTCGCTTGTTCAGCTGAAGCTGATGTAGTCTTTACCAGTACTGCATCAGAAACCCCATTGTTTTTGAAAGAGCATGTCAAGGACCTCCCCCCTGTCAGTTCTGAAGTTGGGGGGTTAAGGCTCTTCGTTGATATCTCTGTCCCACGAAATGTGGGATCATGTGTCTCAGAGGTCGAAGGCGCACGACTGTACAATGTTGATGACCTGAAGGAGGTTGTAGCTGCTAATAAAGAGGACCGACTACGAAAAGCAATGGAAGCTCAGGCCATTATTGCTGAGGAATCAAAACAGTTTGAGGCATGGAGGGATTCACTGGAAACTGTTCCAACAATCAAGAAGTTGAGAGCCTATGCAGAGAGAATTCGAGCTTCAGAGTTAGAGAAATGCTTATCGAAGATGGGCGAAGATATCCCAAAGAAGACAAGGAAGGCAGTGGATGATCTCAGCCGTGGAATTGTGAATAAACTTCTCCATGGTCCAATGCAGCACCTGAGATGTGATGGTAGTGACAGTCGAACTCTGAGTGAGACCCTCGAGAACATGCATGCACTTAACAGAATGTTCGGCCTGGAGTCAGATATATCTCTTTTGGAACAAAAAATTCGAGCCAAGGTGGAACAAAGCCAAAAGTAAGTGTCAACATAGAATCTCTCACTTTGCAATCAATTACACTTCCTAACAGTCGAATAAGAGGATTACTTCCTCACGGTGTCCTGAGTTTTCATTTGCTGTATGGGGTATCTTTCAATTCATTAACTTATGTAATTTGGACTCTTGTGCTGGAATCTCATTTGGCTTCACACTCTTATAACATGCTTGTTGGGGGTCTTTTGGCTTTGTAGTGTGCTTGATCCGTGTATCATTCATCTGTACAATATCTATTTGAACAATATCATTGTAATTAAATCGCTACTTGTTTTAATATAGAGCTGGAATTTTCTGTGAATGTATTGATTCAGATTTTTCTTATTTCTGTTAAGTGAACTGCATTTCTGATATGACCCCAAATAGGAAATACGATAGGTATAATTAGTTTGTGAACAATGAAACAGAGAAGGGAAGGTGAACGTCAGTCTAGAAAATAAGATCTCTCTGTTACTTTGATGGTATTACAGACGAACTTGGTGAGAAAATGGACCACAAATCCAGTGGCATTAAAGTTTTTTTTTTTTTTGTAGAGCCAAGCAAACCATCAAGTCGATTGATTTGGTTGGATTTATTCAACTTAAGCGATCATCTTATCTTATTCAATAACCAAGCTATCAAATTTCATGGTCATGATTGACTTAATGGAATCAGTTTAATATCGATTAATTTTTTAATATATATATGGGACGAGATTCAATTACATTGAGTTTTACACTAATCTATGGTCATTGGATGCAGTGGCGGATGCAGAAATATTTTTGAGGTTAGTCACAAGTCAAATAATTTTTAGGGTGGGCACGAGTTATAAAAATCTCAAAATTTGAGTGTGGGCACAACTGATAAAATTGAAGGACTAATTCATAAAAATTTAAAAAAATAAAGCTAAATGTGTGAACTTTGAAAAGTTTAGGGTGGGCATGTGCCCACCCAATCATACATGTGGCTCCGTCACTGATTGGATGGCTGAAATGGATGGATGAGATTAACAGTAAAAAATGTGAAGATTATCACCCAATCATACACGTTTTTTGGACACTTGAAAAAAACTAAAGAGTTAATCTGAGCCATCCTTTACATTGTGTAAGTTGATCCAAACTAACTAACTAACTATATATATATATATATATATATATAGAGAGAGAGAGAGAGAGAGATGAGATCAAGTTACATGGTGTAAAACTCATTTAGTTTTACGCTAATCTAGTGAAGATTATCATTTGAGAAAAAAAGATAAGGAAATAATTTGGGCCATTAATTACTATCATCCAACGGTCCAAAAATTGTGTAAAAGTAATTGAGTTTTACACAGTGTCAGTTCGATTATGAATTTTAATAATTAAGGGTAAACTACATAAATGGTCTCCCGACTATACTCTAATTATCTTTTGCGTCCCCGGACTATCAAAAGTTACAAACTGATCCTCTGACTTTAAAAGTAACAAATTGGTCCAACACCGTTAAAAATTTAACGGCTGGTGACGTGGCAATTAATATAATTTGTTATAATTACATAATTAGCCATCAAGTTCTACACTTATTTTAATTTGATCCTAACTCTAAAAAATTAACCCACACAATTTTAATAATCTATCAATTTATAGGAGTTAAGGGGCTTTATCGAGGTTATTTGGTTCTTCGTCATCTCAATTCAATAAGGCTCTTATTGGGTCCGTCCACGATGCTAGCAATCGCAGGCAAAGTTTCCTGATATGATGAACTTTTAAAATAGCTGGATGAAGTTGAAAAATCAATTTTCGGTGTGTTATACGTAGGACATGCATTATGCTTGTTGAAACAAAAGGGTAACATTGTCGTGGTTGATGTTCTGAAACCAGATGGACCAGTTGGTGTATTTGTGAAATTTTCTAAACTAGTCGGGGCTTGCCTATATAGGAGTGAGTTTCTCATGGTTCCATCGCCTAAAAACTGATCGGCGTGCATTGTTCCACTACAGTGTATAAGTACCTTCTTTGTGCTTCCAGACACCTTTGAACATGCTTCTCAACCTGCAAAATTTCAGCTTTAATACCATGAATACTGAACAAAGAACATATAAGACTAGACTTTCTTTTATTTGTTTTCATTGATTGAAACTTCAGTTTTTACAAAGATTATTAGTATATAATGTTAAAAGATTTCTGGAATATAACAATATTTACTAAACTATCTCACCTCAAGTTGCAGATGGAGTTCTCCATTTGATTTTTTGGCTTTCTTCTACCTCTCCTGCAAATTGTATGTTAAGAATCAACCTAGAAATCAAACATTGAACCAATTAGCAAAAAATATAAATTCTATCAATAAATAGAATCACGTAAATAAAAATAAAAACATAAGTACCGAGTTCGAATGAGTAACACTGCTTGAACTTCCTGCAACTTGAGAGAACCAGGTTCTTTTCATTCAGAATTTGTTTTCAAAATATGATCAAAATATTATCGGTAGAGTTTAAACAAAGTGCGGAAGGGATAGGAGAATAGCATCTGTCATAGATGAATTAATTTGATTTTACCTGCAAAAATTAGCAAGCTAATTATGTATAATATTCAAACGAAGAAAGGGAACTATATATATGCAGATAAGGAAGATTGACTAAATTGATAGATTATTAAAATTATGTGGGTTAATTTTTTAGAATTATGGTCAAATTAAAATAAGTGTAGAATTTGAGGGCTAATTATGTAATTATATCAATTTATATTAACTGTCATGTCATCCATCGTTAAATTTTTAACGATGTTGGACCAGTTTGTTACTTTTTTTAAGTCTGGAGATCATTTTATAATTTTTTATAGTCGGAGTATACAAAAGATAATTAGAATATAGTCGGGGACCTTTTATATAATTTACCCAATAATTAATAACCAATCAATAAAATTGACTTAACCGAGACTCTAACCAACTTAGCCTTAAAAATCAAATTAACCAAAAACGACTTAGTCGAATTATTAGCCGATTTATGTTCTACCCCAACGGTCGAATACATGGATTCGGTTTGTGAACAATTTAAGTTTAGTTTTGCATGTTTTTGAAAAATGATTTTAAAAATGTTTGTCAGAAAATAATTTTAAAAAATTAATTGTAAGATTAAATGTTTGATATTGATGTCAAAATATACTTTTAAAAAGATAAAATATTTATTTTAGACATGATATTATAAAGTAAAAATAAATGAATGTAAATGATGTTTAAATTTGTTGTCACAAAATTTATTAATATTATTATATATGAAAAAATTAATTTAAATAATAAAAAAATCTTGACAATTTATTAGTAATTTTTTATATAAACTATAAATATTTTTAAATAATTAATATAAAATTTTAAATTAAATATAAAAATTTAGCTTTTCTAAACTATACATTTTTATATTATTATAATATAATTAAATATTAATTTAATTTTTTTAATAATTATTATACTTAATATTATTTTAGAATATTAAAGTTTTTTTATTGTTTATTTTTATTTAAAATATTATTTTTTAATAATTATTATATTTAATATATTTAATAAATATTGTATTTAATATTAAGATATTAGTTTAATATAATAATAATTATTATATTTAATATCATTTTAATATATTATCATTAATATTAGTTTTAATAACTAAGGGTAAAAATGTAACTACACAAGTGATTTTTCCCTCCAAAAGTTAAAAAAAAAATAAGTAATTTTTCACTCTAAAATAGAAGTGTGTGGCATTGCTTATAGATGAAAAGTCACTTTTTTTTAACAAAAGTTACTTTTTAAGTCGTGCCAAAGGGCCCTTAATATATATGTAATTGGCCGGAAATAGTAGTGATCGCTGGAGTTACTCTAAAACACTTATTTGTGCTCTTGAAAGATTGAGTAGAAGAAGAAATTATATCATATATGAGTCTGACTTATCACGTCAGTTATGGTTTCATCCAATGAAAATCGCGCACTTCACCACTATTTTTCATGTTATTAATCTAATAATATAATTTGTAAAAAAAATGTTTTTTAAATGACATGAAAAAAAAAAAAATAAAATTTCTTTGAATGAAAAAAACGATGAGAGAAAATAATAGTGAAGTTAGTAGTTTTTATTCGAGGAGACCATGATTAATGTGATAAGCTAAGCCATCATATAATTTTTCGAGTATAAGGCTCATACTATTGGTCAGTTGAGATTGGACATTGTTGGAATCTGGGGTATACCGAGTATTTGTATTGAATATGGGCTAAGCTGAAGCTACAGCCTAAAAGACTCTGGCTTGTGTTCTGCCATACAGGCTGTCCAGAAAGTTGATGAGGAACCAAGCTGAGATGCAGTTGTCCGTGGCAGACAAATGAACATAGTGTGACTGTGAAGGGTTAGGTGGCTCCACGGCAGACAGTTTCGTCACCTTTCAAAAACCAAATGGAAGAAGACACATAAACTAGCCCCAGATGTCACACTCACAACAGTAAGATTCCCACAAGGACTGAACAATAAACCCAAACACATTAAGGCCCATGAAATGTCAGATTATATAACCTCACTCAGGGCTGAGGCTTCCATTTGTTTTTGTCATTTGCTATCGCCAAAGACAACCCAGTGAGAAGACGTGCAACTCTTTTGTAACCACCGCTTGCGGGTTGCCCTTGCCTGTCATTATAAAACCTGCAATATTTTTGGGTCCATCATGTTTTTTATTCGTTTTCGGACAAGATGAGTATCGTATTCTCTGTCATTAGTTGGCTAACAACACTGATTGGATTGCGCAAGCTAAGGCCAATTGCGATTGCTTTGGCGTTTTGGTTCAAATTGCTTCAACACCATCGATCACTTTGAAACCAAATGCATTTGCCGATTTCAATCCACATGTCATGCTAAATACTATAATGTAAACTCCTTGATACGAGCCATTTTGATTCGGTAATTAGAAGGCCGTGATTGTATTATTTCACGATTGATTTTAGACTTAAAATCTTTCAGGTTAAGAGTTGGGAATCTTTTGGAATTTGGGGATTTGCGAAATCGAAAAACATGAAAATCTTATTGGGTCCCTTCTCCTTTCCCATATCTAAAAGGTTTGAAAATTGAAAGAGCTAGTTCCCTTTGAAAAACACTAACCTAAAGGGCTCTCCCTTCAAAGCTAGGAACCCTAAACATCACAAGTTATTTTCCCCTCGGTTCCAACATTTTCCCTTGGTTATAAAATTCAAGAAACCACAACCTTTTCAGTTATTTTCCCATTGAAACAAATGTACTTTATAGCAATAACAAGAAACACCCATGTTCCTAAAGCAAAGGCAAACGTGGGCCTTCCCTTCCTCAGGAGCTGCCCACATGACTTGTGCAAAGGAAAGCCTTGAGGTAATGGAACCTACATATATGCCCTTTACTATGTCTGGATTCTGATCACATAAAATGGTAAAGCCAAAGCAAAATAATGGGCATCATCATTCATCATATATATGTCAGAACAGAGAAATCGAGTGACGGTTAAATAGTTGAGTTGTGGAATTGAAAAGCAAAAAGAAGACACAGGAATATAATAACAGAAAATGATTCATTCATCATTATCATTTCCAAGTCCAAGCTTAGCTACCCAATCATTCTCCCACCAAAACTATATTAAAGTGAATCGGAAAAATAACAGGATTGAAATGGAATCCCAATCACAAGGCAAACAAACCCAACATTCACAACTTTGCAAGTTGATAATGATAATGATGATGGAGAATCAACAAAAATCCCTACACTTCAATTCAAACTTCTTTCCTAAACACAAGGAATTGGGGATTTTTAAACATAAAAAAAAAAAAAAGTAACCCATCAATCAAATGCTTGAATTTTAGTTTATAGTTCATGGCAGAAAGACCCGCGCCGTCTGCTACCACCAGCATGCTCCCCTCTTCATAATATGATAAGAAATTTTATATATAAAAGTTGTCAAAAACTAAAATCTAGCATTTTCGAAGCCGTGTAAATCGCCGACTCGAGCCAACGACTTCTTCATGATTGCAACTTTAGCCAACTTTTCAGCCGCTCTCCAAGCCGATGATGGCGTAAGTGGCTCTCCGTTTTCATCCATCGCCACCGTCACCGACTCCCTTTCTCTTTCCCTTTCATTCACCTTCCGCCGTTGGGTTTCCATCATCTGCTGTTTCCTCCACTGCAATTCCGCCAACTCAGCTTCCAAACCTCTGACATATTCCTCAGCCGACAATGAATTCGACTGCATCAACAAGGCTCGAGCCGACCCCAACAAATGATAAGCGCTTGTCAGGTCGTTACTGCACTCAATCAGCCTTCTCGCTTCGGCTACGGCTCGAGTCGTGATGAAAAAGAATCTCAACTGTTCAATTTTAGGAGCCGATGATCGAACGTCGTTGGGGCGAGGTACGAGAAGCGCTTGATCTCTGCCGTATACGACTTCTTGGGTGGCGGGATCCTTGTAAAGGCAGCGAACGCACATCACGTGGTTGGATACAGCCGCCGAAGTCGGAACTTTAAGTTCCACGAGCAATTCCCTTTCCTCCTCGGCGTATAAATCGCCGAGCCGCACGGAGCTGGAAGTTAAAACAGTAGGCTTTCCATTACATGAATAAACTGCTGTTATTTCAGCTGGTGCTGATCCAGGTGCGAAGCTGAGCTGGATTCTTAAATCTTGGACCACGACGCTCAATAACCCACCAACGCATTTAGCAAACGCATCCTCAGCTGGCTCATGGCTGTACCCGCCGCTTTGCCCGAACCCGAACGCGTGAACCGGGATTTCAATGTGAGCGAAACGAGTGGACGACGCGTGGCTTGAATGATGACGTTGATTGGAAGCATTAGACTGGACTCTTTCGTCCTGACCGTCGGATAACAACATAATGCTAGCAACTGGATTTCTCTCCCTCCGATCCTCTAACACTTTGGTTGCTTTCCTCAACGCATCGCCAACGCTAGTTCCTTGACCGCAGGTTAGGCGGTCAATAATGCGCCGAGCAGCTTTTTGACCTTGAGCCGTCATTCTCCGCAGGGGGAGTAACCGTTTTGGAGTAGCCGAAAAAGCCACAATTGAAAGTCTATCACCCGAGCCGAGCGAGGAAATGACTAAACGCATGGCGCGTTTCAACATCTGGAGTTTAGCACCGGTCATGCTACCGCTCACATCAAGAACCGTAACCAAATCAATCGGTGCTCGATGCGACGGGTCCAAATGCGAATTTGAATTGCTACTATTCCTCGAAGAAGCTAATATTTTTGCAGGGGGAGGTGGGGCCTTGATTTTTAAAGCCACGGCGTAAGTTTCGTATCCACGGCCCACTGAAATGACCGCCGCTTCGGGAGACAATCTGGCCTGAACATTCCTCAAATCACGGCCGTTGAATGGGAGCACGTCATCAGATTTGACGGTGGATGAAGAGTTGGGATTAACGAAGAAGCCTTGGAACTCCTCGACGTCCTCTTCTTCTTGTTGTTCGATGTTTTCATCCGCTTCTGGAATAGGAATGAAACGAGCACCGGCGGTTGGGGAAAGCAATGGTTCATCGTCATCGTAGGATCTTAAATCAGATTTTTTGGGTTTGGGCTTCGGTTCCGGGTGGTGGACAATTCTCGGTGAACGGGATTCAATGATCTTTTTATCTTCAATTTTGGGGGTGGTGTTTTCGATCAGAACGGCGTCATTTTGAGGAGTTGAGTTTTTGTGGATGGAAAGAAGAGGAACGTCTTTCCAGGTGATATTACAAACAGGGCAAACAAGAGAATCATGTTTACGAACATGAGCAGCTATACATGGAAAATGAAAGGCATGTGCACATTCAGCCGTGTAAATGGCTGTTCCTTGACCTGTCTTCACACTGTTCAAACAGATTCCACAACTACTCTGCAAAAATCAAAGCTTTAGCTTATACACCAGCAAACATTCAATATTAAGCTACAATTCGGATTTTTCTTTATACTACTTACCCTGAACTTGAAGCTGTTGCGGAAAAGAGAGAGCTTGAGAGGGGAGCGAGGTGAGGAAGGATTTGAGGAGAGAATTGGTTTAGGACTTTTAATGGCTGCTCTAGGGGTGGATTTGCATTGGAGGGTCGGGCTTTCACTCGTGGAAGACGGTTCAACAGTAGTGCAGCAACGAAGACTGGGGCTCGAAACTGGTTGCGATTGAAAACGAGGAGTGGAAGGGTTACTCCCGGATGAAAAAAAGCTTAGCTTGGAACAATTCCTGGGACTGGGACTCTGTTGCCGCTGCTTGTCTAGAACAGTGTTTTCTGGTTCTCTAGGGATTGTAGTGCAAAAGGCTCTTCTCCAACCAGTGCCCATTTTTCAGTGCACTCCAAAAAGGCAAAAAGAGAAAAGGAGAATACTTTATTCTCAGAAGAAAGACACTCTGCTTTTCGTTTCTCGCTGTTCTCTTATCTGTATCTAACCCCACCTTCGCTTATCTTTTTCCATGAGATATGCAGAAAAAGAAGATGGAGAAGGGTTTTGTTCTGATCGATCTAAGGTTGCGACAGAGAACAAAAGGCTTAAAGATACGAAGATGCGACAAAGTATTGGGATTTAGCTGCTTTTCTTTTCTACCCTTTTTCTATTTCCTTTTCTGCACTTTAACACCCCAAAAGGATTGTGCTACTAAAAAGAAGGCTTGAGATCTACTGCTCCCTCTGTCTTTCTCTGCCTTTTTTTTTTTCTCTCTATTTGCGAAAATCCAGAGGTGCGTTCTACTTCCAGGAATATATACATCAATGGAAATGGTAATTTAATGGAATTTTAACCTGTTTAACCGGCACGTGTTGGTTGCTTTTTAAACATTACCGGTCAACGATCAACTCCCCCTTCTCCCTTCTCCTTTCTGCCTCCACTCTCCACCACGTTATCTCCACCGACCTGTTATAAAAACCTGATCATCTTACTCCATGCCTCCTTCATGGCTCCATGCACATTGTATCACTATTCTCACGCGCCAACTTGATGCGTGAGCTGGGATCACTGTCCTTTCCCAAAGCACATACGTATAGTGGCGGATTCAAGAATATTTTTTAAGGTTGGTACAAGTTAAAATATTTTTAGAATGAGTACGAATCATAAAAATTTTAATATTTTAGGGTAGTACAAATCATAAAAATTTAAAGACTAATTCATAAAAGTTCAAAATATTAAAACTAAATGTATGAACTTTAAGAAATTCAGCTGCGTACGCATCCCTCGCCCCACCCGAGAGTAGTAATGTTTTCAGAGTTGAAAGAGAAAACCATTGGGGTTATCTGTTATTCATGCATGATCAATATATACGGTAGGTGTCAGGGGATATCATATTATATTCTTTATTTTTGAATAAAAAATCATATTATATTCTTACACCTTATTGTTTGCATGTTCTGCATCTCATCATACTTTTCATCAGCCCCTTTTATTCCAATAATCTTAGCCGTTGATCAAGTTGAATCAATAAGTGATATCGATGATGATGATATATTTTTCACGATTAAAAAAACTCCCAAATGGAAAAAAGGAAGAACAATACAACAGAAACAAGGATTGAGTAAGAAAATTAAAAATAATCTAAAGTAAAAGTGTTTGAAGGTTTATTTATCCGTTTTAAAAGCTGCAGTTATTTATGCTAATTTTAAAACTAATAAAGTTTTAATCTAAATTTTAAAAGAAATAAAATTCAATTGGATTGATATTTAATTTTTAAAAAAAACATATCATTAAAAAAACTAAAAAAATCGACATAATATCAAAAAATATCCCTATCATTTGACTAAATAGTTACTTTGGCCCTTATTTTTTTCGAAGCAATTTAATCATCAACGTTTTATTTGGAGTCAAAATGACCCTTTTATGGATAAAACTGCTAGTCAATTGATGATAAACAACTTAAAATGGCTTGATATAATGACACGTCAGAAGAAAAAATATTTTATATTTTATACAATTTGTTTAAAATTATTTTTGATTCATGTGTCATTCTGTAAAGTCAACATATTTGTCTATATGACATTGTTATTGCGTCGTGCACTGCCATATAAGTTCGTCACGTCATTTCAAGCAATAAAGCGACAATTGATTAACAGTTCTCATCCGCATATAGGCTATTTTAACCCAAAATAAAAAATATTAAAGATTAAATTTCTTAAAAAAATAAATATTAAAATAACGATTTAATCAAACGTTACATTTTTTGACATTACGCCAAAAAAACATTTTCTTAATAACTTTGTCCTTATTCTTCAGTGAATTGGTCATTTTTAATAAACATCACAAAACGAGATTTACAACAAGAAGCAAGTTTATGGAATCAGGAACGGAATTAGAATTTGGGGTTAAAAGAATAAACTTTAAATATTTAAAAGTGTAAGATAAATTTATTAAATAAATTATTTTAAAAAAAATAAATTAAAAAAATTCTTCGAAAATGGTGACGCACCCCATGTAAATCTGTCCCTGCATGGAGTGCAATGGAAGGGGAAAAAACAAAAATCGGACAGGTTAAAAAGCGAACGAGATAATGTCTCGTTTTATTTTAAATTAAAATTTTGGGTTTTGGCATAAAATAGAAGTGCTAACTGCTAATGCATAGTTTAAGTAGGGTAGGGTAGCATTTGGCAGGGTAGAGTGGGAAACAATCTTAGTGGTGAAAGTAAAGACGGTTGACGTCAAATGGCAATGGCAGCATATCTTGGTTTATTTATTACAGTATCAAAGTAGATGGTGAAACACATTAATTGCAACTGAAAAGGCATCGGAAAAAACCACATAGATGGTAGATGAATGACACACCCACATGTTGGGGTTGGGGGGTCCTTTTGTAATAAGGTATAGGTGTCAGTGGTTTGGAGACCATAGCCTAGAAGGTCCCCCCGGCCCTTTGAGGCCTTGAGATTTCTGTGTCTTAATTCAATTAATCGAAAAATCAACTGAATAGACCCTCGCATTTACCTTTAGGGACTCTCTCCTTGATTCTTTTTTGGGTATTTGTGGCCATGTGTATGCATTTAATTAAAGATATGGTGCAAAATATAAAAACATAATAGGATTTGAATGCATTAATTTGATCATCGTCGTCGTCAGATAACGAAAGCATGCAGCACGTGAAAGCGTAGGCTCTAGTCTAGTCTAGTCTCCTCCATAACTATTAACTAACCATGCAAAGGCTGAATTCCTTCTTGGAATAAAAATATTAGTATTTGTATGCAGAATTAAAACTAACTCTGACTCCATAATAAATGAGATATCGAAGTTTGCAAACCAAATCCCGAAGACAAGGTCAATTGAATCACGGGTTTGGTACCTTCCCCAAAACAGCATCACGCTCGCAGTCGCAGACTAAAACCCACAAACATCATAAATTCTGAAAATAAATCAAAATTAATTCTTACGTGTATCTGACGAACACAATTGGTCAAACAACTGCGGCAGTTACGTGGGACCCTCTTTTCCTGTCTGTTTAAGTCTTGAGTTAACGCCCCTCTTATTGTTACGGATTTACACTCTCATAGTCAGAGGGACTGGTAACTGGTAAGGGAATCCACCAATCTTAGCCTTATCGTTGTTTTATGTTTCTAATTACTTTTTAACCCAAGTTAGGCAAAGTAATTTCACTCTTTTGTTTCTTTCTCATACTAAGACGTGTAGCAAATAATAATAATAATAATAGTAATAATATGATTTATATATAATTCAATGGTTGTAAAAAATTTTAGTTTCTATAAGTGTTTTTGTTTTAGAGTTTAAAGACTTGTTTTAGGGTGTAAGGTTTATGTGCTTATGTTTAGTAGTTTAGAATTTAGAGGTAATTGTTAGAATTTAGGGATTATGGTTAAGATTTTGGATTTATATATTAAGATTTAGGTTTTATGATAATATGTTGAGGATTTAAGTTTTAACTTATAAACTCTAAATTCTAACCATAAACTTTAAATTCTATTCACTGTTATTAAAATTTAAACTACTAAACCTAAATCATACACCTTAAACTGAGTCCATAAACGCTAAATTTAAAACGGTTATAGAATTTCCACATTAGTGTATCAAATAACAACAACAACAATAATAATTCCATCTCTTCTTTTGTTTTTAGTTATTAGAATTCAAATATAAATGTAATGATTTTATAACTAATTTATAAGATAATGCATATTTATTGAATAAAAACATGATAAACATAAGAGTTAAATACATAAATTTGTTACCAATAAGGCCATGATACAATGACAATACTAAAAATTATATTATGGGTCATTCCCGTCACGTGAGATCAACCATTAAAAATTATTTATCTCATTAATTTTTATCATATTATCTTTTTTTTATCTAGTGAATCTTCACTAATATTTAATGTAAGTCAAATTTAAAAATATTTTTTACCAAGTAAATCTTCACTTGGTAAAAAGATGACATGGACAAAATAATGAGATAGATGATTTTTATTGGTTTGTCACATGGATGACGTGGCGGGAATGACATATGATATAATTTATCACGACAATATGTATTGCTCTCTCAAAGAGAGGAGTTGAATTCAAACATTAAAAACGATATTATTGGAAGAAAGAGTCACAAATCTAAAAAATAGACCATAAAATAAACATATAAGTCACAAAAAAACACAAAATTTACTAGGTTTATAATTTCAATACACTTATATTATGTATTGATGTATTTGTGTTTATAACTTCAATATATAAAAATTACCCATGAATTTTGACCCGATTAATTCGAAATCAAGTACAATATGATTTGATCATAAAAAGCTAATAATCTAAAAGATATTTTTTTAAAATAAAAAAATACAATTATGAATTTAAGGTTGTGGGAAAAATATAAAATATTTAATAATAAGGACAAATTCATATATAATTTAAATTTTTAAATTTTAAACATAAGAATAAAGGTAAAAAAAAAGGGGGTGGAGAGCAATAGCACCCACCCATCAATAGTTACGCCCCCCCCCCCCCCCCCCCATTATAATAATAGAACTATTCAAATAATCCAAATAATATTCTAATGTAAAAATTAACATGTCTTTATCTAACATAGTTAAAAAATTAGATAGTTTTTTTAACATAAAATTTAGATAGGTCGAGTCTGTGAGAAGTTCGTTTATTACTTCATGTTTTGATATTGCATTTTAGTTAGGATAGGATAAATACAACACTTAACTACTCATCAAATAATATCAATATAAATAGGGCCGAGGGATACAAGCAGCATCGCATTCTAAAAAATTTAAAATTTCACATATTTTAAATATTTTATATTAATGTTATAATCTCGCACTTGAAATTTTTTAAAATTACATATATTTTTTTCAAAATTTCATATAGTTTTGTAACATCCATCACATTAGTGAAGGATTTGGGGGAATGCATGCATGTGCATATTTTTTGTTGACTAATATTTTATATGATATACAATTAATCAAGGGTAATATCAATAATACTCAATGAATCGTAAAAGGTGCGCTATATGTTTCTTCACGACAAGTTGATAAAACTTATATTTCGGTGCAATTAGTTTTAATTTGAACTTGTGTCAAAGTGACCTTGTTATAATTGGTATCTATTTCAAAAAATCCAATTGAGTTTAGTGTTATCTATTGAGAATAGTGAATTCGATAAGGGAAAACTGATTTGGGGATTTGGTAGTTTACAAAGTAAACTATACGACACCGTATGGTTAAGTGGTGGAATAGAAACGGTAGCGTTTCACAAAGTAAAGAAGCTTTATTATGTAAAATCTGAATTATAGTTTGGATACAAAATGCCTTTATATAGGCTGAAAGAATCAAGAAACAAATGCTAACAAACTTAACTAACAACCAGCTAACATCCTCTAATATTATCGAATAATCGAACATCATTTTATTTTAAAAAAATTAAATTATGAACCCAACAAGTGTCTCAGTGAAAAAGCAGGTGATATTAATGATATTTTTATTCTTTCGTTTTCTTATATAATATTTAAATAAAACAAGTTAAAAGCCACAACTTAAAAATTAGATACAAATGAATTACCAGTCCACTTAAAATCAGTTATTGTGATTTTTTATACATATAATTTCTATACAATATTTATTTAGTTCATAATGTTAGTGTGATAAAATCTAATTATATTTTTTAGTACTATATTATAAGAGCTAATCTTAATAATGTGTTTTTAAAAGTAAAAAAAACACAATATTTGAAAGTAAAAAAATGTGGTATTTTTAACCTTCAAATGGAAAATTATCACTGGACATTATATCCTACAGGCTATAAAATAAAATAATCTTTAAATTAAAAGTAATTTTGGAAATAAAAAGTAAAAAGAAATCTTAGATGATTCATTTTTTAATTTAATAAACATACTATACAAAATAGTCAAATAGAAGTTGCTTCCGTTTGATGTTCATTTGATTATTATGACTTGCACACGTAAAATTTCTGCCATGCATATAATATAATATAATATAATATAATTTTTTGAACATAATATAATATAAGATATTTATATGTAAAGAAAAAATATATATATATATATACATAAGTACATTATTGTGAGTACCGAGGTAGTTAAAAGCTCAAAGCTTGTGGATCCCACCAGTTATTAACTCCCACGTAATACAAAAAACCTTATGGGTTTCTCATTCATCGACCATCGTTAAGTTTACGCGTGTTAAAGTCAAAGATATTTTTTTTACTATAATTGACCTTTGTTTTGATACCCTTCTTCATATCCAAGTAAAGTTAATTATTATGGTTTTAGGGTTAATTTTTTTATAATCTAATAATATTTTTTTGGCTTAACCGTTAAATTAGTACTCAAATAAAATTTTTTTTAGATAGATGTCTACTATATTTTTGGTCAAATAAGTGTCTAACGTTTTATTCTGTGATCCATTTAAAATTTTTCTGTCAATGTCTGTTAAAAAATTATGTCATCCAATCAAAACATGACACATGACCTTTTTCATTTTCAAATTTCTTTTAGAAATCTCATTTTTTTTAAATCCCCAAGTTTTATTTTTTCCAATCAAACTTAAATCACATCTCCCTCACCGTCTGGCATCCCCACACGTCGGTGGTTCACCGCCCAAGTGTCGGGTAACTCACCGTTCGACATTCCCCACCCTCTAATCGTCAATTGAAACCTAATCAACCTCTTATTTCTTCATTGTTGGTTGTTCGTTGAAAGTGAAATCGACAGTTCATTCGTCAATTTTGGACGACGAGGTGATGAGGCTTTCAGTAGAGAAGGTCCGATGAAGACAAGAGTGGCCGGTGGTGGTTGAATTAGTGGCCGAAGTGGAGGAATTTAGGGTTTGTGTTTGGTTTTTTAGAGAAATTAAAGACTGATAGGTTAATTACTGTGTTTTATTATTTTATTTTTTATATTTCAGATTTTAATTTCAAAAAATGATAAAACCATACCACGAAAATTATTGGATAACAAAAAATAATAACGGCTGTCACGAAAACTTTTTAAACAAGTCACAAAATGAAATATTAGACATTTATTTGGTCCAAAATATAGTTGAGACACCTATATGACAAAATGTATAGTTTAAGACTTTAGGCACTTATTTGACTACTAAACTCCTAAATCATACATCTTAAACTAAGTTCTTAAACCCTAAAATTAAGGTGGTTGTAAAAAAAATTAGTCTCTACTATATCAAATAATTACCCATTATTTAAATATTAAATTGATAATACAATGAATTCGAGTTGAGTGCATTCATCTATTAATACCAATGGGCCGAAGGACCTTATTTGTTCTTTTTGACAGTTTGGCTCGATTTGTAATAAATATTATTATAGAATTATTTTAATATTTTATTAATTTTGAATAATATATACGTCTGTATTGAATTTAGGTAAAAGAGTTAGGACAAAATTTGAAGTTACACAATAATATAAAATTGATCATTCAAACCTATATACGTTAGACTATCATTATTTATTCATTTTTCCTAAGGTCTAATGTTTTATTACAAACGACGTTAATCATTTGTTTTTTGTGATTAACAGGCAAAAAAAGCTTAATGATTTGATCCAGATCATAAGTTCCATGAGCTTAATTTCATTTCCTTATGAAGAAAACTCCAAACCCTTACTTTCAATTTTCGTTTCTTTTTGGACCTTAATTTATTCATATTATTACCTTTATTTTTCAACTATATATAACACTTAAATTATTTAGTTCAATCAATGGTTTTCTGTCTTTTAAGTATATTTGATTAATATTCTCTTGGGTTTCTAATCATGGAAGATACATTAATAAAATAATTATGGTTGAACAAAGTAACATGATCAAACCCCACGGAAACTAATAAAACTATATCATATACCTACTTTCTTAACATCTACCTCTAATTAATAAATAAAAAACAACTAATTAAGAAATTAAATGAAAAAGGCTAGCTAATATTAGCCTGTACAGTTAAGAGATTAGAATAACAATCCATAAGTGGATGAGCAACTCTTTTGTCGTAGTACTTGTTTTTGTGAACTTCCCTTATAGCGTAATATTTTTTATTATTTAAGTTTAAAGAAATTTTTAATAAGATTTTCTATTTAAGTTTAGGCTCTACGATATCCATTAAAAAATTATATTTACAGAAAAAAATGAATACATTGGTGCTGGTCAAAAACAGTATATAGTTGAAAGTTAGCAATATTTAATGATGTGGGTTTTTGTATTTGGTAGATGAAGTTGATATAGGGAATGCCCACATGTCACATGACCAAATTGGACAACCCATATGGAAAAGATCCCATCATCTGCTAACCCCCCAAGTTGAGCTTATAATTTTGATTATATTTAAATCAATGCACCAAAAGGCCATCTTAATATATTAATTTATGCCTTTGACTAGAAATTATTCGTAGGCCGTAGCCACTGTATTTGGTCATCCATAACTTCTCAACCATCGTTAAACCGTTTATTCTTTGGAATCCATTTAATTAAATCTCAAACTGCTAGAGACGAAATGAGAGTTGAAGGTTAGGATAAAATATAAATATTTGAAAATAAAAAATATTTTTTTAATAACAATTTTATAAACAAAAAGTAAAAAAAAATGCTCTAGGGGACAATGCCGCTGAAATTGGTAGGACATTGTAATTGAGTTTTTTTCATTTTTCAAACTAGTGTACACGTCTTTTTATTTTTTAATCCATAGCAAAACTGACAGTAAAAAGTGAAGTCGGTGAGCAAGCAATTCGACTTCATTGTTCATTTATTTTTTTACTTAAAAAACAGAAATTGGTGGGACCCGTGCCACCCACCTTTGTATGTGTATTTGACGTAAACTGTTGCGGCGTTAGTTTCAGCGGCGCTTTTCTAAGTGTCGAAAAAAATTTTAACGGCACTAAAAAAATCGCTATAAAACTAAAAAACGCCGTTAAAGATCTGTTTTGTTTTAGCGTGTTCAAAAACGGGAAGAAGGAAATTTGACATCGATTTTTTTAATAAAAAATATCCAAACACTGTTCATAAACATTGCAATAGATTTGAAAATAATTTAAAGAATATAATATATTCGATTTTTTTTCCAACAACAATATTCAACCAAATTCACCCGAGAGTGCCTCCTGCCCTCCTCCCATTTACTACTTACTTTCGTCCCAGCAACGTGCACCGAAAGACTAGACTGATGTAAGAGAAATAGAATACGTAGTTAAGACACGATCTCATTTCTCCTCTGAAAGATTGATTCAAAGAGGGGTTAAGATTGGGTTAAAATTAATAAATGAGCATCTTCAAAGAGTTAGAGATAAGCAAAGCTAAATATGATACTTAACTTGAATCACAGGGGAGATATGTACGTAAAATCATTGACTAAATCTTGTAGCCGCAGATCTTTGACGATAGTAGTCATAGATATTATTTTTTTGTTTAACCATCGACATCCGATCCATTGGTCAACTACGTACCTTATAAATCGTTTGCCTTCTAATACTTTAAACAATAAGTCTCCTTATGAAATGCTTTACAATGTTGTTCCTAATTACATGCGTTTAAGGGTATTTGGATGTTTATGTTTTGTCTCGACCCTTAAGTCTCATAGGTCAAAGTTCTCTGAACGAGCTCTTCCTGGAATTTTTCTTGGCTACGCACCAGGAGTAAAAGGGTATAAGGTTTATATTCTTAAAGTTCGTTCAATTGTTGTTTCCAGAAATGTCGTTTTTCATGAAAATTTATTTCCTTTTCACACCATTTCTGTTAAAGACCCTATAGTTGATCCTTTTCCTTCTTTTTCTTTGCCTGCGAATGTTTCTGATCATTTTTCAGTTGACATTGATCCTTTAAATTCTCGAGACACTCCTAACTTCATGTTTTCAGATTCCACTTCACATGTTTCTCCTGGTAGTGGAAATTCTAGTGTAGGACCAGTTGGACCAGCTGCATGTGATGAACAAAATACTTCTAATGGACCAGCTGCGTATGATGGACCTACATGTACTGAACAAGCTGCTGATTACGCTCCTGCACGTACTGAGCCTATTGCATGTGATACACAAGTTGATCGTAATCCATGCAGTACTTCTGATGAGCCTGTTCAAGACACGCAAAATGAATTACAAGTTGTCAGGCGTTCTACGCGCAACACCAACAAACCAACTTATCTACAGCAATACTATTGCAACACCTTATCCTCTTTGTCCTCTCAGTATCCCATTGAGAATCATCTTTCCAACAGTCGATTGTCCTCTTCCTATAAATCCTTTGTAGCCAATAGACTATATTGATACCTTCTCTCCGGTTGCTAAAATGACTTCATTCAAGCTTCTTCTTGCACTTGCTGCCATGAACAATTGGCATTTGTTACAGCTCGATGTTCATAATGCATTTCTCAATGGAACCCTCACTGAAGAAGTTTACATGAAGCTCCCTTTGGGATACTCATCTTCAATGGAACCAAACTCAGTTTGCCGCTTGAATAAATCCATATATGGATTAAAACAGGCTTCCAGGCAGTGGTTCATTACATTTTCACAAGTGGTTCTCAAATTTGGCTTTGTTCAATCGCCATCAGATCATTCCTTGTTCACCAAAGGGTCTGGAGACAATTTCATTGCTCTTCTTGTCTATGTCGATGACATAGTGTTAGCAGGAAAGGATCTTGGTCAATTAGCCTCTGTTAAAGAGTTTTTACAACAACATTTTAAGCTACGAGACTTAGGAACCTTAAGGTATTTTCTTGGTTTCGAGATAGCCAGAAGTTCAAAAGGTATCTTTCTTTCACAAAGGAAATATGCTTTACAGCTTCTTGAAGATACAGGTCTCCTAGCTTCAAAACCAGTCACAACTCCTCTTGTCACCCCACACAAACTTAGTTCTTTTGAAGGAGAACCATTGGATGATCCTCAACAATATCGAAGGTTAGTTGGACGGTTGTTATATCTCACGCAAACTCGTCCTGATATCACCTATTCTGTTCATCTTCTTAGTCAATTTGTGTCATTGCCTCGACAACCTCATCTTCAAGCAGCTAATCATTTGTTATCCTACATCAAGACAACACCTGGTCTTAGATTATTTTTCTCTGCATCATCTGATAAATAATTAAGTGGATTTGTTGACTCAGATTATGCTGCTTGCCCTGATTCTCGACGGTCTGTCACTGGATATTGCATGTATTTTGGCACAAGTTTAATTTCATGGAAGTCGAAGAAGCAGCAAGTCGTTAGCCGGTCTTCCTGCGAAGCAGAATATAGAGCTATGGTCTCTGCAGCATGTGAATTAATTTGGCTTGCTTCCCTTCTTTCTTCGTTTGGTGTACAAATTTCTTCCACCTCCCTATACTGCGATAATCAATCAGCAATGCAACTTGCTTCCAACCAAACGTTCCATGAAAGGTCGAAACATATAGAGGTGGACTGTCATTTTATACGTGACAAGGTTCGAGAAGGTTTTCTCAAGTTGTTTCATGTGCGATCTGCTTGTCAGCTAGCAGACATTCTTACAAAATCATTACATGCTCCTGCTTTTGATTCCATTGTAAGCAAGATGGGTCTCGTTAACATCCACAGCCCTCCATCTTGAGGGGGGGATGTTGAGGTTAATATGGTCTTTACTATTAGGGTTTTCATAAGTTAGTTAAAGGTTAGTTAGTTTCTATTTTGTGTATATAAGTGATGGTAGCTTATACCTTTGGATTCATTCGATTAGATCAATAAAGAATCGGTTATTCATTTCAAATCAAGTTCTGTATAGGTCGTAACCCTCTCAATACAATTTTTTTCATTCACAACACCAAAATTCAGACCTCTAAGTCTAACTATGCTTGAGGGATCTAACATGTCATTCTGCTAGACCAACTGATTTTCGTTCATAACAGTAGTAATTCTCTTTTACCTGATAACGCAGATTTTCATGTTTGGCAGTAATATTAGGATTACGAAGATGACGTATGTTTCTTTCTCGTGAATATATATATATTATATTATATGTGGAGGCAAAACTGGTGCGTTGGCGACGGCGTGGCCTTGTCATAAGCGTTGGCAACCAGACTACCATCATCGTAGAAATCAGTATAAACAAATGAGATTTTGCAATAATAAGGAAAGAAAAGAAAATTAGATGAAGATGATATTGAAATGGCGAGTCCAAGTATCCAAGGTTATTTGGTGAAAACACATGAAGGGCACAGGTTTTCTGACAGAATAATTTGCAAATTGATTCATTTAAGAGCTGGGGGTGAGGGGATTTTAATGTTTATTTCATGAACAACGGTAGGGGATTCAATTATTTATCCGTTCAGTTGCATGAGATCGCAAATGAAAGCTGTTTGGTTGTTGAGATTGTTGTGATTAATGGGCACATGTTATGGGGATATACATAAAATTAAACTACTAGGATCCCCCATCAATCATATATACATTATTACAATATCAGTGGGTTGACCAGCATGGCTCTTCTTGGTATTATAAAATGTCTGGGGCTGCTGGGATTCACTGCAATTTAAAACTGGCTGGACTTGGATTCATCAACCAAGACAACGGATCAAGTTTATAATGCAGACAGACATATACCATGGAATTGCAGCGACGTGTCCAAATGTGATGCCAAGATGGGCAAATTGATGCTAGATCGTCCTGGAGAAGAAAAGAAAGCATACAAACTCTTGCGTATTCGATTCAGATTAATCAACCAATACGTCAAATATAAATAGTTATAAAAAAATAACAGCATTCTACAAGGATCAAAAGCTGATAAGCTAGCTAGTATTCAACACTTGTTATCCATTAACGTGCATGTTGTAGATGTCATAAAAGTAGACCAGAACCAAGAAAGTTATGCTGCAGTAATTGGGTTTGTAAAGTCACAAGGACTGGTAAGTGATGATCTTGTGATAATCTAACAGTAACCATTGAATCTCATGGCTAGCTAGACACGAGCGATGTGGTCCAAATTAAAGCCTAAAGGTCGGTTACAAAGGGTGGGCAAATTGGGGCATGGTGGCCAAGTACTTGAAAGTGAAAATACAGCAAACAATTACAAGAGCAAGTCATGTGGGGGCTGTTCTAAATTGACTGCAACAGTAGTTTTTCAATCAGAATAACCCCCATGTTCTTGTGAATGGACACCGTAGACATATTAGTATGGGAGCTTATTTTCGGGTCTTTGTCTGCCTATATTTATGTAACACAATTCCTTCTACAAGGTTGCTTTGGAAACCAAAGGATATAGAGTTTATGTACGATATTAACCGATGAAAGTCGTATTCCCTAAGCCATGCCTCCTTTGGCGTTTTTATTTTAAAAAATGAATTTAGGGTTTATGGTTTAAGGTTAGGGATTGTGGTTAATGTTTGAAGAATTAGGGATATAGTGATTTTTTTAGGGTTTAGGATGTGGAAATTAGGATTAGATTTTATAATTTAATTTTTAAGTGTTTTTAATATGAGGCATAGACTTTTCCCACTTCACTAGGAATAGGGGTTTTAACGAGGCTCATCTACCTTTCAAAAACATGTGAGGCATAGAAGGAGGCATGGTTAGGAGGCATAAGAATTTTGTTCGATATTAACGCTATATATAAATATTTATTCAAATTTACCCCTAATTTAAAATATGATCTTCAAAATACAATGTTCAAATCAAAATTTTAACACTTATTGTTATTTTTGTGGTATAGCCACTGATTTTTTATTAATTGATTAAATAATTCAGGTCGAATACTATATACTCTCTAAACTCAACTTTTTTTATTTATAAAGTCAAGATTTAAATCCTAAATCTTATTTAAAGCACTCGATGTCCATCACTATACTAATTGAGTGTTAGTTTAACACTTATCATCATTATAATCCTTCTTGTAAATAAAATTTTCATTAATGGTATACCTGATAATATCCCTAAATTTAAAACAATATTATTATCGATAAAATACATAAATCATCAATGAACTTTACTCTCTGGTTTATTTTAGTCATTAAAGTTTCAGAACGTTTAATTCACTCACTAAATTTTATAAGTTGATTTTTTTCACCACTCCTCTGTTAACTTTCTAACACCGTTATGACGTGGAATAAAAATTTAATATTTGATGGGTAAAATACGTAAATCATCACTGAACTTTGCTATCTGACTTATTTTAAAAACTGAACTTTATTATTTGACCTATTTTAGTCAATGAAGTTTCACTTGTTATAACTCACGTCATAACAATATTAAAAGATTAATGGAGGAGTAATAAAAAAATCAATGTATAAAATTTAGTGAGTAAATTAAATATTTTAATACCTGGTGAATAAAGTTCCGTGGTGGTTTATATATTTTACCCTAATTATATCAAGGAAAATACTTTGATGCACAAGCTTGTGTAAACTTTAGTTTACACAAGCCCTTTAATTTTAGGGTTTAGGGTTTAGGGTTTAAGGTTAGGGTTTAGGGGTTTAGTATGTAGGGTATATAATTTAAGGTTTATGGGTAGAATTTAGAATTTAGAGTTTAGGATTTAGGGTTTAGGTTTTAGGTTGCTAGGGTTTGTGATTTAGATTTTAAATTTTATAAAAGGAATGTGTAAAAAAAATTTACACAGCTTGTGCATCAAAATAAAACCCTTATATCAAATGCATTTCTTTGAAATATTATGGCTAACGCCGGCGTCATTTTTTGAACAGAACTAGTTTTATTACTCAAGCCCAGTTTCAGGGCCTAATCCATTTTTCAAACCCTCTCAAATATTTGGCACATAATCGATAATCTGGTGGGGTGAGAATTTATATCCTTTAAATAAAATCAAAGTTCAAATTTTAATATTGTAAATACGTTTTTACAGCAGCCGATCTGAATTAGTTAACCAATGGATTAGAAACCGGCGGAGCAACAACAATAATGATCAGTTAAATAAATTTATATATTAAATAAGAGATAAGATCCTCTTACACTATGTAAACCTTGAAAGCTTTACACATTTTTTAGACCGTTAGATGGAGGTAAATGGATGATTGAGATTAACAGTAAAAAATGTGAAGATTAACACAGTAAAAAAAGAAGTGGATCAGATTAACGGTAGAAGGTAAAACTTGAAGGCTTTACACCTTTTTAGACCCTCGTACAACGGTCAAAAAAATATGTAAAAATAATTGAGTTTTACGTAATGAATCTGAACTCATTAAATAATTCTTGTATTAAATTTTTGCCAACATTATTTGAAATTTTATCAAATTATTACATAAATAACCAAAATAACCTGAGAGGTTATCCAAATTATATCAAGGTTTTGCTGTATATCATCTCTGTTACACCAACAGCTATTGCGTACAGTGTTGTAATTAGCTTATTTGTGTGTTTGACAATTAACTTTATTGGGAGTCAAAAGCAGCCCCACATTTCATTCGTCTATACAGTAAAGAAATAATTATAACCTTGCAGATGCCCCACAATTCTAACACATCTGTTGCAGAGAGAATCGAATGGCATCATAATTCATAACTAGAACCGAACTTCCATCAAGCTTAGCCCTTTGTTTTCATTTCTTTCTTAACAGATGGAATGGCCAAATCTGCAGATACTGCAGGAGGATGGCTGGCAGAGATCTCATGGTCATGGACTATGTTATTTTACCCTAAAGACAAAATGCAATCATTTCAATGAGAAAATTTGAAGGCATTTCCATCAATCATGTGGATCTATACAGTACCCAGTGCTTCATTATTAGATGGTAGAAAGTGGATAACAAAGTGCCAATTATTCTGAAAAGGATAGTGGGACTGGGAGGGGTGAGTGAATAGCTCTGATCAAAATACAAGAAATGGGCCCCGAGAAATACAATGTTCAAACCATGTGGAAATCTCAGCTGCATCCTAAAGACAAGCTACGTTTTGTTCCTTAAGCGTTTTGTTTGTGTGCAGAGACAGACAAAACTACAGTATCATTGCTTTGCTCCACGCTGTCATCCCAACTTTTAATTTAGAGTCTGTTTGTTTCACTGAAAATTATTTTCGGAAAATGAATTCTGGAAAATGAACTACAGTTGTTGGAAAACTAATTGCAAAAACTATTTTTCGGTGTTTGGATGATGTTGTACAATTCATTTTACACTGTTTGGTAGAGTTTCCTGAAAATTTCATAAACAATCCACAAACAAGCATCGATAATGGTAAAAACAAGTTCCAATCAAAACATGGTTTAATGTTTAGGTTAGTGTTTAGGGTTTAGGGTTTAGGATATCATTTATGGTTTATGGTTTAGACCAATATTTAGTGTTTATGGTAGCATTTAGGGATTAGTATTTAAGGTATAGATTTAGGGTGTAGATCAATGTTTATGGTTTAGGTTAATGTTTAAAGTTTAGGGTTTAGGTTGATGGTTATGGTTTAGAATTTAGGATTTAAGGTTTTATGGTACCATTTAGGGTTTAAGGATTAGGGTTTATGGTTTAGGTTAATGTTTAAAGTTTAGGGTTTAGGTTGGTGGTTATGGTTTAGAATTTAGGATTTAAGGTTTTATGGTACCATTTAGGGTTTAAGGATTAGGGTTTATGGTAGCATTTAAAGTCCATGGTTAGTGTTTAGGGTTTATCATTTATGGTTTAAGGTTATGTTAGTGTTTAGCTTTTAGTGTTTAGGGTTTAAGTTATCATTTAGAGTTTAAGGTTTATGTTAGTGCTTAGTGTTTAAGGTTTAGTATTTATGTTAACATTTAGTGTTTAGGGGTTAATGTTTATTGTTTAGGGTTTATGTTAGTGTTTAAGGTTTAACATTTAAAGTTTAGGGTTTATGTTAAGGTTTAGTGTTTAGGGTAGTGTTTATGTTTTAAGGTTTATTGTTTATATTAGTATTTAGGGATTATGGTTTATGTTGGTGTTTATTGTTTATGATTTAGTGTTTATGTTAGTGTTTATTGTTTATAGTTTAGTGTTTATGTTAGCATTTATGTTTTATGGGTTAGTGTTTAGGGTAAGGGTTTATGTTAGTGGTTGGGGTTTAATATATATGGTTTAACATTTAGGGTTTAGGGTTTATGTTAGTGTCTATGTTAGCATTTAGTGTTTATGGTTTAACATTTAGGGTTTAAGATTTTGTTTTAGGGTTTTGTGTTTATGATATATCATTTAGGGTTTTGTGTTTATGGATTAGTGTTTATGGTTTAGGGTTATGTTAGTGTTTATGGTTTAATATTTAGGGTTTAGGGTTTTTAATGTTTAGGGTTTAATATTCATTGGTTAATGTTTGGGGTTTAAGGTTTAGGATTTAAGATTTAATGCTTATGGTTAGGGTTTTTAATGTTTAGGGTTTAAGGTTTTGGGTTTAAGGTTCAATGTTTATGATTTAAGGTTTAGGGTTAGGGTTTTTAATGCTTAGGGTTTGGGGTTTAGGGTTTATGTTTGGGGTTTAGGGTTTATGATTTAATGTTTATGGCTTAAGGTTTAGGGTTATGGTTTAATGTTTAGGGTTTATGGTTTAGAGTTTATGGTTTAGTTTTTATGTTAGTATTTAGGGTTTAGTTTTATGTTGGTATTTAGAGTTTAAGTTTTAAGGTTTATGGGTTATGTTAGTATTTGTAGAGAGAATGGGAAGAAAGAAAACGACTTATCGAAAATCAATGGGTAAGTCATTTTACACTCAAACATGATTTGTTTTCCATTGACTGTAGTTTATTTTTCGTTGACTTTTTCATTTTCTATGAACCAAACAGCGGGAAATTATGAAAACATTTTCAGGAAAACTAATTACAGAGAAACAAATCGACCCTAATTTAAAAAGGTGTTTTTTTTACAACAGTCGAGTCCTGCAAATTGCAATGAGTGAGAATTTTGACTAAAGATATTGTTAAATCTTCTAATGGCCTTAACCACAGGTCCAAATTTGACTAGTTCTGGAAGCAAAAAAGAACACACTATCCAGTATCCAGCAGTACAAGTCACAGTCCTAACACTTGGTGAAATCAGAATCTCATATTTCCTGTTCAAGTTAGGGAAGACAGTTTCTGAAATTACAGGGAAATGCAACCTCGAAATTGCTTGAAAGGGGTTTTTGATAAGATGTTTGGAATTGACAACGCCTGGGCTGCTTTCTTCTCCGACTTAGCTGGTCCAACAATTATACAATAGTGGAAGCCGGAAGCTGCATTGGATCTTTACCTTGTAATTTGTACTTTTTTCCCCACTGAAATGAATGAAATTCCTTAACCACGTTCATTTAGGTATAAGAAAACCAACTTTTAAAAAATTCATAAGAAATAAACTATATCGATCTTTAGTTTAGTTAATATAATTGTTCTAAGAATATTTATGAAAGTTGCGAATTATAGGTAAAGTTATATTTGGTTCTCTTAATTATTAATTTTTATATTCAGAGGTAAAATTACATTTGGGTCATCCAATTATTAAAGGTTACACTTGAGTCACCCTTCATATTTAAAAGGGTAAACTATACTAATGACCACCGAACTATGGGGTTGGTGTCGATTTGACCACTATATTTTCAATTGTGTCAAATATACCACTTAACTATTTAAATGGTTCCAATTAAGCCACTCGCCGTTAAAAAAAACAAAAAAGTTGACGGAACTGTTAAAAAAATTGGTATAATTACACATTTGGTCTTTTATATTTATACAATATATCAATTTAGTCCTAATTTTAATATAATAAAATAAATTAATTATTCAATAAGATGGTGACACGTGTCACCACCTTATTGGAAGTCTGTAATTATTTTTATTTAATTAATTTAATTAATTTTCCACCTCCAATCAGGTGGCGACACGTGTCACCCAATTGGAGGTGGAAAAATAAGAGGAGAAAAACGCCCCCATCATGAATCGAACTTGTAACCTTAGAGCAACCAAGGTTTGTGTTTGCCATTGAACCAAGCACACTTTGTGCTATAGGGTACAACATTTAATATATGTGTTTAATGATTATTAGTGCCCAGAAAAATGAAAGAAAAGAATGTGCACTTGGGTGGATTCAAACCAGGGACCTTAAGATGCTTAGCACAAGTGCTTGCCACTACACCAAGTGAATACTTTGTGATATGTTGTACAACATTTAATATATGTATTATATAATTTTTAATGCTTGGAAAAAGGAAGGAAATGTAATTTTAAGAAACTCGAACATAATATTCTTATGATGCATAAAAACATTTAAACCAATTAAATAATTCTAATAACTAAATTAAAGTTAAGAATATTAAATTATGTTTGTGAGTTTGAATTCGCTAAATGAATTTAATATAATTTTTAATTTTTTAATATAATTATATATATAATAATTTAATTAATTTTTTAGTAAATATTAAAATTATTAATTAAGTTAAAAAATCATTATATACGTGAAATTATAAAAATAAATTTGGAACTAAAAAATATATATTAAATTTAGATTAAAATATAAAAATTTTAAAATGATTTTTCTATTAAAAAATTAAAAAATAATATTAAATTTTTTATTTTAAATCGTGCACTAACTATAATTTAAAATATATACAAAATATTCTTAACTTTAATTTAGTTTTTAGATTTATTTAATTGGTTTGGATGTTTTTATGCATCATAAGAATATTATGTTCGAGTTTCTTAAAATAACATTTCCTTCCTTTTTCCAAGCATTAAAAATTATATAAGACATATATTAAATGTTGTACAACATATCACAAAGTATATATTTGGTGTAGTGGCAAGCACTTGTGCTTTGCATCTTAAGGTCCTTGGTTTGAATCCACCTAATTGCATATTCTTTTCTTTCATTTTCTGGGCATTAACTATCATTAAATACATATATTAAATGTTGTACACTACATCACAAAAGTGTGTTTGGTTCAGTGGCAAACACAAACCTTGGTTGCTCCAAGGTCACAGGTTTGATCCATGATGTGGGTGTTTTGTTCCTCTCATTTTTCCACCTCCAATTGGGTGACACGTGTCACCATCTTATTGAATAATTAATTTATTTTATTAGATTAAAATTAGGACTAAATTGATATATTGTATAAATATAAAGGACCAAATGTGTAATTATACCAATTTTTTAACAGTTCCGTCAACTTTTTCGTTTTTTTAACGGCGAGTGGCTTAATTGGAACCATTTAAATAGTTAAGTGGTATATTTGACACAATTGAAAATATAGTGGTCAAATCGACACCAACCTCATAGTTCGGTGGTCATTAGTATAGTTTACCCTATTTAAAAATATACATCAACTTAGTCATTTTTTTCTTCCAAATCACTTGTATACCCTTGTTAACACTAGAGTACTTCATTTGAAATTATTAATTAATCTAATACACAAATTGATATATATATATATATATATATATATATTTTAAATATAAAGGGTGACTTAAATGTAACCTTACCCATAATTGAGTGAGACAAGTGTAACCTTTAATAATTGGGTGACCCAAATGTAACCTTACCCATAATTAAATGATTTAAATATAACTTTTAATAATTGGGTAACCCAAATATAACATTATCCATAATTGAGTGACCTCCGTTATAGTTTACCCTAAATATAAAAAACTATTGTAATACTACTGTATAAAAAAGTTAAAATATCATCTTATTCAAATTTGTTAATATTGTAGTATAAGAAATATTAGTATATTTTTTAACAATTAATATAAATATTGTAAGATACATTTTGAATATCTCGATCATATTTATAATTAATCTAAACAAAGAATAAATAAAATTCAAAAGCTAGATTCTCTTTTTGTGTAACTTGAAAAGTTAGTTTAACCCAACAACTGATTTGTTTTTTTTTTCTTTTTTTACTTTGATTTGGTTTCGAAAACTCAATTAAAAATTAGGCACATGTTACCTTACCTTATATAAATTTGAATCTCAATATTTGTCTTAAAAATATAATACAAATCTATTTAATAAAAAATAAGGCTAACTTGGAGGTTTAGGGTAGATGAAGAAAGGTGTGAAATAAAATTAAGGAATAACAATAATCACCAAATTTACCAACATTGTCACTTTCACCAACCCTGAGGAGCCAGGAACAAGAGGGCAAGCCATAAAAGCAGACAAATTTCTTTTTATTGTAATAATTTTGGATAAAGACAAGCTTCGTTGTCTTAACAAAATCTTCTTCGTTTACCATCTCTTTTAATTTGATGTATGTCAAAGAAAGAATACATATTTTACTTTTTTCATAATCTTTGCCTTACTCACTGCAATCCCTTAATTAATGAATACAATCTCATTTGGGCCCCATTTATTCTTCTTCTTCCTGTAACTATATAAATGCTCTGGTTTCAAAATTCTTACTTTCCACACTTAAAACCTAGTCAATGGTCCCTCCCCTCCTATTCCCTCGATTTTGCATTATTTATTCTGAGCGGGGCATAACAATAATGCAGCCGATCATATGCTTGTTAAGCCTACTTCCCGACAAACATATTCCAAGGGCCGAAATCATCTCAATACTTTATATTTTATAAAACTTTAACCCAAACAGAATCCAATAAACTATATGCTCCCCCTTGACCACTTTCCATGTTCTCTTACAATAGGCAGCATACCCAACATCATGCATCTAATAAAACACGCGGCACATGGGATTAATACAATCAAGTCGAGATTTACAGGTAATATCGATGTCTTTCAACATACAAACCACACACATACGAGATAAATGTTCAAAAAACAATGCATTTTACAAGCTAAGATAGGGAACAATGGCTTGTTCAGACTCTAAACACTAAACCTTGATGGTTTTATAATTTTACTAGATGACAGGCTTACATGATATAAATACCCTCGTAAAGAGAAGATAAAAGTAACAACATGCAAAAGAAAGATACCCCATGATCTCCTGCCCACTCCAACATTCTCTTATTTCTTTAGAGAAAATTGCATCAGATAAGAAAATTTATGTATGACGCCAGCTAGTTCCGGTTCCGACACTTTTCCACAGCCCTTGGGGCTGCACGCAAAAACAAATGCACCAATAGAAGTCAAAGGACTTTAATTGAACTTTAAAAGTATGGACAAGGACAGTAGAACCACAAAATCTTCATACACTTTAAGATAGAATAAAGTTCATCTTGGAGCTAAATAGTAAGTTCATAGAGCACTGCAATTTTATATATATGCAAACCACTGTTTAAAGTAATTAAGAAGCCAGGAGAGATACAAGCTCAACAATTATTTTACTCATTGCAGATAAAAAGGGAAAGGAGAATTATGATGTATGCATTATTTAAAGTTTTTCAACCTTTAAAGCTTGAGCACTCCCTCAAATGTAAAAGTCACAAAAAATGCTAAAATTCATGCAAAGGTTTAGAGCTTCAGATGTTCATAAAGGACGCTTTTGTCAACAGGATATGTCTTGATACAATTAACATGTATTTTAGGCATTTTGTAAGGAATTGTAAAAACAGAACCTAGTCCTAATACTAACTAATGTCGTGACAGTCGGTTTCAGGATAATAAACACATAAAATTAGTTACCAAGTCCAATTGCATCAGAGCTCTTCATGATCCTCAGCCTTCTGCGGGTATCAGTAAACATCCTAAAACAATTATAAACTTTGAATTAGGCTGCAGTAAAGTGCCATTATTTTGAGTAGAAAATAGAGCAATAAATACTAATAAACTGAACTGCATAATGTACCAGATTATTCCAATTCGGATTGATGCAGACAAATGTAACTGACTTTGTAGTTATGAGGCTAGAGTATTAAAATGTGAGAAAATGAATCATTATGCCAAAAATCGAAAACCACTAGGAAAAACAATTGCAGGTCCAAAGAAATGAATTTCATTTTTTCTTATCTACAGATAGCAATAATAGCATACATTTTCTGCCTAAATGCAATTGTTTTACCTTTACTTTTCTGGTAGATGCTCAACTAAACAAAGGGATCATAAAAAACCTTATAAATGCTATATCAAGGACTGTTTACACATGACAGTTATTATTACTAATTCAAATATTTTTTACTTTGTTGCATATCTTTAAATCTTCAAGAAGACAAAAAGTTTAATAACAGATTGTTAAAGTACATGTACCATGACAGAAACAATTCATGTTCCGTGCAATGCTTAGGTTTATTCTACTACAATGAATTCATTTTGTATAAGCATACTTTCATTTAGTAGGTTTTTACTTCTTCAGAAGTAAATTAGCGTACACTTTGCTAAATGCTAATAACCTGAAAAACTATTCTTATAGGAGCAACCCAATTGCTAAAGTATGGACTGTGTCGTGATTATCAATGGTGGAAAGCACAATATTAGGAGAAAACATATATGAAGGGGGTTTAGGGCTTACTCCCATGGGACATCACCCACAAGCATCCAATCACCATCTTTATCCTCATAAGTAAAAATATATTCGGATTTATGCAGCAGATCCTTCAGCTTGCTTTCACTCAGCAGCTCCCTACCCAGGGTTCCATGAGATCCACATTGACCTGAAATCATAGTAAAATAGCAGTAGCTTGAATGACATACATGTAAAGTATGCATCCTAAAATCGTTATATTGAAATAACTCACCTATGGTAAAACAGTTGAACATCTTTTCAAGGGCAGAAGATAGCTCTTGATATTTAGAGTAATTTTTCAAGTCCACTTTCCTCAGATAAGGGGCACCATCCATGCTGACCTTAACAAAAAAGCATCAGGCCTTGCCTTCCCATCTACTTCATCAGTGGACAGTGTTCTTTGAAGCGGTGGACAACGAGTTTTTTCTAAAAGATATAATAGGAGGCCAACCTACAACCTGTGCCCTGCAAAAGGAGGAGTACCACATAATCTTTTCATCGTTAAACATAAAATTTATAGCAAAAACCATGCACACTTACTTGGTAGTAGGTGCTCCACTATTACTGTTTGCAGATGTATTAGGATTAGGACTGGTTTCATTGGCAACATGAAGCCTGTCCTTAATAACCTTCTGATTAGTGTCCTCTTTGGCTTTTGTTGGTTAAGCCCCAAGGTTCTCAAGCATAGAACCAGACTTCAGTCCCAAGTTCAATGAATGCCTGGATGACAATATCACATCTACTTTCGAATTAGCAAGAAAATTACCCTGCAACATAGAGTAGGTTCGTTGCATGTTAGACTTATCAATAATTAGTCTCCATATCCATTAATTAGTAATTATCACTACCTCTGAGAATCCATCCATAGCATCAGAGAACTCTCTTTTGTTGCCTGAAGCAACAATTTTTTATGATGCAAAGCAGTGACTATCACTTGAAGGGCGCAAAGGGAAAAGGGGCTTCTCATCAAGTTGAGAAGAGCCTAACAAGCAAAGCTCCGGATTTCTTTCAAAAGATTGTGATCCAGGAAGCCCAAGCCTAAGCTCTGTTGCCTTCAGATTCAAACTAACATTGCTTCCATCCAAACCAGGTGTGACAACAGAGCAACCAATGGAAGAACAATCAGACAAGCCTAAGTAATTGCGCTCCTTCAATTCAGCAGTACTCTGGCACACACTATCCATGGAGCCAGAAGAACCCAGTGAAGTTACATTGCTCTGACACCCTTCCTCTACGCCAAGAAACGGTAGAGACATCAGAATTTAAGAAAACAAAACAACTTCAATACTTCAACAGTCTGCAAATTTTAAAGATAAACCAAATTTATTATTCGAAGAAATAATGAAGTCAAGCTGCCTCGCTATCCTATCTACAACTATATTAACTAGATGAAAGTTTGATTGATTATAAAACATCTCCAACAAAATTAAACAACATAAAGTTTAAAAAGATCCTTAAGGAAAATGAAAAATTAAGGAAATGATAAACTAAAAGCATGGTGAATCTCAAGGATTAGAAACATCACCTTTTCTTTCTTAAATGATAAACAATCTTATTAAACAACTATGAGCAGAAAAGTAAATTTAAAAGAACTAGCTTATCCAAGAAAGAATAAGCATCAACAAACAAAAAAAACAAACTACAGCTTAAGAAATTCTAAGCATCCTTGCAACTGAAACAATGATAAATGAAATCGTACACATCAAACAAATTGTTGCCTTACTGAAAACGATTTGGTTACAATTTTAAGCATTTTTCGTCAAAGTATTAACATCTATAAATGCGTGCAAAAAGTAAAACAACAAGACCCCACACACGCGCCAAAAGAAGAGCAGAAAGTGGAAGAGTTTTTTTAAAAGAAGAAATGATAGTATACAAAAGAAGCGAATAATTGTACCATGTTTGGTTGCTGGGAAAATGGCTAGAAAATCATAATCTAAAGCTAAGCTTTATAAAAAAGCGTAAGTAAGACCATTAGTCAAGAGATGAGCTAGCAACCTACACTATTACACTGTACGGAAAACTAACAACAGCAAGATTTCTGCGCTTTATCTTTCTTATACTTTTTCTCTGTTTTCTCAGAAAACAAACAATAGCTAACAAGAAAGCAAAGACCAAAATAACAACAAAAATAGGAAAAAGAAGAGATAAAACAAAACTTTTTTTTCTCAGAAAACAAACAACAGCTAACAAGAAAGCAAACACAATGAAAAATGGAGATTACAAAAAGTTACCTGAATGGATTGGTGGATCAAAAAACTAACAAAGATTATCAAAATCAAAAAAGAGAAATTATTTTCCTGTTTTTATTTTTACTTAAAACCAAGTAACAAGAGAAAGCTAAGGACCCTCCATTTGTCACAAAGTAACAAAAGCTTATTTGTTGTCCGATGTGAAACTCTATGCATTAAAATAATAATCAAACTCTAAAAAAAACAAATAAGGGAAAACTACACCAGTGACCATCGAAGATATTGGGTATACCTATTTGAACCATCGAACTAAAAAAAACTTCAATCACACCACCAAACTAATTAAATCAACCTATTTTGACCACCGCCGTTAAAAAATTAACGGAGGGGTGACGGAAGTGCCACGTGGCAGTTAACAGGACTTTTTTAAAATTACATGTTTAGTCCCTGTTATTTACTTATTAAATCAATTTGATCCTAATTTTATTTTAATTAAATAAAAATTAATCAACCAATCAAATTATGACACGTGTCATCACCCAATTGAATTAATTTAATTTATTTTGTTTAATATTTAATATAATTTTTCCTCCAATCAGGTGGTGACACGTGTCACCAACTGGTTAAAGGAAATTTAAAGAAGAAAATGAAGATGGCATTATGATGGTTCGAACTTGGGACCAAGGGGATAAAACCCCCAAGCTTTAACCATTGAACCAAAATGCTTTTAGTGATATAGTTTGCACCTTTTATATACAATTAAATTAACAACAAAAAAGTCCTCTGGGCTGCATTAACACCTTTTATATAGTTTGCTCTTAGTGATATAGTTTGCACCTTTTAAGCACTAACAAGCTTAATCAGTAAATACAAAGTACTTACTCAATAACTCAACCTACAACTGCTCTATTCGTTGGATAATTAAGCTAACGACTGCATTCGCCGACGAGAATGCCCCATGAAAGCTTTCCTGATAAGAAATGGATTCTAGTTCTCTAGCCATCTTCAAAAGAATCTCACCCACGTCTGTTTGTTCTTCTAACAAAGATTGATAAAACGACCGGGCGGCCACCAACATTTGTTTCCTCTGGGCAGTATTCATCATCCAACCATTTATGTAGGGTAACTCTAAGCCACTCTGATTCCTGCAAGAGCAAAGAGGATTATAATTTATGACCAAGGGTAAAAATGAACTCTTTTAGCACTAAAGAACTTTACAATCTCATCCAATTAACAACATAGATCAAGTAATTTTAAAATTAAAGTGAGATTTCAATAATGGGTACCTCCAATGCCTTTGAAGGGAGTAACTAGTCGTTCGAAACTCTCAGGTCTTCGATTAGGGTTTCTGGGTCTTGTCCTTGTTGATTCCCTCGTGGCTCCGAAGAAGACTGGGATCTTAGAGAAATGAGCGAACGTTGGGTTGTTTTGAGAGAAAAATTAGGGTTGAGAATTGACGGTGGATTAGGAGTTGGTGGACGACGGAGATTGCTGGAATTTGAGATGGTTGCTGCCGAGAATGCAAAGGAAAAACATATGGATTTCATGGTTAAAGCTAAACTATAAGATATGTATATAAAAGGTGCAAACTATAACACTAAGAGCAGTTTGGTTCAATGGTTAAAGCTTGGGGGGTTTATCCCCTTGGTCCCAAGTTTGAACCACCATAATTTCATCTTCATTTTCTTCTTTAAATTTCCTTTAACCAGGTGGTGACACGTGTCACCACCTGATTGGAGGAAAAAATATATTAAATATTAAACAAATTAAATTAAATTAATTCAATTGGGTGATGACACGTGTCATAATTTGATTGGTTGATTAATTTTTATTTAATTAAAATAAAGTTAGGATCAAATTGATTTAATAAGTAAATAACAGGGACTAAACATGTAATTTTAAAAAAGTTCTGTTAACTGCCACGTGGCACTTCCGTCACCCCTCCGTTAATTTTTTAACGGCGGTGGTCAAAATAGGTTGATTTAATTAGTTTGGTGGTGTGATTGACGTTTTTTTTTAGTTCGGTGGTTCAAATAGGTATCCCTAATATCTTCGGTGGCCACTAGTTTAGTTTTCCCTAAAAGTAATGCTATTATTTTTTTCCTTGCTTTTCTACTACTTTCTGTCCCCGCTTTTCGCTCTATTTTTATTCTGTTTTTTCTTTTTAAAATTGTTCGCTGGATCTTTCGAGGAAAAGCAAATCAATGGCCGTGGATTACAAATTGATTCCATCCGAGCCGTTGATATCTTCTTCAGCTCGTAGATCATTAATACGAATAAACACATATTTTATTTACAAAACATTCCTCTTTTATCTTAATTTCGACCAGATTTAAAAAAAATTTAATGAAGTTTAAGCTTTAATTTTTATGAAATTAATGTATCCATTTTTAACACAAAAATCGCAAAAGTAATTAATAAAAGGGTTTTATTTTGATGCACAAGCTGTGTAAATTTTTTTTACACATTCCTTTTATAAAATTTAAAATCTAAATCACAAACCCTAGCAACCTAAAACCTAAGCCTTAAATCCTAAACTCTAAATTTTAAATTCTACCCATAAACCTTAAATTATATACCCTACATACTAAACCCCTAAACTCTAACCTAAAACCCTAAACCCTAAACCCTAAAATTAAAGGGCTTGTGTAAACTAAAGTTTACACAAGCTTGTGCATCAAAGTATTTTCCTTAATAAAATATAAAAAAGTTATCAGGTGTTAAAGGCACACATATATAATCCATTTTTCCTTTTGATATATTAGATTATGACCATTAAATGGATAAAATAGATGGATAAGATTAATTTCTTACTCTCTTTTTTTCAATGGATAATCTTCACATATTTCACTTATAATCTCATCCATCCATTTAACTCATTCAATGATCATGAATTAGTGTAAAAATAGTTGAGTTTTACATAATATAACTAGATCTTTTATTTATTTATTTATTTATTTATTTATATATGTATGTATAAACATAGAATGTTACAAGAAATTTATAAAAAAAAACAGTGAAACAATTCGAAAAAATAAAAGTTGTAAACTAATATCGATGTGACAATGTCGATAGTGTACGATAAGTACTATAACGCTAAGATTTTGTTATGTGATATTTTTTAAGTGTTTTGAGGGTCAAAATTGTTTTGGGACAAAACAAATGTAAGTACGTAGTTTTTCAAGCCAAAAATGTATTTTAGTTTGTTTAAAAAATGTTTTTTTAAAGTTGAAACTTATATTTTTTATTTATTTTTTAAAATATATTTTTTAACAAGCTACTAATTTATTCTCGTTTATATCATATTTTTTATATTTTTAAAATAATATCTAAAATATATATTTTATACTTAAAAGCACGACTACAGTACTAAACACTCAAAAACACTTTCCTACCTATCATCTAAAAAGTTATGTCAAATTAGCCCTAAAATAATAACAAACATGAAAATATGTTGATTGATTTTTATCATAACTTAAACATAACAATTTTGGAATAATTATAAACTCCTGTTAATATGTTTCGAGATATGAGTAGATAAAAAAATAACTAAACAACCATTAAAAAGTAAGATAATAAGTCAATAAATGTTGGGTGTACTAGTAAGGCACATTGCATTCTTAATAAGAGTATTGAAGATGTGAGTTTTGAAAACAACATTTTAAGAAAAACAGCCTTGAACCTAAAACATAATCACAGAAGTATATTAATATATTAAGTTGATAGACCACGGAGATTTAAATTGTGATTTAGAGTATATAGTTTTAATTTGTAGAGTGTAAAATTTAAAGCTTATAGTTACAGTTTAGGGTTTAAGGTGTTAGGGTTAGAAATTTAAGTTTTAGATTTTATAGTTTAAATATAAAGGACAATGTAATTTTTTTCACACAATTTGTGTATCAAAATATAGCAAAAAAATTAGGGTAAAGTACCAAAATAGTAGCTAAACTTTGTAAAAAAAAACAAAACGGTAACCAAACTTTTAAAAGTTTTAAAATGGCAATTAAATTTTATGTTTTGTTACAAAACGGTAATTCAGACGTTAAATGTCGTTAAGAACTTAATGTGGTTGTTATGAAATTGTGTATATATAATAGCATATTTAATCCTTCATATTTACACATTCAATCAATTTTGTCCTAATTCGAAAAAAATCACTAAGTCTAGTCCTCGTTATTTACACATTCTTTCAATTTGGTCTAAATTTTTAAACAGAACTTTTTGTTACCTATGGTTACCTGCCTATGCTATGAATTATTATGCACAACAATTGGTCTCAACCTTGTTAAGTGACAGTAGAAACTAATGAAACTTATATGTTTCACCTTACACCAGTTTTTTTTTTTCACTGTAAGATTTATTCTCAATGGCAGTTCTACTGGATGAGTTCTCTTTTAATCTGTAATTGATTTACTTTGGTAGTCCGGTTGCTGAATTTACCACTAAAACTTTCATCGTCACAGGGTTGTTGCTTATATCCATATGCCCTATTTAATGCCAAACTAACTTTGCCGGTGGAATCTTCTAATGAAGATTTTCTAAATGATAGAAATTTTATAGGCTAAATTGAAAGAATGCCTAAATAATAAAGACTAAATTTAGTGAATTATGATTAAATTGATTGAATCTATAAATATAGAAGATTAAATGTGCTATTATACAAAGTTTCATAACAGCCCCGAGTTATTTTTTTATAACAAAATATCAAATTTAATTATTATTTCCTTAAACAAAGTTTAGTTACCATTTTAGTACTTTACCCCCAAAAAACTATTTAACTTGAGTAAGAAGAAATGAAACATTGTCTTCGTTGCAAAGCAGAAGGTCATGACTCATGAATTCCCAGAACGAGCCAAAACAGAAGAAATTGATGAAATGGAGTCCGTTTTCATTTTTATTTTCTTAAAAAATGGAAAATGTTGAAGAAAACGCGTTTGATTGTGAAAATAGAAAATGACTTTTAGAAAATGAAAATAAAAAATAAGTGAAATTTTGAAAACATAAAAATATGTTTTCATTATTTTCATTGAAAATGTTTTAGGAAAATGGAAAATATGAAAACAAGATTTTTAAAATTTTAACCCGGGTTCAAATCCTTCTAATGCTATTTTTTAAAACTTTGGTTTATTTTTATATTTTATTTATCTATTATTATTATATTTTATTTCAATTATTTAATAATTGTTTTTTTCATTTCTATTTTGAAAAGTTATAGGCCAAACACATTCTATTTTTATTTTTGAAAATAATTTCCCATCTTTATTAACCAAACATATTTTCTAATTTTTAGAAAATTAAAAGTGAAAACTATTTTTTGAAAATGAAAACAGAAAACAAAAATAAAAAATATTTTCTACGACCAAACGGAGCCTAAATTTCTTTTGTCAGTGTGATTTCTGAATTACATTTATTGATTTTGCTGTTATAATTTCCAACGTCATATGATTTCAATGTAATTGATGATTCTTCGAAACACTTATCTTCACTTTTTCCCTTTCTTTTGAATGATCTGATTTTTATGTTTTTCTTCTCTCTCTCCCCCCCCCCCCCCCCCCCCCCCTAATTAATGGGTAAAAGGCCCTGTGATTGAGCTTGTTTTCCATGGTTGTTGCCTTGTTGGCATGGCTTAATGCCTGATTTTAAGGCACGCTATATGATGTTTAAAGAAGGGGGTAATGTACTAATGTCTATGGTTCTGTCTGAACGAGGGCTTGGGGATAGATGGGCCGAATCTGAAGGGCTAATGCTACATTTTGGAATACTGTAACATGAATGATTTTTTGGGATAACGCTCACTTCTTATTGTCCCACTGTAAAGAATGATGTAATTCATCCAATTAACTCAGGTTTGAGCACCAATTATGTACATTATGTGTACTTTATTAAAAAAATTAAGAAAATTAAACATGTGCTACCTTCACATCACACCAGCATATTCAAAAAAAGTTCAACGGACCTTTTAATTAGAATCAACGACTTGAAACCTTATTGAACCAACTTGTCTCAGTGGTTAAAGGAATAATTGCTCTTCTTAGAAGTTACGAGTTCGAGCATTAGCAGCTGCATCAGCAGGGTGATTGAACATGTATTGTCAAATGATTGAGAGGTATTGAGAACAAAAAACTTCATTGATAGGATCGAATTTACTTATGTTATTATTAGAAAAGATGAGTTTGTAATCTGCCCAGATCATAAAATATATTTACTTCTTGCTAAGAACGGAAATTTGAACCAAAATGACCTTGGAAAGTAGTTATCTGCACTCACCAAACAACCAATATTTTTCCTGAATTCCACGGAAAAACTACAATTCATCTTTTCTCTGTTTCAAACATTTATCGCACTATCCAAACATTCTATACCAACACCCAATTGCAACAAATAAAACATGGAAATATTGCTGATGCCTATACGTAATTCTCTTTGGTTCTAGAATAATTACAAACTACTCAGCATAAGATATTGGATAGGAACAGGGGATGTGTTGTAATGGAAACTAATAACTAATATTCAATTGTACTGTTATCTTAATCTTTTCAATTGTCGCCGGCTCCCAGGGACAAGCCATTGCAAGAAACCCTGGACCTTTATCCCTCGGCATTAATTCCGGGAGGCTTTTCCCTGCAGTTTTTTTTGCCTTGCCTTATGATTTTTAAGCACTCAAGTTAGTACACTTTTAGCCATAACAAAAACAAGAACGCTACAAGAAAAGTGAGGAATATAGACAGTGGCAAACTCAACGTTATTTATTGAGCTGGATTATTTAAAAAAAATAAATTTAAGGGATCAACAGTATACATTATATGTTTTCAAAGACTAAAATATAATTTTATCATTACTTAAACTAAATTTTTTTCCAACTTTTAAAATTTGGGGAGGGAGCCGTAGCCCCCGCGGGGCTCCATTGAGTATGAACCTTGACCAGGGGGCAGGGATGCCGGTTAATTGTCCGGTGAGTTATCCATATCTGATCGAGTGTCGTTCGCTTATGCCGTATAAAGGCAAGATATGCAGAAAATAGGCAAAGCAGAGGTGAAGCAAAATCTCTAGCAGATAGTGATAGTTTTAAATTAAAAAATAAAAATGGGGTCACTTTTCACAAAGAGGAAGTTCAAGGTGCCTCAGCCGATAAATTTACCAATCGTTAAATATCATTGATTTGGAAATTAACGGTTTAACAAATTTTATATAATATATTAATAAAACCTAAAAAATAATTCATATAATCATCAAAATATCAAATTAGTTTTTCAATTTTTATAAAGTGTGAGAATAAAATTATGCTGAATAAAAGTAGAGATACAAATTAATTTGACAAAATGATAAAAGATATTCTCAACGTTTGCATGTTTTGTCATTTGACCCCTTATTCTTTTTTTTTTTGAGCAAACAACCCTAACGTTTCAATTTGGTCTAAATATACTCTTATTGGATGAAAATTGTCAGTCAACTAACGGTCAACGACTAATATTGAATGAACTTGCCACGTGTTAAGATCTGTTGACATGACCCGTCTCTCCACAATAATTTTAGGGTAAACTACACCAATTACATCACATTTTTAGGTGTGTATTGATTATGCCATTAAATTAAAAATTGATATTATAAGTTTATTGGAATAATATCAATTTTTGTGCTAAAATAATATCGATTATACCACAGTTATGGTAAAATTGAAGTCTAAACTAAAGTTCAATGTTAAAATAGTATCGATTACTAAAATTTTGTGCTAAAATAGTATCAATTTTTAGTTTAGTGGTATAATCGATAGAAAATTTAAAGTTTAATGGTATATGACGTAGTTTATCCATAATTTTATGCCATAGAGAATCATCTTAATTAATGGCTATCGATGCTCATGATTATCAT
The DNA here is from genome assembly GCA_958450335.1 of Hibiscus tridactylites. NCBI lineage: Eukaryota > Viridiplantae > Streptophyta > Magnoliopsida > Malvales > Malvaceae > Hibiscus > Hibiscus tridactylites. The sequence continues at coordinate 84,369,736 of OY288275.1, read as the reverse complement.
GGGCAGGGTGTTCAAAAAAATCCGATCGGATCAGAAATTTTGAATATTCGATTTATTTTTTATTTTTTGGATAATTTGGATCGGATATCTAAAAATTTCAGATCGGATACGAATAGTGATTTTATATTCGGATCAGATATCCGATTATTTGGTATCAGAAAATTTAAATTCTTTTATATTCGATATTTTTACTTGTTGTATATGAAAATTTGAAATTTCCATGGATACAATATTGTTATATTCAATGATTTATTGATTTTTATATTCGAAAACCTAAATTTTTCAGGCATAAAACCATTAAATTAAAAAATAATCAAATAAATTCATAAATTTCGGATATTCGGATATCCGAGTATCCGATCCGAAAATTTGGATATCCAGTTTTTTCCGATGAGAAACGGATCGTTATTTAGGTGATCCGAATTTTCGGATCGGATTCGATCCGATATCCGAAATGAACACCCGTAATCATATTTTTTTTTCTACTGAAATACTTAAGGTTTACTGGAATTGGTTGCTCTCTTCTGATCTGAGATGGACTAAGGAGGGTTGGAGACACCAATCGTTCCCTTTAAAAATTTAAAATTTATGAAAATAAATTCGATTAAATTTGAACATATAATTTAATTAATATAAGTTTAGAGTTCAAACTATATAATTTAAGGGTTTTATTTTGATGCACAAGCTGTGTAAATTTTTTTTACACATTCCTTTTATAAAATTTAAAATCTAAATCACAAACCCTAGCAACCTAAAACCTAAGCCCTAAATTCTAAACTCTAAATTCTAAATTCTACCCATAAACCTTAAATTATATACCCTACATACTAAACCCCTAACCCCTAACCCCTAACCTAAAACCCTAAACCCTAAACCCTAAAATTAAAGGGCTTGTGTAAACTTTACACAAGCTTGTGCATCAAAGTATTTTCCATAATTTAATCACCAATTTATATGATTTAAGAAACCAGCACCTTCCTATCATCAACCATGAGGAAATTGGTAATCGGCTGCAGTACTTGGAGTTGGGAGTATCATAACTGTGCCTTTACAGAAAGTTCTCTTCATATCAAAATGATGAATTTATTATAATAAAAGGATCAAAACATATATTAATCCTAGAACCATTAGTGGAACTTAACATTTGGTATAACAGACGAGTAAAATTAATTTGTTTGTTTGTTTTTGGTTCACATTCCAAGACAGAATTGCTTGCAAAGATCCCCAGGAAAAATCTGCATCAATCTCAATGATTTTTCATTTTTTGGAACTCTAGTTCTTGTCATTTATCTGCACATGTCAACAGCAACCTGCCATGTAACAACAAATGTTTTTACAAACCTTTATCATTAAAAGTCAACTTGTTTTTATACAGAGCTGTCTCTGCATGAAGAAACCATGAAACATCTGCAACTTAAGCCCCCAAAAAACATTCTAATTGTTGATGTTGTTGCAATTACAGGGATGCTAAAGTTATCCAATGCATGGGAAAAAGTTCATTAATTTTTTTTTGTATTAATAAACAACTCCAACGGAAATAGTTATTACAAAGCTGTGATGATTAGGATTTTTTTCTTATTTATAAGACAAAAATTACTAACAATCCATCAAACAGAGAAATTGAAACAAAATCACAAAAAAAAAACTGCTACTCTTGTAGTCCTTTCATTTTGTTCCTAAAGACATTTTCCTGCATAGCCAGCATTTCTAAACAATGCTTGCTTTATGGCCTCAGAACTTATTAATGTTCTCTGTTTCAAGTCCTGCATTAATGACCAAAATGTCTGTAAGATAAAGGCTCTAGACAGGCTTAGCAAAGAACTAATTCAGAGACATTAACAATTTTGTTTTTAATTTACCTCTGAGCAAGATGCTTGCATTGCAAAATCGTTGAAGCAGCTAATAACACATTGTTCAATCTCAAGGCCTAATGCTTCCAACGTTGTTAAAGTCGATAACAACAATCCTTGTTTCCCCGAGAAACAAATCTCAATCCTCGTATCTGCATTTCTTCTTTCCACCTCAATCTGCAAGAAAACAAGTTCAGGGACATTAATTCAGGATTTGGGTGTTTGGAAATAAGGTTTCACCTAAAATGTTGCAGAAAAATCCAGCACCTTTGGTGTCTTTCTGACTAAGATTTCATTTGGTTTCACTTCATTGAAAATTTTAGCCATGTTTAACGCATTTGAGCCTGTTTCGATCTCCTGCTGCAAACCTTTGATCCTCTCGAGGAGCTCCTTTGTGTAATCTATGGTATCTACAAGTATGGATGTCCTATCCATCTGTTAAAACATAAATGGAAACAGATTAGTGTCCCCAAAGTCCCCCAAAAAAACTTGCATTTTGACTCTAAACGGCTGTCTTACCTTGCTTATCTTAGGAACAATTGATCTTAACATCGAAAGGCGGTCGTTTAGCCGCTTCCTTCTCCGTCTTTCCGCCATTAGATTCTTCGACGGCTGACCCTTTAATTTCTTGGCTCGATTATTGCGGTCTGTAGTACTGCAGGTCCCCATGTTGAAAACCGGTGCTTCAGGTGACAGAGTAGGCTCAGCTTTGCAAGCAGCAGCTGCTTGGGCATCCAACATGTGAAGTTCATCTACGAGGAAGCCCGATTCTGCTTCCTCCACCATATTCAACCACTGATAATCTTCTTGAACCGGAAACTGTGGCGTATCGAACGTGTTGTTCGATGTGTCCGTCACTTGTGGTGCTGCGGAGAATTCGTCACCGAATGGACCGTCGTAGACATGGTTGAAGTCGAAACTCAAACCTTGCTCGAATGGCACCGTAAATTCCTGGCAGAAGGAATCAGGAAGAAAACTAGCAGCATCATCAAAGTTGAAGCCATTAGAGAAAATGTCATCCATTTCTGTTGGAATTGTGTCCCAATTGTCTCTTCTTAGAGCTAATAATTCCTGTAGAAATCCTTGTTCATTCATCTCCACACCCCTCTCTTTTTTCTCTCTGGGGAATGCTATTATTATTAGAAGATGCCTTGGGAAAATGAAAGTCTCAAGCCAAGTTTAAGAATTTATAGCTACAACATATTGAAGTGGGGGTATAGTTGGAAATAAAATATTCAATCTATAATTATTGTATGTGTATTTGTTTAACCTTTAAGAAGAGGCCTAAGATTGCGATGGAATCTGCTTAGTCTTCTATTGAAATTTCAAAGCACCATTTATTAATGAAAAGAAACATTTTAATGCTTATTCAAATCATAAAATGAGTATTATCCTTGAAAAATGCAGAGATGAAAAAAACAGGGCATGATTTTCACCGAAATCTCTCCAATAATTAAAAAGTTCCTCTACCAACTTTGACCCACGTATATAGTTAAAATCATAGACCACGTAGCTCATCCCCTTTGTCCTGGTGGCAAAGGTAGATGTTTATCATCCTTTGGGACCCGGGTTTAAGCACCAGTAATGCATGTTGTGTGTGTTTTCTTTGAAAAGACCAAAAAAATTGAACAGATGCTACCCACATAAGGTTGTTTAAACCTATTAGTAATAGTCAAGGATAGATCAAGAGGTGTTAGAGGGGCAGTTGTATTCACAGTAAATTTAAACTCTCAAATGTATATAATTTTTTTCTATTTTATATTGATAATATACTTTCGCACTTTAGAATATTTCAAAAATTTTATATAATTTTACAAAGTATAAAAATTTGCACCTTTAACATTAAACTTTGTGTCCGTCTCTGTTAATAATGTTGGGCATAATCATAAAGATCCAACCTCCTGTCCCTCACATCACACGTACACAGAAAAATTTGCTAAAAAGGGTCCATTTCCCCTGTGCCTCTAGAATTCTGGGGGTTAGCTCACAAATTCATAATTAGTTTGGTAGGGGCTGTTTTTGTTTTGGATAGATAATTAGATTTGTAGCTTAGCTTTTAAGACATGATTAAGAGCCTGGCCGACGTAGAATCTGCAAGTGAAGGGGATAGTTTTGGCTGTTTCATATGGCTTTTACCCGGTGCATGAATATGTAGACTCCGATTGTCTACACTCATTACATGATGTTCATCCGTCTGGTCTACCAGGGTTGGCGTTACTCGAGACTGGCATTCATATGCTTCTTTTATTCATTTAAAATATTCATATTAATTTTCAATATTTACACATCTCTTGTGTTAATAAGGAATGTACAACATTGACATTGTGATTTGGAAATTTTGATGTCGATCTTACACAAGAAACTGGGGGCTACTTTTTAATTATGTATTAATGTGTTTTTTGGTTTTGGAACTTGATGTTTGACTCTTCAGCCTTCACTTAATTATATGATGACAGAGGAATGGATCACGACTGCAGGCTTTTTATGGAACTGAAAACCAAGGGGGAAAACATACTATAATAAATAAAGAAAAATGTGCAAGCATAATATATAGAGAAACTCAAAATTTTATTTCATAAAATATAAAATTTATGCCCATTCTCTTGTGTTCTGGTGGTAAAGTTAAATATTCATTATTCTTAAGACCCGGGTTCAAGCACCAGTAATACATGCTATGTGTGATGTCTTTGGAAAGACTAAAAAAATTGAACAAATACTACATTGCATTACATCAGCATATTCAATATATATATATATATATAATTTATTACATAAAATTAATGGATGAGAGGACTAATCTCCACCGTTATAACAATCCGTCTCTTATTCATGTCCTTTTTTTACTACTGTGAAGTAAAAAAAAAAAAACTTTCTTGTACATACATGCTACATAAGAACATTGGAAATGTATTAAACGTCAGTTAACGTGAATTAATTGGTTAAACCAATCCCGATTTCCGATCATTGATAAGATAACATAAAACCCCACGAGATCAAGATGGGGTAATTGAAATTATCCCTAATCGTCGTGATCACAAAAAATACTACTTCTTCTCATCAGCTACACGTACAACCGATCAAATCATTAGAGCCAGGTAGTACAATAACTTTTTATTTTCATTACCATTAATTAAAAATCATTGTTATTATATCATTATTAGTTGTAGCGATTGATTAACTTGATCTATGGTTGGACGAAATAATTGAAACCGATATATCCAAACCCCTATATGCTCTTGCATGAATATATTGTATACGGCTTTTCCCAATTTACGAAAATGTACGATTTACCATCACGTTATTATATAACTTTTATTTAATAATATGAATAGTAAAAAATAAGATGAATTAATCAATCTCTAGAAAATAAAAGTTAACAAAAAATCAATAACAGCATTAAAGTAGTAAAACCATACATAATTGACTCAGCTAAAGTAAAGTACTCTGGACTTGTTGTCAAGTAGTCCCTTTTAAGTATGCATCATAAAATTTTACATGTCAATAATTTATTTTATATTATTTTTGGCACATTCAAATATAGAAAAACTACTCCAGTGACCGCTGAAGTAATTGAAGATACCTATTTGAACCATTAAATTATAAAAAACGTCAATCACATCACCAAACTTATTAAATCAACCTATTTTGACCACCGCCGTTAAAAAAGTTAACGAAGGGGTGACGGAAGTGCCACATGGCAGTTAACATGACATTTTAAAATTACATGTTTAGTCCCTGTTATTTACTTATTAAATTAATTTGATCCTAATTTTATTTTAATTAAATAAAAATTAATCAATCAATCAAATGATGACACGTGTCATCACCAAATTGGATTAATTTAATTTAGTTTTAATTTGTTTTGTTTAATATTTAATATATTTTTTCCTCCAATCAGGTGGTGACACGTGTTATCACCTGGTTAAAGGAAATTTAAAGAAGAAAACCATAAGGGCGTTATGGTGGTTCAAACATGGGACCAAGGGGATAAATTCTTAAGCTTTTACCATTGAACCAAATTGCTCTTAGTGCTATTATTTGCACTTTTTATATACATATCTTATAGTGTAGTAAAAGTTAGGAGAAAAAGAAGAAAACAAGAGGGCATTTTGGTGGTTCAAACCTGGGACCATGGGGGTTAATCCCAAGCTTTTACCATTAAGCCAAACTGCTCTTAGTGAAATTATTTGCACCTTTTATATACATATCTTATAGTGTAGTAAAAGTTAGGGCAAAAAGAAGTAAAAAATGATTGAAATACGACTCGAACATAGATTATTTGGGATGTGTATAATCACACAAACATCTGATTTAATTTAAATCTGAAAACTATTAAATATTGGATTTAAAAGAAAAGAAATTCGATTTAAAATATTCAAATATTTTTCCTTTTTTCATATTTAAATCGAATATCTAAAAAATAAATTTGATTTAAAATATTCAAATATTTTTTCTTTTTCGTAATTTATCTCTTTCATATTTAAATATTCGAATATTTTTTCTTTTTCATATTTAAATATTCGATTTAAATATGAAAAAAGGAAAAAATATTCAAATATTTTAAATAGAATTTCTTTTCTTTTAAATCAAATATTTTTAAAATCAAATATTTAATAGTTTTCAGATTTAAATTAAATCGGATGTTTGTGTGATTATACACATCCCAAGTAATCTATGTTCGAGTCGTATTTCAACCATTTTTACTTCTTTTTCCCTAACTTTTACTGCACTATAAGATATGTATATAAAAGGTGCAAATAATTTCACTAAGAGCAATTTGGCTCAATGGTAAATATTTGGGATAACCCCCTTGGTCCTAGGTTCAAACCACCATAATGCTCTCTTGTTTTCTTCTTTTTCCCTTAACTTTTACTACATTATAAGATATGTATATAAAAGGTTTAGTACAAATAATAGCACTAAGAGCAGTTTGGTTCAATGGTAAAAGCTTGGGGATTTATCCCCTTGGTCCCAGGTTTAAACCACTATAACGCCCTTATAGTTTTCTTCTTTAAATTTCCTTTAACCAGGTGGTGACACGTGTAACCACCTGATTGGAGGAAAATATATATTAAACAAAATAAATTAAAACTAAATTAAATTAATCCAATTGGGTGATAACACGTGTCATCATTTGATTGGTTGATTAATTTTTATTTAATTAAAATAAAATTAGGATCAAATTGATTTAATAAGTAAATAACAGAGACTAAACATGTAATTTTAAAAATGTCCGGTTAACTGCCATGTGGCACTTTCGTCACCCCTCCGTTAACTTTTTAACGATGGTGGTCAAAATAGGTTGATTTAATAAGTTTGGTGGTGTGATTGACGTTTTTTATAGTTCGGTGGTTCAAATAGGTATCCCCAATTACTTCGGTGGTCATTGGAGTAGTTTTCCCTAAAATATTTGTGTTATATATGTGTTATTCATCTTTAAGTTACATGTTAAGTTTATGTTTATAATAAGAACTTAAAAGTAGAAATGAATCTTTTATTAAGAATTGAAAAGGTTAAGTTACAAACTAAAGAAAGATCTCGTTTATATAAGCTTAAATAACTACCTAATAACCCTAATAACTAACCTATTAAAAAGGAAATTGTTAACCAACTTTTGATCCAGCTATGGAACACGAGTATGGAAAAAGCATGTGATGGTAAGCATATATCTAATATCCCCCTCAACATGATGTCTGGTGAATGTTGAGAAGACTCATCTTGAAAACAATAGAATGGAAAGCAAGAGAATGTAAAACATTGGTAAAAACATCCGCAAGTTGATTGGAAGACTTGACATAGAACAACTTTAAGAAATCATTATTTATCTTCTCTCGAATAAAATGACAATCCACTTCGATGTGTTTAGTTCGTTCATGGAAGACTTAATTAGAGGCAAAAAAAATTGCAGATTGATTATCGCAATAAAGAGCAACTTGTGTGACAGGAACTTAGAAGAAGGATAGGAGAGCTTTAAGCCAAACTAATTCACAAGTAGCTGAAGCCATAGCCCTATACTCAGCTTCACAAGACGATCTACTAGTTGTATGTTTTTTCTTGGATCTCCATGATATCAGATTGCCACCTAAGAAGGTGCAATATCCTGTAGTTGATCGCCTAGTGTCTGGACAAGACGAGTAATCAGAATCAACAAAGGCACTAAGCTTCAGATTTGAAGAGGAAGAAAAGAATAATACTAGTCCAGGAGTTTGCTTAATGTAGGATAACAAGTGATGTGCTGCCATTAAATGAGGTTTACGAGGGGATGATACAAATTGGCTGAGCAAGTGCACAATGTAAGTAATATTCGGTCGCGTGTGAGTGAGATAGAGCAATCTGCCAACTAATCTTCTATATAATTGAGGATCATCTAGAAGCTCTTCTTTAGTCTTATTTAGTTTGTGAGGACATGCAATAGGGAGAGAAACAGGTTTCTTGGCCATAACACATGTGTCCTTGAGTAATTGTAAAGTATAGTGGCGTTGAGACAAAGAAATGCCCTTGTCATTGCGTGCAATTTCGAAACCAAGGAAATATTTCAAAGTTCCCAGTTCCTTGAACTTAAAGTGTTGTTTGAGATGATGTTGAACTTGCACCACAAGGGTAGGATCCTTGCCACCTATGATTATGCCATCGACATAAACGAGTAAGCAAACAAAAGAATCCCCAGAACCTTTAACAAACAAGGAATGATCAGATGTGGATTGATTGAATCCAAGCTTGAATACAACAATGGAAAAAGCCGTAAACCATTGTCTGGAAGTTTGTTTTAAGTCGTATATGGATTTGTGTAACTTACACACCATATTTGAATTTTTTCCATAAGAGCCATATCCAAGAGGCAACTTCATGTAAACTTCTTCATCAAAAGTGCCATTTAAAAAGGCATTGTTCACATCGAGCTGAATGAGGTGCCAATTATTTTGAGCAGCCAAATCAAGAACCTTGAATGAGGTCAATTTTGCCACTGGAGAAAAAGTTTCAATGTAATCCACACCCTCAACTTGAGTAAAACCCTTGGCTACTAAACGAGCTTTGTATCTATACACACTTCCATCAGCATTGTGCTTAACTCGATATACCCATTTACACTCAATAGGAACTTTCCTATCTGGAAGAAGAACAACAAACCAAGTTTGAAGAGCTTCCATGGCATGCAACTCATCATCCATTGTCGCACGCCATTCAGGGAATTTTACAGCCTGATGGTAAAATGATGGCTCATTTGTAGAAGAAATATTGGAAATAAAAGCAAAGTAGTCAGATGATAGAAGAGAAGAAGAAACATGATTCTCTATAGGGTACATACATGAAGAAGAAATATTATTACAATGATAATGTTGTAAATATGAAGGTTTTTGTATAACCCTAGTTGACCTTCGAATATGATGAGAAATATTTTCATAATTGATATTTTCAGAATTACCATTAATTGGTTCAAGGTTAAACAAATCATGTTCATGCTGAGGAATAGTTTCATGTGCAGGAGAAGTATTTTCACTAAAAAGTACATGGTCAGATACAACATGCTCAATGTCAGGTTCAGGTGCACAAGTTGTGGGAGTGCTTTCATGTTCATGTGATGCATGATCATGCATATGCTCATGTGAAGGTGATAAAGTGCCAGAACTAAGCTCATGTTCATCTGATGCATGATCATGCACATGCTTGTGTGAAGGTAACAAAGTGTCAGAACTAAGCTCATGTTCAGAACTGTACTCATATTCATGTTCATGTCTGGGTGATTGAGATGAGGCATGCTGAGTATGGACATCATTATTAGCATGAGCGTTAGGAATGTCATGAAACATACGAGAAGGCAAAACAAGGTTAGGAAAAGGATGTATAATTCCAGAAGATTGAGGCATGGAATGAAAAGAAAAATGATCTTCATGAAAAATTACATCTCGAGAAACAACAATAAAGCTAGTTTGAAAAACAAATACTTTGTAACCTTTAACGCCAGAAGCATAACCTATGAACACACCAAGCAAGGCTCTTGCATCAAATTTTGACCTGTGAGCTTTTAAAGTTGATACAAAACACAAACAACCAAAAGTTCTCATTTGAAGATAATCTGGTGGCTGATTAAAAAGAACTTCATGAGGCGATTTATTATTCAAAACAGATGAAAGAAGTCTGTTTATAATATAAGTGGCTGTTAAAACACACTCTCCCCAAAAATAAATAGGAACTTTAGACTGAAAAAATAAAGCTCGTGCCACAACAAGGAGATGTTGATGTTTTCTTTCAACAATAGAGTTTTGTTGAGAAGTTTCAACACATGATAATTGGTGAACAATACCAAGCTTAGCAAAAAACTCGGTGAACTTTAATTCATGTGCATTATCAGATCGAAACACCTTGACATCATAGTCAAACTGATTCTTGATCATGGCAATAAATTGAGGAACAATAGAAGCAACATCTGATTTATGTTGTAATAAGTAGGTCCAAGTAAGTCTCGTGTAATCATCAACCAAGGTTAAAAAAAACCTCTGATTATTATGTGTAGGAATTTTGAAGGGTCCCAAATATCACATTGTAATAAAGCAAAAGAAGAAGTAGATTTAGAAATAGAAATGAGAAAGGGCAAGCGTTGTTGTTTAGCCTTTGGACAAATGAAGCAAGGAACATTCTTATTAATATGAACATTTGGTAACAAATTCTTCAGGAAGTACAAACTATGATCACTTAGATGACCAAGTTTGTTATACCAATTAGCTAATACAACATTAGGTACATGAACATCAACATCGCTTGGAGAATTATGAACAACAGCAGAAACAGTGGCAATTGAAGATTTAAGCAAGTATAATCCTTGGTAAAATTCAGCTTTCCCAATCACAATTTGTCAGTCCTGAATCACACATTGGTTACGAGAAAACAAAACGCTAACATTAGAGTTATGCAACAAGCAACTAACAACAAGCAAATTGAATATTAATTCAGGAACATACAAGACATCATGAAGAACAAGATTAGAAAACAAGGTGATAGAACCAGAATAGTTAACCTTAACAATAGAATTATTAGGAAGTAAAATAGTTTCTCCCTCAATTAGTTTAAGAAAATCAAAAGAATCTTTAGAAAAGCAAACATGACGAGATGCCCCATAATCTATAATCCAAGAATTATTGTCTTGAAAAGTGCTAAAGCTATTTGCATAGAAAATTACTTTACCTTGCATGGTCAAATTGATTGAAGAAGAACTCTCAGAATTGGCAGTTACTTTTAGTTGATAATTAAGCAAGGAAATAAGTTGTTGACACTGAGAAAGAGTCAAAGAGTCTTGAGACAAATGTGAACCAGTATCCGTAGCAACAACATTCGAGTGTGCACGATCTCGATTTTAAATTTGTTTAGCTCGATCATGAGAAATGTAACCATGAGCATAACCATGGAGTTTAAAACATTTATCTTTTGTGTGACCAAGAAGATTACAATGTGTACATTGAGGTATATTCTTTCGAGGGACTGATGGAGCTTTAATAACAAATGCACCTTCATTTACAGGAGCCATTAGCTTTATGGAATGTTGATTTTCTTCTTGAAGAATAAGAGAAAAAGCTTTAGTAATAGAAGGCATAGGATCCATAAGAAGAATCTGACCTCGAATATTAGCAAAAGAATCATTCAATCCCATTAAAAATTGAAAAACCAATTCTTTCTGTTGTTCATCAAGAATCTTGCGAAAACCACCACAAGAGCACTGCAAACATGTGCAAGAAGGTTTGAAAGAAACTAATTCATCCCAAACATCCTTAAGCTGAGTATAATAGGTGTTTATAGGCAAAGAACCTTGAACAAGATCAACTAATTTTTTCTTTATCCAAAAAGACGAGGACTATTGTTTTGTTGGAAACGATCTTCAAGATCCTTCCGAATTTCTGCAGCAGAAGAATGATAGATCAAGCTTGCTGCAATATCTTTTGAAACAAATGACAAGATTATTAGCATGCGTCCACATGTTGAACAATGGTGAAGAAGACGCCGGTGAGGGAGTAGAGCCATCCACGAAACCTAGCTTATTCTTAGCTGAAAGTGCCATGAGCATCGATCGCTTTCAGCTACTGTAGTTATCGATAGCCAAAGGCTGTGTAACCAACACCATACCGGGACTGTCAGATTGATGAATCCCATAAGGTATGTTGCCATTATCAGATTGCTCAGCAACAACCGATTCTTGTTGCGAAATCTCAGTGACATTCACCATTGTTGCTAGTACACAGAAGAAGAAAAGGCAACTGATACCATATAACAAAAACTTAAAATTAGAAAACGAAATGAATATTTTATTAAGAATTAAAAAATTTAAGTTACAAACTAAAGAAAGATCTCGTTTATATAAGCTTAACTAACTACCTAATAACCCTAATAACTAACCTATTAAAAAGGAAGCTGTTAACCAACTTTGATCCAGCTAAGGAACACGAGTATGGAAAAAGCACGCGATGATAAGCATATATCTAATAATATTTCATATCCTATATATTTTTAAAAGTGCATAGTATCTGACAAGTTTTCTTAAATTTAAAAAAAATGTTAACAAATAGAATTTGTCTAAGCGAATAACGAGTTTTTATAAAGGCTTAAGGGTATCAAAGGCCCCTGAACTTTTTTTTTTAAATCAATTAAGCCCTTGATGTTTTTTACACTTAATGTCACCCTCAAACCTCAAAATTTAACCAATCCAACCCTTTGACCGATGGAATCCGTCATTGACCTACATAATCTGTTAAATTCTTAAACATGCGCCATTTATATGCCACATCACTTGCCAAATATTGAACATTTATTTATAAAGTAATGACGTGGATTAAAAACGCTGACGTGGATTAAAAATATTAAAAAAATAAAACACTTATTAAATCCTAACCATAACATTATATCCTTCCAAAAATTTGAAATCCAGAAAGTGAAATCTGCAGGTTTAGGGAACTCTGGGCGTTCCAGAAACCGAAGATTTCAATGGTTCCCAGACCAAAACAGGGTCGTTCAACCTGACAGATGCTGAGAACATTGGGCGGTCAGGGACAAAATTAAAAGGGGTTTTCGCCGGTAAAGTCAAGGCTTTTTTCCAGAATTCAAAGTGTAAGCCACGATTCTTCATGACTTGGATTTCTTTGATTGAGTCGTTGAAGGACAGAGAATTGCTTGCAATCCAGAGTGTGTTCAAATCACACCCCAAAGCCTGCTTAGTCATCGTTTCGAATTCATTGGATTTCGAAAAGGGAAGTCTTGTTTTGAAGCCGTTTTTAGATTTGGGGTTTAAATTGATCGCTATAAACCCTGATTTCGACTATATTTTTAAGAACACTTATGTTGAAACGTGGTTTAATCGACTGAAGAAAAGGAACAATGATCCCGGTGAAGTTGCTTTGGTTCAAAACCTCTCGAATTTGCTCCGGCTTGCCTTGTTATACAAGTACGGTGGTGTTTATATAGACACTGATGTTCTGGTTTTGAAGAGCTTCAGTCGTTTGAGAAACGTGATCAGTGCTCAATCCGGCGACCCCGAGACCAAGAATTGGAGCCGGATGAACAATGCAGTTTTGATTTTCGACGAAAACCATTCGTTGTTGTTCAAATTCATCCAGGAGTTCCCTAAACCTACAGATTTCACTTTCTGGATTTCAAGTTTTGGAATGATATAATGTTACGGTTAGGATTTAATAAGCGTCTTGTTTTTTTAAATATTTTTTAATCCACGTCAGCATTTTTAATCCACGTCATTAGTTTATAAATAAATGTTCAATATTTGGCAAGTGATGTGGCATATAAACGATCTATGTTTAAGAATTTAACAGATTCCGTCGGTCAAAGGGTTGGATTGGTTAAATTTTGAAGTTTGAGGGTGTCATTGTGCAAAAAACATTAAGAGCTTAATTGATTTTTAGAAAAAATTCAGGAGCCTTTGATATCATTAAGCCAAAAATAATTTATCCTGAAGCTCGTCGAAAGCACATGATGAATTTTTCTTCCATTATAACATTCACCATAATTCCCTAAATATTAAATAATCCCTCAATCCACCCTATTTCCCTGATTGTTTTTCCATTTATATTATTTTCTTTAAAGAAACTTTGAGATTAAAGTACCAATAATAATGCACAAGGATATCCCCCCTTCAGAAATCCTAACTAAAACACGTGTCCTACTCTCACATCGCCGCGTGTTAAGTGAAGGAATCTCTCTATAGAGGAAGCACGGGTAATACTTAATAGTCTACTCTAGCCTACCGTAAAAGAAGAAGAAAAAAACAAAATTTTTTGACCAAGAACAATTTCCATATTTTCTCTTTTACTTTTTAGCATTATTTAGTTCAGAAGTACTCTAAAACGTTTTGTAACAAAGGATAGAAAAAAGGGAAAGCGTTTTCTAAGACTAAATAAATGAAAATGTCTAATGAATTAAAAATAATTGTTTTAATATAAACACAAATTTAATTAATTTAACAAGTAATTTTAAAAATTCATGACCAAAATAACATTTTTTTTGAAGAAGTTACAAGTAAAACCACAAATCAATATATATTCAAAGTAAAGTATTAGAATATACTATTAAATTAATAATCAAAATATACATAAATTTAAATTAATATAAATATAAATAGTATCTACTTATGATGAGATTTAAATATATTATGTATCGTGAATATTTTTTTTTTCGTTTTTGATATATATCATCTCGATTCTCGATCTACCGAACAGTATTATCGTTTCACTTTAGTCTCCAATTTTACTTAAATTAATTGTTTGAAAGAATCGTTGTCCACACACATTATTATTGTTCAAGACGGGTACACGTGCATGGTCATACAGTATTTTGTGGCTGACATTCCTCGCCTTTGCTAAAATACAAGCAAAGAGTGGGATTTAAATTATTTACGGGTTAAAAGTCTTCATTAATCATTGTAATTACGACTTATTAAAAAGAAAATAACCTTATTAAATTACTATTCTATCCATTAACATTCTCGTAATTAAATTTAGACTCTACAAGCAGCAAGACGTCAAGGTAAATTCATAATTATTCAGCCACAAATAATGTAATATTTATTGATGCTTATTTTGTGAACAACCCAGCATAAATTAATCTTCTATAATTTACATGTATATCTTCTATAATTGAAGGTTGCTTTAGAAATTAATCTTTAATTTTTTTTAAAATAGTCTAAGATATTAGAGTTTAACATTTGTTCATAGATATTTTTAAACTTTTGACAATGCACAAACAAGTGTAGTATTGTTCATAAATATTCTTAACTCTTTGACAATGCACAAACACCTTGCAGACTGAGCGATTGAACTTTGATCTTCTATGGTGAACATCATCTGCATTTTCATTGAGACCCCTTGTTAGGTTCAATTATTAATATTTTAATAATATATAAACAATGCCACTATATTAACAAAATTGATTCTCACATACAAGATCATAGTGAATCATCTTAACGAATGTATTCTGACGCAATGATTTGCATATCTTGTAAATAAGTATCAACATTACCTATCATTAATATTAATATCACAAGCATAATTGAAAAAAGAAAGAAAGATGAAATGCTATTGATCTTTCGTATTTTTTGCTTCTTGTTTTGACACTCTATAATTAACTATATCACAAGTAGCTAGATTTGCTTCCCAATGTTATGGATTTCTAACCTCACACATTGTAGACTAATTAATTTGACCAAATATCTTTAATAATTTCATATGCGTATCTTATTAATAGATCATTTGGTACTAATATCATTAATTAAGAAAAGATTAAGTTGAAATTGATGGTGGAGGTTTGGAAGGGACGGGAAACCCCATATTTATATCACATAATTGAGTAGGTCGACACACATCAATGCTACTATTACAGAAAGAATGAAAGTAAAAATGTGATGAGAAAAAAATGGTGGTAAATTGAGAAAACAAGGGGCTGTTTCTCCCTACCACCCGACACTAAGCGGTTTTCTCAACAGCAAAATATATACAAGAGCAGCCATCCTTCACTTTCAACTTGACAGCCAACAACATCTCAGTTTAGGGTTTTGTTATTTTGAGCTCAAAATACAAAAAATAAAATAATATTTTTTTCCTGCTTCTTCGATCTTATGACTGTCAGAATTTGTCAGCTAGTGTTTTGTATGTATGCTAGTGGGATAGGGGGATCCGAAGAAAATCCTAGACAGTGCTGCCAATACAGCCTTTTTCTCTTATCATCCATGGAACCGTAGGGTTATATTATGGGGCGAGTCTAGATTGAGCAAGTTTAAAGTGCGATTAAAAAAATAATAAATTTTAAATTTTATAAAAACATTTAATTAAGTTATGTTTTTAGTAATTTTGACAATATTTGGATTTAAAAATAATTTTTAAAACTTTGTCTAACAACCTAAAATGTTATAAAAAATTAAATTTCAAAATTTATCAAAAATTACAAAAAAAATCAAGCTAAAATTATTATCAAAAACCCAACATTTAGATTTTTGGTGAGTCTTTCACAAATTTTTAAATTTATCATTTTTAGCCGTATCATTACCCTTGTTAGACTCCCCTATTTTATAAATCTATTTAGGTTTTTACGGTTTATTTTTGTTACTTGTGATCATATTTTCCAATAATATCATTTTTAATACTTAAATTAGAATTGTTTTGGAACATAATTTATATTATTATTACATTCAAATCCCTCTTAAATTTTATGATTTATTATTTTTTAAGACCGTGTCATTTAAAATTAATAAAATTAAACTTTAATCTTTATTTTTCTATGTTAATTATTTTTTAAGGTCTTTTAATTTTAAATTTGGTAAAATTAAACATTAATAATCTTAACTTTACATTTTAATTATTTTTTAAGATCTTGTTCATTTTAAAATTAATCAATATGCCCTCGTGATTCAATTTCGACGCTATTCCTATCTTCGTGAGTGCATATATATGTATGTATGTATGTATGTATGTATGTGTATGTGTGTACTTATTAATTTGTTTTCCCTTAATCGGAAAAACACAACTCATAATATTTTTTGTTTTGACATATATAAAAAAAGGAAAGATATGATTAGGGCATTTGAAACGGGAGGTTACTTCATTAATTGGGTTCACGAGTCATTTCCAAGCTTAGGGTAACATTAAAAAATAAAAAACTTATAGGCCAGCCCCACAAACCAAACCTATTAAAAGACGTGTTGAGATCAAATTATCGTCCGCCATACAAAATAAGTTGTGGGAATTTACAAAGACAGAATTAAAGTTTTTCTGTCCAGAAATATTATAATTAACCGAGGATTGAATCATAAATAAAATAATAAAAATTTTATGTTTAAAATTTTAATTATTATCTGTTTTGAGTTCAATTCTTAAAATTTATGTCTATAAATAAATAGACACAATAATAATTATTAATGCATGAATTTAGTTTTTCATATACACACGATCGCACAGAAAAGATGGATTATTGCAATTAATTTGAAAATCTTGCAATTTAACCTAACTAATCCAAGCTTTTTAAGCTGCTAATAAACCTTTAATTTGATGGCAAAGTGTAGCTAGAATTTTAATCAATTTTTACTTTGTATCCGCCACTCTTAGCTATCAAACATGTGACTGTTGACCTAAAACGAAGGTCCCGCTCTTATGCCTGTAAATGAACGCGAGCGAAGGTATATTCGTTCGTTTAATTTTAACTGAATAAATGAGCAAATACGAGTAACTAAATGAACATATTTTTTTATTTATGTCCGTTCGTTAAAATAATAAATGAACACAAACGTACATTGAGTTTTGTTTAAATTTTTTTCTTTTTATTTCATATCGTTAATATATGTTATATATTTTTTAAACATAATACTTTTGTTACGGAAAATATTAAATATAAATGGACGTATGTGACTAAATTTAAACGAACATAAACGAACGGATTACCGAGCGTTCACGAACGTAAATGAACAAACAAGTCCTTTGTTCATGTCTGCTCATCTAATTAAACGAACATAAAATTTGTACATATTTATTCATTTAATATTTAAAGGAACTTCTCGCCGAACGATTCGCTGAACGTTCAATTTGTTTACGGCCTTATCTTCCCCTAGTCGTGCCATTGTTGAGTTATTTTGTGCCCACAAGAAAAAAATGTAGGGTATTGACGTTAAGAAGAAGAAGAAGTCCGCCCACCTTATACTCTCTTTTTTGGCATAGTTAAATGTAAAAAAAAGCTTGCTTTCAATTTAGTTGTTAGTGTTACCTTGTTAGGACTAAACCAATTGTTACCTTGTTGGGACTAAAAAAATATAATTTTTTAATATTTTAATATTTGAACTAAAGATTTTTGAAATATGTAAAAAATCAACCCTATGAATTTTCCTCCTAATTTTCGGGTGGCGCCGCAGTCAACCCTTTGTTTGATTTGGCGAATGGCCGGCCGCCGGATGTATCCACCATTGATTGTCCTTCGCGTTAGGAGGTACGGCCGACGGTGGTCTCGGGGTTGTCTGATAACTGACCTATGTCATTGGTGAATGGGATGGAGAATTTTGATGTGACGATGTATCATGCTGTGCTGGGCGTATCCTCCCTGAAACGCCCCTGCTCACCCGTGGATGTCGTTCTACAACCCTTAACAAAGAAGGGTAAAGGCCATTATAGTGATAATGGAAATGTTAATCGAGGATAGAATGGAGACATCGGAGATGTAGATATGTCGATGTCCGAAGTCGATGTAAGTAAGCTGGGTATGACGGTAAGGGATCCGAGCCCTGGTGATCATAATATACCTCTTCCTGCTCGCCCTTCTTTCCGCGATATTATGGCAGGTACTTTATCGACTCCTGTTCAACGTCCTATGATTGAAGATTTGGACGTTGAGGTTTTAGAGGAGGATGTTCGTCTAAGTTCAAAGGGTGTTTTCACTGAGATTCAGTTTTCCGAAAAGGTCCATTCCTCTATCAATAAGAAGTTGGAAAAATCGGCAGTGATCATGTTTTTGGGGAAAACGATTGGGTACAAAACACTTCTTAAAAAATTGAATTACTATGGAAACCAGTAGGAGAGATGCGCCTAATCGATCTTGATAACGAGTATTACCTTGTGCGCTTTGCGCTGTAGGAGGATCTTGACAAGGTAATGATGGGGGGCTTGGGTAATCTATGGTTTCTATTTAACGATTCAACCATGGAGCCGCGCATTTTCTACGGAAGCCGATCACCCTTCTAGAATTATGGTTTGGTTAAAACTCCTTGGCTTGCCCTATCAGTATTATACGAAAAGTCTTTTCCGCCATATTGCAAGTGCACTGGGTTCGGTGGTTAGGATTGATTACAATACAAGTGTAGCTGATAGAGGTAGATTTGCGCGTCTTGCAATCATTGTCGATCTTGACAAACTTTAAAATATGGTTTACTCATTGATGGGCGGATGCAACCGATCGAGTATGAGGGTCTCCCAGTTATTTACTTTGGTTGTGGAAAGTATGGTCATTCTAAAGAGTCTTGTGGAAATGAGGTGGTCCTTAAAAAGATAACAAGAGGGTCATTGAATGATGTTGGCGAGAAGGATCCTTACGGCCCATGGATGCAGGTTATTCCTCGTCGTAGGGGTAACCAAGCTCAACGTCAAGTTAACCCTAAAGGCAAGCCTATTAACATACAAATAGCCCCTAAAGTTGGTTCTTATTTTTTAGTGTTGGATGGTGATGATCTTGAATATGGGACAACACAAGTCTGTAATAAAGTGAGTGTTGTGGTTTCGGATCAAGGGGGAAGTGATGCAATAGCTGTGAATGAGGAAAGATTGGAGTCCGAGGGGCAGCGGGATAAGGCGCCGATGCTGGTTAATAACATTTTACATGCACGTAAGGGGGTGAGAGGGTAGTGCTGGTAGTAATTTGATAATCGTAAGTGATGAGTCTATGGTGGAGAAGGATATGGAATCTACGGTTGAGACCAAGGATAAGCATGCGCCAAGGTCTGTTGGGGCATTGGTTATATCGGAAAGCCAATCTAAGGATGTGGCTTCGACATCAACAGTTATTCCGGTAAACTCGGTGTTAAACAAGGTACATCATACGACTGTTAAGGTGGTTGAGGAAGGAACTTGTTCGGCTTTGAAAGAGAAAAATGGTAGAGTTCTACCTTCTTCCATTATGAACCCCTCTGCGAAAAATCAAAATAAAACGTTATCGGTTTTAAAGGGAGTATCTTGTAAGGGTTTGAAGACAAAGAAGAAAGAAGGGAATATTTCTGCAAAACCACCTATGGCTGAGTTAGTTGAAGTTTTAACGTCTGGTCTTGAGAATGCAACAGTGAACCATTCTCGTCCACCTGTATCTTCATCTAAGGGTGGTGGTAGATCGGTTCAGTGGAGGGAAAATTCAGCCTTTGTGACAGCCGATGGTGCTGGTTTGCAGGTCTAGTGGTTCGATATCTCACATTTTAATTTTTATTATGGTTAAGTTAATTATTTGGAATGCTCAAGGTTCCCTTGGGGCCAACTTTAACCGCTATTTTAGAATGTCTATGCGCTTGCATAAGCCAGATATCTTTGTAGTTATTGAGCCTCGGATTAGTGGTGTGATAGTTGATTCTTTCATAAGGCGCTCGGGCTTTTATGCATCGTACCGTATTGAAGCTTCAAGGTTTTCAGGGGGTATATGGGTCTTGTGGCGTCAATCGTTAATTGTTGATGTGGTGGCAATTTCGGCTCAGTTTGTTCATGCTTTTATCTCAATTCTTGGTGAAAAAAAGAATTTCTTTTTTTTATGTTTATGTAAGCGAGTCCTACTCCGGCTCATCGTCGTGCTCTTTGGAATCATCTATTAGCTTTAACTTCTGATGTTAACTGGCCGTGGGCTCTAGGAGGAGATTTTAATGCTATCGCTGATAGTTTTGAACGTAACGGGGGTTCACAAAGGCGGCTTGGGGTTTGTCAGTTGTTTAAGGAGTTTTTGTTTACTTCTTGTTTGTTGGATATGAGTTTCCATGGTTCTGATTATATATGGCAGTGTGGTGATCTTATGCAAAGGCATGATCATTATCTTTGTATTGTTCAATGGTATGATCATTTTCAGAATTTTGAGGTTGTTCACCTTCAAAGACTTGGGTCGGACCATTACCCTATCTTGCTTGATGTTGATCGTACTATGCCACAACCTTCCTCTAGGCCTTACCGCTACTTGTCGGCATGGAATTTGTATCCTCAATTCCATGATTTTATAAATGGCGTTTGGAATGACAATGTGGGTTTGAAGGAAAATATATTAGCTTTTCAAAAGGAAAGCGGTGAATGGAATAATAATGCTTTCGGTCAAATTGGTAAGCGTAAGTCTCTCATGCTTGCCTGTATTCGTGGTATTGAAAAGGCGTTGAATATAACTGAGTCTGTTTTTCTCTCGAATTTGGAAGTAGAATTAAAGAATGAATTGAAGATGGTGCTTGAACAAGAAGAGGCGTTTTGGCACCAAAAATCACGGGTTGAGTGGATATGTAACACCCCAATTTTGGGCTTGGAAGTTTAAGGTCTGAACCGGACCGGTCTGATTTTTGGTTCGAATATAAAAGGTGGTTTTAGGGAAAGCCTAGTTCGGGTTGCATTAAAAATATGGAAAATATCTAAAAATCCTCTTTTAATATATATATATATATAAGAGAGTGGTGAAATCAATTTTACAAAATAAGGTTTGGAAGTGCAACATTTCGAAATAGTGACTAAAATGTAATTTTTGAAAAGTTCAGTGGTGACTGTTTTGTAAGGATTGAAACTTTGAATCTTTAAGGAGCTAATTTACCCAAGGAAGGATTTCTCCAGATTTTTCTTAGATTTTAATGACTTAATTAATGTTTAATTAATTTAATGAAAAGGAGAAAAACCAATTTTGAGATTTCATAACTAACTTTTGTTAAAACTTTCTCATCTCATTTTCTCTCAAAATTCCCTCAGCCAAACACATTTCTACAGCAACATTTCTACTGATTTTCACACTAAATGATGAGGTTTCAATCATCAATTGATTCCTAATCCTTTCTACATCAAAACCTATTGATTTGCTTATTGAATTTTCAAGGATTTTGGCTCTAATCAAGGAGAAATCTACATTTAGAGGTAAGGATGTTCTTCTCCTCTAAATACTCAGTTCTTTACTGAAATTCCCAAGTTCTCAATCTTTAAATTAAGTTTTATAAAAGGTTTTAATGTTGTGATCTTGATTTTGGCTTAAAACTCAAGATTTGGATTAAATCTTGAAGAAATTCGTGGTGATTGTTTGGGCTCTGTTTTGAGATGGAATTTTAATGTATTTTGGATGTTTAATGATGTGTAATTGAGGTTTAATCAATGCAATCCCGAATAGGTTGATTTTCCTAAGTTTTTGCTTGTGAAAATGGTAGTTTTTGGGGTGATCTTGGTGTTCTGTTATAGCTGGAGGTATAAGGACGAGTTTAGGTTCTTTTTGGATGTTAATTGATTTTTAAGAATGTTTAGAAGTGATGGATCTTGGCTGGGTAATGTTGTGGAAGAGTTTGGAAGTGATTTCGGTTGTGTTTGGTAGCCGAAATGTTAGTTTTGGTGAGAGCAGCGAGTTTAGGTGTAATGGCTGAAGATTTTAATGCATGATGATGCATTAATCCTCTGCTTTGATGTGTTTAAAACAGAGGAGACATATTTGGATCCTTGTGGTGTTGATTTGGAGGCTTGAACGGCGTTTCGGCAAGCTTGCGAAACGGAATTGGTGAGTGGAGTTGAATTTCCAGCTTTGTATCGAATGTTTGAAGGTTTGGGAGCTTAGTTTAAGTCTAATCAACTTAACTAAGCTCAAGAGTAAGTTTTCGGAAAAACTCTCTTGGATGAGCCATGGATTGGTTCGATACATTTGTTGATAATTGCATGTTTAAATTCTGTTTTTGAAAGCATGTTTAGCATGGTTAATGCTGGTTATGTAAGCCATTTGTTGAAGGATGCTCAAGGTAAGAGATCCTTGGTTTGATTTGTTAAAAATGTGGATTGATGCATAGTGATGCATGTTGTAAATGACTTTGATTTATATGCTTTAAAATAGTGGATTATTGATGATAATTGATGTATATTGGTAAGTGATGTGTTGGTTTTAAAGTCCTTGAATCGGATATAGTTAGCCGGCTATAGGATTGGGTGTACCATGAATTAAGTCGCCTTGGATGTTGAGGAGTTGTAATTGTACCGTAAACTCCATCCAAGTACACTAACGAGATGGTTAAGATCACAATGGTGGTTAAAAGTCCATGTATGGATCTTGTGTTGTGTGTCTCGTGTTCTCGTTAGTGATGTTATACAACTATCGATGAGTGATGTGGAGGGGTTGTGATTGTACCGTTAAACTCCATCACGGGTGTTGAGGGGTTGTGATTGTACCAGTAAACTCCACCTTGTATGTTCGGTAGTGTGTATGAAGCGTATGGGACAACGTTTGTAATCCGCGTATCCGATTGTGTTTTTGTTGTAAAAGGTTATGGTTTATCACTTGGAAGCCAATATGACATGTTAATGTTAATGAAGCATGAGATGCTTGATGTGAATGCAATGTTGCATGAATAATGATGTTTATGTGTTAAAAGGCTTTGAGAAAAGTGTTTTATAAAATGCATTATTGTGTTGTTTCTTTAGAGCATGCCTCACTAAGCATTTGTGCTTACGCTCTCTCTCTTGAACCAATAATGCAGAAAATTGAGGTGTTTGAGGGCAGCAAAGAGGCTAAGAATCCAAGGGAAAGCTAAGCTCATGTATGTAATTGGCCATTTTGGTGCTTGCTTTGATGTTTTGATGGTTGTTTGCTTTGGACATTAGGATGCATGTCTATAGTCTTGTGGATTTTCCTAATTGATGCCATGAATGTGTTTTGAAGAAGCAAACATGTGCCTTATATGTATGATGACTTGTTGGCATGATCAGGAAGTCATTAGGATGTGTTTGAGTGGTTAAATGTATGTTAAACCAGCAAATTCTGCACTTTCTGGGTAGTCCGTATCGGAACGGGCACTAGCGTTTCGAAACGGGGGCCTGTAAAGGCCACCGTGTATCGAAACAGATGGGGCCGTTTCGAAACGTTTTGGCCACTGCCAGGCCCTGTTTCGATACAGGTCTCGAAACGAACCCGCGTTTCGGAACGGTCAACCCCCGTTTCGAAACAGATGACCGTTGGGCACTGATTTGAATGGTTTAAGGTTTGCAAGCTTTATGTTTTAGTCCTGAATTTTGTATTTGCAATTGCTTGAGTTTGAGATGTCCATTTAAGGTGAAATTTGACAGGGAAGCATGTAATATGATTAATTTGACATTGGTAACTTAAAAATCAGCAAAGTCCCTCATCTTTCTAGAAATTTCAATTTGGTCCCTAACTTTTGTATGTTGTGCAATTGAGTCCCTTATTGCTATCCGATCGCTGTGCTTTTCAAGTATGTTTTTCTCTAGGGTTCACTTAAGGTTAATGAGCATCTAGATAAGATTAAAAAGAAAAAAAGGTCGTTAATCAAGGTTGACTTTCAGGTTGACTTTGGTTTTCCCCGTGTAATCTTCGTAGTTCGGGTCAACCGTTTAGGCCAGGCTAAGGAGGTTACAGGATAGATAATGGTGATCGTAATACGACATTTTTTCATAGAAGCACTATGATTCGAAGACAACGAAACAATGTGCGAATGCTTCAGTTGGAAGATGGTACTTGGTGTGATGACCATATTGTGCTAAAATCCTATGCATGTAGTTTCTTCAAAAATATTTTCTCGAGTGAGTCTCGCCAAGGTTGTGGTACTTTATGTAATGGCCGATTCCACCAATTCTCCAATGAGGAGATGCAGACAATGACAGCAGTCGTAACCTCTGAGTAGGTGCGCCGAACTGTGTTCAAAATGGCTCCGTTAAAATCGCTGGGTGGGATGGATTACCTGCTTATTTCTATCAGAAGAATTGGTCGATTGTTGGTACCATATTTTTTGATTTGGTGAGGAAAGTGTTTAACGATGGTGTCATGTAGGAGTGGGTTAATCGAACACTCATTGTGCTTATTCTAAAGGTGCCGAACGCAGTCGATATCAAACAGTTCCGTCCTATCAGTCTTTGCACTGTGAGTTATAAGAGCATTTCTAAGATAATTGTTGAGCGCATGAAACTGTTTCTTCTGGCTTGGATTTCATCTACACAAACGAGCTTTGTGCCGAGCCAGAATATTACAGATAATATTATATTGACACAAGTGGTGATGCATTCGATGTCTAATAAAAGGGGCAATAGAGGATGGATGGCTATTAAGGTAGATCTCGAGAAAGTATATGATCGGATAGACTGGGGTTTTCTGGAGGAAACTCTCCTACTTACTGATATGCCTTCTGCTTTCATTGATATTATTATGACCTGTGTACGTTTTGGGTCTCATCAAATTGTTTGGAATGGCGATTTGTCAAAGGAATTTAAGCCAACTAGAGGGCTCAGGCAGGGTGACCCGTTATCATCTTATTTATTTGTTATCTGTATGGAGAGGTTGTCGCATGGAATTTTTCATCGGGTTGATATTGGTCAGTGGCAACCAATCCTTCTGTCTCGAGAAGGGCCTGGTTTGTCGCATCTTTTTTTTGCAGATGATTTGAATCTTTTTTCAAAGTCTTCTTGGGAGCAAATGGAAGTGATTAAATTTGTTCTTGATGATTTTTGCTTATTGTCCGGACATAAAGTCAGTGTGCAAAAGACTCAGGTTCTTTTCTCTAAGAATGTGGGCGCAGACTTGAAGTTTGGTGTTGCCTATCACCTAGGCTTTGAGGTTGTCGAGGAGTTGGGGAAATATTTAGGAGTTCCTCTCCTACATTTTAGAGTGACAAAAGCAACATATGCTTACATCATTGAAAATATTCGGCGTAGATTACCTGGTTGGGCTGCTCAATCTTTGTCTTTAGCTGGCCGCCTAACCTTAGCTAAATCTGTGCTACAGTCGATTTCTGTTTATGCGATGTAGTCGGCGTGGCTTTCGAAAGAGGTGTGTGAGGAGATTGAGTCTTTTATTCGTTGATTTGTATGGGGTGGCTCTAATGGTACAACTCGTACTGCTCTAGTCAAATGGGAAACATTACAAGGTGATCATTAGAGTGGGGGCGTGGGTTTACGTGATATTCATCAACATAGTAAAACGTTTATGCTTAAGATAGCCTTCCAATTAGTTACCGACGAGGATAGGTTATGGGTGAAGGTGCTTAAGCACAGGTACAAATGGAAGGATCGTTTGCCTGTTGCGCTTTTTCAAGAAATTGTTCTCGGCTATGGCGGGGTTTGGTGAATGTCTGGGATACTCTTCGCAACAATATCGTTTGGAACATTCGAGACTGGATGAGTATTGATTTTTGGAAGGACAATTGGATCAATTTTAATGAACCCTTAGAGGATTTCAAGCTGCATTCTGAAGCTAATACCGACACCAATGTGGCACAACTTGTGGATGCGAATGGCAATTGGAATTGGGACCAGTTGCGACAAATGTTGCCTGAGGATATTATTCGAAAAATCACAGCTCTTCCTCCGCCTAAAGAAAGCCTTGGTGCTGATACTGTTGATTGGAAATGGGAGAAGTCTCATTGTTTTACGACAAGGACAACCTACGAGTGTTTGGAGTGGAGGGAACCTATCGGCTTGAAACACCAATGGAGAATTTTATGGTCGCTAAAAGTTCTTCAAAGAGTTCGGATATTTTTATGGTTGACGTTGAGTTAAGGCTTATTAACAAATGCCAAACGTGTGTGTCGTCATATGTCGAGCCAGAGCTTGTATGAAATTTGTAAGAGTGGTATTGGGGATGTGTATCACGTCCTGCGAGATTGCCCAAGGGCTAGGTCAGTTTGGAATTCGTTAGTGAGTAATCATGTGTATGAATCGTTCATAGGACATGATTTTCAAGACTGGTTTATGGGGAATCTTGGTTGTTCTCAGAATTATGGAAATGATGGGCTGAGCTGGTCTATAATTTTTACGGTGTGTGTTGGCAATTATGGAAAAAACGATGCAGCGCGTTGTTGGACGCTGATTACGTGGAACGAAAGGATTTTTATGTCCATTGTTTGCATCTTGCTGTTGAATTCGAGGAAGTGAATTGCAAGTCAAGCATTGCAATAAATCCGCCTTTGTCGGTTACTGCTTCTTGGGAAAAGCCAAGGTTGGATTGGGTGAATTTGAACACGGATGCGGCTGTTAATTCTCGGACTTAAGCTGCTGCAATTGGCGGTGTTATCTGGGACAACAATGGTGATTGGATTTGAGGTTTTTCGTGAAGCATTGGTGATTGTATTGTTCTACTGTCGGAGTTATGGGTGATTCTTGATGGTCTCCAGCAAGCATGGAATCTTGGTTACCGAAAGGTGATCTTGGAGTCGAATAATTTGGAAGCAACTCAGATTTAGAATTGTTCCTCTCATGCCATTCGTTCTCATTCTCTTGTAGCATCGCTGTTGGATCTTATCCATGTGTATCGAACTGCAAATTTGGTTGCTGATTGTTTAGTTCGGCTGCATCGTGATGGTCCTGCTGGTAGTTTGATGTTTTCCGCTCCACCTCCTGAAGCTGCTGCTGCGTTGCTCACAGATTCTGCAGCTTAGTTCTTGTTTTCTTGTGCAATGTATTATCAAAAAAAAGATTTTTGAAATCTAATTTCCTATCCCAACCCATAAGCATCTCTACTACATTATATATATATGAATTATTATGTAATACACTGTGTAATTTTATTTTATACAAACATATGTATTTTAACTTTAAAATCTACTAATTACGAAACACACAAATTCTTTCATAAATAAATATTTTTCTAAGAAAAGGACACAAAACAAAATGAGGAAATTATTGTTTGTTAAAAAAATATTGTGTATATTGTATAAAGATGTTCAAACTATGTATACTTCTACGCCTTATATTTATTTATTGCAACAATTTCATCATAATTTTACTATTTCCACATCTTTTAATATTTTATTTATTTATTTTGAACAATTATTATTTAAGAGAAAGGAAAGGAAAAATTTGTTTTTAATGACTAATAAATCCACAACCTAAGAAAGATAGAAAGATGTTAACTGAAAGTTTTTAGCCACATGCTCTAAATATTGTTGACGAACATTTTATTTATAGATTTTGTAGAGTTGAAGATTTCACCAAAATACGATAAACTACAGAAAGCCATCTATTAATTGAAGCACTCCAACTTTGAAGTTGAAAAAGATAAAAAGTCACACGGATGTACAAGATTATGTCACAATTTAAGCTATTCATTTGCATTAAATTATTTGTCGCATACATATTTATTTATTGTTATATATTAAACCCTAAATTCTAAATTTTAAATATTAAACCTTAAATACTAAAAAACAATTTAAACCTCTAAATCCCGACCCATTTATTTTATTTATGTAAATTAAAGTTTACGATATGCTTATCAAATAATTTTTCTTTCATTTTTTATGAATAACAATTTAGACTATTCTGACCTATTTCAATTGTATGCTTATTTCATGTAGGGATAATTATTTGATACACTGGCGGTGGAAACAAAATTTTTTCCCAAGCGTCTTAGTTTTAGGGTTTATGGAATCGGTTTAAGGTGTATAGTTTAGGGGTTTAGAATTTAGAGAGTGTAAATAGAATGTAAGGTTTATGGTTAGGTTTTAGAGTTTATAGGTTAAAACCTAAATCCTCAATATATTACACTAAAACATAAACCCTAACCTTTAAACCATAAATCATAACCATAACCCCTAAATTCTAAACCCCGACACTTAAACCCTATACCCTAAACTAAGTATCTAAACCCTAAAAATAAGGCACTTATACAAACTAAAAGTTTCCACCGCTAGTAACTCTGCATAAAAATAAGGCAACTTGTTAAGCAATGAGTCATTGTAAAACAATTTGGTTGTTAGATGGTTGTTAAATGGTTTCCTAACAAACTAACAGACTAGGGCTTCAGGTTATTGAGTTGTATAAAAGAGATGCGTTGGTCATTGTATGAGTATCCTTCTTGAATCAATAATACAAGCTTTCTTCATATTCTCTCTTATTCTTTCTTATACTCCTTTGTAAATTTCAACATGGTATCAGTTGCTTAGTGTTCAATCTTCCTGGATTTTGCGTTTTTTTCTTGGCCTTCTTGTTCTTTGATTCTTTTCTTTGTCTCGTGTTTCTTCTTGATTCATGGCACCCCCTGATGTTCTTGTTGTTACGATCGATGATGAGCAAATTCTTGAAGCTCAGTTGTTCTCAAACAAGAGAGTTAATGTCTGCTTGAATGAGACGAATTACCTCTTGTGAAAGCAGCAAGTTGTGCTCACAATCAGAGGCTTTGGCTTAGAAGACTATTTGGATGGTTCAGTGCCAATTCCTCCCAAGATAGCTCGCAATAGGGCTGGAGAAACTGTTCTCAATCCGGCGTATCTTCAATATGTAAAGAGAGACAGCTCTCTTGCTTCTTGGTTGTTGTCCACGGTCAGTGCATTAGTGCTACCTCAACTTGTTGGATCTGAAACCACAGCTGCTGTGTGGAGTGCAGTTACTAGAGCATACTCAACTCTCTCAACGACAAAGATTATGAATCTTCATTGTCGTCTTCGCTCCTTAAAGAAATATTCCCAGACGATGCGTGGATACACAATGACCATCAAAGAGATATGTGATTTGTTAGCATCTTGTGGTAACTCTGTGTCTGATGTAGAACAAATTGCTACAATCCTAAATGGTTTACCTATAGAATATGAGCCAACTGTTGCAGCTATTACAACAAGTAAGATGGCATAAACTGTCGAGAATGTTGTATCAATTCTTGTTGATGCATAAACAAGGCTTGAAGATACATCAAGAATCTCTGTTGGGATCAATTTCACCAAATTTGCATCTAAACAATACACCCCTCATCATGCCTCTACAGGAAATGGTGATGAAGAACGCAAGAATCACACCAACTCTGGAAATCAATACAAAGGCAAAGTGAGACCACAATGTCAACACTGTGGCAAAATTGGTCACTTTGTTGACCGGTGTTGACATAGGTTCGATAAAAATTTCAAAGGTGTCTTCTTTCAGTCCAAGGATGATAGTGTAGTTGCAAAACCTCAAGCCAATGTCTGCACTTGCTGCTCTAGTGCAAAGGAAGCATCCTATAGTCCCTATGTTGCTTGCAATGGGGAAGATGCTAATGGTAGTATAGAAGAAGATGCTCAAGTTCACTCCTTGACAGTTGCAGGTACAACCTCGTTCTCTAAATGGTTTCTAGACTCAGGTGCAACCCATCATGTAACTGGTGAGTCTGATTTATTATCTTCTAGTCATATGTATTGTGGAAATGGCA
The DNA here is from genome assembly GCA_958450335.1 of Hibiscus tridactylites. NCBI lineage: Eukaryota > Viridiplantae > Streptophyta > Magnoliopsida > Malvales > Malvaceae > Hibiscus > Hibiscus tridactylites. The sequence continues at coordinate 84,339,560 of OY288275.1, read as the reverse complement.
AAGTACACTTATGGGATGGTAGTGCACTGCCTATACAACATATTGGTCATCCCTATCTTGGCGCTAGTGATAGAACATTGTGCCTTGATCAGGTTTTGTATGTTCCTCAAATTACAAAAAAAATTGATGTATGTTGCTAAATTTGCCAAGGATAACAAAGTTTTTTTAGTTTCATGAGAATTTTTGTTGTATCAAGAATTCAAGAACTAGTGCCGAGCTGCTTTAGGATTGATTGGATGGTGGATTGTATAGTTTTGGTTGCCTCAATGAGCAAGAACCACCTTCATGCTTTCATGCTCGTGTGAAGAATGATTCAGAACAGTGGCTTTGGCACATGCGTTTAGGGCCTCCCTCTGCTGATGTTGTCAAGAGAGTTGCCAACAAAACAGTATCAACCGAAAGCAAAATTGTGTGTATGGCATGTCAAATGGGCAAAAGCCATGTTTTACCCCTTTCTGCTTCTAATTTAGTGTATAACAAACCATTTGAGCTTGTAGAAATAGATGTCTGGGGACCTGCACCTCTAAGCTCTAATGGATTTAGATACTTTGTGCTTTTTGTTGACTTGTATTCTTGAAACACATGGATGTACTTGCTCAAGAATAAAAATGAAGTTTCAGTTGCCTTTGAACTGTTTGTTAGTTTAGTCACCACACAATTTGATTCCAAGATACTTGCTTTACAAACCGATGGGGGAGGGAGTTTCGATTTCTAAAAACTGTTGCTTTAAAGATGGGAATCAAACTAAGAAAGTCGTGTCCTCACACCTCTCAGCAGAACGAAATTGTTGAAAGAAAGCACAAACATGTTGTTGACACCACACTCACTCTTTTGGCTCAAGCTGGTTTACCTCTGAAGTTTTGGTCTCATGCTACCTTAAGCTCAGTATATCTCATTAACATGATGCCTACACGAGTGTTAAATAATTTTTCTCCATTTCAGAAACTCTATGGCACCGAGCCTGATTACAACTTCATAAAGATCTTTGGGTGTTTATGCTACCCACACACCAGGCCATTTAATAGACACAAGATGAACTTTCGGTCTACGCAATGCACCTTTCTTGGATACTCACCTCTTCACCATGGATACCAATGTCTTGCTCAGGATGAAAAGGTTTTCATCTCTAGAAATGTTGTGTTTGATGAAAATATTTTTCCCTTTGTGAATGCAGGAACCTCTGAAGACTCATAAGGTCTCGATCACATGTTGTTCCTGTGGTTTCAGCAAGGGATATCAAGCACAGTGATGTTTCCAATAGTTCGGCACGTGTAGAATCAGCTGGCCACGCATCCCATGTAGAATCTGATGGTTATAATGTTGCATCCACTGACCATGCATCCCATGCAGAGACTGATGGTTATAATGTTGCACCCACTGACCATGCATCCCATGCAGAGACTGATGGTCCTGTTATTGCGCCGCAGGGTGACAATGAAAGGTTCACTAGTTCCAAGGTTGAGGAAGGAGGTTTACATGAGTCTATTGTAGAGGAGCATGATGGTGCCCATGTGCAGCCTTCAGGGTCCCACAATACACAGTCTGAAGATGGAGCTATAGATCCAAGTGCTTCGAGGCAGCATGATGATGTGTACAATGGTGTCTTGTCATCACCATTGGTTGGACCATAAGAAGAATGCTTTGAGGCACCAATTCAACCCAATGATTCATTGCTAAGGTCAGCATCTCTGCCTCTAGTTAATCCTATTAACACCCATCCTATGGTCACGAGGAGGAAAAATGGCATTATCAAGCCCAAGGTGTATAATGTTCAACTTCATGAAACTCCTATTGATATTCAGCATGCTCTTGTCGATCCTAAGTGGAGGGCTGCAGTAATGGATGAGTATGAAGCCTTGCTGAGCAATAATACGTGGGATATTGTGGAATTGCTCCCTAGAAGAAATCCAGTTGGCTGTACATGGCTCTTTAGAGTAAAACTCAAAGCTGATGGCTCAGTAGAAAGGTACAAGGCAAGGCTCGTTGCAAAGGGCTTTGCTCAGGTACCTGGATTCGACTTTATGAATACATTCAACCCTGTGGTTCGGTTTGCAACCATCAATGTTCTACTCTCGTTGGCAGACACACATCACTGGGAGGTTAGGCAAGTTGATGTAAACAATGCATTCTTAAAAGAGGATTTGTAAGAGGATGTGTACATGCAGTTGGTTCCTGGTTTCGAGGAAAGCTCAGGTGATGGCAGAAGGCTTGTGTGCAAATTAAAGAAAGCACTATATGGCCTGAGAGAAGCCCCGAGGAATTGGTTCCTTAAGCTACAAGAATTCCTCTACAGCTTAGGTTTTATGTATTCAAAGGCAGATAGCTCCCTCTTCATTCTCAAGTCTGAAGCTTGTGTAACGTATCTAGCTGTGTACGTTGATGATATAATCATCGCATGTAGTTCTCAAACAATTGTTGAACATGTTACTACGCAGCTGCATGAACGATTCTCGCTGAAAGATTTGGGGACTTTCAAGTTCTTTTTGGGGCTTGAAGTGCACAGGTCAGACAAGGGCCTATTTTTGAGTCAAAAGAAATTCATCCTAGAGCTACTACACAAGGTACATCTGCAAGACTCTAATTATGCTAGCACTCCCATGGCCACTTCTACCAAACTTAGCAAGCATGATGGTACTTCACTCGATGATGTGCAACTTTTTCGCAGTGTAGTCAGTGCACTCCAGTATGTTACACACACGCCCTGACATTTCTTTTGCAGTAAACAAGCTGCTCAGTTTCTTTAGCAACCCAATGATGCACACTGGTTGGCCGTAAAACGAATCCTACGCTACTTGAGAGGCACAACTGGTTTTGGTCTTTAGTTTCCTGCTCAAATTCAAGATGGCATCCACCTTAATGCATCCTCAGATGCTGATTGGGGAGGGGATGTAGATGACAGTCGCTCTGTGTCAGGATATTATGTTTACAATGAGAGTCGTCTTCTTACATGGAGCTTCAAGAAGCAGCGTGCAATTGCTCGTTCCACAGCAGAGGCTGAGTACCGGAGTCTAGCAGACACAACAACTAAAGTAACATGGCTCAAAGCAGTTCTGATAGAACTCGGAGTAGGGTTAACATGAGTATCGAAAATTTGGTGTGATAACACCAGTGCAGTGGCCATGGTTGCTAACTCTATCTTGCATGCAAAGACTAAACACATCAAGTTAGATCTGCACTTTGTGAGAGAGAAGGTTGCTATGCAGGAACTTCAAGTTAATCACATTCCAGCTGACAATCAAGTAGCTGATGTGCTAACAAAACCTTTGGCAGCTAGTTGGTTTGAAAACTTCAGAAGTAAACTCTCCATCTTTGATGTTGAAGATGTCTTTCCAGAGCTAAGAAAGCACGATGAATGTTAAGCAATGAGTCATTATAAAATAGTTAGGTTGTTAGATGGCTGTTAAATGGTTTACTAACAAACTAATAGACTAGTGCTTCAGGTTATTGAGTTGTATAAAAGAGATGCGTTGGTCATTGTATAAGTATCCTTCTTGAATCAATAATACAAGCTTTCTTCACATTCTCTCTTATTCTTTCTTATACTCCTTTGTAAATTTCAACATATTGAATATAAATCCTTCATGTATATTTATTTAAAATTAAATTTTTTTTGAATCACAATTTAAACTACTCTTTTACATTTAATGTTCTACATATAGCATTTACTGGCTATTGCATTATTATTTAGGGTAAAGTACACAGACGGTCACTAAACTATACTCGAAAAAATAAAATGGTAACCAACCTTTCAAAAATCACAAAATGACAATTAAACTTTATGTTTTATAACAAAACGGTAACTAGACGTCAAATTCCGTTAAGTTTCTGTTAAAACTTTGGTATAATAACACATTTAGTCCTTCATATTTATACAATCAATAAATTTAGTCCTAATTCGAAATAATTTACTAAATTTAGCCCTCGTTATTTATGCATTCTTTCAATTTGGCCCTTAAAGTAAAATTTCAAAGTATGATAACATGATAAATAATTACAATTAAATTTATAGGAACTCGAAAACTCGACTCGACTCGAATCGAAAAAATTTCAAATAAAGTTTGAGTTGTAAAATATGACGTGTCAACTTGAATAACTCGAAATTTTTTTACACGACTCGATCGAACGCTCACCTCTATCTTAAGATAGACGTGTTAACTCGAATAACTCGAAATATTCGAATATTTTAAATTATTTTTTTATTTTAAATCGAATATTTTTAAAATAGAGCATTTAATGTTTCATATTTAAATCACATTGAATATTTAATAACTACTTTAAATATTCAATTCAATTTAAAAACATTCAATTTAAAAGAAAAAAATTGATTTAAAATATTCAAATAATTAATTAAATTTTTATAGGAACTCGAAAACTCGACTTGACTCGATTCGAATCGAAAAAATTTCAAATAAGGTTTGAGTTGTAAAATATGACGCGTCAACTCGAATAACTCGAAATTTTTTTGACTCAACTCGATCGAACGCTCACTTCTATCTTAAGATATGACGCATCAACTCGAATAACTCGAAATATTCGAATATTTTAAATCATTTTTTCTTTTAAATTGAATATTTTTTAAAATAGAATATTTAATATTTTCATATTTAAATCACATCGAATATTTAATAACTTCTTTAAATATTCAATTTAAAAAACAATAGATTTAAAATATTCGAATATTTAATAACTACATTAAATATTTTTCTTTTAAATATTCCAATATTTAATAACTACTTTAAATATTCGAATATTTTAAATTAATTTTTTCTTTTAAATCGAATATTTTTAAATTAAATCAATATTTAAAGTATTTATTAAATATTCAATGTGATTTAAAAGAAAAAAATGATTTAAAATATTCAAATATTCGAGTTGACGCGTCATATCTTAAGATAGAGGTGAGCGTTCGATCGAGTTGAGTACAAAATTTTCGAGTTATTCGAGTTGAAGCATCATATTTTACAACTCAAACTTTATTTGAAATTTTTTTATTCGAATCGAATCAAGTCGAGTCGAGTTTTCGAGTTCCTATAAAAATTTAATTAAATATTCGAATATTTTAAATCAATTTTTTCTTTTCAATCGAATATTTTTAAATTAAATCAAATATTTAAAGTAGTTATTAAATATTCGATGTGATTTAAATATGAAAATATTAAATATTATATTTTAAAAAATATTCGATTAAAAGAAAAAATGATATAAAATATAAGAATATTTCGAGTTATTCAAGTTGACACGTCATATCTTAAGATAGAGGTGGGCGTTTGATCGAGTCGAGTAAAAAAATTTCGAGTTATTCAAGTTGACGCGTCATATTTTACAACTCAAACTTTATTTGAATTTTTTCGATTCGAGCCAAGTCGAGTCGAGTTTTCGAGTTCCTATAAGAATTTAATTGTAATTATTTATCATGTATCATACTTTGAAATTTTGCTTTAATGACCAATTTGAAAGAATGCTTAAATAAAAAGGGCTAAATTTAGTGAATTGTTTCAAATTAGGACTAAATTAATTGACTGTATAAAGTTGAAGGACTAAATATGTTATTATACCAAAGTTTTAACAGAAACTTAACGGAATTTAACGTCTAGTTACTATTTTGTTATAAAACATAAAGTTTAATTGCCATTTTGTGATTTTTGAAAGATTGGTTACCATTTTATTTTTTCGGGTATAGTTTAGTGACCGTCTGTGTACTTTACCCTATTATTTATATAAACCATACATTTCATTATAAAAATAGACACTATTTTCACATATTCACGTATAATATGTGTATAATTCTCATTTTGTTTGTTTTCTTATAACGATCTTACATTAACCTGACCGATCTCTCTGATCAGCCATTGCACCATCTTTTTGATCGTATCGGTTCACTTGGCTGTCAAGTTGAGAAAGCCAACTGGCTTAGAATTTCAAAACTTCGGAATTTGTCTGCTTAAACATTTTTAATATTTTTTTGAAAAGAAAAAAATTATTAAAAATGTTTAAGCAAATAAAATTTGTGGTGGTATATAAAATTAAAAGTTTATCGATATTCAAAATTAATTAGATTAAGGAATACAATTATGAATTAAGCCATAAAACAACAAAAATCAAAGATACGGAATACTAGTTGGTTGAGTCTACATTGACTACAAATTTTGATAGATAGATAAAGAAATAATAAACAATGAAATGAAAATTTATATCTTTTCGATGTTTTCATTATGTTTAGGGTCATGATATATGTTGCAATTTTATAAAGAAAATTTAAACATAATTCAAAGTGATATTAGAATTCTAATAATTATTACGACGTTAATGAATGCTTAATTATTTAAATTAATTTTAATTTTGTATTGTTTTGTTTTACATATGTATAACGTATCAATAATACCAGACTGCCAAAATCATTGACTCCTAATCTTAAATGTCTTTTGTTATTAACACATAGAAAATTATTGCTTTATACCAAATTATACATGCATTTTTTAAGACAACCTAAGGATCTTGGAAATCTCTTCACATTATGATTTCTTGCATAGCTTATCAACAAACATACAAATCTTTCAAATCTTTCAAACCCAGAATAAGGACAAAATCATATGGTCTTTACTCTTTATGTATAGTGGAAATTAGTTACAATCTTATCAATCTCTCCTTTTATTTTTATTATTTCATATGATAGCTATAGTTCATGTAAGAAGATCAATTATATATGTGGACTGCTTAAGTATCCAAAACGACGGCATACTACAAAAACAAAATTATGTAGATAATATGCGATTTTATTTTATTTTTACAAAATAATATGGGATGTTATTCAATGGCAATAATATTAATTGAAACCAAAAACAATTAATTGGTTCTATGCTTGGTGGTCACGCTACATTAAATCTATCATACATGAAAATATAAAAACGATTCCTCTTTTATATATTTGAGCACAATCTCTTTTGCCATATATGAAAATCTTGTTATATACTTGAATGATTTGATGCTAAATGTTGAGTGTATAAAAGTTTTATATTTTACTCCTAATTTACTTATATTTCTGCTGTATTCAAGCATATTTCATTGCATTTAGGATAGATTTCTGCATAAACATCACAATTAGATAAAATGACACAGTTGCTACTGAATTTGGCTACTTTTGCAGGTATCTGCTGTGACAGGCTCAGGGCAGCAAAGGAGCAGAGCTGGAACACTGGACTGGAGTCGAGGAGAAAAAGCTGTCGTGGCCGCTACCGTGGCAGCCATGACGACAGAAGGGTGAAGTGGAAAAGTGAAGTGGAGCGTGATAGATAGAAGATTTCAAGTCGGTCTGTCGTGAACCACTCCTATATTTTTCTGAGCCCTGAGGCAGAATGAAGGCCAAGCCCAAAGTCCAAGGAAGAAACCCAAAGCAAGAAAAGAGGACGAATTAAAGGCATCTACTCAAAAGATTTAATCTTTAATAGAGTTGTACTTTAGTTTAAACTTGTATTCTTGCCATATTAGAAAACTTGGACCCAAGGCATATATAAAGGCATGTAATTCGACATAGGGAAGGATATCTCATTCCTAGCCGCCTTCCCTAAAACCCTTGTCGTTTTCTCCTCTTCATCATGTTCTAAACTCCCCCTAGGGCTAAGGGTTGATTCTGCAAAGTAGTTGCAAGGATTGTACTGTTTTAGGAAATTTTCTGTTCAAGCAATAAAACTTCAAGTTTATTTGTTTTGTTTTTCATATCTCACAAGAGTATTGGGAGAGCATTGTGAGGTTATCCATTTGCTTGATATCGGGAGAGTCAAGCATACGAACTGAATAAATACGAGTTTTCCAGTTTATGATTAAAATATCTCGGCTTAGGAATAAGTACGAGGTTAAGTGGCTAAGGAAGAATTCAACAACATTGGCGTTCACCCATCGATTTACGCCGGGAGGTATCATCTAAGAAGTGTCCATCAACAGAACTTGGGCCTAGGGATAGGACAAGTCATCGCAGGGATTCTTGCCAAGCTTGAAGTGTAGAGTTGTGTGATCGCTGCCGCGAAAGGTGTTGTCGCGACAGGGACGACGACAGAACATAAGTTCTCTTACAGTGCAACACCTGCACTACCGAGCAAATCAATACCGGCCTATTTCTTAAACCTGATCCTTTACTCTTTTATTTTAGTTGTTATTCATGATTATTTTACAATCAATTTAAACTATTTCTCTCTCTTGTGCATCATTTCTAGGATAAAGCTATTTTCAGTCCCTGTGGAGACGATATCCGATACTCCAAGAATCACTTTACTACTTGCGTCGTGTACACTTGCACTATTTGCGATAGGACTCTTTTACACGCAACAAGTTTTTGGCGCTGTTGCCGGGGATTGGCAACATATCTTTACCCTTACTCTTACTGCACTTTTTCTTTTTATTTTTCTGTTTTAGTGGTATTATTTACCTTGTGCTTTTCACAAGGTTTTCTGTTTTCTTATGCGCAGATCTAGACGAGGCAAAGAACCTGAGTACGAACTAGACCCTGAAATCGAACGCACGTGTCAACTTAGGAACCGAGTCCGACTCTTGATAGCAAGAAACGACTATCTTGAGGAACAACTAGAAGAAATGGTGAACGAAAGTCATAACAACGGGGTAGATGATGACCAGAGGGTTATTGAAGATCCTCCCCAAGATGTTTGGAATGAACGGCATGCTGCCGCCGCCGCACGGCAGTCATGCCGCGACTACATGGTCAATGGCCATGTTGAACTAGAGACCACCTTGCCAGACGTGGAAGCTGAGAACTTCGAGTTGAAACTTGTTATGTTCAGCATGATAAATTTCGCAGGCCAGTTTAGTGGTGCTGCAATTGAGGATGCCCGCGAACATCTGAAAGCGTTTCAAGAAATCTGTGGATCGTTTAGATTGCCAGGAATAAATCCGAAAGTACTGAGGCTCCTGTTATTTCCTCATTCATTGAGAGACAAAGCTAAAACTTGGTGGAATAAACTAACGTCGGGTTTAATACAAACTTGGGCAGATCTCTCTCATAAATTCTTATCTCGTTTAATCCTTCTCATTTATCTGAAAGATTGCGTAACGAAATCGCTACTTTTCAACAGAAGGATGACGAACCAATGCATGAGGCATATGATAGATTTACAACTCTTCTTCGGAACTGCCCAATGCATGGATTTCCCGTGTGGAATCAGGTCGTCAAATTCTATAATGCTGCCAATGCACATACTCGTATGAGAATAGATTCAGCTGCAAATGGGCTAATACTGGACAAGGAATCAGACGAAGCAATGATAGTGTTGAAGAACTCAGCAAAAAACGATGAGTAATTTCCTACAGCTAGGAGAGGGGGCAAACGAGTGATATATGTGAAGGATTATGAAGCTGACAATTCGATGAAACTATAGGTTGCGTACCTCACAAAAGTAGTGGAAAATCTACAGCGGAAAGATGTCAAAGTCGTATATTCTGCAGAAGAGGTATGTGAAACATGTAGTGGGAATCACAGTTCAGAAGACTGTCCTTTACAGTTGGAAGAAGGGATGTATGTTGGGAATTACAACAAGCTAAGAAACTATGATTCCAACTATTACAATCCCAACTGGAGGAAAGATCCTAAGTTTTCCTGGAGCAATCCGAACAATGTACTGAATCCTCAAATGCAGAACAACCAAAACCAAGGGGTACCCACAATCCTGTCGCGACAGCAGCCGCAACAGCCGCCGGCAATCGCACCTAGTATACTGGAGCATACATTGGCAACATTCATGTCATAGACATGAGCTTACATGGCGAGCATGAATCACTTTGTCAAGATGACAAACCAAGAGGCCACCCTAAAATCGCTGGAGACACAGATGAGCCAGGCTTCCCAGTATATCAAGCCAAGGCAAAACGGAGGATTCCCTAGTGATACTGAGGTCACTAGAAAACCCACACATGAGCAGTGCAAAGCAATCACAAATAGGAGTAGGAAACAGTTACAAGAGCCGGAGATGAAAAGCATACCAAGTAAGGAACCGACCCTAGATTTACTTACCGTGAACACTGCCCTGGCAGAGGAAGAACAACCTACTGTCGACACACTTGTCGTGACAGTAGAAGGGACAGAGGAGCAAACAGAGGATGCGGAAGAACCTAAACCTCTTCAGATTCGAATAACATGTGAAGGGCGCCTTGAAGATTACCGTCATCCACCTCTTTTTCCATAGCAGTTACAAAAACAATAATAGGAGTAACAGCTCAAAAAGATTTATGACATTTTTAAGCAGGTGCACATTAATATACCGCTGTTAGAGGCCATCAAGCAGATGCCCGGTTATGCGAAATTTCTCAAGGATGCCATGTCAAAAAGGTCTAGACTTGGGGAATTCGAAACGGTAAAAATGACAGAAAGATGTATGACTATCTTGCACATGCATCCACCCCAAAAGAAGAAGGATCCTGGGAGCTTCATCATACCGTGCATAATTGGCGATAAATTCGTAGGTAAGGCACTTTGTATTCTTGGTGCTAGCATAAATTTAATGCCAAAATTTGTGTTTCAGAAAATAGGTATTAGACGAGAAAGGCCCACGACAGTCATGTTGCAGTTGGCAGACCGCTCTTACGTACAACCAGAAGGGAAGATCGAAGATATTTTGGTAAGAGTGGATAAATTTATTTTTCCTGCTGACTTTCTTGTTTTAGACTGTGAAGCAGATGAAAACGCACTGATTATCCTAGGGTGACCCTTCCTAGCCACAGGCAGAAATGTGATCAATGCGGAGAAAGGAGAACTGACCATGAGAGTGAATGATCAAGAAATCAATCTCAATGTTCTCCAAGCAATTAAACATGCTGATGCAGAAGAAGAGTGCAAGGCAATCTCTGAAGTGATCCTTGACCAACCCTGTATCAGATCCAGCTACCACGACAGAAAAATTGGTCACTGCCACAACAGTCACCTAGAAGACTGTCATGGTAGCAATGACGACAGTGACTCCTCCGACTCAGAAACATCTGACACTAAAGGTCATGAGAAGGTAAATTGGATAGGCAATCGTTCAGGTAAGTTCTTCGAGCCTCTTAATTATACCTCGAATAAACATATAATCTAGAAGCCATCGATTGAAAAGCCACATGTTCTAGATCTTAAGCCCCTGCCATGGCAGCTTAAATACGTTTTTCTTGGCTTAAATAATACGTTGCCCGTAATCATCTCTTCCAAGTTAATGCAGAAACAGGAGCAACAGCTAATCAAAATGTTACAACAGCATAAGAAGGCCATTGGATGGACTATAGCTGATATCCAAGGCATCAGTCTTGGTATTATGTATGCACAAGATTCTCTTGGAGGATGATCATAAGCCGACTATTGATGCTCAGAGACGTTTGAACGAGGCTATGCGAGAAGTGGTGAGAAAAGAGATTATCAAATGGCTTGACACCGGAATCATATACGCCATCACGGATAGCAAGTGGGTGAGCCCGGTGCAGTGTGTGCCCAAAAAGGGAGGCATAACCGTGATAACCAACGAAGAAAACGAGCTAATCCCAACCAGGACTGTGACCGGTTTAAGGGTTTGTATGGATTACTGGAAGCTTAACAAAGCTACCAGGAAAGATCATTTCCCCTTACCATTTATTGATCAAATGCTTGATAAATTAGCGGGGAAACCTTACTATTGTTTTCTTGATGGTTACTCAAGTTATAATCAGATAGCAATTGCACCGGAGGACCAGGAGAAAACTACCTTCACATGCCCGTACGACACCTATGCTTTTCGGAGAATGCCATTTGGGCTCTACAATGCACCAGCAACCTTCCAAAGGTGCATGATGGCAATATTCTCCGACATGGTGGAGGATTTCCTAGAGATTTTTATGGACGACTTTTCCGTCTTTGGAGACAGTTTTGAAGGTTGTCAAGGCAACTTGCAGAAGGTTCTTGAAAGATGCGAAGAGGCGAACTTGGTTTTGAACTGAGAAAAATGCCACTTCATGGTGGATGAAGGGATAATGCTAGGCCACAAAGTGAGCTGTCGCGGTATAGAGGTGGACAGAGCCAAAATAGAAGTCATCCAAAAGATACCGCCACCCACCACAGTCAAGGGGATTTGAAGTTTCTTAGGGCATGCCGGATTTTATCGACGATTTATTGCAAATTTCTCAAAGATTACCAAACCCTTATGCCACCTATTGGACCAGAATCATCCCTTTGATTTCAATATTGAATGTACTGAGGCATTCAGAATTCTGAAGGAGAAGCTGGTAACAGCCCCGATCGTACAGCCACTAGACTGGAGTTTGCCATTTGAGATAATGTGTGATGCTAGTGACTATGTTGTCGGGGCAGCACTAGGGCAAAGGAAGGATAAGCGCTTCCATGTGATTTACTATGCCAACAAAACACTGAATGATGCCCAAGTCAACTACACCACGACAGAGAAGGAGCTGTTAGCAGTGATGTTCTCAATCGACAAGTTCCGCCCGTACATACTTGGAACAAAGGTGGTGGTCCATACAGACCATTCTGCACTGAAATATCTGTTCACGAAAAAGGATGCAAAACCTAGATTGATACGTTGGATTCTGCTGCTGCAAGAATTTGACATTGATATCAAGGATAAAAAGGGAAAAGAGAACCAAGTGGCAGACCACTTGTCAAGGCTGGAAACGGGAAGGAGTAATTCCACATACAAGACCAACATATTGGAGACCTTCCCAGATGAGCAGTTGTTTGCTGCCACAAGCACTACCGCGACAGCCATGACGGCAGGTAAGCTTTCTGAAACCCCTTGGTACGATGATTTTGTTAATTACATTGTTAGTGGGTACTACCTCCTGAACTTAATTACCAAGCAAGGAAGAGGTTTCAAAATGATGCAAAACATTATTATTAGGATGAACCTCTTCTTTTCAAACACTGCACAGATCAGATTATCAGGAGATGTGTGCCACAGGATGAACAGGAAGTTGTGCTTCACCACTGCCATGCCTCCCCATATGGAGGACACTTAGGTGGAAACAAAACCGATGTCAAGGTTCTGCAATCTGGTCTCTATTGTTCCACATTGTTCAAGGATGCACAAGCTTTTTACAAGAGCTATGACAAGTGCCAAAGGACTGGGAACATATCGAGAAGGTATGAGATGCCACTGTAGAACATATTAGAGGTCAAAATCTTCGATGTATGGGGAATCGACTTCATGGGACCATTCCCAGCATCTTGTGGGAACCTGTACATCCTACTGGTAATGGATTATGTGTCCAAGTGGGTACAAGCGATCGACATTCAGAAAAATGATGCCAAAACTGTTCAAAGATTTCTACACAAGAACATCTTCTCCAGATTTAGCATCCCAAGGGCGATAATTAGTGATGAGGGGAGACACTTCGATAACAGGATAATTGCTGCTGCCTTGAGAAAATACGGAGTAAAGCACCAGATTGCAACATCGTATCACCCTCAGACCAATGGGCAAGCCAAGATATCCAACAGAGAAGTAAAGAACATACTTAAGAAGATGGTTAAACCCACTCGAAAGGATTGGGCTCTACATCTCAATGATGCACTCTGGGCTTATAGAACAACGTTCAAAACACCGTTGGGGATGTCACCCTATAGACTCATCTTTGGGAAAACATGTCATTTACCTATTGAGATAGAACACAGAGCTTATTGGTCTATCAAAGCAGTAAATATGGACTGGGATAAGGCATGACAAAAAAAGGCTACTAGACTTGAATGAAATTGAAGAAATTCGAGCAATGGCCTACGACAATGCCAAGATCTACAAGGACAAAACCAAGAAGTGGTACGACAAGAAGCTGCTGCCAGGACAATTCTACCCAGGACAACAAGTGTTGTTGTTCAACTCTAGGTTGAAGCTTTTCCTAGAAAAGCTTAAATCTAGGTGGTCTGGCCCTTTCCAGGTTGTCCAAGTTTTCCCTCATGGTGTCATTACAATCAAATCCCTAAAGGACGAGCACCAGTTCAATGTCAATGGACAGAGACTCAAGCATTATCAGGGGATTGAAGCCCTAAAGATGCAGGAAGTAGTTAATTTAGGAGATGCCCTCAAGGCATCTCTAATTGAACTTAGTTTTTATTTTATTTTATTTTAATTATTTATTAGGAATTAAGATTTAATTATTTATTTATTTTAGAAATCAAGATTTTTAATTTAGTTTATTTGTTTAATTATTTTTAGGAAACAAAGGAAGCAAAGCAAAGAGAAGGAATGAACTAGCCCACCACATTCACAACAGCCCAAAAAGCCCAACGGACGAGTCTGTCGTCACAACCTGTCATCAGCTGTCGCGACAGACGCAGAGAAGACAACCTGTCACGAAGCTATCGCGACAGACACGCAAACGCGTAACAGACGCACAGTAGACACGGAAACGCGTGACAGACGCGTCAAAAACCGCGTAACAACTGGCCCCATTATTCGCACCTGCCGTTACAGACCCAACGAGTAGAAATTCCCCATTCTATATAAACCCACATTCACTATTCATTTTTCATCTCATTCTCTCAACAAGCTTTCTCTGTTTTAGATCTCAAAAATTTTCTTCTCATTTTTCTACAGTCCTTGCAAATGGCTAGCAGAAAAACCTGCCACAGCGCTGCCTCCACTTCTTCCACGGTAGTATCAACCCCGAGTCACAATGCCATTCTCAACCGTTTCGCCTCCACCGAATCTGCCACGAGGTACTAAAGTTCCCTCCAAAAGAGGGACATGTGGGAGGAACGAGGGTTCATCTACACACAACCAACGAGAGATCTAGGGCTAGAGAGCTTCATAGCCAAGAAAATTTAGGCCCTCAAATGGCAGCAATTTGCTTCCCAACCCGAGGAGATGAACATAACCCTCGTCCGAGAGTTCTACGCTGCCGTCAACAACAAGGATGCCACGACAATTACTGTTCGAGGCAAGCAAATATCTTTCGAGCCTGCGTACATCAACACCTTATACAGGTTGTACGTGAGCAAGAGGGAGGACGCCCACATGAGATTTGTAAATAGTTTGTCGCCGGCAGACTACGACGTTGTGATGGCAGAGGTCACAGAAGAAGGGACATAGTGGAACGACGACCCTAAACACCGATGGACCGTGAAGAAAACCCAGTTGACTCCACAAGCAAAACTGTGGAATCACTTTGTCAAGAAATGCATCATGCCATCCTCCCACAACATCACTGTCGACAGACCAAGGTTAGCCTTTGTTCATTCTATTTTAAACGAGAGGCAAATTAATGTCTGTCGCTACATCTGGGACGGAATCCTTGAGTGTGCTCTCCGACCGTCGGGTCCCCTCGTTTTCCCCTACCTCATAACCACCATCTATTGGGGCCACAATGTACCGGAAATTGAGGAGGATGTCAAGGTCCAAGGAAAAGGGTGGACGCAGCGGAATATTTACAGCCTAATGGAGTTGAAGGTTGTCACCCCTCTGTCATACATCAACCTCTCTGCCACGACAGAGCCAACGGCAGGCCCCAGCTCCCCAGAACCTACCGCAGCAGAGCAACAACAGACGACAACAACACCTCCAGCAGACACCTTCGCCCAGATTCTGTCGACACTGAAAAGGATGGAGGAACGACAGCTCAGACTGATGGGCTTCATGAGGGAATTCACGGCCGCAATGGTAAATTTCATTCAAAATGATTTACATTTTACTCATGTGTCATTCCCCTCCTTCCCAGAACACTTCTTTGCTGCCCCCACACCTACCCCTACTGCAAGCCCCAGAACTCCATCTGCTGCCTCCACGCCTACCCCTGCCACGACAGGCGAAGGCGACAGGCAGTCTATCACAGCTAAAGGAGAAAAGAGGAACGACCCCTTACCGGAGATCGACCCCAAGTACTTTTAAGGGTTCTCCTCCTCTTTCGTATGTTAGGATTCTGACTCCGAGACATCTCCAAGGGCTACCCTCCGATGAAGAGGAAGAAGCTCAATGAGATTGTCGAAGGACCTCCGGCCAAGGCAGAGCTGCCAACAGCAGCAACAGCTCCGATGATGATATCGAGGTTCTGGACCAGCCCCCACACATCTCACCGACATGTGTCCAGCCACCTCAGGAAGCAGAGAAGAAGATGGCTTCTGCCTCCCCCAGCACACTGCCAGCCCCTGCCATGAAAGTCACTGCCCGCCGGCAGCTCCAAATTAGCAGTAGCAGCGACGACAGCTCCTTCACTTAAGTGCTTTTACTTATATTTTGTTGTCTTGCTATTTTATATATTTTGTGATGTATTTTGCTTTTCTATTTTTATTTTTCATTCTGTCATGCATTGAGGGCAATGCAACCCTCGAGTTTGGGGGTGGCATCCCTCCATTAATGAAGTTGTTAGTTGTGTCTTAAATTCGTATCTAATTATTAGTTTATTTTTAAGTTTATTTTTGTGTCAAAAAAATGAAAACAAAAACAAAATTTTGGCTTAAGTCTTTGAACTAAACTTACCTGCCGCGACATACTCTGTCGTGATAGTGCCTTTAGGAAGTTTTAGGAACTGTTAGAGTTTTGCTATAATTCTGATATGTAAAACACTCTTTGTGACTCTTATGCTATCTATACTTCTATAGTGCACTAGAATAGGAATGTTTACCCACTTGAGATTGCCCCTAGAGGTGCCTATCACTGGCTCTAGGAAAGGAATAAAGAAAAAAAAAAGAATTCAGACTCATTGCTTGCAAAACTGCCTTGCACTGATTTTAGGGGGATTTCTCTTTGAGCTTAAGTTAGAAAAAACAAAAGGAGCCTAATAATTGCCTCCATAAAAGATGCAGTTAAATCAAGAGTCGAAAAAAAAACTAAAGGAGCATAAGAATTTGTTGAGATTTTAGGGGCTCGATTCGATCAACCGTTCTTGCTCGCCAAGTGTTGAGAAGTTGGATAATTGGGTGTTTTAGTGGGAGGTGAAAATTAGGCAATTTGACACAAGGATTTATAGTGGTTCAACCTTCTAACCAAGGTCTATATTCACTACCTTAGCTCCCCACTAAGGATTTCTGACAAATTCACTAAGAATTTCGTCCCCTTTTCTCGAATTAGGAGGAAACTGTTACAACCCTCAAAGCTTTTTACCCAAAGCTTGAAGGAACACTCTCTTTACCCAAAACTAGAAATCCCTCTAAAATGTGTTTGTTTGCAATTCTAAGCTCTCACCCAAAACCTAAACACTTGAGCAAATTTAACAATGTAAGCTCACAAGTGTTGTCTAAGCAAGAAATGAAAAATTAAAGCTCTAGACAAATTTTGACATCATAATGTTGTAACAATTGAAGCATTTACCATATCTTGATGCTTAGAGGTTCCTTTTATACTCCTTGATGAGTTTATAGCCGTTACTAGCCGTTGGGGATGATTTGGAGCCGTTGAGGACTTTATTTCCCTTCATAAATGCTGTTCTGCAGCCATCTATATCGATACGCTTGGATCCGTATCGGTACGACCTTTATCAGAAACTAGTCGTTGGGCTCTTGCTAGCCTGGGCGTATCGATACGCTTGAGGGCGTATCGGTACGGGTTCACTTTTAAATGATCGTTGGGAAAATAGCCGTTGGGGTGGTTGAAAGGGGATCGATACGCTTACCAAGCGTATCGAAACGATCCCAATCCGTATCGAAACGGCAAAGCATGTTTCGATACGGGTTTTGGCAGTGACCAAACTTGGGCAAAAAGGTATCGGTACGGGTACAATCGTATAGATACGAGTAGCTTGAAAAGTCTAGTTTGGCTCTTTAAAATTAGTAAAAACATTGCCAAAAACCCTCTAAAATATCTCAAACATTATTTCAAGTTGTTTGGACTTAAAACCAAGTTTTAAATTCTTTTCAAATTAGTCCAAAACATTTTTCAATTATTATATCAAAACACTAGTTCTACAGAATTGCCTCTAGAAAAAATGAATTGGCATAAAACTCAAGTTTGTAAGCATGACTATTCTGGTAAACTAAAGGAGTCTAGGCACATATTTGTTCACAAAACATGCACACACTACACAAGAACTATAGCATGGCTCCGAATAAATCCAGAAACGCCCGACAAGGTATTGCTCTTGATAGGGAATGTGTGGTAGGTAATGAAAAGTTCACTGAATTAAGCCAAACCAAAAAGTTTTTATTTTTAGTTAGGTAGTATTTGCTTGAGGACAAGCAAGAACTTTAGTTTGAGGGTGTGTTGAGTGTATAAAAGTTTTATATTTTACCCCTCATTTACCTATATTTCTGTTGCATTCAAGCATATTTCATTGCATTTAGGATAGATTTCTGCATAAACATCGCAATTAAATAAAATGGCATAGCTGCTACTGAATTTGGCTATTTTTGCAGGTATCTGCTGTGACAGACTCAGGGCAGCAAAGGAGCAGAGCTGGAACACTGGAGTGGAGTCGAGGAGAAAAAGCTGTCGTGGCTGCTGTCGTGGCAGCCATGAAGATAGAAGGGTGAAGTGAAGCTCGACAGATAGAAGATTTCAAGCCGGTCTGTCGTGAACCACTCCTATATTTTTCTGCGCCCTGAGGCAGAATGAAGATCAAGCCCAAAGTCCAAGGAAGAAACCCAAAGCAAGAAAAGAGGACGAATTAAAGGCATCTACTTAGAAGATTTAATCTTTAATAGAGTTGTACTTTAGTTTAAACTTGTATTCTTGCCATATTAGAAAACTTGGACCCAATGCCTATATAAAGGCATGTAATTCGACCTAGGAAAAGATATTTCATTCCTAACTGCCTTCCCTAAAACCCTTGTCGTTTTCCTCTCTTCATCATGTTCTAAACTCCCCCTAGGGCTAAGGGTTGATTCTGTAAAGTAGTTGCAAGGATTGTACTGTTTTAGGAATTTTTCTGTTCAAGCAATAAAACTTCAAGTTTATTTATTCTGGTTTTCATATCTCGCAAGAGTATCAGGAGAGCATTGTGATGTTATCCATTTGTTTGATATCGGGGGAGTCAAGCATACGAACGGAATAAATACGAGTTTTCCGGTTTATGGTTATACCATCTCGGCTTAGGGATAAGTACGAGGTTAAGTGGCTAAGGAAGAATTCAACAACATTGGTGTTCACCCTTCGATTTACGCCGGGAGGTATCATCTAAGAAGTGTCCATCAACAGAACTTGGGCCTAGGGATAGGACAAGTCATCGCATGGATTCTTGTCAAGCTTGAAGTGCAGAGTTGTGTGATCGATGCTGCGACATCAACAGACTTCTGCCGCGACAGGTGTTGCCGCGACAGGGACGACGACAGAACATAAGTTCTCTTACAGTGCAACATCTGCACTGCCGAGCAAATCAATATCGGCCTATTTCTTAAACCTGATCCTTTACTCTTTTATTTTAGTTGTTATTCACGATTATTTTACAATCAATTTAAACTCTTTCCCTCTCTTGTGCAGCAATTCTAGGATAAAACTATTTCCAGTCCCTGTGGAGACGATATTCGATACTCCAAGTACCACTTTACTACTTGTATCGTGTACACTTACACTATTTGCGACAGGACTCTTTTACACGCAACACTAAATATTATTTTTGGCGTCTTCAACTTCCATTTCCAGTAGACTAATCCTGAGCTTAAGATATGCTGTTAGCTGTCTTAAACATGAATATATCCTCCAACCACATATTATTTGGAGAAAGAGCCAAAGACGAACGAAACAAACTGATTGTTTGACTACAGAAGGATTTAGTTTAGCAATGAAAGACAACAATACATTTATTTAATTTTCCAAACCATGGCTTTGTCAAAAAAATCCAAACCATCCCAACATATTATTTCAATAGGCGACGAAAATAACATTAATTTTTTCGTATTATATAGTACTCCATGTTTTATGTTCAAGGTTGATGGATATTCCTCGCAATAGTGTATATATTTAAAGCTTGAATTTGAACTCTTCCTTTAAGAATTCAAACATGTTTTTTTTTTTCTTCTTTAAAAGTTCTAGGTATCTTAATTCTTATCACTACATCTAATATTTATTGCAAGTTTAATTAATAATTAATTTAGTTAAGTACGCTTATTACAAATTTTAAAATTATTTTTTATATATTTTTATTATTTTTTGTTACAAATAAAGTTTTGAATTATTTAACATTTATTTTTACTTTTTTGTTTTTGTTTCTTTTTTTTGGGTTATGTACTAATATTTTACATTTTAAAGATTTATTGAGAACATTGCACTGACAAAAAGACCGAAGTGTTAGAATGATAGTACATGGAGTGAATTGAGATTGAACTGCAATAGGGTAAAAATCCTCCCCTAATTATGATTATTTTATGCCTAACACTAAAAATTATTTAAAAATTAAATTCTAAACCATAATCTTAATTTTCACATTTTAAATCTTAAACCATATCCTACCCCTAATTTCCTAAACCCTAGCCACAATTCTTAACTTTAAACCTTAAACTCTAAACCTTAAACCTATTATTTTAATGCGAGGACATAAAAGGATGCATGATAAAGAGGCTGGCGATTTACATCCTCTGAAGTATAGGGGGGAGAAGTGAATTTGATTGTATTGAGAAAATTGTTTCGGTTTCAGATTGTTTGGATACATGGAAATTAAACCCAGCCTGTAGTTAATAGGTTCGAATTAGTTTATGTTTCTAATTATGTGAATTTGTTTCGAAGGTTTCTAATTTTCAGAATTTGTCAAGAAAATTTACCCCCTAGAAAAAGTCCCTTTAAAGGTATTCATATCCTTGTTTACAGTCGAATTTCGAATATTGTGTTTCCCAAATAGGGAGAGAAAGGTATTTTACTGTTAGTTTAAGTGCAGCTCTGATAAAATTTTGGGCCATTTCATTTTACCCAATTTTGTTTTCTAATAGATTTGGGCCGAAGACCAGGCGTATTTCTCCTAGAATTTCAGATAAGAAAATATTCCATTTTTTTTCGAAAATTATTTTATAATTTGAATATTCTGTAGACTTGGTGCTTTATGTTTTTTTCATATATTTTTTTGTCAATGTTATATTTTTCGGCAATTGAATTTTTCTGATTACCCATTTTTCTAAAATAAAAACTAACTCTCATTAAAAAAATTTGGTCAATCAGAACACGTTAGTAATAATTTTATTAAAGAGGTACGATCGAATTAGATGAAAAAAAAGGATAAACAACATTTTAAGTCCATTATCTATAGTATCTATAATTTTTATTTAATAAGTCATGCATTTCATTCGAAAGAGGCATGCCTTTAATTTGTTCTAATAAGAACTTCTACCGTATTTTTTTTAAAAAAATGTAATTAGTTTTAACGAACTAGTATGTAGTTGTTACATTACATGGACCAAATTTGATAAAAGAAAAATATAAAATAAACGAGTGGGATAAATTTGCTCAAATTTTAAACAATATGGGGGTGTAAAATTGTATTAGTTAAAGAGCTAATAATGAATTTGAATTACTCACGTCTGCGCCGTTTCTCTTTGACGGAATATTAAATATCTAAACTTCTAAAACACTAAACATGATGCTTGCGGAGGAATAAAAATCACGTACTTTTCTTGTGTCAATTTTTTTATGCCCTATATTAAAAAAATAGATTTATAATTTAAAATTAATGTTTAAAGTTTAAATTCAAGGTTAAAGTTTAAAAAATTAATAATATAATATATATTTTTAAATTTTTAAATTTTAAATTTAAATTTTTAATATTAAGACATAAAAAGATAACATAATTTTTTTGTCCCTCGCCAAAGATCAAACGTTTTAATCATTTAATGTAAACAATGCAGGAATAAAGTGGGAGCGCCTCTAAATTTGACAATTTGATTTCTGAAAACATATGTGTGAGATTGCTTAGGCTTTTGGTTGAATATATTGTTACCGTTGTGCACCCTAGAGCCCAATTTGCCGCATATCTAGGGGCCATTTCCAGCACCCACGGGGCCCCAATCCGTTCAGCCCACTCTGCCGCACCCATGGGGCCACAAACCAGCTGAGCCATCCGCCCAAGGGGCCTTGCCAAGCACCCTGGGCCTATCCGCGCAGCCCTGTCAGCGCGCACCCGAGGGCCTGCCCGCGCAGCACCGAGCAGGCCACCCAGCAGCACCCGATGGCCTGTCCGCGCAGCACCCAAGGGCCTGACCGAGCAGCACCAAGCAGCCCGGCCATCAGCACCCATAGGCCTGTCCGAGCAGCACCAAGCAGCTCGTCCAGCCACACCTATGGGCTGGTCCGAATTTCCACCATCCATGGCCATTCAAGCCCATTCCTTGGGAAATATCTACCCCTTTGACCATGGTATCCAAGGCAAGAATCAAGCATCCATTCATCCCTCGATTCATGGAGAATCAAATCCCTTTCATAAGGAAAGAAGACCTACCAAGATGGAAGGAATCATGAATAGTAATCTCTTGCCTTCATTAGATAGCTTAGGCCAATCTTGGCCATCGATTGTAATCGATAGTGACCGTTAGATCGGGAGGTGCTAGGCTATAAAAAGGGCCTCACCCCCTCATTTGTAATCATCCTGAATTCCCTTTGTTTTCTCTTTTCTTTCATCAATAAAAGCTTAGCAACGTCGAGTACTCTTTTCCCCCTAACTAGTCTTAGAGGGGGTTTTTAACGAGGCTCTTCGTTTTGCAATCACTCGAGCCATCTCATTTTCCCTTTCTTCGCAACGCTTCCGCTCAAATAGCCAAGCCAAGACTTGACTACAAGGCTTACTTGGTCCCTTTCGAAGTCCATTCCCGACCAAGTGCCGCACGAGCTAGCCATATAAGCCTAGCCCCGTGACAAGTGGCATCAGAGCCAACGTTTTAGCGAAGAATTGTTTGAGATGACGAATCCAAGTGACGCTCCTATCGACATCTCAAAGCCAATGGAGACTCGTGGTGGAAAAACCAATAGGGCTAGTTCGAGAGATGCCATCTCAACCTTGCAAGACAAAGTTACCCGTTTGGAGGACAACACGAATGAGTCGAGAGATAGACTCGATGTTGTCGAGAGCCGACTAGATACGTTGGAATCTCGGGGTGGTGATTGCAAGGATGATTCCCAGGACCTCGAAGATAGACTCGAGACCGTGGAGTTGGAGAATCGTTCTCTTAAAGATGGGCTAACCGAACTAGAGAAGGCGATGAATGTGCTAAGGGTCGAGCTCAACATCTATAAGTCCGTCGTAGCCAACGGAGTTGTTTCAAGTCCGAGTAGAGTGCTAGCCGATGTGCCGAAACCAAAGGAATTCAAAGGATCGAGAGATGCTCAAGAAACCGACACTTTCTTGTGGAGCATGAACCAATATTTCCGCAACACCAACATCGTGGATGAATCCACCAAGGTAAATATTGCTTCAAGTTATTTTACTCACAATGCTCTTTTATGGTGGAGACGCAGGTGTGCCGAGGAGTCCGATAGAGACGTCCCCGTAGAAACTTGGGAAGAGCTTCAAGATGAGATCCATGAAGCGTTCTATCCCAAGAATGCTCAAAGAGAGTTGCGCTCAAAGCTACGCCAACTCAAGCACGACAACAACATCCATGAGTACGTGAGGAAGTTCACCGAGTTAAAGCTTCAAATCACCAACTTAGGAGAAGATGAAGGCTTCTCAATTTTCATGGATGGGTTGAACCGATGGGCTAACATGGAGTTGGAAAGACGTGGTGTCAAAGATCTTTCACATGCCCTTGATGAAGCCGAGGCGATAGCCAAGTTTGAAAAGCGAGACTCGCCCAAACCAAAGCCAAAATCCAAAGGTTGGGGAGACAAGAATGCCAAAGCCGGAGGTGAGAGAGTTAACCACGACAAAACTTCCAACAACAATCGACAAGGTCGATCTACTAAGCCACAAGAGAGACGAGGTTTGGAATGCTTCCATTGCAAAGGACCTCATCATATTCAAAATTGCCCACAAAAGACAAGCCTTTATACCGTCAAAGTTAACGACGAGCCCACCGCCCATCTTGGAGCAATTGTAATTAATCTCCAAGTGAATTCTTTATCTAACAAGCCCAAAAGTGGTCTTATGTTTGTAGAAGTCACGATTGTCGGAAAGCAATTACGTGCACTTGTGGACACCGGAGCTTCCGAGCTGTTCATTTCCGAAGGAGCCGCCCGAAAACTCAATCTCAACGTGTTGAAGATGAGTGGGTGGATTAAGACGGTCAACTCGAAAGAAGCGCCCATTGCCGGAGTCGCAAAAAGGGTCGAGATCCAACTTGGAAGTTGGAAAGGCCGTGAGGATATTAAGGTAATTCCTCTTGACGATTACGATCTTGTGATTGGTTTATCCTTTTTGGACAAGATTAATGCACTTCTCTTGCCCTTTGTCGATGTATTGGTTGTGCTCGATCGCGCCCAACAATGTTTGGTCCCCGTGAGTCGAGATGTAGGTATCCAATCCAAGATGTTGTCTTCCATCCAGTTCCGCAATGGTGTGCGAAAGGAGGAAGAGTCTTTCCTTGCCGTGCTCAAGGAAGACAAGGTGATAGAAGCCGAAGAAGTGGAACGTGTTCTCGTAGAGTTCGAGGACACCATGCCTTCCGAATTGCTGAAGGCCTTACCACCCAAGCGTGAGGTGGATCATCGCATTGAGTTGGTGCCAAATGTCGAGCCGCCGAGCAAGGCACCTTACCGAATGGCGCCACCAGAGTTAGAAGAGCTCCGAAAGCAACTCGGAGAGCTCTTGGATGCCGGGTACATTCGCCCATCCAAGGGTCCGTTTGGAGCACCCATCCTCTTTCAAAGGAAGAAAGACGGTAGCTTGCGCATGTGTGTCGACTACCGCGCTCTAAACAAACTCACGGTAAAGAATAAATACCCTATTCCTTTAATTACCGATTTATTTGATCAACTTGGAAGTGCTAGATTCTTCACAAAGTTAGATCTTCGCTCGGGGTATTACCAAGTTCGCATAGCCGAAGGTGACGAGCCTAAAACCGCGTGCATCACAAGGTATGGTTCTTTTGAGTTTCTTGTAATGCCTTTTGGCCTTACAAACGCTCCCGCAACATTTTGCACTTTAATGAATAAGGTACTTTCACCTTTTCTTGATCGCTTTTTTGTTGTCTACTTAGATGACATTGTCATCTATAGTGAGACTTTCCATGAACACTTAATGCACTTGAGGAAGGTTTTGCAGGTTCTTCGTGAGAACGAGCTTTATATCAAACACGAAAAGTGTAGTTTCGCTCAACAAGAGGTTCCGTTCTTAGGCCACATCATTGGAGGTGGTAAGATTCGAATGGATCCAAGCAAAGTTCGAGCCATCGACGATTGGGAACCGCCGACTAAGGTAACCGAACTTCGTTCTTTTCTTGGTTTAGCTAACTATTATCGTAAGTTTGTGCAAGGTTACTCCGCCATAGCTACGCCTTTGACCGAACTCTTGAAGAAGGACAAAGCTTGGGAATGGAATCCAAGTTGTCAACAAGCGTTCGAAAGGCTTAAGCAAGCCATGGTAAGTGAGCCCGTTCTTGCCTTGCCCGACCATTCCAAGCAATTTTTCATCCACACCGATGCATCCGATTATGCCATTGGTGGAGTTTTGATGCAAGAAGGCCATCCCATTGCCTTCGAAAGCCGGAAGTTAAACGACACCGAAAGGCGATACACCGTTCAAGAGAAGGAGATGACCGTCGTCATACATTGCCTTCGCATATGGCGACACTACATCTTGGGTTCCAGGTTTGTCGTCTTTACCGATAATTCCGCAATTTCTTATTTTCTAACCCAAAAGAAATTGTCTCCTAAGCAAGCTAGGTGGCAAGATTTCTTGGCAGAATTCGATTTTACATTGGAGCACAAACCCGGAAAGACCAACACCATGGCCGATACGCTTAGCCGAAAAGCCATATTTGCCTCCATTAACCAACCAAGTGGTGAGTTACTTGATTCCATCAAGGAAGGCTTGACGCATGATCCCACCGCAAATAATTTGATCACCTTTGCCAAAGAGGGTAAGTCACGCCGATTTTGGGTCGAAGATGATCTTCTCTTCACAAGAGGCCAACGCTTGTTCATCCCCTACTTCAACAATTTGCGAAAGACATTGATGAAGGAATGTCATGATTCGAAGTGGGCCGGACACCCAGGTATGCATCGTAGCTTAGCTTTACTTAATGGGCGTTATTATTGGCCTCATATGAATGAAGATGTTGAAGCATACGTGAAGACTTGTCTTGTTTGCCAACAAGACAAGATCGAAGCAAACAAGCCAATGGGACTACTCCAACCTTTGCCAATACCGGAAAGACCATGGGAAAGTATTTCTCTTGACTTTATTATTGGTTTTCCTTGTGTTAATAACTTTTCGAGTATTATGGTTGTAGTAGATAGATTTTCGAAGTATGCTACCTTCATTCCCGCCAACAAGACATGCCCTGCCGACGAAGCCGCTCGTCTTTTCTTAAAGCATGTCGTGAAGCTTTGGGGTATTCCAAAGTCAATAGTAAGTGATCGGGACGCTCGGTTCACGGGTAAGTTTTGGACCGAGTTGTTCAAATTGTTGGGTTCCTCCTTGAACCTTTCAACAAGTTTTCATCCACAATCCGATGGGCAAACCGAGAGGGCTAACGCATTATTGGAGATCTACTTGAGACATTTCGTCAGTGCATCTCAAAGGAATTGGCCTGACTTGCTAGACGTGGCCCAATTCTCCTACAACTTGCATAGGAGTGAAGCCGCGAACCAAAGTCCGTTTGAGATAGTGATGGGCCAACAACCGCTCACACCCGATGCCATCGTGACCAAGTACCAAGGTCCAAATCCAGCCGCCTTCCATGTAGTGAAGGACTTGCAAGAGCAAAGAGACCTAGCCAACGCTTGCCTCCACAAAGCAAGCAAGCGAATGAAGAAGTGGGCCGACAAGAAGCGACGCGACACCGAATTTCAGGTAAATGATTTAGTTTTGGCTAAACTTCATCTAACACTTCGAAATTCTTCTGTTCACAGGGCTCTTGTGAGGAAGTACGAAGGCCCATTTCGTGTGATCAAGAGAGTAGGCAAGGTGGCCTACAAGCTAGACTTGCCATCCAACATCCAAGTCCATCCCGTCTTCCATGTGAGTGTTCTTAAGCCTTATCACAAGGACGAGGAAGATCCGGAAAGAAACATCTCCAAGCGAGCACCCGTTGGAGTTAGGACTTCGTTCGAGAGAGAAGTCGAAGCCATCGAAGCCGATCGAGTCATTCGACGCAAAGGCTACCAACCAAGGCACGAATACTTTGTGCTTTGGAAGGGTCTAACCGAAGCCGAGGGTAGTTGGGAGCTAGACAAAGACTTGTGGCAATTTGAAGACAAGATTGCCGATTTTGAAGCCCAACGAGCGACGAGGGCGTCGCTCAATTCGGTGGAGGAGAATGTTACCGTTGTGCACCCTAGAGCCCAATCTGCCGCACACCTAGGGGCCATTTCCAGCACCCACGAGGCCCCAATCCGTTCAGCCCACTCTGTCGCACCCATGGGGCCACAAACCAGCCGAGCCATCCGCCCAAGGGGCCTTGCCAAGCACCCTGGGCCTATCCGCGCAGCCCTGTCTGCGCGCACCCGAGGGCCTGCCCACGCAGCACCGAGCAGGCCGCCCAGCAGCACCCGAGGGCCTGTCCGCGCAGCACCCAAGGGCCTGACCGAGCATCACCAAGCAGCCCGGCCATCAGCACCCATAGGCCTGTCCGAGCAGCACCAAGCAGCCCGTCCAGCCACACCTATGGGCTTGTCCGAATTTCCACCATCCATGGCCATTCAAGCCCATTCCTTGGGAAATATCTACCCCTTTGACCATGGTATCCAAGGCAAGAATCAAGCATCCATTCATCCCTCGATTCATGGAGAATCAAATCCCTTTCACAAGGAAAGAAGACCTACCAAGATGGAAGGAATCATGAATAGTAATCTCTTGCCTTCATTAGATAGCTTAGGCCAATCTTGGCCATCGATTGTAATCGATAGTGACCGTTAGATCGGGAGGTGCTAGGCTATAAAAAGGGCCTCACCCCCTCATTTGTAATCATCCTGAATTCCCTTTGTTTTCTCTTTTCTTTCATCAATAAAAGCTTAGCAACGTCGAGTACTCTTTTCCCCCTAACTAGGCTTAAGGGGGGTTTTAACGAGGCTCTTCGTTTTGCAATCACTCGAGCCATTTCATTTTCCCTTTCTTCGCAACGCTTCCACAACGCTTCCGCTCACTTAGCCAAGCCAAGACTTGACTACAAGACTTACTTGGTCCCTTTCGAAGTCCATTCCCGACCAAGTGTCGCACGAGCTAGCCATATAAGCCTAGCCCCGTGACAATATATATATATATATATATATATGAACTAAACAATGAATAATAATAATAATAATAATAATAATAATAATAATAATAATAATAATAATAATCCACCGACCACTAACTTTTGTCATGGTTATTTTTAACATATTTAATAATAATAATAATAATAATAATAATAATAATAATAATTCACCAATATTTATATTGGGTGTCTACAGCCGGGTGATTCATATTTTATTTATTTTTGTTTATTTAGTTTGTTTTTTTTTTCTTCGCACATTTTGTTGCGCTTTATTCTGCTTTTGTAGCATGTTTTCTGCCTTTATGGTACGTCTCTATCTTATGGCACGCTTCTATAATTACTTTTGCAGGTTTTTGGTGTTTGTACGGTGCCCTTCCCATCAATTGTCTCTGATTTATATTTGTAGGTGGTCACGTAGAATTTGATCCCCTTTTGGATTGTTTGTCGATGTAATCTATAGCGAATCGTCGGTTTTGAGAATAGGCGTGAAATATTGTTACCGATTTTGAGAATTTATTCTAGTTCGTGTTTTGACAACTCCTCATAGACCCTTCCTACAATGGACCATAGAAATTTACTTTGGTGCAAAAAAAAATGTTTCTGATATAACTGATGCAACGCTTATTTTTGTTGTTGTTCTTTTAAATATTCTGAAACATATGTTGAGTTTATGTTATGGCTTTATTTTATTTATCAATAAAATTGTTTGATTAGTGTGTAAAAAAATTCATATATATATAAAAAAGATAAATATAAATATGGATTACTTATTTATTTATTAGCAATAAATACTAAGTTAGTTATATTTGAATAATGAGAAGTAAAATTCATTTTTAGTTTTGTTTTGACGAAGAAAGGTCAAAGTCCCACCACCGACCAGAAAACAAATGAGGCCCAGACCATAAATACTGGTGCAACGCTTTTTTTTTTTTTGTTCTTTTAAATATATCTAAAATATTTTACAGGGGGCTCACGACTCACGAGTTACCTAATTTAGGTCTGGGCCTTCCAACGTTAACTTCATATAACATGATAAGTAATTATGATACGTGATAAGTGGAGACTATAATAAAAGAACATCATTCTACTCAATGATCTTTCAAAGGTTTTTTTCCCATATGTTATCATTTTATGGAATTTTAAATGTAATAACTCGTAAATTCATTTTTAATGCAATTGATGAAAATATTATTTTATTATATTGGAAAAATATCCAAAGATTAAAAAGAGAGAACAAAAAAAATACACACTTTATATATGAATCATGATCAAGAAAATTCATAAAAACAACATACTCAAATAAAAAATAAATTAAGAAACTAATAGGGCGTGAAAATTTAAACAGAAAAAAATGATTTTTTCCTCATAATTTTTTTATCATTGTTCATAAAATTCATACCATGTCTTAATCTTAATGTTTAATGTGAATAGCTTAGATCACATAATAACTTCCGAATGTCAATAGAAGTAACACACATTCTTTAACCGGGAGACTCCAATAATCTTACGCAAAATTATGCCGCTAGTTCAAACTGCATGAAAAGTTCTTTAAATCAATATTTATATATTGTATACCGTCATCAACCATCCTTAAACAGGACGTGCACCATATTTATTTTTTAATCATCAATATGCTGAAAAGACAAACAAAAAAAACTGCAGTAGCATATAAAAAACGTATTAAACTGACAAATAAATAACATTTTAAAAAGTGTTTTAGCGACATTTATTAAAAAAATCATATTTGTTTTGAAAAATGAACAAAATTCATATTTAATTCATAGTCGTAATGTTTTTATTACATACGATAGTTGATGGTCATTATGTATATTTTTAATGTTTTTTAAAGGTAGTTTGTATGATTAAAGAAAGCGATCATTCAATAGAGCACATATATGGACCTCGTTAAAAAATATCTCTAAACCTAGGTGGAGGAAAAAGAGTGCACTATATCTGACTAATTAGGCAAAAACCAATTCTAGGTCTTTTAATAAGAGATCCAAATCGACTAATACAGACAAAGAAACTGAATCATATGCATGACTACAACCTCTACCCCCACGAGCTAAAATATATGACCCCAAAACACGGCAGAACCCAATCTCATCCCTACTCTTCCCTTAGTGAGCTATTGGAAGCAAAGTGGAACCTCCCAATCAGTTTGAAATGCAAAATTGCAATGGGTCAAAACCGCTGCAGATTCGACAGACCTGCAACCAAAGCTGATAAGCACAAAAGGTGTTAAAACACGTAAATTAAACCATAGAGCTATTATCCTTGAGAAAGGCCAGATATATACAAGAAATCCCTCGTCTAACATATTATCTGATTTCATGTTTAGCTAACTTATCACCCTCGATATTGCACGATCTAAGGATCCAGCGAAAACAAACTCCTCTGGACCGAGTGAGTGCCGCAAATTCCAAAACTCTCTCTCGAATAGGGATGGGGGAGCCACTTTCTCAAGACACCAGTCCACAGTCAATTGACAATCCGATTCCACTATTAATCTGAAATATTTTGCCCATGGTGATATCATGAACTTGCGAACTCCCCTGAATATCGCTTCGAACTACAAACAAGCCGGGGAGAAATGTTAGTAGATTCTGAGAATTCAAATAATACCCAATCGAGCAAGAATAGAACGAAATGATTTAATAGAGAAAGAGCCATCGCTCGATCCCCCCAACAGACCCAGTATTTATATGAGTGGGAAGGTTTAAAATTCCTTAGGTAATTCATGAAGAGATCCCAGACGAATAATTCCCAATCGAGCAAGGGGCGGCAGAGTGGGATGGACTAACACCATTCTGATTCATTTTTTACACCATAATCCGCAATGAAGTCATTTTTCTGAATAGAAAGAGCGAAGATGCGAGAAAATTTTTCTTTTAAAGTAAAATCCCCTAGCCAACGATCAAACCAAAATAATATGGATCTGCCATCACCAACTTGGAAGGAGATGTTTTGTCTTATTGTGGTACCTGTCATATCATTTCCCAAGGAAGAATTCGTTATCCCTTTCTAGATCCAAGAAGCTTGTCTGGACTTCGGGAGAAAAGGGAGGATGGGAGTAATCGAATTAGGGACTTTTGCGCTTATCACATGCCTCCATAGACTATATTGTTCATTACTGAATCTTATTAACCACTTGCACATCAAACCTCTATTTTAACAGCTCTAAGTTAAGAACCCCCAGTCCACCAATATTTCTTAGTTTGCATATCTGAGCCCAATACACCCAATGAATACAAGATTTTTCATTGTTACCACCCTAGAAAAATCGTGCCATCAAACTATAAAGACGATCGCATACCTAAGCAGGCATCCAGAAGAGAGATAGAATATGTTGGAAGACTGCTTAGAACTGATTTCAGAAGAGTGAGACGACCGCCTATCGAAAGTGATTTGGATTTCCAACTACCCAACTTGACCGCAAAATTACTGAAAATATGATCCCAAAGAGAAACAATGTTCCTACTTGTCCCAAGAGGAAGGCCTAAATAGTATGTCGGAAATTTGTCGAAGGAGCAACCGATATCCATTGCCCATTTTTTAACAGTGCCATCAACCATGTTTATCCCAAAAACTCTGCTCTTCTTCATATTAAGTTTCAGCCCTGAGGCTAATTCAAATTTGCACAGAACACGTTTAACATTTCGAAGTTGATTCTCTTCCCCTTCGCAGAATATCAGCAAGTCATCTGCAAACTGTAAGTGTGTGACTTCAGTAAGAGAACTTCCCCTGCCAACTTTAAAGCCTGGAAAAAAACCCAAACGGACAGACTTCCTGATCATCAAATTAAGAGCTTCCCTAACGAGATTGAATAGGAGGGGTGAGAGAGAGCACCCTTGCCTGAGGCCTCGTGAGATATTGAAAACTTCTGTAGGCGAGCCATTCACAAGGACTGAGATTGAGGCTGAAGAAACACACTTAGCGATCCAGTCACACCATTTATCCCCGAAATTGTACTCTTTCAATATGCGAATCAAGAAGTTCCAGCTTACCGTGTCATAAGCCTTTTGGAAGTCTATTTTGAAAGCGATACCACTACTACCCAATTTAAAAATTGAGTCTATGACCTCGTTTGCAATTAAAGAGCAGTCAAGAATCTGACATCTAGGAATGAATGCAAATTATTGTTCTCCAATAATGAAACCCAATATTGCACTTAACTATTTCGCAAGGACCTTTGGAAGTTTATACATACCTCCTATGAGGCTTACAGGTCTGAATTCGTCAAGGGATGTTGGATTTTTGACCTTCGGAATGAGAGTGATAAAAGAATGATTAATACCTTCTTCCCATTTGCGCCCACTGTAGAAGTCTAGGTTAAAACCGTCAGGACTAGGGGCACGATTGATGTCTGAAGAAACCAGAACCGCCCAGACTTCTTCCTCCATGAACCTATCTTGAAGGGTGTTTGATTGTTCCTCGCTTAATTTATAAAAGCCCAGATTTAAATCACTCACATCCAGTGCAATCTGAGTATTATAAGAGTCAAAAAATGCTCTATGGCCATCTTTTTCACCAAAAGTGGATTGTTGATTTCCAACTCGTCTTTTTCAATAACTTAATTTGATTCACCCTTCTTCTTTCTGTAGCCGTTAGATGAAAGAACTTGGTGTTTCTATCTCGTTTCGAGAACCAACAAAGACGCGACTTTTGGAGCCATTCGCTCTCCTCCTTCCGATATGCCACCCACAACTGATATCTCAATTTTCTAAGAGTTTCATACGAACAGGAGATAACCATACCTTGTTGCAACTGAGATTCAATCAAATCAATTTTTCTTTCAATTTCTACCGAATTCATTCCTTTATTTCGAGATAAGTTCCCAGACCATGTCTTCACTGCCTTCTTAGTACCATTCAGAATACCTCATATTCCCATTGTTGCACTACTCCTTCTGAGATCCTCAATTGATTTTGTAACCATAGTGTCGAAGCCCTTCATATCAAGCCAATAATTGAAGCACTTAAAAGGCTTCGGGCCCCAATTCGACAGTTCAGAAACAAGTACGACTGCATTATAATCGAAAAGAGACCTGGGGAGAACTTTCTGAAGAAACCAGGGAAAGCCAAATTAAAGTCCGCTGAAATTAAGAACACGTCTAGTCGCACAAAAGTTGGAGGATCGCGGTTACTACACCATGTGAATTTGCCTCCAACCAAAGATAAATCCATCAGCGCTGCTTCAAGGACGAAATTCCTGAATGCATATATAAGTGGTAAATTCAGAGGTAGTCCCAATTTTTCTTCATGATCAAGAAACAAGTTGAAATCACCTCCCAAACACCACATGATTTCTTTCGATTTTAAGAAATTCAACAACTCAGTTAAGAAGGTTACTTTATCAGAATTCGAAACAGGTCTATACACATTCACTAAACCACAGTGGAAGTCAATACTTTTGATGACGCCAGTTATTGCAATGAACCTTGGGAAAACAATCTTATCTTCAATTTGAAAAAATGCATGATCCCATATGCATAATAAGCCTCATGCTGATCCAAAAGCAGGAGAAAAGGCAAAATCTAGATCACCCGAATACCAAATAGATTTAACATCCCCCAAAAGCACCTCTTCAAATTTTGTTTCTTGAAAAAAAAAGCAAAGTTAGGTTGAAGCTTTCGAATTACCTCTCTAATAGCTCTTTTTTTCTCTCGACGTCTAAAGCCCCTGATGTTCCAAGTAATAACAACAAAATTCATAGATAAAAAAATCAGAAAAATCCCTTGTCGTACTCAATTTAATCCTTATTCCACAATTCCTTTTCTAAGCTGTAAACCTTTCTGATGATTGCCTTCTTACCACCTTTGAAGGAAATTTCTAATAAATTGAACATTTCCCAGACTGATTCTGCTTCAAGACCGATAGTTGAATCTTCAAAACCTATATCGATATGCTAAACATCATTAGCAGACAGATGAGGAGAATCATCCAGAGAGTCTCTAACTAGACGTCTTACAAGCCACCTCGTTTTAGCGCAGAAAAAGCTTCTGTAGCCATCCGGGTGGGAAGTCGCTAACGGATTATGCCTATCTGTGCAAAGATTGCCGGAGAAACTTCTATCTAGACCTTCATAGATGTCGGGGACGAACTCAATGAAAATAGAAGGGGATATGTTTAATTGATTGTTCATAAGCTGTGGAGCTGACTCGGGCCTGTTAATAGAGCTTGAGGAAAATACATAATTTCTTTATTTGGGCTAATGGCCAACACGGGCCCAATAGCCATAATTGGCCCATGAGATTTGTCCAAAGTCAGATTGAGATTTTTATACATATTCTCTTTAGTCTTTCCAGTTGTGTCTGATTTGTCAAGAGAGTCAACCCAAGTTTCCATAAAAACGACATCCCTATTTTCAACTTGTCTATTGACATTCTCTAAGTAATTATTGGAATAGGAGCCGTTATTACCGAACTCGTTTGGAGGATTGTAAAGGCCTCAATCCTGATGTAAGATGTTTTTTCCGGCCCTTGGACTACTTCGGTCATGCTCAATCGGCGAAACAAAATTTTTGGCATTGTCTCTGTCGTCTGCCTCCACACACCAAACACCATCTGAAACCTCCCAATCATTTGTGAATCCGCCAATGGGATCACTGCGAACTTCTTGAGACACTTTATCACCGAAATCGCCCAACAAAATTTTAATACGGTATGAAAAGCCCATGGATGAAATAGTTATCTTCTCAGGGGATAACAAAAGTACTTGTCGTCCTAATGTAAAATCTGGCTGAGTCTAATCTTTCTTTTTTCTTAGTCGCTGGATCTAAGCCAACAAAATGGCCTCATCGGTTGCCCAGATCAGAGAAGAAATTTTCATGCCAGTAGAAAAGAGGAACGCCCTGTAGAACCATCGATACAAAATAATGAGGGACACCTTGAATAAAAACGAGCCAATATGAGTGAACCAATAAGATAATGCTTCCCTTTTTGATTCCCAGACCTCCTCCATGTACGCCACTGATTTAAACATTAGGATTGTCGAATCGTTGTCCACACCCCACTTTGATACCAGTACATCGATATCATCGTTCAGGAGGGCTCTTTGTATAAATTCATGATCGAAACTTTCCTTGAGAAGACCCACCATGCTATGTTTTAGCCATTCAGTATCCTTAAGAAGGACTTGAAAATCCATAATACTCTTGCCAGTATTGTTCTTAACACCTCTAGTATCCGTCTAATCCAAACTCCGGTCAGTTTCGTCCTTCTTTTGTTGATTACACAAGAGCGCATCCCTATATGTTCTAGAATCCCTTTTCATGTGAATGTTAGAGTTATCCTTATGAGCTTTGTGGTGCCCTTTGTCTCTGGATGCAACAGTTTTATTAAGGGACATTGCAGTTTCCCTCTAAAATCGACACCAAGAGCAGGCCGCGGGAACTTGGCTTGTGAAACACTGATGGTGAGCCCATCAATACAAGATTGGTTAGTTTTGTTGATGGCGTTTTCGATATCTTCTTTCGACGCCATGGTAACAAAAGCGAAAGTAGAAGTTCTATATTTTGTTTTCAGATTCGTTGCAGGAATATAAACTCTTCGGACAACTCCATGATGATTAAACAGTTCCCTGAGAGATAATCGTGAAACCCTCTTGCTAAGATTATCGATAAACAACGTCCAATCCTCTTTCTTACTCACTTCTGTGTTGATCGTCGCCGATGCATTCCTCAAAAGGTCTTCGCTCCGCCCCGCAAAACCGCTGCCGCTCGCCATCCCAAAACAATCTATGCATTTTAAATCTCCCTTCTATACCAAAATGATTAGATGGTAGATTTTTTATGTTATGTGCATTTTTATTTAAATATTAACATAAAAACATATTATGATTCAAAATTTAATGTAATTTTAAAAGTTTTCAATGTAACATAACTTATTTCATAAAACAATGAGATTTCAACCAAAATATTTGATTTATAGACTTTTGTTTAATGAAATATTGAATTTCAAACATTATTTATCAAAATGTTAAGTTATTGCTCATGGTAGTATATCGATAGATATATGTAAATGACGAGATTAGTGTTTTGAAAAATTAAAACATTGTCTTATATATTCAAAAAAAATTAAAACATTGTCAATTTGTATGTTTTTCGATAGTGTTTCATTATGATGATTTGGCTGATTTCATACATTGAAACTTACAAATTTTAAAATTGATATTTCTTAAATTATACTGATATCGATATTTACACATATAAAATTTAAATTTTTTGAATAGTCTAAAAGTGATTATAAAATTTAATTTATAGATGTAATGTTATTATTAAAATACGATAGCTGATGGTCATTATGTAGATTTTCAATGTTATGTGCATTTTATTTAAATATTAACATAAAAACATATTATGATTCAAAATTTAATGTAATTTTTAAAATTTTCAATGTAACGTAACTTATTTCATAAACAATGAGATTTCAACCAAAATATTTGATTTATAGACTTTTTGTTTAATGAAATATTGAATTTCAAACATTATTTATCAAAATGTTAAGCTATTGCTCATAGTAGTATATCGATAGATAAATGTAAATGACGAGATCAGTGTTTTGAAAAATTAAAACATTATCTTATATATTCAAAAAAAAGTTAAAACATTATAAATTTTTATATTTTTCGATAGTGTTTCGTTATGATGATTTGGTTGATCTCAAACATTGAAACTTACAAATTTTAAAATTGACATTTCTTAAATTATACTGATATTGATATTTACACATATAAAATTTAAATTTTTTGAATAGTTTAAAGGTGATTATAAGGTATTATCTGTTCATAAATATTATTAACCCTTTGATAATGCACACACCTTGCAGATTTGATAATTTTTTTAGAGAAAGCGTTAAACAATGTACCTTTATGAAGGATACAAATCATTTGCCTCTTTTCGGTATACCCGAACACAAAAAAAAAAAAAATTTAAGCTTTAATTTTAAATTATAAATTATTAACGCTAAACCTTAAAAATATACGTAACCTTTAACTACTTAAACTCTAACTATAAACTCTATTCCTAAACTTAATGTTTTAGTACAAAACATACAAAAATACCGTGAAAATGACAAAAAAAAATCTATTCCTACGTAGAATCAGGGAATTTCAACGAACACCGTTGGTTTCTATCATTTTACTGACAATTTAGTTGAATAGTACATCATAACAGTAGGATGGTAAAATAACCCATCACATAGGGTCTCGACCCGACTTGATATGGACGAGTTTTTTTATTAAAAAAATTGGGTTCGGAGCGGGGTAAGTTATTGATAAAATAAAGTTGGAGCGGGTTCGAATTTAAGGTTAAAATTCACCGACCCATATATTTATATGTATTTATTATATTTAATATTTTTATTAATTTTTTCGGGGTGAGTTGATTTTAGTCGATTTTTTAATTAAAATATCAGAATCGAGTTAAAATCAGGTTATATTTTTTATTATATCGAGACAAATCAGGGCGTGGATAAAATATAGGGTAAACTACTGCAGCGGTCACTTACGTTTAACGTGTGTACAGAGTTAGTCACCACTTTTGAAAAGTGCATATTAGTAGTCCTTCACGTTTTCGATGCGTAAATAGTTGGTCACTCCGACGTTATACTCCGTTAGTCCCCTAACGGATTGCTGATGTGGCTGACTTAATTAAATTCAATATCCACGTGTAATCCCACGTGGATAATAACGTGGAACTTTGCTACTTAAAGCACTAATATTATAGAATTCTCAATTTGTTTAACCCTAAAAAAATTTCTCTGTAAAATTAGAAGAAGAAGAAGAAGAAAAAAAAAGAAGAAGAAGAAGAATTTTGATTAGCTTCAGACAGCTTTGCAAAGTTATCATTAATCTGAACCTCCTGTAAACCCCTTCCATCAGCAGCAAGACGCTTATCCAGTGGAATTGTATACCCTTTCGGATTCTTCCAGTTCGAAATACATGGTGGGATTTTCCAATCCTGCTGATCCTTCACAGTCACAGGCCGTGGAGGGGAATGCATCACCGGCACCGGTGGAGAACCCGAGGCCTTAGGAACCCTCTTATACTTAAACTTGGGAGGCTCAAGAGGATCAACAGGCATCTCCACCATTCTAATTATCCTCTCCTTAGCACCTGAATTAAATGCAGCCGATTGCTGTGAAGGCTTATACTTAATATACTTTGAATCCGAAGACTGTTTCGGAACATTCTTCGGCTGTGCGGCACTCAATCTCACATTTACAACAGGTGGTGCAAGCCAGATTGATGGCAAAACAAAATATTCCCTTTCCCCGAGATTGAAAGCTTCCTCGGATTGGCTCGTCCAAATGATGGTGTCCGGCAATTTGGAAGTCATCTTCCCCGCTGCTACTCGTGAATATGCACCATTTATTGGGGAGCTGTTGAATGATGCAGCCTTTCAGGCCACATATAACCGGAGGC
The DNA here is from genome assembly GCA_958450335.1 of Hibiscus tridactylites. NCBI lineage: Eukaryota > Viridiplantae > Streptophyta > Magnoliopsida > Malvales > Malvaceae > Hibiscus > Hibiscus tridactylites. Next base: position 84,300,920 of record OY288275.1, on the reverse strand, counting down.
ATGAACTAGAAATGCTGCCCAGAATTGCTACTTATTTCCTAGAACGGGTAAGCTTGCTCTATAGGGTTTTAGTTTAACTAAAGTGGGAAGCTGAATTTCCTAGTTTTTTAGTAACATACACTAGATCGAGCAGTTCATTCTGACTTTTTGTCTCTCAACTCTATTCAATTTCGGTTTCTTACTAACGCTGATAGTTTAAAATTATCTTCTTCTCAGGCTGTTGAGGTCTCAAGGACAGATTATGAGCCGTCTGACATGGATATCGTGTATGTCGAGGGAATTACATCATCGAATGGTCTCTCTTGCATGGAATTCTCTTTTCCGTCAATAGAACGAGAAATCGCACTTGATGGTTATCAGCATGATCCATCAGCAAGGTTATGTTCTAGCCTATGTTTAAATTGTTCACTTTATTCCTTGGAATAGATATTCAACATGTACAGTTCATAATATTCCTTGGGGCTTAATTGGTGCATCATAAAGACGATTCATATATACTTATCGTGCTTAGCATTTCTTGCTTTGAATCAACAGGTACCAGCTTATTAGACTGCATCCCAGTAGCCTCGGGGAGAAATGTAAATGGTTGGAAATGTTTGAAGACATCGATATTGTCCTATTTTCTGTCTCGTTGACCGACTACGATGAGTTTTCGTTAGACAGTAATGGAGTTCTCACAAACAAAATGTTGGCAAGCAAGCAACTGTTTGAAAGTATAGTCACCCATCCGACCTTTGAGAAAAAGAACTTCCTTCTATTACTCAACAAAGCTGACCTACTCGAGGAAATGATCGAGCAGGTCCCTCTCACTCGATGTGAATGGTTCCATGACTTCAATCCAGTTATCAGCCATAATCACTACAACAACTACAGCAATAATAGAAATAATCACACTTCACTATCGCAGAGTGCCTTCGAGTACATCGCTACGAAGTTCAAGAGATTGTTCAATTCTCTTACTGATCGTAAGTTGTACGTTTCAATGGTTACCGGCTTGGAGCCTGACTCCGTTGATGAAGCTTTAAGATACAGCAGGCACATTCTTAAGTGGAACGAAACTGAAAATAGCTTAGTTAACACCGAGATGTCATCTACGGATATTGAGGCAAGCTCAACCTCATGAACCGTTTTTTTTTCTTCTTCAAATTGTAAAATTAGATGTAGGAAAAACAGATTCTTTGCATAGAACTCAATGGTGAAGCAATATATGATTTATTCTTCAGAAAGAAGTATCCTTGAGTACTTTTCCTTTTATTATCATATTCCCTAGATACATACAACTCGAAATTCAAATACAGTTGCTTTAATTGACAGCAATTTTGGGCAGACATATGAATTGCAAACCAAGCTATATGCATCTTTGCACCAACTACTTATAGAGCATGGATGGTAACTTTGGGGTAAGAGTAACCTCTACTGGCGTAGCTCTAGGAACGGCTATTCCGGGGCTTTCACTCATATCGACTGCTTCATCCGATACCGTTCCCCAATCAAATCCATGAAGCAGTCGAGCCAAAGTTAAGTGCTGGAACCGGAGCGCAAAAGTGATACCCGGACAAATCCTTCTACCACAACCAAATGGTATAAGCTCAAAATTTTGACCCCTCACATCTATGTTAGCATGGTCACTGAGGAATCTCTCCGGCAAGAAATCTAATGGCTTATGCCAAATGCTGGGGTCACGCTGCAACTTCCAGAGGTTGACCAAAAGTCGAGTGCCTGCCGGAATGTGGAAACCAGCTACTGTGCAGTCCTCCATAGCTTCTCTTGGTATCGACAGAGGCACTGCTGGGTATAATCGCATTGTTTCCTTGATAATGGCTTGCAGGTATACCAAGTTGCTTATGTCTAACTCTTCCACTTGTCGTTTTTCCCCGACATGGATGTCGAGTTCCTCTTGAGCCTTCTTTAGCGCGTGACGGTTATTCAACAGCAAGGAGACTGCCCATGTAAGCGTAACCACATTGGTATCGATGGCACCCAAGGCAAGACTCTGCAATCACAATTGTCTGATAAGGTTATCTGTTTTCTGATGATGCTATAACTTACATGATTATACTTAACAATAACTTACCAGTCAAGTAGCTTTAATGGTAACATCAGCCTCTTGAGATGGAACATTGCTTTCATCCATGATAGACAACATGACATCGATGAAATCTTGGTCCCCTACGCCTTCGTCGCGCCTCCTTTTGCGATGCTCGTTTACCCAGCTTCCAAGTACCAAATCCAACTCCTTTGTTGTCTGCTTTATTTTTCCTATGTTTCCCATCACTACGTCGAGCCAACCAAGAACAGGCACCGCATCGGAAAACAAGAACAACCCTCCCAGATAAGAGAAATCACCCATGGCCTTTTGGCATCGCCTTGATTCCTCATTACAGCTTCCTTCGGTACCATTATATCTTTTCCCAGCAATCATCCTCACTATGATGTTGGTTGCTAAGTCGCCAATTCTTTCCTCCATTTCAACCACACCTCCGTTTTTCACCGACAAATCATATAATTCCTTTATAAAGCTATTGATTTCGGTGTCGAGAACATGCTTCAATAACTCGAGCCGGCTACTAGAGAGGAGCTCAACCGTTGCTAGTTTCCTTATATTGCGCCAATACGGTCCGTAAGGAGCAAAGCCTAACATGTTATGGTCATAACCCATAATCTTTATGGCTAAGGACTTTGGACGTGTGAGGAAGACCTTATCATTGGTTGTGAAACATTCTTTCGCAACTTCCCAGTTACTCACCACAAGTGCTCGACGAATCCCAAGACGGATCGAGAATGCCGGTCCGTACTTGTCAGCCATGTCTGCAAATGCTCTATGTAGCAGCTGGTTTTTTCCTAGAAGACGAAGATGACCGAGAAAGGGTAACGCCCCATCTGGCTCGGGGGGTCTCCTCTGCCGTTTTTTCTTGCCTTTAACAAGGATGATGGCCACAAATATGGTAATAGTTATGGTGGAAAAAACTGCAAAAAGGAGTTGTTCCTGAAATTGTATAGAGAATTCCATGGAAATGAACCAGTTTCCACATGTGCCAATCAAAATGGTTTTCCCAATCTCACATTGGCAAAAAATTTTAGGGTTCAACAAATTGGGGATTATATAATATTAGTGCTTTAAGTAGCAAAGTTCCACGTTATTATCCACGTGGGATTACACGTGGATATTGAATTTAATTAAGTCATCCACATCAGCAATCCGTTAGGGGACTAACGGAGTATAACGTCGGAGTGACCAACTATTTATACATCGAAAACGTGAAGGACTACTAATATGCACTTTTCAAAAGTGGTGACTAACTCTGTACACACGTTAAACGTAAGTGACCCCTGCAGTAGTTTACCCTAAAATATATTCCCGGCCCGCCCGCTGCAATCCCTAGTGACAACAGATCGTGTGAAAATCAGAAGTACAAAACAACTGCCACGTATCATTATCTAACCAAAAGGTAATAGTAAAATAAAATTGAGTTAATTACACAACACGTCCCCAAAATATAATATTCATTTTAAACTGGTCTTTAAACTTTTGAATATTTTATTTCCATCCCGATTCTCATTCTAAATTGATCCTCACATTTTAAATGTTTTAGTTCCATCTTCAAACTATGACCCTCATTTGAGATTGGTATCCAAACTTTTGAATGGTCCAATTTCATAATTAAATTGTCGTTTATATCTTATCATATTATTACATAATACACATTAGTGTTTACATGACAATTAACAATTTTTATAATATTTTTATTAACATTCGATATAATTAGCATATACTAATGACTTACGGATGATATTAGAATATTCAAAAGTTTAGATATCAATTTATATTGAAAGCCATAATTTGAGGATAAAATTAGAATGTTGAAGAATTTGAAGACTAATCTAAAATGTTCTTGGAGACCAATTCAAAAATAAAAATCATAATTTAAGAATATATAATACAAGTAACTCAAGAAAAACACATTAACAATTCTAAGTCGATTCAGAATGTGTTGTATAATGATCAAGGGCATGGCGCGATTAACACTTATGGGGTGATCACTGATCAGGACCAGAGTCTAGGGTTGGGCGCATATGGAATTGGTTGATGGTCGTGATGTTTATGGCTCGAGGTGCTTGATTGTCTCTTGGATTGGTTTTTGTTTTATCTATGTTTATTTTGGTTTTTTGTAATTACTAGCATATGTACTCTTTTTCTTTCACTTAAACTTAATTTTTTTTAATGAGATATATGTTAGTGTTTTTTATTCTCTATAAAAAAACACATAAAAATACAAAAGGAAAGTTGTAAAATTTAATAATGTAGCAAAACCAAGGGGGAAGATGCCAATTGACCATGTGGGGTGGGTAATCTAAAAAATAATCTCTGGTCCAAAACAATGGCTTCTAAAGTGGGGCACTCACGTTTTTGCAGAGAATCAAATATTAAAGTACCCCTTTTTATTTTGCCGGAAAAGTGCATTAAAAAACAATTTTTAGCATTCCCCCTTTTCACTTTTTCTCCATTTATATAAGCTTTCATTTACCGTCATCATCAAAATCACATTATTATTCCTCCACCGTGCTGCGTAAACCAATTCATCTGCTCTGTTTCTGTCTCAGTTTCGGGTATGTTTTTTTGGGTGGCAAATCTGAGATCTTGTTGCATTTGAGTGATATGTAAAACTTGTTTCTTTTGTGTGATTGCAGATATGGATGCAACAATCACTCCTGGACTATACCCTCTGCACCGTTGTAAAACTCTCCATCTGGTTTGTGCTCTTGCTGTCTAATATTTTCTCTTTTTTTATTGATTTGGGTTTTGTACAGAAAGTTGATACATCAATCTGGTTTTAAAAATGGCATCTTTTTTGCAGGTGAGACATGCTCAGGGGGTTCATAATGTAGCAGGGGAAAAGGATCATGCTGCTTATTCATCCGAAGATTATTTTGATGCCCATATCACACCTCTTGGCTGGCAACAGGTTTATAAAGCGAAATCATTGGTTAAATTATTGTGTGTATGTGTGTGTTTTCCCAACAAAAGAAGAAATGGAAAATATTAACGTTTGGGTTTATCTGGGATCTGTGTTTTCTTTTCTCCATTGTTGAAATCTGGTGCATCAAAGTTGGTTTTACCGTTTTAGAGAGTTTATTCTTTAATTTGCTTTTGAACAATGCTATTGTTTGGCTTTGGCACTAGTGGGAATGATATTGATTTAGCATAATTGTATTTGTGACCCTTCGCCCTTATTATAATTTATGACAGGTTGATAATCTGCGCAACCATGTTCATGAAACTGGTCTTTCTAAGAAAGTGGATTTGGTTATTGTTTCCCCTTTGCTCAGGTATTGTACCTTTTCAGTTACTTTCTTTGTTTCTCGAGAATTTCTTCTTGAATCTTGGGTACTTTTTTTTTTCATTTCCCTTCCTTTTGTTTTACTAATATAGTAGTACTGCTTTTAGAAAAATGAAAACTTTTTGGCATCATTTTCCAATCCTTATTTTAATCAGTGAACCCTGCTTATTCCTTATTGTAGTGTTTCCTTTGTCTAATTATTTATATTCTGTTGCATTTCATATAAACTTTTCCTTTGAAAGAATCATATTTTAGGATAGCCTTTAAAAGTTCATTCCCTACTTGCCTAAAATTCAGTGCAAAATCAACAATCTTTTTTTCCTTTAGCTTTGTAGCTTTGGAAACTAGAAAAAGTAAAGGACTAGGAACTAATCCAAAGGGAAATTGAAAGTAAATAAATAAATATATATATATATGTATGTATGTATGTAAGAATCAATATTATTGTTTAATAGTGAATGTGCATCGCCTGGAAAATGCAGCTATTCATGATATTTCTATTAATGTATGCCGAGTCCTAGTTTTTACTTGGATTTCTCATGCTCTAGCTGTGTCTTTTGGGATTATAGGACCATGCAAACTGCAGTGGGAGTCTTTGGTGGTGAAGAGTATAAGGATGGGATAGATGTTCCTCCACTAATGGTGGCAAATGCAGGGGAAAGTGACCATCCTGAGATTTCAAGCCTGAATTGTCCACCATTTGTGGCTGTCGAACTTTGTCGAGAACATTTGGTACACCCTTCAACTTAATGTGTTTTCTTGACACCAATGCACCCTATGAAAGAATTTACTTGCAACTTAATGTGCTTCTGCTTATATTTTTGTGTGCTGTTGCATACATCAAATATGGAAGCCAATTTCATGCATGCATTGCAATAGGAATGAACTGTGTTTTATCCACCAAGACTAAAAGGGTGTACTAATTTTACTACAACTCTTTGTCAAACCCCTGTATATATATCTGTCATGGATATTCAATATCCATCAGTATACTTATATGCTTGATCGGACTCCTATATTTCGCTTTTGGATAAATCGATATATTTTAGCCATCTATTCTTATGTTCTTACTTGCTGCAATTTCACTTCCCAGTTTTCTGCTTTAAAAACTAGCTTCCATAAAGCAAAACATGATAATCTGAAATATGCACACCATACTCGATATGCATTTGAAGATGCTTAGTTATTAGTCAAAGACTCAACATAGATGTAAAGATTGGAAGAAATTCTCTAGGTTATGATGGAACATAATTTGAATGGTTCGGGCATATATTATAAAAAGCTCGAAATTGTATGTTTTAGAAACCTAAAACATGTGTGGGAAACATGTAACATGACCCCTACTTTTTTTATTGCTTACTTTAAGAAGTTCTGTGCTTAAAAGAATAATGAATTATGCTGATTCTAGTGTGGTTAATGTAAAAAAACAACAACCATAAGTTGATAAAGATATGTATTGTATACTTAAAAGAGTTCATGTTGTAGAATTTGCAGCTAGTATCAATTGCCTAAGATTTTCCTCTTTATTTTTACTGAAACTTTTAGTATTGTGCCTTTCTCATCTCAGTTTCATTGTTTCCTACTTGAACCATTGAACCACAGGGAGTTCATCCATGTGATAGAAGAAGGAGCATCAGCGAGTATCGGTCTCTCTTTCCTGCAATTGATTTTTCTCTGGCAAGTACTTCGTCTCAATTCTCAATTTCTCACTATCAGAAATTGTTACGTAGTTTCAAATTCTTGTTTTATTTATTTATTCTTCTTCAGATTGAAAGCGACGACGATGTTTTATGGGTAGCTGACACCCGAGAAAGGAACGAGGACGTTGCAGCCAGAGGAATGAAGTTTCTGAACTGGTGAGTGGTCTGTTTCTCCCTGATGTGCAAATTTTCTCTTTATGTTGTATCAACTTCACAAAGAAATGGAAGTGTATGCCAAAACTGAAGTGCCCCATGACTAGATCATATAACATTTGTTGCAGGTTGTGGACGCGTAAGGAGAAGGAAATCGCAGTCGTTACACACAGCGGATTTTTGTACCATACCTTGAGTGTGTTCGGGCATGATAGTCATCCATCAGTGAAATCCGAAATATGCAAACAGTAAGTTCTGCAGAATCATTGATTGTTAATTAACCACTACGAAGAAGGGCGTGTAGGCAATTGCATGTTAGTATATCTGTGGATAACAACAGAGGGAAACATGTTTCAGTAGTGATAACCTATAACCTTGGATTTATCCTATAAATAATAAATTTTGGTCCATCTTTTGCAGCTTTGCGAATTGTGAGCTCCGGTCTGTAGTTCTTGTTGATAGAAGGTAAGCATGACAGTTTAAAAACTTGAAATTCAACTAGCTTTCTTGTCGAAAACTTTTCGTTTAATTTCTTTGTTGTTTTTCATTGCAGTATGATGGGATCCGATCCTGCAACAACTAACTATCCCGGAAAAATCCCTAGTGGCCTTGATCTTCCGAGCGATGTTGCTTCTGAGAAGCTTTCAGATGAAGGAAATGCCAGTTAGTTTTATTCACGTTTCAAGGGGCGACCAAGCATGAACATTCAGTTTGATATCCAGAACATGATCCGTTACAAATTTACTGAGATTATTTGTAAGGTACTTGTATTTTTTTTTGTTTAGCTCTCAAGCTACATACGTTAGGCAATCTTAAAATTATTTCAAGAAAGTTAGTTAGATCAAGATGCTTTAAACAGTTGAATCTGTCAATTCTTTATAAATGAAGACACATGAGTTCCTACGTCCTACGGTTATGAGAGTTTGTTTTTTTGTGGTCATTAAATGACAGTATGGATGGCATGTTGATTGTTGCACCTTTCTACAAGTTTGTCTCTGGCAGTATCTTCGCTGTCTGGACTCTGGATCCGATCTACTTGCTTCCAGCCCTTTTGAGGAGTTAGTATGATGTAAACATCGATACTGATTTTTTGAAGTGTTATATTTTTATACACAAATTATATAAAAATATACTACACAACCTTTTTTTAAAATCTAAATTTTAAATTTTAAATTTTAAATTTTAAACCATACGACTTAAACTTTAAACTAACACTCTAAATTTACATAACTTAGGTATTATTTTTTTTCCTTTTTCGAAATCAACTTCTTGAAATTGAATTTGTTTTCAGGCACTTTAACCGGAAGTCATTAAAAGAATTTTTTTTTTTTTTTGCAAGATGAAGTCATTAAAAGAATTGCATATCTTTGGAGAGGACAGTTTTAGATAGAGCTGTTTTGAAGGCAAATGCCAAGTAGTGAAGTACAAGTATTAATATTGACTATGTAAGAAGGAAGGTGCGTTGGAGATCCTATCAAGAAAGGAAGAATATAAAATTCCTTCGATCCAAATTCCAACGTAGGCAAAATTGTCGATTATTGTCCATGTTTTTTTATTGCTTTGTAGAATAATCATACAATTAAATTCTAAACCCAAAAAAGGAAGGAAAAAAAGTAATGGACGCCACTTCCACCGGCTTTAGCAGTTGACCGGTTGACTAGTTTTATACAGAACAAATTATTTTTTGTCTTTTTTAGTGTTATTTTCTATGCTCAACATTAAAAAGATAAATTTTAAAATATAACTTTGAATTCTAAATTTTAAAAATACACATTATCTTTATTTTTTTTTATTGTCCTCCGATCTCTAGGGCTTAATCCTGATTAATCCAGACCGACCCACGTCACATACCTGACTTTGGTGAGTGAGTCTTCCAACAAAAATTTTCTGTATACACAACGCTTCAAACCTGAGACCTGCTTAAGCGATACCAAATTACTTACCACTTGGACCAACCCCATTGATTGTCTTTAATTCTTTAAATCCTAAATTTAATTTTTTAGTATGGAACATAAAAAAAAGATAGATTATTTGTATTGTTGTTATGCGACCATTTCTTCGCAAAGTGATGCTTTTAACCTGTTAGAAAGAATTCGTTACGTCTATCATATTCTCTTATTGGTCTGGCAAACACGCACCCACTGGCTTATAGATGGTTTATCTTTGAATAATTATATAAATGTCACTTGTAAGCTCAGAAAAATCAAAGATGTATAGAGTTTGGTTGTTTGAGTTTTGGTTTTGCTTTCTCTCTCTATAAGCATTTACCTGGGAAATTTCCTTCATGGATCGTATGGTCTTTAAGTCGTATAAGTAGTAGTAGTTTATAATTAGTGTGTGGGGCTAGTGACAGTGAACATGGATATATTTTTTTCCCTTTATAAAACTTAGATTAGTATAAGCCAAACTTATACCTTCCATATTCATTTCTACTGCTGTTCATCTTCCTCTGGTTTTCGCATCTGCAGAAAAATGGATGCAATTGCAGCACCTCCTTTATACCAGTTCGGCCGTCCTAAACGTATTCATCTGGTTCGTTGCCGCTTTGTTCTTTCTCTTTACTTTGAAGCTAGGCTATATGTATTACTAAAGATTTGTACGAACAATTCATCAGGTGAGACATGCACTGGGAATTCATAATGTAGAGCCAGAGAAGAGTCGTGATCCGCTAACATCGTTCGAATTCTTCGATGCTCAGCTCTCTCCCCTGAGCTGGCAGCAGGCGAGTAGACTCAATACACAGCTTTGGCGATTAAATTCTATAAAAAAAAAATTGTTCTTTTGAATATCGCCTTGGAGAAGATGTGTTTTAGGGGCATGACATTTTATTAACCTGTTTTTAACAGGTCCTTGAACAGCGGAAAGATGTTCGTGAAAGTGGACTGCTTGATAAGATTGAACTTGTCATCGTTTCCCCTATGTCAAGGTACCTGATTTTCTCAATTTTCACACACATCGAGGGGTTCATGGTCTAATGTTCCAATTTCATCTCTTTTCTTTAATGAATGAACTGCGCAGAACATTGCAAACAGCAGTTGGTATTTTTGGTGGTGAAAACCAATCGGATCGATTAGACGTTACTCATGTAGAGATGGATGAAATATCGACGACTTTCAAAAGTCGTCCTCCAATTATAGCGTATGAACTTTGTCGGGAGCGAATGGTATGTCGTTCACATAGCTTGGCCTTTTCCGTTAGATTCTAACAGCTATGCATTAATTATTGAAGACGGTAGGCATTATTTATAATCAATGTCGTTAGCATTGCAAGCTTGGATCTCTCCACATGGAAGCTGCACTCTCATTTGGTCTTCATTATGTTTGATGTTTGGTTGGGGGAAAAGAAAATGTATAATTATGCTGTCGGTCCATGTACATGTGAAATTCTTATGTTTTAGTTCCAATGGACGCAGGGAAAATATGAATGTGACAAGAGAGGAAGCATCAGTCAGTACCGGTCTCGTTTCCCTGCAGTTGATTTCTCGTTGGCAAGTACCACTTCACTCCTACTCTCGTATTTGGTCTTAAATATCTTACACTTCCATTGCCATCAATTAACACAAACACTTCACCAATGATCAGATCGAAAATGAAGATGATGTTTTGTGGGATCCAAACCAAAGAGAAACTTTTGAAGAAGTCAAAGCTAGGGCCATTAAGTTCATTAAATGGTGAGTTTAATTAAAATTGTGTTTTGTATATTAAAGAATCCGAATCTATCTCTCTGAAAAAAAAAAAAATTCAATTACTTGGATAAACCACTTAATTTGTTGAACTTAATATTCAAACATTTAGGTTGTGGGAAAGGAAAGAAGAGGAGATAGCAGTGGTGAGCCATGGTGTGTTTCTGCAGCAAGCAATGATCCAACTCATTGAAAATAACAATCGTTACACTTTGCCTCTTCGGGGACATCCCATAAATTTGGGACGAAACCTTAATTGCTTCCTTTTGATGGACGATGATGATCCATGCAGTCGGTCAGTACATCTGTAATTACTATACATATTTTATATCGTAATTCAAACACATATAAAATATAATAATATGAACATCTTTAATTATTAGACTAATTAATAGATTAAAAAATAGAAATCTTGTAGCTTTAATTTGATTTGATTAAATACTGAGCATTTATTGTAATTTGTTCATGCAGGTTTAAAAATTGTGAAATTCGTTCGGTGATTATTGCTCACGTAAGGTAAATAAAATGTATTTCAACCGCATCAAAATATAAATAAGTAAAATAATATTTTGAAAGAAAGATGAGAAATTTCCTTTATTTATATTGATTTAAATGGAATGTTGTAGTATGGTGGGGTTGGGATCGGATTCATGATAAGCAAGCAGCAGTATTGTGGAAGAATTGGGAATGACGTGCTCCAAATTACAGATTCTGCCCAAGATAAGGTTCCAGTGGAGGAAGTGGAAGTCACCACTCAATAATTACTACTCCATCTGCCATTTCGGTGCATGATTCATGATCATTCAACTCCCACCGTTAGATCATTTCATATATAGTCTGGTGTTTTTCCAAGAAATTGTATCCACTACTGTTTTCTTTTACTACTATTTCCTTTTGTCGGATTAAACTTTAATAAATCGAAATCAACAAACAGTTGTTGTGGCGTTGCATGTGTTAACCATAGCTGGTGACGTTAGGGTTGTTGCAGGTTGTTACGCCAGCTATGACAGCTGTGCTTTCTGTTATTAGCTGGTCATGCAGTAAGCCATGCAGTAACAGCAGAATTTACCCTAAGTTTGTGTATAAAAGGATGAGTCTGTGTACTGTGTAAAGCAAGAATCATTTTGAATAAAACTATCTTTCTATTACTATCTTAACATGGTATCATTCGTCGGGGACCTTCCCATTGCTGCTTCCGTCGTTATGCTCGTCGGTTTGTGAGTGACTTTCCTGCTTTCTTCTTTTTCCTGCTTCATATTTTTTTCTCCTCTCGGATTCTTTCCCTCTGTCGTTGTGTTTGTTTTTTGCTTTCTTCATGGCTCCTTCCCAAGAACCAGATGATTCTCAAGGTTCTGCTTCTGATTCTACCACCGTCTTCAAAGGCAGTAAATCGTTCTCCAACAAGAAGATCAGCATCGTGTTGGATGACTCCAACTTTCTCTTGTGGAAACAACAAATTCTGCTAACGGTTCGTAGCCATCGGTTGGAGAAATTACTCACTGGTGCTATTAAGCCTCCACCTTCCTTCATCACATCTGCAGACGGAGAGAAGATCGAGAATGAAGATCATGAAGTGTTTGTTGCCCAGGACAGTGCTCTGGCTTCGTGGCTCCATTTCCAGATACAAGGCTCGCCTCGTTGCCAAGGGGTTCTCCCAAGTGCCTGGTCAAGATTTTCGAGACACCTTCAGCCCGGTTGTGAAGTCATCCACTGTTAATGTCATACTTGCCTTAGCTGTCTCGAATAAATGGACCTTGAGACAGGTGGATATCAATAACGCCTTCCTCAATGGCGACTTACAGGAAGACGTTTTCATGGATCAACCTGGAGGTTTTGAGCGTTGTGCTCCTGATGGATCAAAGTTGGTATGCCAACTGCGAAAAGCCCTGTATGGTCTACGTCAGGCACCTCGCAATTGGTATGCAAAGCTGAGGGATTACTTACTTCATCTTGGTTTCCGCAGCTCCAATGCTGATGCCTCGCTGTTTATTCAACAAACAGATGTTTCTACTGTTTACATTCTCGTCTATGTTGACGACATCATCCTCACTGGCTGCTCCGATGACTGCGTTAATACAGTTGTTGCTCAACTGGCCAAACAATTCTCACTGAAAGATTTGGGCTCTCTTAACTACTTCCTAGGGATTGAGGTTACACGACACAATGACTGTCTTTTTCTGAGTCAACGGAAATATGTGCATGAACTCTTAGTCAAAGCAAAGATGGACAAAGCTAAACCTGCATCGACTCCAATACTTGCGTCTGTGAAATTAAGCAAGGATGGAGGTAGTCCTATTGAAGATGCAACAGGTTACAGGAGCATAGTTGGATCACTTTTATATCTTTGTCATACTCGTCCGGATATTATGTTTAGCGTGAACAAAGTGGCACAGTTCATGCATAATCCATGCACTGATCATCTTGATGCAGTGAAGAGGATACTGCGTTACTTAAATGGTACCATGCACTACGGTTTGGTTTTTAAACCCTCTGAACATTCGTCTACCTTGATCGCGTTTGCTGATGCTGATTGGGCCAGCAACCTCGATGACAGAAGGTCTGTTTCTGGGTGCTGTGTGTACATTGGACATTGTTTAGTAACCTGGAGCTCGAAGAAACAGAAAAGTGTCTCCAGGTCCACCATGGAAGCCGAGTATAAGAGTATTGCTGATGCTACATCGGAGGTAATGTGGCTGAAAGCTTTGCTGCATGACATGGGTGTTAAGCAGACTGATACTCCAACAATATGGAGTGATAATACCAGTGCAGTATCCTTGAGTATGAACCCAGTCTATCACTCCAAGTCCAAGCACATGGATCTAGATGTTCACTTCGTTCGTGAGAGAGTTGCTAGCAAGGATGTTACTGTGAATCATGTACCTGCCTCGTTTCAAACGGTTGATGGGTTCACAAAACCCTTAACCAGTTCCTTTTTCGAGTTGTTTCGCCAACGCCTCAACGTTCACTCTTTTGATGAATTTCAAACAAAAACAGAAAAGCAGGGAGAATGTTAACCATAGCTGGTGACGTTAGGGTTGTTGCAGGTTGCTACGCCAGCTATGACAGCTGTGCTTTCTGTTATTAGCTGGCCATGCAGTAAGCCATGCAGTAACAGCAGAATTTACCCTAAGTTTGTGTATAAAAGGATGAGTCTGTGTACTGTGTAAAGCAAGAATCATTTTGAATAAAACTATCTTTCTATTACTATCTTAACAGCATGCAACCGACGTATATAGCTAAGAATGGCAGGCAGGTCGGCTTATTACTTTATATTTTGACGGCCAGAGGTTGGTAAACTTTTAAATCTTATTTTTCAAATAAAACTTTATAATTTTTAAATCTTATTACTTTATTACTTTATAGTACATAGGATTATGGGTAAAATATATTTTTAAGATTTAAGGTTTAGAATTTAAATTTAAAATAAAACTTAAAATTTAATTTTTTAATACTGATACATAAAAAGAGAAATAATTTTTGTTCGGTAAATATCATGTGCTCAAAATTTTTTATTATTAGATATAATGGACCGAACGCCTAATTCGTGTCATTCGCCCATGGCTGTGGTTTCACTTCATCGGAAGGTTTCTGTTATCTTATAAACTGACCGGTAATAGTTATTTTATGTCTTTTGCTAATCGATGTAATTTTGGAATTGACGAAAGGCCACTTAATTAGTCAACCTTAGTCTTTCCACAAGAGGAAGTCATTTTTAAGTTGCAAAAATTTCCTCTTTGTTCTAATTTCTTTCTTGGCACGAAGTGTTAGTTATATAAGATTAATTTATCTTAGCTTGATAGATACACTAGGTCGAGTTAAAATCAAATATTGAGAGGATAAATTACATTAGTTCAAAACAGTAAAAATTTATTAAGTATTTAATTTTAAAATTTAAAGAGGACGAAAGCTTAATTTAATTTAAATTTAGACTGATAGAGACCTAAATTAAATCAAAATATTTGAGAGGAACAAGATCATTTTACTCTATGTATATCCGTCCCGGACCGTAGGGATGAATGTCACTACTAAAAGTCATAGCACTCCACTAAACCAAGGTGTGAGCTTAGTGCGTATAACACTAATGCTCTCAATTTGGTTGGCAAAGGAATTAGAAATTGACCAGCTAATTGTGCTATACTTATACTTAATAAAGATATGATGAATTTAGGGTTTGGAGTATAGAATTATTATCAATAATTTAGTCAAGTCTTCTTCCAATCTTATGTTTTGTTAGTTGTGGCAGACAGTGGAGAAGACAATTTTTTTAGTAGTTAATCAATTAATTGCTAAGAGTGCGATATTCCTACATCTGTTGTTTGGGGAGAAATTATTACATGGTCTCGTCTCACCACATTATTTATGGTCTTTATCCATTAAAAATTAATTAATTAATTTTTGTTTTTCATGTTATTTTTTTTTCCTAATTAATTTTTATGTAACCACTCACTTTTTATTTACATGGTAAAAAAAGTGAAAATTTATGTTTTAAAAAATGACATAAAAATAAAAAAAATAATTGATTATTTTTTAGTGGATGAGACTATGGATAACATAGTGAGTCCAACCATATAATAATTTTTTTATTTGGGTCCCTGCAAACAAGTAATGGACATTTCGTTTCACTAATCTAAAGCATAAGGCCGTAATTCATACAAATTAATCCGACAGTATTTAGAAGTACAATTGAAGGGCCCAAGTAATTGTATTTGGGAAAGGGGTTAGGCTTAGTTTCGGCTCATAGTTAGTGGGTCAGAGCTTAAATGGAGTAACACAAAATTATGGTGATGTTAATTCTAAGCAATACCCCATGTCATATAGTTTATTTGATTTAAATAAAAATAGTTTTTGACACGTATGCGTATCCGTGTGAACATTGTATTGGTAGATTTTTAAAAAATATATATATTTTTGTCGGACTTCCATCACACTTGTAATATTATTTTAACAGCCACTATTTCAAAAGTAAAAATAAGCCGCCGTGACCCTTTTAAATGGGCGAAAATCAAAAAATTACGACTTTGAGTGTTGTGTGTGTTTTTTAAAATATTGATAAATGTGATTTGAGTATTACAAAAATTATTATTAATTATTTTTTAAAATATGTTTTTTATGTATTTTGGCAAGCGGGACAAATGAGGATGAAGTAGGTGCAAAGTTATATTTACGTTGTCTCACAACTCATAACAACTTAACAAGTTTAATTTTTTCTCCATTCGCAATCATCACCCACAAAACTTGTACCTATTTTCTGTTCAATTTGATGCGAAGTGAGACGAATCTCATAAAACATGTCCTACACATTCCTTGGTAGCAGCTTGAATTTGAGATGAGTAGAGTCGTTCCTGGCATATAATTAATTCATTTAAACGCATTTTTTATCACACTTTTTGATATTTTTGTGATACCGTTAATTGGTGATCACATAATTAAACGTATAATTGATATTTTTCTTGAAAAATTAAAATTTATTAACTTTATTAAATGAAAATATATTCGAAATTATAATAAAAGTTCACAACTTATTAAATAAAATAATTAAATCCAAACATAATCTTAGTAAGCAAAATTAGCGTCTCGAGATCAAAAGATGACCATACAAGAAAAAGGTAAGAACCTAGCCCAAAGACTCGAAATAAAAGAAGAATACAAACATCACCAAAATCGACAATGATAGGTACAACCATCAACAAACAACATAAAAATACATATTACAATGAAGGTACGTTGACAATAAGGTCATTACCACAACTCAATCGCGAATAAGGAACAATAGATGTAATCGCGTATCTAAATCCAGTTCGAGGGTCCGAAACAAGAAGATCAACAACATAATGAAAGGAGCGCCATCATGAGTAGTCATGGCGTCGTCAGATTAACCCTAATAGAAAATCAAAAACAAAAATGAAAAAGTGTGCCAAAAGATAGAGAAAAACGTACTAAAAGGTAGAGTAAAATCGTGCCACAAAAGTAGAATAATTTATTAAAAACTGAAAAATAAAACAAATGAAACGATAAATCCCAACAGTCGATGATCAATATTAAAATTGGTATCGTTGCCGATATTTAAAAGAAAAAAATAAGAGTGAACGGCTTTATAATTAAGAGAAAAAGATTAGTGAGCTGCTAGAGTATATGTATAATTAATTCTAAAAAGTTCACATGAGGTTAATTGGAAATACTATAATTAAATCTAGGGGCAGGAAATACCTAAGTGAATTCTTCAGAAAAAATATTATATATAATTAGCAGTCGGATCAATAAATGTTGCATACATATTCCCATTAAGAAAATAAAAATTAATATCAGCACACGTTATTGAACTATGACATTCATTTAAATTAGTTTTTAAAATTTTAATTTTATTTTTAAATTATAATTTTTATTCTAAATTAATTTTTTTAATTTTTGAATATTACAATTATTCCCAAACTATAATCCTCATTTTAAATTAGTCCCAAAATTTTTGAGCATTCCAATTTATTCCATTAAATTATCATTTATGCCACACCATTTCATTATATAATAAACATCGATTTTTACATGACAATTAACAATTTTTATAACGATTTTATTAACATGAGATATGATTAACATATAATGATAATTTGAGTTGAAATTAGAACGTTCAAAAGTTTGAGGACTAATTTAGAATAAGAGTCGTAGTTTGGAATAAAATTGAAATGTCAAAAGCTTGGGGTCAATTTAAAACGAAGATCATAACTTGAGGATGAAATTAAAATGTCCAAAAATTTAAAAATAATTTAAAATGATTATTATAATTTAGAGGCATGTGGTGTAATTAACTTTAACTCTAAGAAGAAGAAGAAGAAGAAGAAGAAGAAGAAGAATGTTTGATTGTTTAAAGACGAATGGTGTATAATCCGACTTTCTAACAGTTTTTATCTTTTTTTATTCTTTCCTGGTAAATTACTGTTCAAAGACGGTGAGAAATCTATGAGTCTTGTGATTCGAACAGTAAACTACAATATTACTAAAAATAATCTATGAAGAATCATTTGGGGGATTCAACCACAATACTATGCTAATTCCCCCATCATCATCATCATCATCGTAATAATAATAATAATAATAATAATAATAATAATAATAATAATAATAATAATAATAATAATAATAATGCTCACCTCTTGTTGTCCCTGTGATAAAGAATGATCTAATTCATCCAAGTGACCTGGATTCGAGCACTAATTCTGCACGGTGTGTGTGCCTTATTAAAAAAAACTAAAAAAGTTGATCATATGCTACGCTTGTATAGGATAAAATTCGTCTGCCCTTTTTCGGTGCCCTACATATGCCCCAACACTATAAAACACTACAAAATTAAATTTTTAGCCCTAACTCTAAATTCTAAATCCTAAACCCTACACCCTAAAACATACACCCTACCCTAAATTCCCTAAACCCTAACCACAATCCCTAACCTAAAACCCTAAACCTTAACAACAACTACTAACATAAAAACCTAAACCCTAAAATTAATTTTAAACGTGAGAGCATATGTAAGGGCACCGAAAAAGGTAGAAAATTTTCATCCCCTTATATCACACCAGCATACTCAAAATAATAATAATAATGTTTGGCTGTTTCCTAAGATGTCTGGCTAAATAGTCAATCGCGTTTTCAGAGAAAAACAGAAGCTATGAAGGAAAAGGAAAGGAAAAAACATAGTTGCTTCACAGTTCACACGTATATGCCACACATTTTCTTTGGGGGAAAGGAAACCAAATAATCCCGTGTTTACGTTGCATGGATTGAATATTATTCAATTTATAAACAACCCAAATCAAAAGTAAATTCGCAAAATAACTCATATTAGTATAATTTACTTGGTTCCTGTGATTAATATCAATATATGCACTTCTTTCTCCTTAAAGTTAAACCTCAACAATAAATCGAATCATTTCAATAAAATTTATAAAACAAAATTATGATGTCAACAGACATCAATGTCGTACAAATGACTCCGTCGATGCTGATATAAGTAATTTCTTTGAAAAAAAAGAAGAAGAGACTAATATTGATTTTACTTTATGTTGGAAAATTTGATAATTTTGAAGTTTTGAATAAGGAATTGATTCAAATATTGTTAGGAAAATGTGGAACCAATTGTTGGTTCGTAAATGTACAGACGTGCACGATGTGGGTAACGCAAATGTCTGAACTGGTATGGTCCTTCGTGGACTTGCAGATATTTTGACTCAAATTTGAAATGAATTTTCCTCAAATAAAAGCATAAATTTGCCAAATTTTATCTTGGAATTAAAAGAGTAAATATTAGAAGTTACCTTTAATTCAGATAATAATCTTGGAAATTGCTTTATAGGAGAATCAATTGATTCTCAATATTAAATGCTCCATTAGATCATAATTTCCACTTATACGCTCATGACAATCTTATAAATAGGGAGTAAAGCTTCTAGATTTACAACCAACAAAAACCACACAAAAATTTATTGTTTTACTCTGTAGATTTTACAAGTGATTTTCGATGATAGGCGAAAATCTGATTTGATTTTACAAGTGGCTGAAAATCTGTTTTAAGGAAACTGCTTTCGTGCAGGCCTCAACACATTTTCTTTCAGAACTTGTTCCCAATCGGTTTGGTTTTAGATATGTTGTATTTAAATTATTATTTTTTATTTTTTATTATGTTTGATTTATAATAATATCAATATTTAATTTTATTGTTTATTATTTTATTCTTGAATTAACGCCAATTTTCTTATGGCTCGAGTTGTTTATATTTTTTAAGCCTTCCATCCCGCCCTTGGCGTTAATTGAACCAAGTTTTCAAATTTTCCACGGCTTTCTTTCGGTCCGAAACTCTTTCCTTTGATTGATTAATTTTCCTGGGTATTTTCTGGTAAGCAAGGCTAAGAGACTTGCTGTTTTAGTGTTTTGCATGTAAACTGTATTAATTCTTCTACGAAATGCTTAAGCATCTTAATGGTATTATTATATATTTCTTTGAATATAGGTTGTTGGTATAAAGTATACATCAAGGGAAATTATAGTACATATAATATATACAGCCGAGTACATATTTGAAAGTTGTTGGGAAGTCAAATGGACATTTTTCAAAGTCCCTCCACTATTTTCCTTCTTCCTAATTACTACAAAACATGGCCTCGTAATTCTACCATTATTTCATATTCAATTAGGAGTCACGTAAGTAGAGATGCGAACCAACCTAGAAAATTACTCATCTCAATCTCCCTATATATAAAGCATTTAACCAGCAGCGTTTTGCATTAACAATTTACTCATTTCTAGCAAGTCGTTAATAGGAATAGGATATCCCATTCTGTTTCTGCTCCAGTGATTATTTCCCATTTGCAGGAAAAAGTTATGAATACATCAGCAGCTCAATTCCCATACCCATGGCAGCGTTGCAAAATTATTCACTTGGTACGTTCTTGTTTATTATTTTAACAGAGTGCTGATTATGTAAATCAACTAATTAAGCTAACCCCCAGCATTAAAAAATAGAAATAATGCTTTTTTATTAAGCCATAAACGTGATTACTTTCAGATGAGGCATGGTCAAGCTATGCATAATGTAGAAGGGGACAAGGACCGTAGAGCACTGTTGTCTGAACACCTATTTGATGCACAACTCTCCCCTCTGGGGTTGCAGCAGGTGATTTAATAATAACCAATGCCTTCTCATGGACCGTCAAAACCTGAATATATGATGAAGCTTAATCATTCCATTTGTTTTTCCAGGTTTGTCAACTTCGCAAGGATGTTCATGCTAGGGGGCTTCTTAAGAAGATTGACTTGGTCATCACCTCCCCTTTGTACAGGTAAAAGGAAAACAGTTTTCCTGAAATTTCAAACTCTCTTGTTAAAGATTCATATATATTTCAATCCCATGACTCACTATTGTCTATTAGGACCATGCAAACTGCTATGGGAGTTTTCGGTAGTGAAGGGCAGGCAGATGATAATTTGTCTGCAATACCAGCTGGTGGCCCCCAAATTATGGCTGTTGAGCTTTGTCGAGATCGCATGGTACGCCTATCAACCAACCATATTTGGACATTTTATAGTATTTGAAAATGCGTATAATTCATTTAATTGACTGCATGCAGGGTCAGCGACCTTGTGATATGAGGCGGAGGGTCAGCGAGTGTGAAGCTCTTTTCCCTTGTATTGATTTCTCAATGGCAAGTTCTTTAATATATATCCAGTGATAATTGGTATTAAAGAGTGTATGCTTTTTTATATATGTTTTGATGTTTGCTGGTATGGATCAGATGGATGGCGAAGAAGACAGCTTGTGGAATCCGGACGTCCGAGAGTCTGAAGAGGAAATGGCTGCACGGATGCTCCTTTTTATGGAATGGTAACGATTTTCTTCCCAACAATCTTGGTTGTGTTTACTTACTGCTTCATTGATTCTATTTATATTTGATCACATTTCCAGGTTGTTGACAAGGCCAGAGCAGCAGATTGTGATAGTGAGCCATGGCATAATCCTTCAGATGATATTAAATGTGCTTGAAAATGACTGCCATCCAACAGTCAAGTCTGCCTTGTGCAAACGGTACTCAACCTTCCTTCAAACATTAATCGTCTATAGAATTGATTGACTTGAGACTTAACCTCGACTAATAACATAATTTTAATGAAACTTTATTTATTAGAGTGATTAATACTCCTCCTTAATAAAAAAAAAGTATCGTAATTTTTACAGCAATTTAAAGTTTATAAGTCCGAGCACATTAAAGCATGCAATAACCTCTAATCTTTAAAGGATTTATGGGTAATTTGTGAGTTTTGAGCCCGTGACTAATGATGAGTTAATGATCTGATTTCTTTTCTTTTCCAGCTTTGACAATTGTGAGCTTCGTTCGGCGGTAATTGTGGATAAAAGGTAATTAAGCATTTCCGACGTCGTATTGCACGCTTAATTTTGAAATCCTTAACTCACTGTTGCTGACATATTGCAGACTAATGGGGACGTATCCACCGCTTTGCTCACCAAGAGATGTTGCTAACCTGAATGCTTCAAGAGGGGAAGTTTCCAACTAATCGGGACCGGCTCACTTTCCAGACGATAGATTCACCATTAAACTATACAAGGATTCTTTAATCTGTTCATCAAATTTGTATTCTTTAATCATTTTCATTGTTCCATTTAATTTTAAATGCAATTTGCAAAAAACAAAAATAAACAAAAATAAATGGTCAAAAATATCCACCAACGTTTTACCATTTAGTCAATTCACCACTTTTTTGTGTGCAAACAAGCACTCAACGTTTCAATATCGTTCAAAATTTAGGTAACCGTTAATTAACTAACGATCAACGCATGACGCTGACGTGACATGTTTGCATGGCATTGGGAGATGACGTGGCGATGTCACATGGCATTTTGCTGACATGATATTTTTTAAATATTTTTAACCAATCAAATGATGTCACGTGGCACTTTGTTGACGTTGCATTATCCAATTGGTTAAAAATATTTAAAAAGTAATTATATATATAATAAATAAAATATCTTCAAATTTTCAAATATTTCAAAAACATTCCCTAAATTTTTAAACCCCCAAATTCAGCCACTTCCGTCGGCATTGTCAGCGACGAAACGAAGCGCCTTCTCCTCGCCGAACGACCTACACACCGCTTGTCATCCATTATGCCGATGTTCGTCGTGAATCGTTCAAATGAACCATTCAATGATTTAGCCTTCATTCGACGTTTCGCACAGCGTCGGACGATTTCTGGCGACGAAATGGTGTGGTAAATGACCGTGATAGTTCGGAGACCGATGTGGTAGGCGGCGGAGTGGCAATCGGCAGTAAAATCGGCTCAAATCAAGATTTGGGTTTGGGAGAGTTAAGGATTTTAAAATTTGAGGGCTATTTTGTAAAATCTTAAAATTTTAGAGATTTTTTAAAAAATAATTATTTTTTAACCAATCAAATATACCACGTCAGCAAGTGCTACGTGGCATCATCTAATTGGTTAAAAAATTAATAAAAAATGTGATGCCACATCAACAAAATGCCACGTGGCGCTACCACGTCATCTTTCTATGCCACACTTGCGTGTCACGTCAGTCTCAAGCGGTTAAGGCCTGTTGACTAACAATTTTCATCCACTGAGGAAAAAAATAAAAATCAAACATTAGCTGCTTGTTTGCACACAAAAAAACATAGGTGGTAAATTGACCAAATGCTGAAACGTTAGAGGCTATTTTTAACCTTATGCCAAAAATCAAGTTTGTATTGTAATATAGTCGACTGAAAATATGTCTCTATTCATTTGTAAAATGATTAGTACACTCATTGTTGGCAAAATGACAAAAGATACACCCAACATTTATATGTTTTGTCTTTTGACTTCTTATTCTTTTTTGGAGCAAACAACCCCCAAGGTTTTAATTTGGTCCAAATATGTTCTCGTTGGATGAAAGATGTTGATAGAACTTGCCACGTGTTAAAATCTGCTAACATGGCATATACAATGTTAGGTTTTTAAAAATATATATATTTTATACCTTTTTTATGGTGATATGTGGTCGACTATCATGCTAACACGTGGCCAAATTTGATGGTCATACGTGACAAATATAATACTGATACGTCAACAAATCTTAACACGTGGCAAGACCAGTCAGCATTAGCCATTAACCATCAGTTTATCGACAGTTTCTATTCAACGAGGGCATATTTAGATCAATTTGAAACGTTGAAGGGTTGTTTGCTCAAAAAAATACATGAGTCAAGTGACAAAACATGCAAACATTAAAGACATCTTTTGTCATTTTGCCCTCATTGTTTTAAGAAACATTAAATATATCGTGTCCATGTCATGTTGTCTTGTAGCATGTTAAAGTAAATGCAAAATGGCAGAAACAACATTCTATCGTATTCGGCTCTCAGAGCGCTTCATATTACCACTACCAGCAAATGTTCACGCAGTGTACTATGATTTTCTGACAAAAATGCAACCTACTAAGACCGAGAGGAGGATGATGACAATAGCAGCAATGAAGTTGACATTGGGTGACTTCATGGTTTTCAGATTAGTTGCTTTACCGGTAATTTCTCTGTTTGTTTCTTGGGAAGAGCTAGACGTCGAAGAGTAAGGGAGGACTACATCCCAGAAAGATGTGGTGCTCACTCTAAGGGATTCTTCTTCTGGTTCCAAGATTTTTGAGGCATCGTTTGGGGCTTCCATGGACATCAACTCAACACAATGGTCTTTTAAAACCTACCGGATCAAGAAAACACCAAATTAGAACATTTTCTAAAGAAATAAAACAGTATGAAGACAGGTAGAATGCTGATTTATCAAAGATTGCAATTAAACAAAGAAGAAAACCTCGAGCGTTTCAGATGGTTGAAGATAGTCGCAGATAAATGTACCCGCCAACCATGGTACAAAGACCCTCCGAGGTAATGAAAGATTGCAATTTTTCCTGAAATATATCAACCTCCGTCATTCCAACTTGTTAATAGTATAAGAATAATGAAAATTTGCTAGGAAATGGAGGAAAGAAAACACATATATAGGAATTGAAAATAATGATTTACGAATGAAAACACAAACGCATATGCTATTTTGTTAGTCGCTTGTGTAAGTTGGTAAAAACCTACATTTCTGCTTAAGTAATCAATAATGCAGCCACAACATAGTCAAACAATAAATTCAAATTTCTAATTTATTGCATGAAGCCATGATGATGATAATGTACAATTTCTGCTTATGTAATCAACAATGCAGCCACCAACCACAGTGAAATCTCAAATTTTTAGCATGAAGCCATGATGATAATAATGTACATCAATTCAGTAGACGAAAGCCTATAGAGAAAATTAGAAATTGAATTACAGTAAATAAGTATTCCAATTAGAGTTAGGTTCTTTTGATAAAATAAAGGCTTGTCAATGATACTAATGCACCTCAAGGAGTGTAAAACAAGTTGGGAAACTGGCTTTTCAGATGATGAGTCATTTCTTGTTTCCTTAATCACATCGTCATTTGGCCCTACATCCTCATCCGCTTCATCACAAATGATATCCAGCCTGCTTAGCAAACTCCTGATGATATCATCCTGATCACACCATAAACAATTTCATAAGACAAGAATATCAAACACACGCCACTCAAGTGAATAAGACCGTTCATTCTTCTGGGATTGAGAACATACATATAACCTTTGAACGTTAGCATTTCAAGTACGCATTTCTATGCTGAAGAATTACAAGGTGAGTCTTTAAGAAATTGGCTAGTCATGACTCGTATAAACGAAGAGAAACTGCAACTCAATAGAAACAAAAGGAAGATAAAATATGCTGTATGCTTGATTAAAGCATATTAAATGAACTATGACATGTCAAATAAGAGCAATTAATTGCTACATGAAAAGAGCTTGCACCATGCACACACAAGCATAATTTAAAACTGAGAGGTAATGAGGTATGCTAACTCTAATTTAAATCATAGATGACATAAGCTGGAAAGAGACTATTCAGACCAAAGTTTTAGGGGTAGCAATAGCATGTCTTTTGATGTGCCAGAGAATGCTAGAATCCCAGCACACATATTAGTACCGCATTTGTCAACATCAACTCAACTAAATTAGATAATTTCATATAATTTCCAAATTTACTATTCCATTCAGATAAACATTTGAAACATATCTAACTTGGTCAATGCATGTTACATAGAGATGCAACATCTAATCCCATTTATTTCTCAGGTCAAGCATTTCCATCCCAACACTTCATAGATATATAGAGAGAGAGGGATCAAGTTATCATCTAAACCAAGAAATGGAGTACCTTTATATCAGCAACAGCCTGTGAAACTGGTTCCTTTGAATTCAAGAATGAAAAGGTACACACAGAGCCAGTAAAATTGACAATACCTACAACATCTTTCTGGCTGTATGCTTCACAAAATTTAAACAAATTATTAAATGTTAGATTTAATAGTATAACAAACATGAAAAGATAATCAAGTTCAAAAATTGAAAAGGCCAGGACACCTTCAATGTACATATCCTTCATAAATGGCAGAAGCAATTCAACTTCATGCAAACCGTCTGTTGTGCAAGTTTCATCATTAACAACCTAAATATAAAAAGATCAAAAATTATCAGTACAAAGGTGAAGGATTTATTTAAAAAGGAATGGATACTATTCCATAATTATAGAATATTAATGAATAAGAAGCTCTGAGATTCAAAAGGTTGATTAGAGTGATTCTCACCAGGTTCCCATCGATCATGGCTTTTGCACCTTGCAGTTCTTTAACATTATTTGAAATGCCATTACGGAGAACACCAACAAGGGTCTCAGATTTTAATGCTTTCTCTCGATATATAGGCAGCCTGGGTAACATATTCCACTGTTAATAAAAATGACTACAGACATTCTTTTGATGCTAAAATAGTTAGCTGGCAAAATGTCAACATATGTAAAAAGAAAACCAACAATGTAAAAAGAGAAACTAAGTTGCAAATTAAGCCTTGTTATGTGGTAGCCTAATGCTTTAGCCAAAAGCATCATAGAAGCTATGATGATGCAGGGGAAAAATATATGCTAAGAAAGTGGATTGAACTCCACTTGTACCCAAGGACAAATTAAACAGGTGTTCTTAAATCTTAAACCAAATAATAGAGCTCTGTGAAGGGAAAAACTTGATTAAGATAAAAAAAAAGGAATAGGTAATACAAGTTACCTAAGATCAAAGTTGTAGAAGCACTTAAAAGTTTGAAGGGAAGTTAAGACCTTTCCCATTTTGAAGTCACAAGGCCGTAAGCTGCTTGATGTAATATTCGATGACAGCGTACAATTTCGACATGTCCATCTACCAAAAAAGTGTCATTTTCAGATCAAAATTAAGCTTGAACTTTAACAATTAAGGAACGTGAAACGTCAAAAAGAAATACTATTGACTATGGGTCTAGTTCTTATAAAATACCTCCTCGGGCTATAACATATGTGAATAAGCAATCTTTCATCAAGGTCATCCTCCAAAAGGGATGCTGCTTCAGCAACTCCTTTCACAGTCTGCAGAATCCATTACACTTATTTCAGATCATAAATTGGTGAAGCCAAAACTTAAAAATGAAAATTTCGAAAACAAAAAACAAGCCAAACTTCAATATAAATGAAGCAAATATAAAGTGAAATACCTGACAAAGCACCATGGTAGAATTTTTGAACGCGGCCTCACTAGCCCACACATAAATACCCACTACTCTGATTCCACCCACCATCATTCTGGACACCTTGATTCAACAGCGTTTACATAATTTAAGGGAAATTCAAATCCAATTCTCTAATTCAAAAGAAAAAGTAAAACGCACTTGGCGAGCATGTTCAGCAACCCAATCCTTGTCAATGAGCAAAGAAGAGGAAGAATCAGACGACTGAGATTTGGGTTTCGATCCCTTTTTCCTACTGTCTTTGGCTGGCTCCAGAACCGAACAAGCTGGTTGTCCGGCATCGTTTTGGGGAGTGGGTACTAGATCGTACACGAAGCCGCGATCCAGACAGGTGCTGAGTTTCCCTATCACCAGACCAACCTGCATTCAAACGGACGAAAATGAATTTATCGTGAAATTCGTCAGAATTCATAGATCTCTGTAATTTGATTTCGTAAAGAAGACGGAGTGGACCTGAGCCGGAGCTGAGGATTGGGAGAGACGATCCTCGGCTAGCTGCAGTTGGCTTTCCTCTCCGACCACCGCTTTCACCATGATTTTGACTTCAGTGAACAACAGATCGAAGTCGAACCACTTGGGATTTCAGAGCTAACAATAAGAACCCGTGATGAAATCATGAAGAAAAAAATACCGCGCGGTCCTGCCTTCAGTGGACTAGAAACGGATTTTTGTAGTTGGGCATTTGGTTAGGCCTCTGGCTTTATTTGAGGACTTGGGTAATGGGCTTCCTTTAGCCATTGGGCTTTATATGGGCTTCACCATGTCTCTTAAACAATTTATTTATTATGAATATTTTTAAAAAAATATTTTTTTGTAAGGTTATTATTATAACCTTAAAAATGTACAAACCCGCACGTGGAGTAAAGGTGTATTTTCTAATTTCTAGAGACATTACCTGTCGCCTGGAATATGATACATTTTCAAACAGATCTTGGTTGGCCTTGCCAGTGCCACTAATATTAATATTTAATTGTATTAATTATAATAATAATGACGAGTAATGAAGGTGAACGTTACTTTTTGTATTAACTTTTTAATATTTGATCCTTTGTCCGAACTTAACCTTCTAATCGCATGGATAATTGTTAGGGAAAACTACACCGGTGGTTCTTAAATTATTACCGTTTTTTTATTTTGGTCCCAAAACTATTTATTCGGCTAAATCGTCCCTTCTGTTATATAGTTCTCTTGTTTTGGTCCCCGACGTTAAATAACTGACAGTTTTGGCATTTTAAAAATATTTTTTAATATTTTTTTAATCATTTCTCTCTCCTCCTATATTATTTTTATTTAACTTTATTCACCCAATCATGTGGTGTCATGTGGCATTACCCTATTGGTTGAAAAAATCCCCCAAAATCCTTAAAGTCACATTTGGTGATGTTGGGATTCAAACTCAAGACCTACAGCACACAAGTCATGCGCGTGAACCACTTGTGCTAGGCTGATTACTTGAATCAAATCTACTTAACAATTATATATAAATTATGCATATTAACCCAAAAAGCCTTAAAAACACAAATTGAGACCACCGGGATTTGACCCAGGCAACCAACATATAAGGCCAATTGTTCTAAGCTAATTTCAACCTGACAATAACCTCTGAAAACGTAACCTGAGCACATAAAAAATGAAAAAGAAATAAAAAATATAACTTTAGAGAAAATACAATAATGGACCTCAATTGCAAATACCACATGTTTAAATTTTGAAGATATAAAAGCATATCCTGGAGACGATAGAAAAAGTTCTCAAATGTCACATGCTTAATGCATTATGATTTTTTAAGGTCAGCTCATAATTGAAAGAAAATTAATTCAGCATTTATACTGAAATCTAACATGGCATAATTAAGGGTTTTTCAAGCAATCATTTCTTTTATAGTGTAGAATAATCCAGTAAATTCTAATTTAAAGATATGGAAATGATCATAATAGGACAACATGCACAAGCTGAGCCGTGGAGAGAGCTACCCACGATAACTCTATCAATTATGCATCTTCGATCTTAAAAGTGAATAAGCTTGGCACCGGATCTATGATAGAATGACCAAGCTGAACATCAAGATTATGACCATGTCAGATGAGCAAAATCATTTGTCAGAAAACTCGATGCCTTAAGATGGTTATGCTTGTAACACCCGTGTTTTGGGGCTAGGAGTTAGTTGGGTTAGTAGTTCGAGTCGGTAAAATTAAAATTAAATCAATTGGACCTTGACTTGGGCTAATGGGGTTTTAAAATAAAAATGAGGGACCAATGCGGTAGTTTAACCTAAATGTTTTAAAAAGCTAGACCACCTTTTTGAAAAGTAAAAAGGGAACAAAAAAAAATGTGGTCATCTTTCTCATTTTCCTTTCTTCTCCATGGAAACCCTAACAAACCCTCCCAAATCCCAAATCATAATTCCATCAATTTCTCCATCAAATTCAAGGGCATTTTTAAAGAAGCTTGGTTTTGGGTTGGTGAAGCCTTGGGAACAAATCCGGAAAATTGAAGACCATGGTTGCTTGGTGTTTGAGCTTGGAGGTGAAGGTGAGTGGTTATTGTTTTTAAATGGTTTTAAACATTGGTTCAAGCATGTGGACCTAGGTTGGACTTGGTAAACCCACCTAGAGTTGAGGTTAGGGTGGTAGCCTAATCTCAAGCTTAAGGTTTAGGAAACTTTGGTTGAACTCCTAATTTCTTGTTATGCCTCTTGTTTATATGTGTTTACGGTAGTTATGTATATTGTGTTATACATGTTGTTGAGGTATGGTTTGATGCATTGCTATGCATGTGGTTTGAATTGTGAATTGTGCATGATGATGATGATCATGGTGAGTACATGCTAGGCATGGAAATGGGTTGTGAAATACATGTATGTGGGACATGATATTTGATGCTTTGTCATATGCATGTAGCTATGAAAAATGGATTGCGTTTAATGTTGGCACTAGTATGCTTGGGTACAATGATCGGTCATTAGGATGAGTGTGCACACAAACTGAGTCAAAACGTACGTGGCCTTGGTGGCGTTAAGGCACCAAGGAGGAGTACGGTGATGTAATATTCCACCGGAAGCTTTTATATATTTCTACGTGATGATGAGTGGAATCCCATCCGTAGGGCATGTGGCGATGAGTGGAATCCCGCACATGCAAGGACCGGTGATGAGTGGAATCCCACCGAGGTAATGTTGTTGTTGGAAATGCGTTCCAACGAGTTATCCGCGTATTCGAGTCATAGCTAGGTGCCAATGTGAGGTTGTGTGTATTCATCAATATGAGATTATGCAAAGATGCTTATATGTTACGAAATGTGATGCCCATTTATGTATTGATGTATAATGTGATTAATGCATTGAGTTATGTATCGTAGTAAGTTGTGTTACAAGATGTTGAGCATGACATAATGTTGACTATATGTTCATGCATCATGATTATTTTGACTTATGCGGATCGGAGGTAAGAACATGCATTTCATTATGGAAATTGCTCGTGATTAGACCCTGCATTGTCGAAGGTTTGTTTTATGAGCTTACCCTCACTAAGCTTTTATGCTTACGCTCCCTTTTGTTCGACAATGTAGATAAATAGCTTGTGGGTGGCAAGGGCAATGAAAGGTCTCCAAGTGTTGCTTACGGTTAGCTCAAGTATGATGTTTAAATTTAAAGATTGTAATAGTAAAGCAATGGGATAGGTATTGTTGGTTTGATTTTGATGTATGTCTATAGATGACTTGATTTGTAAGCATGAGGTATCTTGCCATATGCTTGTATGATGGATGCTTAAGTTGCTTGAATGGCTTGTAAACTTATTTGAAATGTATGATGCTTATTGGTTCTTTTTAAAGTCTTCAAGCATGCTCGTATGAAAGGCTCTACATGTGTATTTTGCTATGTATGAAGGACTGTCTAAATCCATGCTTGTATGTGTTTGAGTATGTTAAATCTAGGATGTATGTTTCTAGAATTTGTTTGAATGATGATTGTATGAATGCATGATGTGGGTTGTTGCCATAGCGATAGACATGTCTAATTAAGGTTGAAGCATGCTAAAATGGTTGTTATACCTTAAGATGTCTTGTCTTGAAGTTGCTTGGTGGTTTGTTGGTGTTTTGGGGCATCATTGTGCCTCAAAACAGCCCAGAAAAGTCTGCAGACAGGGGGTGTTTCGGAACGGGTCCCCGTGTTCTGAAACGGCCCCTGTGTAAATGGCCTGCCGTTTCGAAACGGATGAGGGTCGTTCTGGAACGTTTTCGCTACTGGAATTTTGAGAAAATGGCGAGATGAAGCCGTTCCGAAACGGGCCTTTGAAGTTCCGAAACGGTCAAATCTCGTTGACCTCGAGATATTAACTGTCAAGAGCGTTCCGATACGGGTCTCCCCTGTTTCGGAACGGTCACCTTGTGGTTGACCCAGGCCCGTTGACTAGGTCAAGGCGTTTCGGAACACCCTATAGGTGTTACGAAACGGCCTGCTGTAATGAAGTAAAAAAATGGATTGTTTACCTTTTTGTTGGTCGGTGAACGTTTCGTTGCTTGTATCTTCCGCTGTTGTGCTCCACATAGGAATTAAATATGCATCTAGATAAGACTAAAGTTAAAAGAAATTTTCTGGGTCGTTAACCGAGGGGAAACCTTAACGGGTTTCGCTTCGGTTTTCCCCGTGTGGCCCACTTGGACCGGTCAACCGGCCAGACCGGGACGAGGGGGTTACATTTGTTGGTATCAGAGCCTAAGGTTACCGAGACCTTGGGCGGGTAAGTGAGGTAAGTTTAAGTTTTGAATTGATATGCACGGTGTTTGCTTGCTTTGTAAGTATGATTTCTTGTATGACAAGTATGTGTGATTGCTTGATTGAGAATGTATGTTGTTTGATCGTACGCATTTGTTTGCTTGTTCAGCAAGTATGCCTTGTTATATGCTTGGTTGAGCATGTATGTGTGTTGATTTGTTTGAAACGTGTTTAGTAGAGTCCCATTGCTACTATTACATCGAAAAAGAGATTTTTAAGTGAGGGAAACATACTTGAGCCACTTGGGAGCCTTGCCTTGCTAACCCAATCTTGTATGTTTTACTGTTAATGTTGTTGTTTATTTAATTGCTTTTCGGTAAGTAGAAGTCGTAGTTTCTAAAAGAGTGGACTAGGTTGAGGGAGTCCATCACCTCAGTTAGAGAGGTATGGTTGTACCAGAATTGAGGTACAATTCGTCCGTTTGAGACAGTGTGTATATGGGTTGATTCTTGTGGATGAGGGGCGGTGTGATCAACTCTGGCATTAGTTAGTAAGAAGAAGTGGAGGCCTATGGGCCGGGGTCAGAGTGGTGTCAATGTTTTATCGAATGAGCCCCTAGTACAGTATCAAGTTGTTCCCTCCAGTTGACTCTGAATCCATAACTCTGTACGTTGTTAGCAAGTATGCAAGTTGAACATGCCTGGTGAGGTGTTAGTTGGTGACCGTTGGGGTTGGCCTATGATTTTGATGCAAGACAGCCAGTCAGTGTCCGTGAGTGGGAGCTAGTTTGTGTGATTGAGTTAGTGTACGTTGAGTTGTTTTCCAGCAAGCGGAAGAGATGAAGTCACTTCCGATACAGTTGAGCCGAGAAGGGAGTCTTGAGCTTTGACTTCAGGATTGTTTGGTAGGGGTAGAACAAGTTCAACAAGACTGTTTGTGTGCGATCAGAATTGAGTCTTGAAGTTACGAGATGCTCTAAGAACAGTTTAGAAGAGTCAGATTTTGTTGAAGAACCAGTCTGAAAACAAAAGGACCTAAGACTATCAGTTGTGTACATGTGAAGCTGCAATTTCCTCGAATACCTTCTTTTGTGTGAACATGTGAAAATTAGATATCTTTGTTGAGACCTTAGATGTAGGGATACATGTGACTAGCCTTTGGGAGAGAGTAGTGATCAGAAAGATGTACAGAAGATGTTTGTTGGTGGTTCAGAGTTACTAGTTTCTAGTAGATGAGAAGTGATCGTCTTCCTACGGTTTTGATGTATCTTTTGACAAGGTTCGGCTTGAAGAGCACAGAGTTAGTGTGTACGTTGAGACATAGAGAGAGTTGCCTTGAAGGTACAGATTTTTGTGTGACTGTAGTGGTAGGTGAGGATGTGAGCTTCTTATTGAATGTTGATCCATTTTAGAGATCAAAGGTCGATTGAGTTTAGTTGACAGGCTTGCTAAGCAATTGTGATGGATTTGATTCTTGAACGAAGATTAGACCGCAGAATAGTTTATTATTGATGTCGTCTCCGAGTTTGCTCGTGGTTTAGTTTGCTCTGTATCTTATGGTTTCCGACAGAATTGAGAATGTTGAAGAATTAACTTCGAGACTTGTTAGACCTTAGATTCATTAGGCCTAGTGCATCTTCTCAGAGTTCTACAGTGTAATTTGTGAAGAAGAAAGAGTGACAGTACGAGAATGTGTTCAGATTACATACAGTCGAAACAAGTGTCAGTGATTTGTTGATCAGTTAGTGTGTGCTCCAGTCAAATTGAAGATTAATTAGGATTCGATTAGTACCAGTTGAAAGTGAGAAAAGTTGAAGTATCGAAGATAGCTTACGAGGCAAGATATGATCGCTTTGAGTTCCGAGTTATGTCGTTTTGTTCGACTAGTGTATTAGTTACCTTCATAGAGATGTTGAGCAGAATAATATTCTGAGTTTCATGATCAGTGGTAGTAGCTCTTCTAGATGTCACGTGAGTATATTCAAGTACCGAGGAAGATCATGGCAAGTTTTGAAGTTAGTATGGTAGATTCTATTAGAGAATTAATTGTATACCAAGTTGTACAACGTGAACTTCGAGTTAATGAAGATGTTCTCTTAGAACCTGAAAATTAGCAGAGTGTATTAGAACAAATCTTGAACAAACAAAGGAAGATGTGAGTTGGAAAAAAATTGAAGACTGTGACAGATATCTATAGTTCTAGGTCTAGCATTGTTACTTTCAGAGAATTGTAAATAGTGTTTGAAGATAGTTGCTCCATTGATAGATTGCTACAGAAGAATGTTCAGTTGTGTGGTTAGATGTGAGACAATGAGCCCTTGAGAAACTGAAAGAAACTTTGAAGAGAGCTTCGACCTTGAATCAACTTATGTCAGAGAAAGGGGTTGTGGACTACAGTGATGCATTACATGTAGAGTTAGGTTGTGTGCTTATGCAAGATAGAAGATTGTGGCTTGTTCATCAAGATAGTTGGAAGACCGTGAGAAGAGCTATTCGATATGAGACATAGGGTTAACTACAGTTGTAATTGCTTCGAAGACTTGGAGACAAGCTTGTATAGTAAGAAATGCGCAGTGTATATGTACGTATCATTGGAGCTTGAAATATTTGAAGACTTGGGAATGGTTGGAACTTGAACAACATGAGTAGTTAGAATTTCTTGAAGACTGTGATATCAAGATTGAGTACCATCCGAAGATAGTCTATGTAGTAACCGATGCTTCAAGTTATATTGTTGCTAGACTAGTAGTTGAGATGCAAGTTGTATTTTCCAGATTCGGTTTATCTAATGGTAGTAGTTCTGTGGCCGAGTTTCATGTCAAACCTACTTGAGTCAGAACATTTGATGAGAAACAGTTGGAAGACAGATTCTTGGCACCTCACGTGCAAGACATAGCGGAAAGAAGACCTTCAGAAGTACAGTTCAGAGATGATAGAGCTTGTATTGTTAGAGATAGAATTGTTGTACTGATTGGCATAGTGTTTTGAGACGTGTTGTTTTGGTCGAAGCGCACGGTAGTTCATTTGTATTGCATCTGAGTAGTATGAAGACGTATTGTGGGTTGAAGATGAGTACTTCCGGATTGAGTGGATGAATAATGTGGTTCAGTATGAGAGTAAGTATGTAAATTGCCAGCGTGTCAAGACTGAGCTTCAGTTTCCTTCTAGTTTGTTACATCCGTGGAAGATTCGCAGTAAAAGTGAGTAATAAAGATCCGAGATTTCAACTAGAATAATTTTAAAGACGTCTGCATAGTGTTAGGTTAATTGATGAAGACAGAGGATCAGTCAGAGAAAGTTATGAGTCAAGTGTTCAAGCAGTATTGTATGAGTTTGTGAATCGGGCTAGTTCTGTTGTTATCTGTTGCGGTTACCACCAGAGTTAGAAAGGGGTTGAGATGTGTTACGTGTATCTATGATTCAGAAATGTGAGTCAGATCTGTTCCGTGCTATATTTGTTGAAGAGATTGAGTTGAGTTTGAAATTGGCATGCCTTGAAGAATCAGTTGAGATCTTAGTGTAAGATAGCAAGTGTTGTGTGGTAAGTCTTTCGAGTTGGTTAGTACGTTGTGGTGAGAGAGGAAAGCGTGGAGGTGCATGTTTCAGTGGCTCTCCGTGATCGATGAATTTCGGGGACGAAATTTCCTTAAGTGGGGGAGAGTTGTAACACCCGTGTTTTGGGGCTAGGAGTTAGTTGGGTTAGTGGTTCGAGTCGGTAAAATTAAAATTAAATCAATTGGACCTTGACTTGGGCTAATGGGGTTTTAAAATAAAAAGGAGGGACCAATGCGGTAGTTTAACCTAAATGTTTTAAAAAGCTAGACCACCTTTTTGAAAAGTAAAAAGGGAACAAAAAAAAAAATGTGGTCATCTTTCTCATTTTCCTTTCTTCTCCATGGAAACCCTAACAAATCCTCCCAAATCCCAAATCATAATTCCATCAATTTCTCCATCAAATTCAAGGGCATTTTTAAAGAAGCTTGGTTTTGGGTTGGTGAAGCCTTGGGAACAAATCCGGAAAATTGAAGACCATGGTTGCTTGGTGTTTGAGCTTGGAGGTGAAGGTGAGTGGTTATTGTTTTTAAATGGTTTTAAACATTGGTTCAAGTATGTGGACCTAGGTTGGACTTGGTAAACCCACCTAGAGTTGAGGTTAGGGTGGTAGCCTAATCTCAAGCTTAAGGTTTAGGAAACTTTGGTTGAACTCCTAATTTCTTGTTATGCCTCTTGTTTATATGTGTTTACGGTAGTTATGTATATTGTGTTATACATGTTGTTGAGGTATGGTTTGATGCATTGCTATGCATGTGGTTTGAATTGTGAATTGTGCATGATGATGATGATCATGGTGAGTACATGCTAGGCATGGAAATGGGTTGTGAAATACATGTATGTGGGACATGATATTTGATGCTTTGTCATATGCATGTAGCTATGAAAAATGGATTGCGTTTAATGTTGGCACTAGTATGCTTGGGTACAATGATCGATCATTAGGATGAGTGTGCACACAAATTGAGTCAAAACGTACGTGGCCTTGGTGGCGTTAAGGCACCAAGGAGGAGTACGGTGATGTAATATTCCACCGGAAGCTTTTATATATTTCTACGTGATGATGAGTGGAATCCCATCCGTAGGGCATGTGGCGATGAGTGGAATCCCGCACATGCAAGGACCGGTGATGAGTGGAATCCCACCGAGGTAATGTTGTTGTTGGAAATGCGTTCCAACGAGTTATCCGCGTATTCGAGTCATAGCTAGGTGCCAATGTGAGGTTGTGTGTATTCATCAATATGAGATTATGCAAAGATGCTTATATGTTACGAAATGTGATGCCCATTTATGTATTGATGTATAATGTGATTAATGCATTGAGTTATGTATCGTAGTAAGTTGTGTTACAAGATGTTGAGCATGACATAATGTTGACTATATGTTCATGCATCATGATTATTTTGACTTATGCGGATCGGAGGTAAGAACATGCATTTCATTATGGAAATTGCTCGTGCTTGGACCCTGCATTGTCGAAGGTTTGTTTTATGAGCTTACCCTCACTAAGCTTTTATGCTTACGCTCCCTTTTGTTCGACAATGTAGATAAATAGCTTGTGGGTGGCAAGGGCAATGAAAGGTCTCCAAGTGTTGCTTACGGTTAGCTCAAGTATGATGTTTAAATTTAAAGATTGTAATAGTAAAGCAATGTGATAGGTATTGTTGGTTTGATTTTGATGTATGTCTATAGATGACTTGATTTGTAAGCATGAGGTATCTTGCCATATGCTTGTATGATGGATGCTTAAGTTGCTTGAATGGCTTGTAAACTTATTTGAAATGTATGATGCTTATTGGTTCTTTTTAAAGTCTTCAAGCATGCTCGTATGAAAGGCTCTACATGTGTATTTTGCTATGTATGAAGGACTGTCTAAATCCATGCTTGTATGTGTTTGAGTATGTTAAATCTAGGATGTATGTTTCTAGAATTTGTTTGAATGATGATTGTATGAATGCATGATGTGGGTTGTTGCCATAGCGATAGACATGTCTAATTAAGGTTGAAGCATGCTAAAATGGTTGTTATACCTTAAGATGTCTTGTCTTGAAGTTGCTTGGTGGTTTGTTGGTGTTTTGGGGCATCATTGTGCCTCAAAACAGCCCAGAAAAGTCTGCAGACAGGGGGTGTTTCGGAACGGGTCCCCGTGTTCCGAAACGGCCCCTGTGTAAATGGCCTGCCGTTTCGAAACGGATGAGGGTCGTTCTGGAACGTTTTCGCTACTGGAATTTTGAGAAAATGGCGAGATGAAGCCGTTCCGAAACGGGCCTTTGAAGTTCCGAAACGGTCAAATCTCGTTGACCTCGAGATATTGACCGTCAAGAGCGTTCCGATACGGGTCTCCCCTGTTTCGGAACGGTCACCTTGTGGTTGATCCAGGCCCGTTGACTAGGTCAAGGCGTTTCGGAACACCCTATAGGTGTTTCGAAACGGACTGCTGTAATGAAGTAAAAAAATGGACTGTTTACCTTTTTGTTGGTCGGTGAACGTTTCGTTGCTTGTATCTTCCGCTGTTGTGCTCCACATAGGAATTAAATATGCATCTAGATAAGACTAAAGTTAAAAGAAATTTTCTGGGTCGTTAACCGAGGGGAAACCTTAACGGGTTTCGCTTCGGTTTTCCCCGTGTGGCCCACTTGGACCGGTCAACCGGCCAGACCGGGACGAGGGGGTTACAATGCTAATACAATAGCCATCCATCCACACCTGTGGGCTACTTCCACTAGCAATCAACAAATAATCAGCTTCTACAAGTTCAACAGACTTGAGTGTACGCCTCTCGACCTTGAGAAGGAACTTTCTGCTAGCACTAGCCGATGCACTAGTCGCAACTTTCCCAGTTTGCAAAGAAACTAGTCAAGAAAATTGGTATCATTTTAGTATTGACAGCTATATTAATATGCAATAATATCATGGATGGATTACAATCACACCATTATTCGTGCACTCAACTTTTCTTTCTGATGTCTAGCAGCAGCAGGAGGATTGTCCATCGTCATCCATTAAAGAACCACACAAAGTGTTATGTCTGTTTAGTTATTTATATAATTAATTCTTTTATGACATGTTTGATTTTCCATTATCAAGAAGGAGGTTTGCACGTTGGCCTTGCATGTTGGTTGTCTGGGTTCGAATCCTGACGGCCCCAATTTGTGTTTTTAAGGTTTTTTGGGTTTATATGTATAGCTTATATATAATTGTTAGTAGAATTGATTCAAGTAATTAGCTTAGCACAAGTGGTTTATGCGTATGGCTTGTGTGTTGTAAGTCTTTGGTTCGAAGCCCA
This sequence comes from Hibiscus tridactylites, assembly GCA_958450335.1. NCBI lineage: Eukaryota > Viridiplantae > Streptophyta > Magnoliopsida > Malvales > Malvaceae > Hibiscus > Hibiscus tridactylites. The sequence continues at coordinate 84,262,282 of OY288275.1, read as the reverse complement.
GCACACCAAATGTGACTTTAAGGATTTTGGGGGTTTTTTCAACCAATAGGGTAATGCCACGTGGCACCACATGATTGGGTGAATAAAGTTAAATAAAAATAATATAGGAGGAGAGAGAAATAATTAAAAAATATTAAAAAAAATATTTTTAAAATGCCACGTCAGCAAAACCGTTAGTTATTTAACGTCGGGGGACCAAAACATGAGAACTATATAACAAAAGGGATGATTTTGACGAAAAAGATAATTTTGGGACCAAACTAAGAAAACAGTAATAGTTTAGGCATCACTGGTGTAGTTTTCCCTAATTGTTATTGTTCTTTCGTATGACTTGGAGTACTTCTAGGGTTAATGGAGTTCCTTTGTGCGGAATATAATGGTTAATGCAAATGGAGTCATGATATTTACAAAAAAAATAAAAATTTAAAAATTATAGTAAATTTGTTTTTAACCCCTTAAAATATATAATTTATTATTATTCCCCTGAATTTGTAAATGTTTAAATAATTTTTAATAAATAATATTAAATTTCTCGAACGACGAGTCATAGAATTTAATATGCTCATGTTCAAATGAAATTTTAGTTTGATCACAGAACAAATGATCAAACACCATGATGCAGTGCTGCATCATACGGAAAGGTGGGGGTTGGTGGAGCGGAAAATGCCTAGCTTTGTCAATTGCAGAATATTTTACATTCTGCAATATATATATAAAGTATGTATGAAATCAACCCGACCGGATGTAAGAGTATAAAATACAAAGTAGAAAGTGAAAAGTTGCATTTATTAAATCTCCAATCCATAATAACCTTATCATATTCAAATTACAAATATCCACCCACCATTCTTCATTAACCCTACCAACTTTTAAAACCGGAGCAAAAACTTAATGGTTTACTACTTTACTTAATCTATGGTGATTTTCATAAATTTAAATCGTAATCCTCTAATAGTGTCACTCCTTATTTTTAAGGATACATTATATTAGTAATCCCTGATTTATTAGAACACTTTCACTTTAGTCATTGAACATTTAAAACTTACATTGCATTTATTGAATCTTTATTCTTTTTATTATAATCATTGCCGTTAGCTATCATTAAGAAATAGTTATGTTGCAAGTTAATGTCTTCCAAAAAAAACTTATAATTTTTCAAATTGACATTCACGACAAAGGGTGAGTTTTTGGTTAGCAGACCATTGATCAATCCTAACGATAGAAAGGCTTCATTTGACTTGAAGTTTAATATTGTTCGATTTTTAAGGTGATTTGACGGTTGATAACGACGAATCAAAAAAAATTTAACTTTTAATTTTTATTGATATTTGAGAAGATTGTGAGTTTTTTCAATAAATTTAGAGAATAAAAGTGAATGATAATAATATTAGTTTTGTGATCTTTTCGATTGAAAAAAAAGCATGAAGTCAAAAATATATCCCAATGTTTTGACCGAATAGTCACTTTTGATCCTTATTTTTTTAGAGCAATTCATTCTTTAACGTTTCATTTTAGGTCAAAATGACCCATCTACGAATGAAATTTGTTAAAAAATTGACGATAAACAGTTTGAAATAACTTGACAGAATGATAAGTCAACAAAAAAATTATTTTATAAAATTATTTTTGACTGATGTAACATTTTTTTCAAGTCAACACATATGTTTATATGATACTGACATGTCATCGTGCACTGCCATATAGGTTTGTCACGTCATTTCAAGCCATTTACCGTCAGTTGACTAACAGTTTTCATCTGCAGAGGGTTCATTTTGACCCAAAATAAAATGTTGAGAGTTGAATTGCTCGAAAAAAGAATACGGACCAAAGTAATTATTCAGTCAAACATTGAGGGCATTTTTTGACTTTATGCCTTGAAAAAATTCACCAAACAATGACATAAACGACTAAAAAGAGAGGACGACCTATTGAAATTAAAAGTTAAAACTTTTTGACCCACCGTTATTAATCATCGGATCAACTCAAATTTAAACAATATTAACCTTCTAGTGAAACAAAGCTTTCACCATTAAGATTAACCAATGTCCACTTCGTTGACAAAAAATTCAACCTTTATTATTGTTTTCAATTCGAAAAATTAAAGGACCTTTTGGAAAATAATATTGTAACATACCATGTGAGCATTACTTAACTGCAATTAATATAATGAAAACGGATTCAATGATTATATTGCATGTTTTAAAAAATTCGTTGATCAAAGTAAAAATTTCCTAAAAGTTTAGCAATTATTAACTTTATCTTTAAAAAAATATTATTTTAATAGATCTATTGAAAAAAGAAAAATTTATCCGGGGAAAAAACAACAACAGCTTTTGCAGCTTGCCCTGTCTCGCGGTTGATTTCATCCGCCCACGGGTTTGATAAAAACAAAAAGGAGATAAATTAACATTTAATCTTTTAAGTTAAGATAATTGCTTTTAATTTGTTTGTCCACATTATTCTCTACGTTTAGTATATTTTTTTTGGCTTAATAGGTAAAAAAAATTAATTTATACGATTTTTTTGATACGTGCTTAAAGTATTTTTCGTCAAATGTATGTTCTAATATTTTTATAGTTACTATTTTAGTTGTATGGCTGTTAACGACCGTTTAAAAAGATATTTTAACCAATCAAAACATGACATGTATGTTTTATTTTAATTTTTCTATTTCTTTTAACTTAACCTTTAAAAAATCTCAAATCTATAGATTCTCAAAGCCGGCCACTGTCGTCACCATTCATCACGTTATCGGTGACGAAATAAAGCCTCATCCTTTTGTCGAAAGACCCGCACGCCATTCGTCATCTTAGCGGTCGTAATTGGCTCTCATTGTTTGTTTTCCTCCTCTTGTCATGCATCATTATTTCAACGTTAGGTACGTCGGCCGTCGACAAAATGAAAAAAATTGTGAGAGTTCGACGACAAAAGTGGTGGGCAAGCCATCATCGATTAATGGTGACAACGGTTGAAACCGCGATTTAAGATTTCGGGATTTGAGGGTTATTTTTGAGAATCCTAAGGTATTTTTTAAATTTTTTACTTTTAAAAAATAAAACAAAGCATGCCACATGTCATGTGTTTTTTTTGCTAATGAAAATTTTTAGACCGTCGTTAATGGCAAGACACCTAAAGTAATAAATGTGAAAACGTTAAGCACCTATTTGAGTAAAAAATACTTTAAACACTTATTTAAGGGGAAAATAGTTTTAACACTATTTGCCTATTAAGCCATTTTAATTACGTAAAACTATGAAATTATATCATGGGATACATTTTATGAATGTCATGTCATTAAAAATGATAAAAATGCATAGGAGATCGTTGTGGACTAAAAATTAGGCTTAACTGTCAAATAAGTGCCCAAACTATGCTCCTTTTTTTCAGTTAGGTGCCCAAACTTTGTTTCGGGCCATATAGGTGCCTAACGTTTCATTCTGTAACCTATTTAAGGTTTTAGCCGTGACAGACGTTAAGTTTTTTCATTTTCCAATCAGAAGCCAACACGTGGCACTTATTTTTTTTTCTGAAATTAAATCGAAAATTAAAAAATATATTTTTTTACCCAGGTTTAAATACCATTCTTTCTTCCCGCTCTCCCTCATCAAAATCTTCCTTTTGTTTAAAACCTAATATGATAACAACTCTTCTCAATCGTGGAGGATGTCAACTGGAAGTTTAAAGTCCCATAACGGTTCAAGGGTCGTGAATTGCGATTGCAAAATAAGAGCTTCTATTTGCATTTCGAAGTGACCTTGGAGTAAAGGAAGAAGATTTTATGGTTGTTCTGGGCCGAAAGAGGTTATGTAGTTTTTTTTTATGAAATTTGATAAATATGTGCTATATAATTGTTGTTTAACTATAATTTTACTATTTCGAGTATGGGTGTTCTCATTATGATTAATATTTATCCACAAAATAGATGCGGCTTTTTGAATGGTTTGATAAGCAAGATGACATTGGACATGTTGTTGAAGATTTGCAAGATGAACTGAAAATTGTGATGACCGAAAATAAGAAAATTAGAATCGAAAACAAGAAATTGAAAGGGCCTGTAAGATCATTGAAAGTAAAATCAGCTAAAAGGAGAAAAGAAACTTTGTTCTATAAGATAACTTTTTTTACTTCATGGATTGTGTATGTATTGGTTAAAATTGGTCTATAGATAACATATGTTTGTGAGGAAATTAAGTATGAATTATGGTTAACTTGATGATGTATGAATTTTCTTTAATTAGCAATGAAATTTGTTTGACTGCATTATATTTTATTTTTATGGATTGTGTATAGAGTAGTAATGGAGTAGTAATTGAGGTTGAAAAAATTAATAGTGTTGGGTTTGTAGTACACTCAAATCGATCTTCTGAAACCATCAAGAGGGTTGAACTGAACTTCCCGAATGAATTGGCTAAAACTGAAAAATAGTAGACAATTTACATGATGATTTTAGAGTGGTTCGACTACTCAACTGAGTCTATATCCACTACCTTAGCACACCACTAAGAATTTTCCAATTCACTACCTTAGCACACCACTAAGGATTTCCCGAATGAGCTACTAACCGTTTATGGTCGTTGGAGATGTTTTGGAGCTGTTGAAAGTCATTGAAATCGAGCATTAAATGCTCACCTACACAGTAGTTTCAAAACTATTGAAGAGGTTTCAAAACCATTAGAGGTTTTCAAAAGAAAAACTAGCCGTTACATGTGTCTGGTATAGAAACCAGGCAGGGGATTTCGAAACCAGCTAGGTGGTTTCAAAACCACCTATTCCAGGTTTGATTTCCATGTCTTACCGCTTCACTGATTTCGAAACCACTTATAGGGGGTTTCGAAACATGCATTAAAAACTTGTAGAACTGGCTAAAAATTGACTTTAAAAGATATATTCGATATATGAACAAAGTCAAAACATTTAAAACATGTTTTTCAAGTTTTGTGGACTTTGAAATATTTTTGCAATGTTTGAACTTAGTCCAGAAACATTTTTCACTTTTTTATATCAAAATTAATATCTCAACAAATAGCATTTGAAAATATGCAGACTTAAAATACTCACTTAAAATCTGTAAAATATGCACACTTAAAACAACATTTGAAACCATCTATAAAAATCTGCAAAATTTGACAATTTTTTGTCAAAATCTGCAAAATCTACCATTCATAACTAAGCAAAATCTGCACAATAACCATTTATAACTTGCCAAAATCTGCACAATTACTTGCAAAATAACCATTCATAAGTTATGAAAATAAATTTACATGTCACAAGTTTAAAGACAAACAACAGAAATCAATTTGGCATACAAGGTAACTGATTCATTTGTCTAAACAATTTGACCTATAAGGATGACTAAACGATTTGATAACTAGCTCAAAACCACAAAAACAACACAAAACAGGCAACAATCTTATTCTAAGATATCCATATGATAGGTTTAGGGAGAAGCCTTTTGATGTTTAGTTTAGGGGGTCTTGCTGGTGCAGGTGGTTCTGATGCAGCAAGCTGAGATTTAGCATGTGGCATAACAATTGTTGAAGGTCTCCCTGGCTCATTTGTGTGTATGTCAAGTCTTTGCGTAATTGTTCTCCCTCTTGGCTCATATAGTGTAACATGCTCTCTAGATGGCAATAGTACTCTATTAGCTGTTATTTTTTTCTTAAGAGAAAATTATTTTTCTTGTAACAGGTGGTTGGACAGGTGAAGATGTGAAACCTAAACAAAATCAAAGACAATTAAACATAAAAAGTATTAAAATAGACTTTTAAAACAATATGTGAAAGACAATGAATATATAATAGTTGGACTTATCAAGTTCAACAAACCCTTGAACAAATGGTGTTGGCATAAACACCATTTGTGGAGCAGATGCACTTCTGTTTTTTATTATTGTGGCAGATAGCGTGGAAGCAGATGGTGTACCAGAGGGTGGTGAAGTAGATGACCTAATTGAGGGTAGTTGATCATATAGTATAAAAGATGATGGAGCAGAGAGTGTTGCTATTGGTGGAGGTTGGTCTGCATGATTCTGAACCTAAAAAGTAAAATTAATTCATTAGAAAAATTAACCAAAATATAAAAAAGTAAATGAAAATATATAAACTTACAGTTACATTGGCTTGCTTTTTCTTTGGACATGTTCTGGCATTGTGTCCACTAATACCACAATATCTACAGCTCATCTTTACTCCTATCTTTTTCAACTTATGCTTACCTTTCATTTCACCTCCTTCTTCTTTTTTCTTTTATGTTTTGACTTTTCAGCTATTTTTTTCTTCAGAGGTGGATCAAGCTTGCCCATTTTACTGTCTTTTCAATATTTTTCACTTAGAATGGTTGAAAGGGCAGCACTGTACAGTTCTTGGTAAAAAAATTCTTGTACAAATGAAGAACATAATTTTCTAAAGATTATTCTCTGTACAGAATGACACACACAACATGAGGGCATGAAATTTCTGTGAGATCTCATACTCTACAGGTGCATTTTCCGCCCCTAACATCAACTACAAAGCTGTCTTCTTGATGTTGTACTTCATACCCATCAGCCCCATTCCATGTGACATTACGGAGAGAATTACTTGCTCTATGTTCTTCAAGTGTTTTTTTGTAATTCTAAGACAAAGATCACCTTCTTAATTGAGTGATTTTTTCTTGTGATGAACTAATCTATGCATGACATAGTATCTAATATCTTCAAACATTGAGATAATAGACTTAAACCTAGCCCTATAATAGCATAATTGAATGCCTCAGAAAAGTTATTGTCAATGACATCACACTTAAACGTAGCAAAGAAAAAAGTCTTAGACCAATGACTAATTTTTTTTATTAGGTCATGATATGCCTTACCCTTTAACTTAGCAATTCTGTTAATATGCTTCTTAAACTGAGGCTGAATTGTAGCCTTGCAACACTTCTAAAACAATAGCTGAAGGTCATTTCTTTTGTGATTTTTCTTCTAATTGACATACATATGCCTAGTACAAAATCTGCGCTCTACATATGATAAGCACAGTGGGACTTCATCAGTCCAACCTTTCAAACAAAGATAAAAAATATGATTAGTAGTCTAAAATTTATTAAATTAGAAATAATTAAATAATTGTACAGTTTTGAGCTTACTTTCTGCATAACACTGAGCAATGTTAATTTCTCACCATTTGCTAAATTTAAATCATTCTGAAGATGATTCAGAAACCATGCCCAAGTTTTTTTGTTTTCCGCCTCAACAAATGCTAAAGCAATAAAAAATATTTGGTTATTCTTGTCCCTACCCACTGCTGACATAATTTTTCATTTTAATGCACCTTTCAAAAAAACATTCATCTACTTCAATCACATGCTTACAGTACCTTTTATACCCTTCTTTTAATGCACTAAAATATACATAAAGTCTCCTAAATTTAGGTATTTTAACAACAGTAGGTCTCTTCACCACTAAATCAAAGGTACCATCTGAATCAACAGTCCTTAAAGTCAAAACATAATCAAACTATTTGTTAAATTATGTACTCATCAAAGTAACATACATAACAAAATTATGTACTCAACACTCAGCAAGCAAACATACACAGTCACCAAATAAATAATAAACACATTTATGTACTTATCAAGCAGTATACCTTTACTGTATTTTAAAAATTCAAATGCAAATCAAAATTTAAACAGCCAAACAGAAATGTACATGTTAGCATAATTTTTTAAACAATTTTGGTTAAGCTTAATATTTTAATTAATAATTTCACTATTTTCTAAGAAAAAATTTATAATAAAGACAAAAAGAGTTTACCTTTACTGTATTTGGTCAAACTTAGAATTTACAACACCAAGTTGTGTTAAATTTTATGTCTTGGGGTTAGGTTAGAATAAGACAACCTGTCCAAATGTAAAGAGTATTCGAAATTAGTATTAAATTTTAAAAAACAGCAACTAAGAACATAAACTTACTACAACTAACAACAACGATGACTTATCTTTTTAATATTTCCTTCTCACTCAACTGAAAGCAACTATTCTGACTGTCTTGGCGCTTCTTCTTCGATTACTTAGGAAAATTAATTTTACTATCAAAACGAACGAAATTTCAAATGAAAGTAACTGTTTCGATTGTCTATTTGTCTGAAATAGTATGGTGTTTAATGGTCGTTATTAGATTAGGGTTTATCTTTGAGTTTAAACAAAAAAGAATTTTGATGAAGAAGACAATCGGTTTCAATGAGGAAGAGCGGGAAAAAAGAACGGTAATTACCCCTGGATAAAACTTATTTTATTTTAATTTTCTAATTTTTGGTTTAATTTCAGAAAAAGAAAATAAGTGACACGTGTTGGTTTCTGACTGAAAAACGAAAAAACTTAACGTCCGTCACGGCTAAAACCTTAGATGGGTTACAGAATGAAACATTAGACACATGTATGGCATGAAACAAAGTTTGGGCACCTAACTGAAAAAATGGTATAATTTGGGCACTTATTTGACGGTTAAGTCTAAAAATTATCATATTTGTGGATTAATAACACATTTTATCTCAAATAAAATTCGTGTATTTATATCTTATTTCTAAAGATGTCTAAAAAGTATTTATTTTATTATTTGAAAATAATTGATTGATCGATGATCATATAAAAGTTAACATTTAAGAACTTTGATTTTAGATATTGCATAATTAATGTAATATAGTACATAAAATGTAGTACGTGTGATTATTTTTATTTAGTAGTGTTATTGATATTCCTAAAGTATTAATGGATTCTATGAATCCAAGTTATTTTACTTTTTCAAATGTGTATTATATTGAAACTAAATTAATTTCTTTATAATATATTATATACATTCAATTCATATAATTTCTATAAAAATGTAATTATATTGTAGATTTAATTAAAATTTATTTTGTTAGAATTATGTTTCAAACATAACATACAATGTATACACATGTGTTTTTGACAAAGAAAAAAACTCAAAACTTAATATTAATTAAAGCATCATAAATTTGGTTTACAACTTAAATATATATTTTCAGTCATTTTTTGAAATAATATTTCAGTCAATTTTAAAACCAAATCAACGTCATTATGCTTATAAATAAATTTAAAAATGGTAACAACGGATCAAAACGATGTTATCAAAAAGTAGAATCAATATATCGAAAGATGATTTAAAGTATGATTAGAAAGTTAATGATGGATTAGAATTGAAAAGTCTCAAAATTTGCAAACTCGTAGTCGTATTATTATTTTATTAAGGGTAAATATAACTTTTGGTTATTAACTATCGTATTTATGTGTGATGTGGCATTCTACTTCTTTTTGTTATAACTAGGTACCATTTTTGGTGCAATTAGATACTAACACTTTTCAATTACATATGTTTTATTTAGATTGATTTATACTTATAATTTTGATTTCGTTTAATTAAATGGATAACATGTGTTAGATATTTAAAAGCTAGGTGTTAAATTGCACATAATAAACTAGGTACCTAATTGCACCACTGAAAAATTAAGTTTCTAATTGGATAAGAAAAAGTTGAGTATCACATTTCATATAAATACAAAAGTTAGGTAAAAAAAATTATATTTCCCCTTTTATTAAAACTTTATGATAAGAGAAAAACATTTGCTTTCACGCTTCTTAATTATTTATTTCCAATCCAATAAGCTCCAGCTGGGTCCACTACGCCCACATTGTTCTTTAAGTCATAATCAAACCTCATTTCTCCGCCGTTTTTCATCTTTCAATGGAACCCTAAGAAAACTCACAAAATTAGTCTCATGGAAAACTTCTCCCATTCCTCTTACCCAGAATCCGGCGATTCTTCGCCTCGTTCTCGAGAAATTGAATGCGAAAACCAGTCATGGGACGAGCCGCTATCGATGAACGCTACTAATAATGCTAATTATAAGGTTAAGTTTATGTGCAGTTATGGGGGCAAAATCCAGCCGCGTTCTCATGATAATCAGCTCGCTTACGTTGGTGGGGATACGAAGATCCTGGCCGTTGATCGCAACGTCAAGTTTTCTGCTATAGTGGCCAAGTTATCTTCTCTTTACGGTGGGGATTATGAGGTCTGTTTCAAGTATCAGCTTCCCGGTGAAGATCTCGACGCTTTGATTTCCGTTACGAATGATGAAGATCTGGAGCATATGATGATGGAATATGATCGGTCGCATCGCGTCTCCGCAAAACCGGCCCGGTGGAGGCTGTTTTTATTCCCGTTGAACCCACCGTTGGTGGCACCGGGATTTGAAGGGAGTGAACCGAAGTCTGAGCGGCAATGGTTTGTTGACGCCTTGAATTCGGTTCAGATTCAGAATCTTGATGCCTTTTCGCCTCCAGCTGCTGCGGAGCCGGCGGCGAATCCCGATTTCCTCTTCGGTTTGGATAAGGTGAAGGTGCCGGATCCTGTCCCTCCTCCTGTTACGGTGGTGCCACAGGAGGTTGTTGTGAAGGATGTGACGGTGGGATCGGACTGCGGATCGGAGGACCGACACGTGATTGCAGACCCGATGATGTCTCCGGCTGAGATCCAGAGGCAGATCCAGGAGTTACAGAGGATACATATTGCAGCTACTCAAGAACAAGGCATTTTGCAGAGAAAAGTCGATGAATCAAATGCTCTGGCTTACAATACGCTAGATTATTCTAAAATGTCAGATAAAATCGCCACTTCACCAGCATCGGTATCAGCTCCGTTGCAAATGCCGATTCAAACTGCGTATTTAACCAACGCTGCTTATGTACCTACAGCCGCTGCCCCGGGAAACCAACCGGTTTACCTAATCCCAGCTCCCGCGGTTGGTGTTTATCAGCAGCCTCCAACAATACGACAGGTGAGCGTACCAGCCGGTCAACCTTACTACAGTGTACAGCGTGTTGTTCAGGATGTTTACGGAGAGCAACCAGTTTACAATGGGGTGCCAGCCTCAAAGGTTGGCGGTTACCCTGAGGGAATCCCAGTTATGCAGTCGAAGGGTGGGGTGCCTGAGTCAGGGTATGTACAGGTGGCTTATGATGGGGCTGGAAGGCAGGTGTATTACACGGCGGCACCATATCAGGCGATGCCACCGATGATGCCAGCGGGCGGTGTTCCGGCACAAAGTCAGGATGGTAAGGTTGCGGTGAACTCCAAGGTTCCTCCCCAAACTTCTTCTGTGTGATTTGAATAATAATTTGATAGTATTGTTTTGTTTGTCAAGCTATGATTATAATACATTGAATAAGACATTTTTATAGGTTTTGCTGAATTCTTCGATGTCTTATGGAGCTTTGAACAATTTATTTTAATTTTTTGAATGATATTAAATTTGACATTGTTTGATGTGTCCAAGGAAATAGATTTTCGTAACGGCTGTAAATTAGTAGTTGATTTCCATCACAAGATCCTTTTTCAGATTATAGAATACTTAAACCTTGGTGAGAGTAGAAAAAGAAAATATTTTACATCTTAACAAGTTCATTACTCCAATGTTGTCTGACCTTTTGGAGAGAATTGCGGTTGATGCTGGGTATTGTCTGACCTTTAAATTTTTATTCTATGTTTTGTTGGGCCATGTTACTTTTGGGATCTTCAGAAAGTTCATATGTTGTCTGATCTGGGTGCTGTTAATTTAAACTTTTCTTGCTTCTATTAACCTGATCCTCATGGCCTACAATGGCTTACATGCTTTCTTGCATAAGCAGTATTTAGTTCCAACACTTGTGGCTTCAGATTCTGTGTCGCATTCTGCCGGTGTCGGTTTAAACAAACACGACCCCCCCAGATAACCCCAATACTTCCATCTCGGCATGGAGTATAATGTACTCGTTCTCCATCTTTCTTAAACTCACTCCTAGATCAAATGGTTCATTTGAGAAGTAATTGAGCACCCGCTGCAGCAGTCTCTGTCTCAACTAACATATCCCTTGCTAAGCTCTGCTTAACACTTCATTATTGGAGCTTTTCCCATAGTTTTTTTTATTCCTATTTAATTATCTAGAATGATAGTGACACCGCCGCTGCATTGATCTGTTGGCGAAAATTACAAGTTCAGCGATGGTTGCGGGAAATCATATGATTAAGAATTGAAGCTTGGTTCAGCCTAAGTTATTAATCTGCCTCATTAATACCAGGCTTAACTATGAAGTAATGCAAAGCTACAGCTTTCCCATAAAGATCTTCCATGGACTCCACAGACCACAGCTGTCATGAAATACTCTATTTCGTTGTAGCGGTTATTAATCTCAGAAACTAGTTTTCTTCCACGAAAAAAGTCGCCCAGAGCCAGAATTTATAAGATAAAACCAAAAAAAATCAAAAATAGGATAAAACCGATAACAAATTATTTGGATATTTGACTGTTCCAAATCTTGAAACTATTGAAGATGAAATGACATTCTAGGGACAACTAGTAATCAGCTTCTCCTCCTCTCTCAATTTTACTTCGTTAATTTTTTTTCACAATTTAATTCCGACACGTGATAGAAATATGTGAAATTTCAATGTGACATATCTTTTTAAATGTCTAATTGCAATTTTAAATACCTTTTTAAATCTTTGATATGAATAAATTGTTAGAAAAGTTAATGTTTCTATTCCTTTGTGTTTTTCCCCAGATATTGATTAGAAGAATGAAATCATTGTTTTCAATTGTTTTGCTACCCAGACCACTAGAGAATTTATTTAAATTTAGTGACATTGGAAAGCTCTGGAAACAAAAAAAATATACCCTTTTTTTCCAGGAAAATGCACATTCCTATTTAATGACATTTGAATAATAACAACGATAAAGCAATATTATATTTATATCCATGCCAACTTTGTTTCATCAATCTTCTCATGCAGTTCTTCTTTCACTTGGCTTTCATGGTGATAGGATGACAGAGGCAAAAAAAAAATGGCTGTTAATGTCCCTCATAACTAATCAATCCAAATGTTCAAGAAAACCCTACAATATTTACTCTAATTAGATTAATTTTGATGACAGGTAAAAGACTTGTTAAAGTAAAAGGGATTATTAAAAAAATTCTATTAAATGATTTAGCGGTGTTAATATAGATATAAGTGGTTTACTTTTACTTCGGGTTCAAATTATATTTCCCCAATACCCTAACTAAAAAGGAGGGGAAGTAGAGACTCTAAGGGAAGTAAATGAGTGTTTTTAGTGGGTCTAGAACCATGGCCTAAAGAAATAAGAAAATAAAGATAAATAGTTTAACCAACATATCAAATGTACTTGTTCAAGTTAAATTAGACAATTTAAAATATAAATCATTCGTATAAAAATTAAAAATATCAAATTTGAGTGTATAGATTATGTCCAAAACTTATTCATATTACAAGTAATAAAAAATAAATATTCTATACACATGCGGTGGAAACTGAAAGTTTCCACAAGCGCCTTAGTTTTAGGGTATAGAGAGTTAGTTTAGGGTATAGAGTTTAGGGGTTTAGGTGTAGGGGGTTAGAATTTACGGATAATTGTTTCAATTTAAGGTTTATGGTTATAATTTATGGTTATTAAGTTAAAACCTAAATCCTCACCATATTACTCTAAAAACTAAACCATAACTTATAAACTCTAAATTATAACCATAAACCTTAAATTGAAACAACTATCCTTAAATTCTAAACTCCTACACCTAAACCTCTAAATCCTACATCCTAAACTAACTCCTTATACCCTAAAACTAAAACGCTTGTGAAAACTTTCAGTTTCCACCTCTAATGTATAAAATATTAATCTATAAAAAAAATTGACAATAAATTATCACATTTATTCAGAAGAAAATGTAAAAAAAAAAAAATCATACTATTTTATATTTTCCTTGAGATAAACGCTGACCGAAACTATTTAATTAACTAATCATTGCCCGAAGTTATTGGAATATATGGAATTTCAGAATCCAGCCGTTTTGTCCAGTATATGCACCCCGGCTGGTTGTATTACAATTTACAACGTAAATGAACAGTAGAAAATGAGGCGCAATATACATCAATACAAATATAAAAACCAAACTGTTAAATTTTATAATTTTAAATAGTTAGATGAGTAATAAATGTTTGTTGAGTAAAATAAAAGTTTTACGAAAATAGTTAATCCTCAATTAAAAAAAATTAAATTTCGAATATTAATTTTCACTCATTCAAAGATTTTAAAGTTGTGAAAAATTAAAAAAATTACGTGTAAATGGATCATAAGCTTATAAACAATATTAATAATGAATGGACACTCACACTTTAAAGAACAAGGGCAAATGTATGATCTTATAATATTAAGAGGCACGAGTTTTTATATTTAGTAAAATTATATAAAAAAATTAAGAAATTAAGAAGCGTAATTAAATGATCAATATAAAATATAATTTTCTTTAAAAAATAAGAATTTAAAATTTCTACGAATAAAATTTTACTAATACCCTTAATTCATGACGTCTCTTTTTGTTTCTTTTATTTCGAAATAGATGTTACCTTTGTATTATTAATCCATTAATTTGTAAATTGCCAACCCATCTTATCGAATTAAACAACTTCAACAACCCTTTGTTACATCATATAGAAATCATCGTTCAAGCACAAAGTAAGACTAGAACTTGCCCGGCCCATCGATATCGGGGATGTTGACCTTACAATTACTATGTAATTTTCCTTTCGTCATTTCTTATAAACAAATTGTTTCCCCCCCTCAAATGAGCTTTGATTTGAAAAGGAAAAAATAATTATAATTAAAATAAACACAATGAAAGTGAACATTTATTGGGGACAACTAAAGGCATAGTGGACATATAGAGGTACTATTTATAAGAGAGTAACATTGCAGCACAATATTCCCTCTTTGGAACATTGATGTGCTAAACAAGAAGCAAGGCTTCATTTTCTCTGATTATTGCTCACAATGGGAAGTATGGAAATTGAAGCAACACCAAAACCAACCGAGAAAGATGTGAAAGAGGAGGGCGTAGACGATGAAAGCGAGCTGTCTCCGATAGAAGAAGTTCGTCTGACAGTGCCCAACACCGACGATCCTTCACTCCCGGTATGGACTTTCCGTATGTGGTTCTTGGGTCTTCTCTCTTGCGTCCTTCTTTCCTTCCTGAACCAGTTTTTCGGCTACCGAACCGAGCCGCTCGTCATCACCCAAATCACCGTCCAGGTGGCGACTCTCCCCATCGGACGGCTCATGGCTTCGGCTCTTCCCACGACTAAGTTCCGTATACGCGGGTTTGGTTCGAGGGAGTTCTCGTTCAACCCCGGACCGTTTAACATGAAGGAGCACGTTTTGATCACCATTTTTGCTAATGCCGGGAGTGCTTTCGGAAACGGAACTGTTTATGCTGTCGGTATTGTTACCATAATCAAGGCGTTTTATGGAAGGAGCATCTCTTTCTTCGCTAGTTGGCTGCTTATCATCACTACACAGGTTGCTTTAGCCTTTACTCGACCCTAGTTTTGGCTTCAAAGTTCAAAAGTTAACAAAGAACGGACTATACAAGTTTGATTTTTGTTTGATGTTAATGTTATGTTCTTCTTTCTTAAGTGCAGGTTATGGGATATGGTTGGGCGGGGCTACTGAGGAAGTTTGTAGTGGAGCCGGCGCATATGTGGTGGCCCTCTACCCTCGTTCAAGTTTCTCTCTTCAGGTAATTGCTTTGGTCTCCAATATTATATGTAATTGTATTGTACACTTGTCATGAATTTTACTGCGGTTGATATTCCAGGACATTGCATGAAAAAGAAGAAAATAGTGATGGCCAGCGCCGCATATCACGAGTGAAATTCTTTGTGATTGCATTAGTGTGTAGCTTCTGCTGGTACGTTGTCCCGGGTTACTTATTCCTAACATTGCAAAGCATCGCTTGGGTGTGCTTGGCCTTCCCCCATTCAGTGACCGCCCACCAAATCGGCTCAGGCATGAGCGGTCTTGGCATTGGGGCCTTCGCGCTTGACTGGACAACGGTTTCCTCTTTCTTGTTTAGCCCACTTGTTTCTCCTTTCTTCGCCATTGTAAACATCTTCATAGGATATGCCGTGATAATATACCTTGTGATGCCGGTTTCTTACTGGGGGCTTAACCTATACAATGCTAAAAATTTCCCCATATATTCATCGGACTTGTTCACCGCACAAGGTCAGCCTTATAACATTTCATTGATTGTCAACGACAAGTTCGAGCTGGACGTGCAAGAGTATGGCAAGTTAGGGCCGGTCCATTTGAGCACTTTCTTCGCTATCAGCTATGGATTTGGGTTCGCCACTATTGCTTCCACGGTAACACATGTGGCCTTGTTCTACGGAAGGTAAGAATTGTTTAGTTATTTCAGAAGCAAACTTCATTGTTCCTTTTGATATCCATCTTTTAGTAAAAACCAAGTTGATTACAGGGAGATTTATAGTCGATATCGAGCTTCTTCGAGGGAAAAGGCTGATGTACACACAAGGCTAATGAGAACCTACAAGGACATACCTTCATGGTGGTTTTATTCGCTCCTTGCTGTCTCCATTCTTGTCGGTCTTGCACTCTTCATCTTCCTTAAAAAGGATGTCCAAATGCCTTGGTGGGGCCTGATATTTGCTGCTGCACTTGCCTTCTTTTTCACTTTGCCTGTCAGCATAATAGCTGCCACGACAAATCAAGTAATTTAAGATAGCAATTTTGCTTATAAACAAGGATAATGTTCTTAAAATTTTTCACTTAATTGATGAATGTTTATGTTATTTTCCGGCAGACACCAGGGCTGAATATCATTACAGAGTATATAATGGGAGTACTATTGCCTGGACAACCAATAACCAATGTGTGTTTCAAGACCTATGGGTACATGAGCATGGCCCAGGCAGTGTCTTTTCTTAGTGATTTCAAGCTTGGTCATTACATGAAAATCCCTCCGAGATCAATGTTCCTGGTTCAGGTATTATAGTTCACTATAAGATTAATTCCTCTGCATTTACCTCCGTAGTTGTCTTACATTGTTCCATTGTTGCGTTTGCATATCAGTTCATCGGAACCGTGTTAGCCGGAACAGTGAACCTTGGAGTGGCCTGGTGGCTTCTAACTTCTATCGATAACATATGCCATCCAAATCTTCTCCCAGCAAATAGTCCTTGGACATGCCCCAGCGATAGGGTCTTCTTCGACGCATCAGTTATCTGGGGTTTGGTTGGCCCGAAAAAAATCTTCGGCTCCGAAGGGCTGTACTCATCACTTAATTGGTTCTTCCTAGGAGGGCTATTGGGACCAGTTGTAGTATGGCTCTTGCACAAGGCATTCCCAAGTCAGAAATGGATCCCCCTTATCAATCTACCAGTGCTTTTAGGCGCAACTGGCTACATGCCACCGGCAACGACGGTGAACTATTCTTCCTGGATTATTGTTGGAACTATCTTCAACTTCTTCGTCTTCAGGTACCGGAAGCAATGGTGGCAGAGATATAACTACATTCTATCAGCAGCTTTGGATGCAGGGGTAGCATTCATGACAGTGCTGCTTTACTTTTCACTGGGGATCGAGAATAAGAGTTTGAACTGGTGGGGTGCCAGTGCTGATAGTTCCCCGGAGCACTGTGATCTAGCATATTGCCCCACCGCAAAGGGGATTTCGGTTGATGGCTGCCCAACATTTTAAGTTTCACTGTTCAAGTCTGCTATCTTTTTACTACTTTATTTTCTCAGGTCTGAATCAAAAGAAATTCTAATACAAGCTCTTTTACAAATTGTCATGGAAATGAAAAAACTTGACAAGCAAGTAAATACAATAATTACTTCAAACTTAAAGTTGAATGAATGTCAATACAAACCAGTTTGTAATTAATTGTTGGAAGTATAAATCCAAGAATCAAGATACCTTCCACATGCAATTCTTAAAGATTTTCTGTATAGCTTGTTTATCGCCCGTTTAATGCATTATTCTAGGGATGGAGTTGAAGTACAAGTATCCCATAGAATCTGTGAAACAAATTGACACGTGAGAATCATCTTCAGAGATCCGAAAATTCTCCCTCTGCTCTTATCGTGACCTTCTGTTTTCAGTACGTGTCCGACATATATTCCGCCATGAGTACAGTGACACGACCTTTCAAATACATGAAAACATCTTTAGAATCATCACATGATTTTCCTGAATACCATTTTGGATCCTTGTGGTATTCAATTCATGTTGCCAGTCACCAGGACTTAATGTCATCACTGAGTACATCATGGGTTACATGTTACCTGCAGGAAAACCGATAGCAAACCTTTGCTTCAAAACCTACGGATATATAAGCATCATGACACAGGCGCGCAGTTTCCTTTCTAAATGATTTCAAGCTCGGCCATTATATGAAGATTCCCCCGAGAAGCCGAGATTGATGTTTGTAGTCCAGGTATGTCTAAAGCAGAAAGCGAATGTTTAAAGGAAATAAAGACAATAACAAAAGACAAAGAGAATGAAAAATAATCGAGTGTAGCAGGTAATAAATGCTGGTGACAATTTAAAAGGCAAATGTATACAAGAATAGAACAGGATACTTAGTAAAGGATTACTTTATTTGCTGATTCCTTCTCCCATTTGCGTTCTACTATAAGGGTTTAGGAACTGTGATAGCTGGAACAGTGAACCGAATACATTAACATCATACTTCTATATTGATTTTCTTCAGCAGTGTACCAATACTGCAACACATGAAACAAACTTCGCTCTTCGTTCATAGAACAGAATTGAAACAAAAGAGAGAGAAAAGAATATAAAAAGTAGTCTATATTACATCGATACATGATCTTTACAAATCATTTCACTTGACAGCAACTGGTCTTGATGGAGGAGCGGCATATCTGTGGGAGAATCCATGATATAAAGAACCCTGAAGATCATCATCTCCATAGCCGTCGTCGAAGTTTTGAGCATAGCTTAAAGGATCGTACCTAAAGCCACCAACTGGTCTTGGTTGTTTTGGCATGAAAGTTGCCGTTATGCTATTGCCTAAAGCTTTTATTTTTCTTTTGGTGCATGGAAGCTTTAGCTTGAGACGACCCCAACAGGATAGCAACCCTTCTTCTTCCTTAGGTTTCTCCGAAGCTGAAATCTTCTCCATGGGTTTTGAGAGCACTTTTAAGATATGAAAAACAGATTTTTGTTGATGAAAAGGTTTGTGAGGTCTCTAGATTTTGTCTCGCTTCATTTAATTTGGATTTTGAGTGTGTGGTAGAGAAACGCATTTGTCTAAAAGGATCAGTATGGGGGGAAAGTGTGTATTCCTTTTGGTTTTTAAGGGAAAAAAACAAAGAAAGAAAGCAAGGTGAAACTGAGAAGTGATGCAGACAAGGTGAAGGAATCTCTAAGGTGAGGGAAAGACAGAGCGAGTGAGGACTGAGGAAATTATTTGTCGCTATTTATTTTCGCCAAGCAATATCGAGTACGTATGCAACAATTTTTCACCTTTGGTAACGCTGAAGAAGCAGGGTCGATGGGGCCAATCACCCCTCACTTTTTAAAAATTAACGCTTACACTGCAACTGCATGCAAGAAAAATTATACAAATATATAAAGTTATCAAAATTTACGTATTAAAACAATAATATACAAATTATATGTCTACGCAAAAGTTCATGTTGTTGTAACAATGGAGAATTTGATATAGTAACTTGGAGTATAAAAACACAAGTGTTAAATTTAACCCTAGAAAACCATAGTTGAAATTCCTAGTTACGAGATTCGCATTGATCTTCGTTATTTTTTTTACGGTGAAAATATCCTAAAATAAGTAAAATATGGTGTGATGCCATTTAGAGGGGTAGAACCTTTTCGGTGCCCCTACATATGTCTCACGCTCAAAATTAATTTTAGGGTTTAAAATTTTAGATTAGGGGTTGTGGCTAAAGTTTAAGGAATTTAGGGTAGGTTGTATTTTTAAGGTATATGGTGTAAGGTTTAAAATTTAAAATTTAGGGTTATAACTTAGAATTTAATTTTATAGTATTTTTTTAGTGTTGAAACATATGTAGGCGCACCGAAAAGAAGGAGACAAATTTTATCCATTTAGAGGGGAAACTTTTGGGGTGGATATATCACTTGCTTTAAGATATGGCCAATGAGCTAATGGTCCCTTCAAATCATGTGATTCAATTCAAGCGCGCAGCCATTGGTTTCCTTATCTGGTTCGGTTCATACAATATTTTCCTACTGGCAGCTGTCAATAGGTCCAACACTCGTCTCGTCCAGTAGCGGGCCTGGGATCACCAGCAGCAGCAGTTTTACTGTGTTCAATGCTTTGGGCATCAGCCGAAAAGATCGGCGATTGTTTTGCTGGCTGCAGCATCAGATAAGCCCAAGACCCGGATAAGTCATCGTTTTCGCTAATGAAGTAGCATTCCTCCACCGATCTGCTCGGCTGATAGAACACTGGCATAGGAGTTAGCCTGTTAGAAAGGGTACTATCTCTAACAAAAGCAGGAGTTTTCCCCTGAGAAATGTATCGACCAAACTCATTTAAGTGCTCGTAAACAAAAGAAGAAGAAGAAAAATGCCCTTGGAAAAAAGCCCCCATAATGTGTAAAGGGAAAGAGAAAGGGAAATTTTTTAAAAAAAATTTAATTTAGTGTTATTTGTTTTTGAAAAAAAAATATAATTTTGTTTAGTTTATAAAGAAAATTTTCATTTTAGCATACCTATTTAAAAAATATTTTAAATTTTATTTTTTAATTTTTAGTTTTTAGATCTGTCACTTTCAGAAAAATTTTATTTAATAACAAGTGATGTAATGCCATGAGAAGCAATGAAATATCATATGCCTATAAAATGAATGGAATTAGTCTGCATGTGTTCCAGAAAAATAAAACTTGTTAAAAATTTTTATGTCTTTTTATATGTCTTTTTCAATAATTTTAGATTATTGACAATATAAGGGAACACAAAATGGTTGTAGAGGAATTTTATTCTCCATAAAGCACCTTGTAATAAACAAACTAATTGATATTACATTAAATATGGCATGCACCATACTACATCTTCACATGTACTTGTTCTGCTGAACGTTTCTTCACAGCATCTCTATAGTATAATTCATTTAGCAACTATAAAACTTTATCTTGCTTAAAAAATTGTGGATGTAGATTAAGAGCACACTTTGCAAAGCATATCAGCTAACAATCTTGAGTTTTGACAGGCGAATTTAATTTCTCAATTTTAATGTTAAGATTCAAAACTCGATATTGTTTAAACAATTTAGCCTCTCTTCCTGCCAGCAGTGGCGGACCTACCATAGTTCATGGTAAGTCCCATGACCTACCATTATTTTTTAGGTAAATTATATTTGTGGTTATCAATGTATTATATTATTTTATTTTAGACACCAAATTATTATTTTTGGTAAAACCTCACTAAAACTATGTTTTTCCAAATTTAGTTAATAATATTATATATTTTTCTATTTTGGTCAACAACCTATTGTTTCTTTTTTGAAATATAAAATGTTTTTTTTCATTAGAGAGTAGAAAGGAGGAGCTTGACTTGGCTATACTAGTTGATAAAATTGTATAAAAGCCTGAGTAAGGAGGTGACAGCCTATAAATAGAAATTCTCTACTCATTTTAGTGTCTCTATTTATGTTCCACGTTAAAAAAATTAAATTTAATATTTAAGATTAATATTTAAATGTAGAATTTAAGAAATTAAAGATAAACTATATTTTTAGGGTTTGAGTTTTAAAATTTAATATTATAAATAAAAAATTAAATTTTTAGTATTTAACGTAAAAAGTAATTGATTTTTGTTCACAGCCTACATGTTGCAAAGGTAAGAGCTGTTAATGGAAAATTTAAGTTTGGAACGTCGAAAGATAATATGGAATTTATACCAACATTCCCATTGAGCCCAAAGACACACTCACCTAGATTAATCCTAATGCAATGCTAGGCCTGGAGTTAGAGCCGTTTTTGAGATTTTAGTAGTCCAAAAGCGAACTAAAAAATTAGACATTTAATAATAAATATTAAAAAAATAAAATTTAAAAGTAGGCCCTTAATACCAAGTATTAGAAAAAAAAATTAGGCTCCTAATAATAAATATTAAAAATGAATTTTAAAAGTAGGCCCCTAATAACAAGTATTAGAAAAAAAAAAGGTTTCTAATAAAAATAAATTTTAAGAGTATGTTGGTAATAACAAATATTGGAAAAAAAATCATGTCCCTATTGGACCCCTAATAACAAATATTAAAAATTTAATTTTAAGAGAATAACCCTAATAACAAATATGGGTGAATTGAGCCCCTAATTATAAGTATTAGAAAAAACCGGGTTTAATAACAAGTATTGAAAAAAAATTAAGAGAATGTCACTAATAATAAATATTGGGAAAAATAGTCACCTAATAATAATTATTGAAAAATTAGATCCCTTATTAAAATTATTGAGAAAAATTAAATTTTAAGAGTAAGCCCCTAATAATAAATGTTAGAAAAAATTGAGTCCAAATAATAAACATTAAATAAATAAATTTTAAAAGTAGACTCATAATAATAAAATATTAAAAAATAAATCTTAATATCGAATATTATAAAAAATGGCCCTAGATGGGCGCCCCTCCTGCCTATGCCCAGGGACGACACTGCCTGAAAGACACAGAAACAACGGTCGAATACGGTTGAGTTTGAAAACAATTTTAGTGCAGAGCTTAAACCTGAGTTTTTCCAAATTTTCAGTGAGGAACTTGGAGACTATCAGTGCTAGGGGTGTCGAGTTGAGCCCGAGTAGTACTATGTTCGATTCGATTCGATAAGAATTTGAGTCGAGCACAATATTATTGGGTTCGATTCGACTCGTTAAAAATTTGAATCGAGTTCGAGCTCGAATTGAATAGTAACCAAACTTTGTTCACATCTCTATTCATAATAATAATTGTTGACTGGATTTATTCAACAACAATATTATTAATATTATCCAACAACATACATTTTAGTTCACTTTAATTTTAAAAAAAATTAGTATATTATATTTTCGAGTAGCTCGTGAACTTTTCGAGTCGAATATAAACATTCAAACTAATTGAACTCGAGTCGAATTCAATCGAATAAAACTTTAACCAAAATTTAACCAAATCAGAGTCAAGTAACTCACAATCTTTCTCGTTTCATTCACCACCTTATCAATGCTATATTTTTTTCATGAAAGAGACGTGCTGGCGCGCATAAAAAATTGGAAGCTTTTACGGTGACAATGTTCCTCATATAAAATTGAAAGGCCACGACCCAGCTGTCAAACTTTGTTAAATTTACCCACTCATCTGTCGGGTTAACAATCAACATGGAGACTGCTCTTGAACAAAAAAAAAAAAAAATCAACATGGAGGCTGCTGCCTACCACCGCATTGTACACAACCTACCTACCAGTACCAGATTTCAAAATAATGAATTCTCTCTGCTGCTACTTCCCATGTTACAGACAGGCAGCAAAATTTTCCAACATTAGGTAACAAGAAATCAAAATTCAACAAGTAAACCAATCTCTTTTTGACACACACGGGCCTTGTTTTAGTTTAAAAAATGTTGTTGCTTTATTTTAGAACCAATTTCCACTTCCCGCAGGCTTGTGCTTTCGACTGCCTTCGAATTAAGGACTTACGATGGGGTCCTGGCCTGGAGACCTTGGAAAACCAAAGTGTTAGGTAATCCACGTATCTTGTCTTTGTTGAGTTTTTTTCTTTTTAAAAATTGACCAATCATTAATTGGTAGAGAGAATGTTATGTTTTTCTTAATGTTATGAGAAAAAATAGATGATTTTATTAAATATAATGGGGGTTTTAAATTTATTTTTCCATTAAATATAATATTAAAATAAAATAGGCTTAAAGGTCAAATTGACCCTCGATGAAAAATTAAAAAAAATCAATTAAGCTCTTATGAAAAATATGCACCCAATTTAACCCTCATAATTCAAATTTCACCCAATTCGGCCCCCCGTTATTTTGACCGTGTTGACCGTCAATGTCATCTAACGATCAAAATATAGGACGTGTGGCATCAAAATCGATTTTTAAAAAAATTCTAAATATATATATATATAATTATAAAAATTAAAAATACAAAACATTAATTTAATTTAATTTTTTTCTTATTTTCATTTATTTTTTATATAAAAAACATAAAATATTTTTTTCTCTAAAAACCCCAAAAGTTTTATTTCTTTAAAAAAAGCCTCATAAATCCCGAAATCAAGAATTAGCACCGAATCAACCACTGGCCACTCCTCGTCGCAGGAAAACCCCCGTTCTCCCTCAATATTTCTTTTCACCAGTACCGTCGTCTGTCACATTACCAACAACTTCCACCGTCGATTAAATTGATTTGAGGAGTTGGGAATGTAGGGTTAGGGATTTGAAAAGTTTGGGCATTTTGAAAATTTTTGAAAATTTGGGATTCTATAATTAAAAATATATTTTAAAAAAATATAAATTTTTAAATATTATTTCATTATAAATATTTATGTATTTTTAATAATTATTAAAATTACTTTATATTTTTTTAATTTTATGTAAAAATATTTTTTTTATAATTTTATACATAATTTTATTTTTTTACACATTTAAATATTTTTTAAAATTTAAATATATTTTTATATTTTTTTAATTTTTAGACGTGGCACGTCCAGAATGTGCCATGTGTCACCATCGTAATAACAACGACCAACTTAACGAAATGGCTAAATTGACTTTTTAATTTTTCGTTGAGGGCAAAGTTGGGTGTAATTTTAATTATGAGGGCTAAATTGAGTGCAAAATTTTTATAATTACTTTATTTTTCGTTAAAAGTCAATTTGACCTTTAAGCTAATAAAATAATATCATCAATACTAGTAAATTTTAGTTAAAATTATTAAATGACTTTGTCTAACCTATGCATACATGCGGGGTAGAAATCGTCTACCTCCTAGTCATGCCTCCATTTATGACTCCACAATAAAATTAAGGGTTTAGAGTTTAAGGTTAGGGCTTAAGGTTATGGTATAAGAAATTTAAGATAAGGTGTATTTTTTAGAGTGTAGGGTATAAGGTTTAGGATTTAGGGTTATGGTTCCTAATTTAATTTGTAAGTGTTTTTAACATGAGGCATAAATGGAGGCATAGTTAGGAGGCAGATGATTTTTACTCGTTAAACTTAAAGGTCATTTAAGAGCTTGCATTAAATACAATATTCTATTAGAAAAAATCTTATCATTCAATGTATCACAAAATTTTAAAAGATTCTATTGAAAGAACTCTTATTCGATATATTATTAAACTCTAAACAATAACCTTAAAATCATAAACCATAAGACCCTAAATTCTAAAACCTAATACATTAAATGAGAGTTTTTTCAATGAAATCTTTTAAGGTTTTATAATTCATTGAATGATAGGATTTTTTTAAATAAAATCTTGCATTTAATGCAAACTCTTAAATGACCCTTAATTTATATATTTAAGTGTAAATTAAATAAAATCTTATAAAATTTAAAAATAATTAATGATCAATTTTAGATACAAATAAACTTTTCATGAATTAGATGCACTTTCATTAAAATTAGTCAGATTTGGTCTGGTTAAAGAGATGCTGTCACGAGCTTATTTACCAATACCCGTTAAAATATTAAAGAACAATACATTAATGACAAAAAATAGTTGGAAATATATATAAACATTAGGAAACAATTGATTTATTAAGCTTAAAAATAGTCTAGGAGTAAGCACAATCGCTTATTCGCTTTTTACGGTCCACCTTTTCTTCAAAATATCTTCACTCCTCTCTAATATCTTCGTCCTTTTATCAATAAATTAATCATCCCACGTTTGAAACTAAACTGAAAGTTGACACGTGTTTATAAAAGGCAGGGAGGTTGGGAAAAACATTTTTTCTCGACAATTTTTTATTGGGTAAAATGCCCATTTAGTACCCAACATATTATTGTATTTCTGGTTTGGTGCCCTACCTATTATTGCTTGTAAAATGATGTCTAACGTTATATTTTTCTTCTGTTTTGGCACCCAACCATTAACTATTAACGGAAATAATGACGTGGCTCATTTTTTATATGGGATAATAACAATTTTAGTCTAAAAAAATTTACATTTTTATCAATTTGGTCTAAATTTTATCAATTTAATCACCATCTTAAAATTTTGGGATAAATTGCAAATTTCCCTTTTTCCTTTCTTCTCCCCCAAACCCATCTTTTCTGTCAACCCTGCATCATCGGTCGCCGTTTCATTTTCACCCTCTGCTCCTACATTTTAAAGTTAGTCCAAATTCGAACCACCGTATTATATTTGATGATTTTCAACAAATACAATTGCTGAGGAGTGGGTGAAGGTGAAGTCTGTTGTGCTGGCGAGGCAGATAAATCCTTCTCCCCTCGCACTTCTAAAGCCCTGTCTATTAACTTTGGAAAGGCATGTTTTACATCTTCAATAATACAAAGTCGTTTGTTAAATCATCTAATCATAATCAACCCTCCAAGTACATACATATATTTAATGCCAAATCTTAATCCTCCCAAACATATCAATTTCCATGGCTAAGCTGTTTATGCTCTGCTTTTTTGCCTTTTTTTGCTTTGCATTAACAAGTCATGCATCCACTGATCCACATATGTTGTTGGGGACACTTCTGTCTCACATAAGCATTTATATTGATTTTTGGGCTGCTGGCAAGAGATTCAATGTTGGTAATGTTCTATGTAAACGTTTTTCTTGCCTTTTTTTTTCTCCAAACGAGATTTAAAAAAAATTCGCTCCAAGTTTAAGTGACAAATTTCAGTTTGGTTCTTGTTTTTCTAGTGTTTCAATACTCATCATCTCACAACGTACATAAACAAGGATACAAAAGAGAATTTTGAAACTTGCAATACACCCTTAAAGCATGTATCATTTGCACTACACCCCTAAACTCAAATTCAAACCCAAACTCTCCAAAGAAATTGAACAGTTTTGATGGAAGAAGAAAAATGGATAATTTGCAATTTTGCCCCAAAAATTAAGATGATGTTTAAATTAAAGGATTTTAGACTAAATTGATAAAATATATAAATGTTTTGTGCTAAAAATGTGATTATACCAATCTACTCCATCATTTTCGTTAATTTTAAACGGCCGGGTATCAGAACAGAACAAAGACACATACCGTAAGGTACCATTTTGCTAAAAATAATAAATAAAATACAAAAATAGAAATATAATAATAAGTTGGGTGCTAATTAGGTAGTTTACCTATTATTTATTTTGCAAAGGGAAGTTTCTTTTGTTTGATGTACCCACAAATTTTTTGCCCTTCCCATCCAGCAGTTGGTTTGCTTGCCAAAGTTTCCGTTCTGCAATATATTTTAAAACTGTTTTTAGAGTAAAAATAATATATATTTAAAAACTATTTTTGAGTAAATAATTTAAATGCATTTTTAAAAATTATTGATTTATCTTTGTTTACACCACTAAATATTTTATATTTTTAAAAATAATATTTAAAATAGGCATTTCCATTCTTAAAAATATATTTTTTACAATAATATTACATTTTTATTTTAAACCAAATAATCTAAAAATAATTTTCAAATTAACCCTAAATCCATAATTTGAAAAGGATAAAGTATACAAAATAGTCACTCAAATAAACATTATAGAATAGTGATAAATTTTGGATAAAACTAAAATTTATTTTTATAATAGTTCAATAAATTGTAGTGACCATTTTTAATAATTTAATAAAGTTAAATAACTATTTTATAAAAATATAATGTTTAATAATATTTTTTTAATTTCAGAACTTTAGTGGCCAAAACAATCTGTTCTACTTAGTTTCGTTGCCATTGTGTATTTTAACTTTTTTATTATTTTTTGATGGCGTGGAAACCGGCTACTCAAACCTAATATAGCGGCTTAGCCGGTTTTCAGGTGAAAACGAAACAACGGCTGTCTCCAAAAACCCGCAGATTATAAAAAAAAGAACAATTACTACTATTGTAAAAGCCAAGCTCGAGCTTTAACAATTGTTTGATTAATGAATAGTTTCTATTTAATTAATTACGTAAGAACCAGATTAAGTGGGGGCATCCTTCATTTACCCTCCCCCACATTAACTTACTCTTTTTTTAATTAATTCCCCTCCATCTCTCGTTTGCCACCGATTCAGATCTTTTTCTCTCTTTTCTCCTTCTTCGTGTTCTTCAGCTTCTAGCTTCTTCAGGTATAATTTTCTTTGTCTCCTTAAACTAAGCAGATCTATTTTTTATATTCGTTTTATTTGTTCTTCTTTTGATTAACCTAAAATATTCATAATCATATTGTTGTTTTTGTTTTAGTTTTGAGCTTGCACTCTCAGCTTTAAAGATGAATGCTGATTCTTTTTCTGTAAAGTAATTTGTAGTTTGAGATTTTTACGAAATGTTATTTTGCTTTGATTCTGAAGTTGTTACTGATGGTGGTTTAAAATCCGCTTGGTTACCGAGAAAGTGACTGAAAAGAAAGGCATAAGATAGAATCATACTTTTTTGTTGAAAACATTTCTACGACAATCTATTTTTGACATGTTTTCTCAAGTTTTCTCGCTAACGAGCTGGAAAAATGGAGTGTTTTACATCTACGGTAGAAACACTGTTGTAGAATCTATGTCTAGCATTTCATTCTATTTATTGCATTGCAACTTCTTTTTTCTGCTTTTTTGTTCTAAAAATCATTTATATAGGAGTTTGACATTTTGGACTATTTTCAGGTAAGATTAAGAAGGAATGGCGAGAGCTTTTTAGATTCAACGCAATTTAGCTTTTAGCCTCGAGGTAATTTTTACTGTTATTCTTCTTAAAATTTTCATGTCTGCTATTTTTTAATAAAAAAGTCTGATCTCTTGCAGTTTTTTGAATAGTGTGTTAGCACGGTTCGCCTTCTTTAGTTTTGATTGGGTCACTAAAAAGCAATTGCATGATTATATCACTATAGTTTCAACTTTCAATTTTAACATTTTGTTTTACTGAATGATCTTTGATTACCACTTCTTCTACACTGAGATGCGAAATCATGGTATACACGTTTTCGCACAGTTCTCATCTTCTGTTTTTTGTTCTTTACAAATTAACATTCCACTACTTCCACGTTCTAATATTTTTTTTAATTAAAGTGAAAAAATAGAAGTTTGTTGTTATTTTGTTTTTAAAAGGTAGCCTATATGATAACTATATAAAAAGTTTTCTTTTACTTGCCACTACTTTTTCATTGGATATGCAGGCATTTGTTTTGAATCAGCTAAACATTTTAGTAATTGTTAAATATAATTGAAGTTGAATTATTCTGATCAGGAAAAAAACTTTTTAATTAAAAGGTTTGACCGTTATCCTTACTCAAACTACTTATATTCCAACCAAAAGTAATGAAATTCAGTTAACAGGTGTGCGCGTGTATATATATACAAGTCTTTCATTGTGTCCTCAACTGAATTTTGTGGGATTCATAATCAATTTTCTCTTGATTTTTTATCACGCCTATTCTTTTCGTACGACGTCTTAGTCCAAAAGCTTTCAAATTGTTTACAAGACTGAGCTCATTTGAAGTTTCAAATCTTTCAAGCTATTGTTGACCTCATTTCAAATCAAAGAACAATCATCTTTTTCATGATCACAACTTACTTCTTAGAGATTCAGCACGTGTATTAAGGATTAGGATATGTGTAATGCCGATGCCAATTCCTTAGAAGAATTTGCAGTATCTTAAACCCAAATACTGATTGGGGGATTGGATTTTGCCTTGTCGGATGAGAACTAAGTATATTTGGGTTAAATTAGCAAAGTGAGATTATAGAGAGATGGGGTATGAGTATATACATTCGTAATGTGGTTTATTATTGATGGTCTACATTCCTTAAGGTTGAAGTGGATTTATGTTAGTTCTAAAAGTTTTGACAAGTTGAAGTTGACTAATGGAGTGATGCACTTTTTTTCTTGCTAAAGCTATGGAACCTGTCTTTGTATGTTCAATATGTATGTGTAGGCATGTTTATGTGATTTGGCATCTTTAGATCTCTTGGAACACATAGCTTGTAACTGAATGAAAGCAAACAAAATGATTGATGTGGGTGCTAGCTTGAGATTAAGGCTTAATTTAGTTGTGCTGTAAAGAGGCAACTAATTCTCGGTAGATGGTAAAAAATATTCTTTCACTTGCAAAACATGCACACTATCCTGAATTAAATTTGTTATTTAAGCTGATAAAAGCTAAAGTCTGCACTTTCTAGGCAAGCGTTGGATATGGAACTTCAAACATGTCAAATCTGGCTCTGATGGAAGAAGACAACTTCAAATCATTTAATCTACAAAATATATAGTTTAAGCAGTAATAATTTTTTTCTGGCATGACCTATGCTGAAGTTTTCTTTTCCAAGCCCTATATTAACCCTACCTCCAAAGAACCACAGAGCATGTTTCATCATATGTGTTGGAGTTTTGGAGGAAGGAAAAAATTTCAGCGTCAAAATTATAGTAAATTATTTTTCAATGGTCATTACTAACTGGTATTTAGTTTTATGTCTGTATGTTGGAAATTTTTTCCGCTGCTTTAAAACTAGTTCTTCAAGCCCTTCTAGTTCATGTTTTTGGGTTCATCAAGCCTTTGCGAAAGGGTGATGAGCTGGTAATTAATGTTCTCTTTTCTTTCTCTTGAATGGTGATGTATACGTATGAGTTTATTTCTTTGCTTTTTCCTCCCTTTACTTACCGCAAGAAAAAAGACTTTAACGAACATTGGAATATAGCTAAACGTGATTACAAGGGTCGTATTTATGTTCTATTTTTCTCTTGCTACACTTGCATTTATATTACGGTTCAAAAGTTAGGTTATTTTGATAGTGCATAATTGTTTGAGTCTTTCTTTTCAATATGTTGCAACCCTCCTCCTTTATCCGGGCTTGGGACCGGCTGTGTTCACAAATTTAGGCATTTAGTGTTCGACAAGCGGAGTTATTGCAGCATATGCTTAAAATTCCTTGTTAAATACACTGCTCTTGTTCTAAGCACTCAATTTTTATGGTATCTAGTATTGGGTTCGTTACCTTGTGATGTTTATATGCTGTCCAATTTTTCAGTGCTTTGATCTGACAGTTTGCTGACATTGAATGCAGCCCGAAGTTACTTTTAAGGCCCATCATTTCAACAGGTAAATGTGCGCTGTTTATGTGAATGCAAGTCATGTAGAAGATACTTGTTCATCTTCTTTTCGAGCAGTAAACTAGAAACACGATCCTGTGGTTTTCTTACTTTGAAATCTCACTATCATCTACTTATATACATTGTTTTCTCTTAATATTGTTCATATTAACTAATCATGATATGTATTAAATATTGAAGAAACTTAGTTTCACCTTTTGTCATGTAGTCTTGGGAACATATTATAACTATGGTATTTCCTTTTGTACCCTGAACTGGTTTTCTCACTGTTATATGGACCTTTCTTTTTCCATAGCAGATCGTGATATCAGTTTATAATAGAAAATTGGTTTGAAGTAAAATTACATTGAGCTGAGTGCATCTTGTTGCTGATTTTTTCTATATTTCATTTATTGTTTGTAGCTTCACCTATGCAAATATTAATATCTTTCTGAAGCATCTTGTTGCTGTTTATATGTTCCATGACATAACTACAATAAGTTTTTTCATATTAAAATCAACTTAAATAAGTGTAACTACACATGGAATAAATGTCCATTTTCTACTTTATATATCTTTCTTTATTACACTTAATGTATCTCTACATAATTAGCTTGGTTTTCTTGATCATCACACTGATGCTAAATGTTCATTTGTTAAATCATTTCAAAACAATGTTGTTTTGCTGAATGATTGGTGGTTTTAACATAAAACATCTTACTATGAGAAGCGTAACTTTTGGAACCATGAGCTGTTTGTTGATAGAAATCGAGTGACATCCAGTCCCACTTTGATGCATTTTCTTTTGCTAATGCAATTGCAATCTGGTGCAGTTACCACGAAAAAGTTTGCAGATCAATTTGTGGCAAAGTAATTGGTATTTGAAATTTGAATCATAATCATCCACCATAAGGAGGAAAATTACCCCAATTTTGTAGCTCTTGTTGGTGTTTCGTAGTTTTGTTGCTGTGGCTGGCTTAGCTGGAGATGGACAGGCACATGTGGATCCTCCTCAATGCTTTGACCATTTGTGACAAACAATTTTTTGTTTGTTCCATAAACCTGGATGGGAAACTTATCTGTTGAGGTTGGTTTTTAAACATCTCATAGATACATGACAAATGTTAGTGCTTGAGTCTTTCTGATATCTCTAGGCTGATTGATATTTTTATGAGCCATTCAAATTTATACCTTCTTATATAATTCCATGTTTTCTAGATGAATTAGGTTTACCTTTTTATAGAGTTCAATATTTTCTTTATGAATGAGGTTCCCCTGCAATGAGACAATTTAGGCACTTAGAGTTGATTCAGTAATGAGACAATGCAACTTAGGTTTACCTTTCTGGTCAGTTCTTGAATTTCATCCATTAAAATTTGGTCCTACAGCAGTGGGGTAAATATTATCAACATAGAGTTGCTTTATTTTGTATGCTATTTTGAATTCAAAAACTGACAATGACATGGAAATAGAAATCTCGAACCTTCTTCATACGGACCCCACGAAGGCTCATTTCCAATTGGCTCTCCAAATTCTGCAAATCTTTTACCGTCAATCCAGTAAGTTCTTCACCCATCATTTGCCTGTTTTGGTGTGCAGAAGCATATTTTTAGTCTATAGGATTTTTTCTTAGACATAAAAGCTTTTCATAGACACAATGAAATTCAATGGATTTTTTTATCGCTTTTCTATTTTGAGGTCAGTTTTACTTTTGATGCATTCAATGCTTATAAGGGTAGATATTAAATCTGCCTTTTACAGACATAAGTTTATGTCTAGGATCATCATCTCTGTGTGTTCGCCTTAATTTAAGAATGAATGATTCATTTAATCTGATCTCCAAATATTTGAACCATGATATAGAATATCCTAAGCATAATTGCATCTAAAAGGTTGGAATAGATAGTTACAACAGGTTCAAGGAGAAAGTTTGCTATTCATGTAAAAGAGGTTTCTTGATTCTGCATTTTTTGCTCGTTTTACTTTCCCATTTATGTCTGCTATGATGGATTTATATGGTATAAAAATAAAAATACCTGTGATTTTCTTGCAGGTTTTGTAGTTGTTGTCTCAGAACTGCTGCCTCCCTTTGCCAGAACTGAAAAATAAGATTGATACCATGGTAAGATTCACAATCACAGCTTTTATAGTATTGACAATGCTCATAATGACCACTATTAGTTATAGGTAATTCACAAAAGAACCAAACATATGTAGACCCAAGGCTCTTGCTAGATGATTTTTTTAAAAAAAAAAATCTTATAGAGGAAGCTGCATTATGAATTAAATTAATGAGTTTAGTCGAAGCAGTAGTTTGATAGTTTAATTATTAGGATGGTAAGTCACTTCTAGGGTCCTCGGTGTACTTGTCAAAGTTACATTATAAGCTACTTAGCTCTTGCTGTGGAGAATGTAGCGATCTAAAACTGAGGGGAAGATAAAACAGGTTTTTCTATTGTCGACCTTTGTACTTATTTCACGATGGTGAACTAGAATTTCCTTTTTTGTGGACAACCCTTTTATTGGAGATTTCAAAGCTTAATCTGAACAAACATCTGCCCAATCTTCAAAGAGGAAGACAGGTAGAGAGAATAA
Organism: Hibiscus tridactylites; assembly: GCA_958450335.1. Classification (NCBI taxonomy): domain Eukaryota; kingdom Viridiplantae; phylum Streptophyta; class Magnoliopsida; order Malvales; family Malvaceae; genus Hibiscus; species Hibiscus tridactylites. Next base: position 84,228,586 of record OY288275.1, on the reverse strand, counting down.
CCTATTGACAACGGCTTTCTAGATTAAGCAATTATCATGTGTTTACATAGGAAACTTTGAAGCTAAATGCAATGTCAGTAAGCTTTGCAGGTTGAATGGCATGACTATGAGACAGCACCAGTAATCTCCTTTTCACATTCTATCGCTTCATATTGACGTAAGGTGTGTTGCCTTGCTCCACCATTACAATTTACATGAGAAGAATCTTTTCATGATGACTTCATACTGTTGTAATCTAGGAGAATAAATCGACCGAGAAGGAAAGAATAAAAGAATTAAAGCAAAGACAATTTTGATTATTGAATTAGGAGATTACAAGAGTTTAAATAAACTGAGTAGCTGATTTCTAATAGGACTTTTCTGCTAAAGATAAAATTCTACAAAGACTCCTAATACTTGTCTTTCTTATCATAAAAGACTCAAAAACTAATGAGTAATGAGATTACTACTACACAGCTAATTCTGACACTCCCCCTCAAGCTGGTGAGTAAATATCTGTCATTCCCAGCTTGATGATGTTCTAGAAAAATCTTGCTTGTTAGCCCCTTTGTGAATATCTTTCTATTGTTTGGGCCCTGTTGATAACAGATTCATGCGTGATAGAGCTGGCTATCTCGGCTGAACGAGTAGGGTTTTCTGACATGTTTAATGGGTGAAAATTTTCTGATCAGGAACAAAACCTAAGATGACACCATGTCGTAATCTCAGAGAATAAATAGAAGGGGAAGGAAAGAATAAAGGAGTTAATGCAAGACAAATCTGTTGAGTTTAAATAAGCTGTTTCCTATGGTTTATGATAATACTACCTATCTTTTGTAAACTAAAGGTCCCAATCCCTGAAGAAAAGAGGATTTTGGTGGGTGACTGGGTGTATTGACCAACATAGGTTTATACATCTTAAATATAGACTTGATCAGGAGCAGATATAGTTTTATAAATATTATTGTATATTTTGATCAGATGCATGAGACTAAATTAATTTTTATGTTGCCTAGTGGAAAAGGTTCTGAGTGTTGGATTATTCAAACTTGTTCATATTCAAAGTCCCTGGCATCACCTTAAGGCCGACGTTTACGCTGGACCTCTTTTCTTTTACTTGATGTCTTCCAATTTGTATCCTATTGGTTCTGTTTCCAAAATCCTGTGGCTCTGAGAAATGAACAGTCTTATCATGGTAATTTAGTCTATGGATGCAATTAGGCATTCGTATTCCAACACTCACAAGAGGAGTTAAATGGTGTACATTCAAATCAATTATGATCTTTAAGGTTTTGGTGCTGTAAACTTTTTGGTCAATAATTGCAAAACTCTAGACCTGACGAAAATCTCTACTTGTAAATTTTGCATTCATTTTGAGTCAGTATTTCATACCCGCTGCAAACCTGGAAAAGAAAAAACTGGTTTGTTGCTCTTCTTGTTCAGCGAAAACAGTGTATGCGAAGTTGTGAATGGTGAACTTCGCACATCACATTTTAGGTATGCTTGTAAACGTTTGGTCCATCAAATGGGAAACTATTTAGCCTTTCAATCTTACCTTCTCTTTTTCCAGTATAAGCTACAAGCATGCAGATTCACTGATGATGAAACTATGCATTCAGCATGCTATGAAAGGTAAAATCCAAGAAATTTGAAGATCAAGTACCAAAGAATACCTTGACTTCAGATGTTGGATTCCCCGGTTGATTTTCCTCCTTTGCTTTGTTGTGTCGCTCAATTACTGATCTCATGCTGGCAAAGAAAAGATTTGAATTACATCAGAAGTTATGTAATTCCTGAAGGCTTATGAAAGATAAGGAAAGCAGACAAAATGATCACATAAAACGGGCTCCGTAAAGTATAATGATATCTTCTGTCAACATCTCTGCGTTTGATAACTCCCTTTTATATAAAACTGGTAACATCTGACAGTTGTGGTTATATTAATCAACCATGGCGGCCTTCCAGAAGCATAAACCGGCTGGTGAAAACTGAAGTTTCAATCTTAAAAGTAAGTTTTTGTTTTTGTTAAATATGAAAGTTCGGTCTTTACTAGTCCGAATGTTGCTATCTCTTTCATGCTTGCTTTATTTTATATTTAGCTTGGCTTTTCAACTATAACATTAGAACCACAGACTGCATTCTTGCTAAACATTTAATCTCTACTTTGCCGCCTTGCATTTCCCTCGCAACTTTGTTGCTGAATCTAGTTATTGAAAGAGTCATCATTTGAGAAAAGATCATTGATCCTATTGTTATGTCTTAATTCTCCATACGGTAGGGTTTGACTTCATGATCACAATGTATGCATGTTTCTATGTTGCCCGGACTTGGAGGTGAGTATTGCATAGGGTATATGTACCATAAATTGTACCCTCCCAATGCCATCCCACTTTCCCAATTTGAAAATTGTAATCGTACCCAAAAACAAGTACTCTCGTGTCGTACATATTTTGGAGAAAATGAAGAATCAGGGTAGTAGTGTTTCGTTTGAAGTTGCTTTTGACACGTTATTTCAAGATGTTACAATTTGTCACCTTTTTTACCAAACTGAATCTCCCTTCTCCATGCAACTGTATGTACAAGTTGTGCATGGTGATTTTCGTTAGAATCACTTTTCATGTAATATTTTCCAAAAGCCTACCCCATATTTGTGGTTTCAGTACGTGCAAATCCTTCATTAGAATGTTTGGCTTTAGGGCTTGGGTTGTTATTGGACAGTAAGGGCTCCTAAATCCCATAAAACTAATAATTAATTAGGAATCATGTTTCTGATTTTAAGAGAGAATATTAAGTTTGATTGAATCTTAGGATGATTAACATCTTTTTAACTAGAAATACATGTTGGGTTCAACAAGATCTCTTAGACATGTTTATTTAGTAAAAATAAATAAACTTGTTTTTGATACTTTAATTTAAAATTTGACTATTTGTGGTTGAGTCAAAAGGTTTGATGGAATAAATGTTTTTCTATATAAAAAATGAAAAATATTCTTGAGCTTGACTTGGCAATTATTGAATTATTTTTTAGTTCAACAAGGATTACTCACTATGACAGATAATGAAAACACGTCGAACTCGTTCATTTAAGGAGAGGGGGTATAATAATAATCAATAACCAAACGGTCTATCGTGGGGTATATCATATATGAACTTTTCAATCCATAATACTAAAGATTATTATTATTTAATTGGCTAAAGATTAAATTTTAATAACATATAATCAAACCAATACGAGCTTGTTCAAATTTTAATTTAAAATTTTGAGTTCAATTCAATAAAATATTGAATAGTTTGAGCTCTTATTTACACATTTTTACATGGTAAAAAATAATTCATTCCCCTTGATTATTTGTATGTCTTATTGTACTAGTTCAGAATCACCATTAATAAGAATTTTAAAAAGAACTTAAATGATTAAACCTATAAAAAAAGTGAATAAACAAGTTTGGATTTTATATAAGTGTTCACGGTCGAATAAGTCGAATTTAGGTGGGCTATGATAAATACTTTTGTTTGTCCAAATCTACCCTAGCGTGGTATAGAAGCAAAAGTTTTTGCCCAAATTTGGTTCATATGAAACTATAATCCAAGTTTGCGAACGATAGTATAGTCAATGAGGCACTAGTTTAATGGTAGACTTGCGGTCTTAAAACTGTTATCAGTTTTAAACTTCAAATTTCGATAAATATATTCGTTTGAATAGTAATATGTACAAAAATTTTAAAAAGCTAGACTCAAGAGATGACAATTCAATTGTGGAAGTAAAACTTAGCTCTCTTTTCTAATAAAATTTATGTTATTTGATATATTATTTAAAGTTTTTTACAAAATTATACTTTATTGTTTTACAAAAATATATTGAGTAATTGTACCATGCACTGACGGTAGAAAAAAAAGTTTTCACAAGCGTCTTAATATTAGGGTTTATAAATTTAGTTTAGGGTTTAAGGTTTATAATTTAGAGATTGTGATTAGAATTATAATTTAAGTTTATAGGTCAAAACGAAGGCATACATCATGGAAACAAAATGTTTCCGCTAGTGCATGGGATATTTTTTTGAAATGTATTATAGTGATTTGTAATTATTAGAAACATGCTTATTTTAATTTAATATTATTAAATGTAAATTATGTTCTTTACTTTTAGTTTTTTTTTTTTTAAAACGCATACATCGTGTAGACTATGTTACTTAAACTCATATCACTTACGAGAAACAATATCATCTTTTACCACTGATATCACTCAATAGGTTCAATGTAAGCCTTAAATCTTTAATCAAGACTAATGTGAATATTTTTTTTGATCGGTAAAAGAGTATGATTTTATTAATAAGTATCATACAGTGCCATTACACTCCATGGCCTCATTAAAAACCTCCCTACACTAAAATAGAGGAAAAGAGTATCGAGGAGTATGAGATATTTTTGTTTAAAATGAGTTTTCATTTGTATTGTAACCAAGTCTAGAATTTAAGTTTAATTTTTTTTGGTGTGTGTGATAAATTTTATTCTAATCCTACCTAGAGGGAAGGGGAAAAATGAGAGTGTTCCTAATGGGTATAGAACTTATAACTTAAAAAAATACAAAAGAACAAAAATGAACAACTTGATCAACTGGCCAAATGTGCTTGTTCATGTGCAAATTTATTTTTAAAATTTGTTATAAGATAAGTGTAAGTATAACCCTTGCACAATAAAATAATAACACAAATTCACGTAAAAAAAAGTTGATAGAAAAAACTAAAAGTGGATGAGAGAAATTCATTATAATGTCGAAATAATATAAAGAGAGTAAATTTGTGTAGCTCATATTAAATGATATAAGTTCTTTAAAATTCTGAATCATATTAATTATTTAAGAGGTTACAAAATAAATTTAGGTAGTAAGAAATTTACTCAAACTGGATTTACTAATCAAAGTCTAATAGAAGAGTGCTGCGTCCATATCCACCACAAGCTCTCACTTTTTTCTCTCAGTTTTACTTTTTTACTGATTAGATCCCACTACAAACTTTTTAGACTAGAATAATATGAATTTTGAATCACAAATTCTGACATTAATATATTAATCAAAGGAAATTTGGAGAATATTCCATGAGGTCTGGAGGTAAAAAAGACGTAGAGTAACGGTTTCCATAATAGTTATACAGAGAGACATAGAGATGAGGTGAATATAGAGAATTCAAGCAGAATTTAGATAACTCATCCAATCGCTAACTCAAGGAGGAGAAAGGGTATTTACAGAGGTCCGTTCAACGGTGGGGAAACATGAGTAGGTGTTGTCACATGCTAAGAGTAGTTAGAGGGTCAAGTCTTGTAGGCCAACTATAAGATAGCTTATGATGTGTCCTTATCCCTACGAGGTAGTGAATAAAACCTCACGTGTAAAACATGCAAATAACATGACCAGCCTTGTCTTGCCGTTGACCTGACAAGAGTCATTTGGACTAGGAGGAAGTGTACAAGGAGACGGTTACACTAATTGTTGCATGCATATTGCCTACTTTTTTCTTTCTCCATGCTAAAAGAAACAAATCACAGCAATCCGCATCTTAGGAGTTGGTAATTCATCTATCTATTGTATTTATATAAATTTTGATATGATAATAAATTGTTTTATATAATTGTTTAGAAATTTTATATTCATATTATGTCTAATTACTTATGTAGGATATTGCTGTCAATGCTGTGTCTAGTTATTTTTGTGTGTTGTTTGTCTCGTATCTAATATTGTTAGGTCTACTAATACTCCAACCCTATTTGTATGTTTTGCCCCTAACTTGAATACAGCAAAAATATAAAGGATCATTTAAGATAAATGAAATAGTTATTTTAAATAATTGAGCAGGTAAATTAAGAAGAAAAAAATAGTTAAGGGTGCAACCGTGAGAACAAATATAAACTTTAAAGAGAAAATCGTGAATGAAATTTAAAATTCTCTACTTGGTTTTCTTGTAGAGGAAGAAAAAAAAATCGCAAACCAGTTTTCTCCCTACTCTATCACCAATGAACTATTTTTTTAGTCCCCCAGCCCCGCCCCCGCTCCAAAGAATAAGAATCAAGAAATCCAAAATTTTGACGTGATAAAATTAGGTTGGCGGTAGTTCACCGGCTAAAATGCTTAAATACTTTGTGCTTGCCAATCACTGCACTGGCTTTAACCTTTTAGCCACCACATCCAAGAAAATCATATAAAGGGGAAATCTCCAGCAGTTTTGTTTCTTCAAAAAGAATTCATAAAAAATGGCTAAAGAGAGGACCTGAGTTTAGTAAAGAAAGGAACAAGTGATGAATGTGTTCGAAAATCGAAACCCGCCAATCTCAGCCAAATTTCTATGGGCCATATAATATATTGCATTTAAATAACATAGTTAAGAATCTATTCACATCTTTTATGATTATCAGATTGATTTCTTTCTAATATTAAATTTCATAAGAAACTTAGTTTATGCAAATGTTAAGCCATTTTCTGTTTAAAAGATTCATGTCTAATCTCCAATTTCTATTAGAAAATCCCTTTATTTTTATAGAAACATCTTTGGCGATTAAAGATGATTAGCTCAGGGGGGCATTATAGTGCCTATGACAATGAAAACAAAATGGAAGCCAAAACTTATCCATTCAGTTCTAAATATAATATAATATCATACACATGCTTCACTCTGTCTTAAAAAAGTTTGGATCAAAATAAAGTTAAATATATAATTACATCTCACAAGTATGCAAAAATGTTTGTGTTACTTTTATATAATCTTTTATCGTGTCTAAAGTATAGTATATTGTATAAACTATCATGCTGATTTGTGAAGAAAACACTACTGACTTTACTTGTTGAAAATGAAATATTATCAAAATTTTGAGATCCAAGATTGGAATGTCAGCTCCCTGATCCTTCTTTTCTTTTAAGAGCAAGCAGATGCTTATTAATAATGAGCTAATTTAATTAGAATGTTGTATCATACTTCGGTTTCAAAGTTAAATAAGTTCATGCACATCTGTAGACCATACTGCTTGAATTCGAGCCACCTCAAAAACTAACATCATCTTTTATCACTAGATCACTTAATGGGTTCAAAATCCTATGATAATTAAAATGCAGTTCAATATGCAGAACTTTGTTTGTATTGGATTTTCTTTTCCTTTTCCCCCCTTCATTTATGTATCAAATATTAGTTTTCGAAAGAGTTTTACAGAATTGATCAGCTTATCTTGAATCTTAATTTCCTCCATTAACTAACGGAGTGGGTAATTTAACATAAAAAAAATTTGGTTTACGATTAAGAACTTGAAAAAAAAATATCAGTATACATTTGTTTAGGGAAATATTTTATGTACGGTCGGTGAAAATTTATTCTTCACAAGCACCTAGTTGTTAAGGTTTATTGGGTTATGCTAGGGTTTTAAAGTTAGGTTTTAAGGTTTGAAAATAAATTTTATAGTTTGGACTTTATGGTTTATGGATTAAAATTTATAGTTTATGACCTTTAAAAGGAACACATGGCAACTTTAAAAATTTGTTTGTGAAAAAAAAAATTCTATTAACAATGCATCAAATAATTACCCAATTTTTTTATCCAAAACATATATCAAGGTGGACAGAGCTCCATAAGGGCTCAAAGGGCCTAGGCACATGTTCAACATTTCAAGTATTTAATAAATTTTAGTTTAATTGTAATTTGGTTCGTGTAAAAAATAAATATGTAAATTATAAAATATAATAGCTTATTAAATATGGATTTATATTCAATACATTGACGGTGGAAATTAAAAGTATTCATAAGCGCCTTAGTTTTAGGGTTCAGTGATTTAATTTAGGCTGTAGTGATTAGAGGTTTAGAATTTAAGGTATGTGGTTAGAATTTATAGTTTATGGTTACAATTTAGGGTTTAGTTTTTAGTGTAATAAGAAGAGGATTTAAGTTTTAACCTATAAGCTATAAATTCTAACCCTAAACTCTAAATTCTAAACCATACACATAAATTAAATCCTTAAACCCTAAAACTAAGCCACTTGGGGAAACTTTTAGGTAACACCAAGTACACTCGTTCAAGTTCTTTTTTAGTTACTGAATCGGGGCTGTCTAGTTGGAGAAATTATTAGATGGACCCGGCTCGCCACGTCATCCATGGTCCCAGCCAATAAGGTTCATCCACTTCAAAATAACTATCCACTCTTTATTAATATGTAGGAAAGAGGTAATGATTCACTTTGAAAAAATGAGATGGATGAACTTTATTGAGTGGGATCCGGATGACGTAGTGAGCCATGTCTATATTTTTCGTCTAACTGAGTGTAGATAGAAGATTTATTTTTTGTGTGGTGATTTGTAAAGTTTATTTGTTTTGTGGTGCTTTGGATATAAAATACCATTTATACAAAAAAAAAATGTTTCAAATTATTGTGTTGTTTAACAACGATTGAAAATTATATATTTTTGTTATGCGAGTATATTTAAGCGTTCAATATTCTTTAATTATAAATGTTTTTTTATAAATTAAAGTCTATTTAAAAGAGAAGTTTCCCTACGTCAACAGTACATACTACTCTCTCTCTCTCTCTTCCTTTTCTTAAGCTTCTTTCTTCATTCACATTCATGATAATTAGTGACCTAGATGTGGGATCGAGATATCCCTAACATGATGGCCCTTTCCACCTAAAGATTCTAAGGTTCCTCTAAGTTCTCCTGCTACATATTAAAACCCTTAAGCTCTTCTGCTACATATATCATTTTAAATATCATCCAGAAGTTTTTACAATACAAAGCCTTTATAATTTTTATCTTTTCCTACTAACTTTATCAGGTGCTTTCATGGTTATATGTGGTGTATAAACGTGTGGGGAAATAGTATTAATATCTAAGTTATTTTCAACTGATATAAGTTCAATGTATAACAGTATTATCCAAGGACATAGTACTAACATTCAACCCTCTTTTGCTTTAGTTTTTCAACCACGCATTATGATTAATTATAAGCTATTGGGATTTTATTCACAAACATTTCAAATTAGAATCCTAATCCAGTTTAAACTATACCAAAAAAGTAATGAGCTAAGTTCCTATAGGTGTTTACAGCGCTAAGAAATTTTAGTAAACTGATCGAAACCTCTAAGTCAAACAGTAAAATACTTTCTCTAAAATCTGTGATTATGCTTCAAGTTATGAAACTAGCTATATATACGCTCACTTTCAACGAATTCGAACTCAAATTCAACTAAAGTCTTAATAATATTGAATCGAAGATGAACAATAGAAAGATATTCTAGCTAAATTCACACAGTGAAATTAATTCATGCATTTGTTGAATCATAAACTTATAAAATCAAATCTAAAAACTCTAGCATTTAGATTTTCCTATCGTTTTTCAACATTAAACTCTCGTTTTGTTGTCACATTTAATCAAATATATAGAGAGCAGTTTTTTCTTAATGAAGAAGCATACAAATCTTATCTATGTGCATAAGAGAGAGCGAAATAATTAAGCATTGAAAGTAAAAATAAAAATCAACGATGATAAGAGATCTTAGAAGAACCTGGTGCTAGCAAAATCGTAGAGCTTTCCGGTGCTGGAGAAAATCATTACTCCAACTTCAGCATCGCACAAGATCGCGAGCTCTTTAGCTTTCTTCAACAATCCGTTCCTTCGTTTCGAAAAAGTGACTTGCCTGCTCGTCGAGTTATCGATCCTCCTTATCACTATTTTCCCTCTCCCCATAGCTTTAGCTCACCGCAGTATTACTCAAACAATTAATCTTTTCTAATTATTCAAACAAAAAAATAGAGGAAAAAACGAAAAATTAAAACTCTCGATGTTCGATTTAAAAAGTAAATAAGAATAAAAAGCTTTTAAGCAAACAAAAAAATGAAATGAAATGAAAAGAGAAGAGAAGAGAATAAGAAGAAATCGAGTTTTTGAAAGAAAAAAAAAAGGAATTGCTTGGGGGAAGAAGTGAGGAACTGGGAGGACGGAGACAAACCGTAGTTTCAGAGTCGTCGTTTTGGTCCTTTTCTATATCAGTAGAAAACTAAAACCATCTATATAAGGAAAGTTTTTGGGAAGAAAGCAAAAACCGGCAGTTTTTGGTGTAAAACCGCTAGTGGTTTCGAAAGGGATTAAGGGTACGTGGACCAACCAGAGTGGAAAAGAATTTGTTTAATGGCTTTGATTTGTGGGAGAAAGAGCCATCCTCGTATAGATGACTGACGCGTGGGCCTACGATTTCATTAGAAACTGGACCGTATTTCCCATTTGTGGGAAATTAACCTTATTTTCTTTTACTATATTATTTTCTAAATCAAATTTCTAATTTTGTTGCACTTTAAATATTAGAAGGGTAAACTAACGTAACAGGCCAAGTTAATATCTATTTATATTTCCTTTTACTTTTTTATAAAATTATGTAAAAAAAATTATAAATTTTTTCAAATTTGTGTCTCTTATAATAAATATCATATTTTTATTTATTGAAAAACTTGTTAAGTTCACGTGTCTATTTTTGTTTCATTAAACGGTCGGTTTAGCTTATTGATTTTTTATTAAAAATAGATATTTACATTCTTCAAACAAATGTCAAGATTTGAATCTATACAAATTTGAGCAACATGAGCATTTTTGTCACTTGGCCAATTGTTGGATCTTTGGCTCATTGAATTTTTAAAAAGTCATATTTTGACATTTATGTTGGCATTTTATAATGTTTCATTCACTACGATATTTTTTTTGAAAAAGGTCTGGTTTTATTGATAAAGAAAAGTAAGAAAAGAACAATATAATACATAGTACAAGTAGGATAATCTTCTCTTAGGCATAATAAAGAAACTAGTAAAACATGAAACCAGGCCAGATATCTAGAAAGACTCGGAGTGCATCGAAAGAAATGCAGATAATAGGTGAATCCGAGGATAGACTATGAAGTCAGCAGTAATCAACTGATGTTGCAGCTATCAATTGTGCATGAGAGAATCAAACGTAATCCTGTGAAAAGATGGTCACAGAGTGTTGTGATGCTGTTGTCTGTCTCTTTCCACAACGAGATGAACTTCATATGGGGCTTCTTCTACCCATTATGCCGGTGCGTCGTGGTGTCGGTCGTATTGTGCAAGAGTATGGGCAGCCATATTTCTCTCACGTCGGACATGATTGAATTTAGCTTCTCGGAGGTTGCAGGTGGCTTGCTTTATATCATTGATCAAGACCCTCAGCTGTGAATAATCTTCGGGAATGGAGTTTAATTTCTTGATGATATACAGTGAGTCGCCTTCGAAGATGACCCTATTAAATCCCATATCAATGACAAAACTCACTGCATCCCTACAAGAGAGGGCTTCCGCTAAGAATGCATTGCCTACGTGGAAGTGTTTCATGGTGCATGCACCCATGATGAGTCCAGCACTGTTTCTACAAATAACACCTGAGACGGAAATTTTTGTTTGAGCACAATAGGCATCATCAAAGTTTGCTTTAACCAGGTTTCCTTGTGGAGGAGTCCACTGTTGTGGTTGATTACAAGGCTGTGACTGAACAGCAATATGGAGGGTCTCTTGTTCCCTGATATAGGCTTGAATGAAGGCAACTGCTTCCTGGACTGTGGTGGAGTGGCCGTCATGAACGACTTTATTTCGAGCATACCAAATGGCCCAACAGGATACTACAACAATCTTCTTAGCATTCTCACTTAAAGTGTTGTAGACATGGACTATCCATTCCTTCCAAGATAGGTTAGTAATTGACCTAGGTATGGTGATTCCCTAGGCCTCGAAAATGGCTTGTGAATACCAACATTCTTGTATTAAATGTTCGATACCCTCAGTGGCAGATTGGCAAAATCGACAACCGTTCTGAACTTGCAGTCTTCGGGTATGGAGATTTTCAAAGGTTGGAAGGTAGTTATTCACAATTCTCCACATTGTGATCTTTAGTTTCTCTGGTAAGTTTAGACTCCACATGTGGTTATAAAATTGCCTCATATGCAGTTGGGATGTACCTGTGGCTGCAATAGGGTTGTCGCGTAGCAGTTTGTAGCCACTTTTAACAGTGTAAACGCCAGCTTTATCTTGTCTCCAAATCATGGTGTCAGGTTGGTAAGTGTTTGCCAATGGAATCTCAAGGATTTTGGACACCAAAGAGGATGGTAATAGACTGTGTAATACGTTCAGCTTCCAACACTTTGTAGGCACATCAATAAGGTCCATAACCTTTGTATGGAGAATATTAATTTCATCAGTTTGCGGTCTACCATCTTTTGTATTGGGGATCCAGGAATCATTCCAAATATTTATTGAAGCACCGTTGCCAATGTTCCATATGAGTCCCTTTTCGAGAAGCCCTCTTGAGCTCCAAAGACTTCGCCAAGTATACGAGGGATTGGAGCATAATCTTGCATGGAGGAAATCAGTTGAAGGATAATACCTTGCTTTCAAAACTCTTGCCAGTAAGGAGTCAGGATGTTTGAGTAGCCTCCAGCATTGTTTGGCTAGTAGGGCCACGTTGAACTGTCCTAAGTTTCTGAAACCCATGCCTCCCTCTTGCTTAGATTGTGCTAGTTGATTCCACGATGTCCAGTGAATACCTTTACTTGTGCCTGTATTTTTCCACCAGAATTTTGCCATGGCTTGCTCTAAAGCATGACACAAAGATGAAGGCAAAAGAAAGCAGTTCATGGCATAGACAGAGACTGATTGCAAGACACTACGGATTAATGTTGCTTTGCCACCCATAGACAAGAACTTGGTGTTGTAGGAAGTCGATTTACTAGTGACCCTATCCACATAGTAACTGAAAACCTCCCTTTTATTTCTGCCAACCATTGTAGGCAATCCCAGATATCGTTCTGGGTTGGTTGCAATACGGACGGTTAAGATTGAGCCAATTGCAGCTTTGGTCGATGTGGGAACATTGTAACTGAAAAATAGTAAGGATTTGTCATAATTCACACGTTGCCCTGAGATGTTGCCAAACTGTGTGAGGATGTGTTTGAGAGTCAAAGCAGCTTTCTCTGATGCTTGGGCAAAGCATATGCTGTCATCAGCAAAAAATAAATGACCAATTTCCAACCTTTCTCGGCCAATGGTGGCACCTCTAATTGATCTGTGGTCCAAGGCTTGATTCAACATCTGCAAGAGACCCTCTGCACACACCAAGAACAGATACAGGCTAAGTGGACAACCCTGTCGCAGTCCACGAGATGGATTGAACTTTTCTCTCTTGATTCTATTGAAGCCTAATGAATAAGATACAGTTGAGATGCAGTCCATTAGGAGAGTCACACATCGTTCATTGTAGCCTAGTGTCAAAAGCATTTGTTGCACAAATGACCACTCGAATCGATCATAAGCTTTGCTAAGATCGGCTTTGAGTGCAAATGTGCAATGTTTGCCAGCTCGTTTAATCTTCATGGAGTGCAAGATTTCATACGCTATCAGTATGTTATCTGTAATTTGTCGAGATGGGATAAATGCCCCCTGGCATTCATCAATACATGTATCCAAGGTGCTAGATAATCGATTTGCCAAGGCCTTAGCTATGACTTTGTAGATGACATTACAAAGACTAATTGGCCTGAAATGTGTCATATTTTCGGGCTTCTTAATCTTAGGAATTAAGACTATAAGTGTGTCATTGATGTCTCGAACACTCGAATTGCCATTCAGTATTGACAAACAGTAGGTTGAAATATCTGGGCCTATAATGTGCCAATATTTCTGGAAAAATAGAGCCGGGTAGCCATCAACTCCACATGCCTTCAAAGGGGCCATGTCTTTGACAGCAGTCCATATCTCATCAGCTGTGAACGGCTGTTGGACAGTGGCAAGAAAGTCTGAAGCATCAGCAGGTGAGGAAGTCTTGAACAGGTCAACAAAGTAAGAAGTGGCCAAGCTTAGCATACCATTTTCTGAAGTAATCAAGTTTCCTGCATCATCAATTAGCCCCTGGACATGGTTAGTTTTCTTACGATAAGAGGCAAACTTGTGGAAGAAGGATGTGGTCATATCTCCATGAGAAAGCCAATTCGAACGAGCTCTTTGTTCCCAAAAGAGTTCTTCTTTATCAGCTTCTAGGTTCAAACCAAGTTTGACTTCAACCAACTCTTGTAATTTGTCATCATCAGGAACTGAGGAGATCAATTCAGACAATCTAGATAATAAGCCTTTCTTTGCTGCACGCTTTTTGACTTTTGTTTCCCTGCTCCATTGTGAAAGTGTAGATCCCAAGTTGGTGAGTTTCTGCAGCACAGTGCCTGGCTTCTTCCAAACACTTTTAACCATGTTTTCTGTTTCTTCTTCTAGAACCCAATGTGCCTCGAATCTAAAAAGGTTTGTTGATGATCTGCTGTGGTTAGAAGCGTGCCCCAATGTGTCAATGAGCACAGGACAATGATCAGAGGTTGAGTGAAGAAGATGTTTGACACAGTAAGATGGATGAGTGTCCCACCATCTTGGATTTGCTAGTGCTTGATCCAAACGCTCGTGAACGTTTGTATGCGGAAAGTTGCCACGTTCCCATATGAACCACACACCGGTGAAACCAAGATCTCCTAGTTCACAGTCGTCCAAAGTGTCACGAAATTGTTGCATGCTGCGTTCTGGCCTTATCCTCTTGCCCATCTTTTCGAATGAAAACATAATTTCATTAAAGTCTCCTGCTATTAACCAAGGCAAGTCATGTTGTGCTTTTAGTTGACGCAAGAGAGTCTAGGATCTTGATCGTTCACTCTCTATGGGGTTGCCATAGAACCCTTTGAATCTCCATGGCTCAGCATCATCTTCGCGAATAATCACATCGATGTGGTGCTGGGAGTAACTGGATAAAGTGACATTGCAGTCTGGCTTCCAACCAAGGGAGAACCCACCCTTCGATCCATTCGCAGCAACATCTATGCCAAAACGAAATCCACATCGTTGACGAACCCTTTCCATTTTACGAACTGTTAATTTTGTTTCAATGAGAAACAAAATGTGGGGATTGTTGCCTCGTAAGGAATTTTTGAGGCGTGTGACGGCCCGTGGTTTCCCCAGCCCACGGACGTTCCAAGAAATGACTTTCATTGCTGCCGGCTGCCCTGCACCACAGGGCTAGCCGATACCTCATGTTCAGCAGGTGGTGACGTAGAATCCGGATCTCTAGAAATCGATGCCACCTCTCATACAATTCTTTGTCGTTTTTTCCCATCCTGTAAGGCTAATGGGTCGTCCTCAGCATCCGAACCTAATTCCATAGAGCCAGCATTTGTGGTGAGATTCACGTGTGCATGGGCATGATTGCCATGCAAGAAGGCATTTGATGTTAGGTTGGAACTTGCTACGGTGCGTGCGTCCATCAGTGATAAACCAGAGACACCATCTCTGAGCCAACGGCTGGGTGCTGGAGGAGCCCTCCTGGACGGTGCTCTTAGAGACGAGTCCCACCCGAAACATATTTCATCAGTTTTCAGTGTTAGTCGCAGGGGATAGAAATTTTCTTCATGCCCAATCTTGCCACAGATAAAATAGAAGATTGGGAGTCTTTCATATTGGAACCGCACGTACGTGCTACGAGTTGCATCCATGGCAATTTTCTTTTTCCGTTTCAAGGGGTGGTTCACATCAAAGAACACCTTCAGACGCATGTACTGTTTTCTCCCGGACAAGATGAGTTTAGAATCGTATTCAATAAAACAGTCAATGAAGTTGCCAAATTGTTGTGTCATGATTTCAGACATTAGACCAATTGGCAAGTCATGTACTTGTACCCAAAATACAGCAAGTTTAAGTGGAACTTGCAGGGGATCCTCATCTTTTTCCATTCTGCGAAGAAGGAGGAGATGGTTATTAAAAAACCATGGGCTTCCTAAAAGAACTCGTTGGACTTCAATCTTATTGTAAAACTTGAAACAGTGGCGTTTGTCTCCAAGATCAGTGATGGAAACGCCTCCCAATGGGTGCCATATATCAGCCAAAGTTTTTCTCATGGAGAAGAAGTGAATGATGCTTGTGGTATGGAATGTTCCCACCAAACAAAAATCATAATCTTCCTGGAACGACCCTATCTCAGGAGGAAGGGCCAGGATTTCCTCTTCACCATCATCTAGACTAAGACCTGCGAGTTAAGATTCCATGAGTGTATGGACAAGAAACTGCTGCCACCGTCGGAGAAAGACCAGAAATAAACCGGACACCGTGAGAAATGGACAAGAAATCGTGCAAAACTGCAGACATGTAACCGTGCAAAACTGCAGACCCTCCTGTTATACTTTTTATTCACTACGATATTAAATGGCATTAGTTTAATAATGTGACATGTGAGTGAAATATGATAATTTTTAATTTGATCTTAAAAGATTTTAAAAAATATATACTAATTTGACTCATAACCTTTAGATAAAATATGAATTTGACCCTTGAAAATCGATAAAATAACAATTAAATTAATGAATCTAACTAAAGTCTTCCGCCATCGATTGCCACTCGTCATCGTTGTCGGTGATTGCCGGTCGCTCACCACTATCGTTGGTCATTGTCTCCTACAATCGTTGGACCGCGGAATTTTTAGTTTACCATTTCATCAAAAAATGTGTCAAACTCAAAAATTAAATATATTGTTTCACAATCAATTGTACACCAAAAAAGTCAAATAATTTTAGAAGTCTACCTTATGTATACCTTTCGTTGATATTATGATATTTGGGCGATTTTATGGTTTATATATATATTGGCTGACCTTCTGATTTTTAGGGTTTCGCCCTGACTAATCTGAATTATTTCGCGCTGCGCATCTGGTTTTAGTGAGTGAGTCTTTCATGATTTTTTTTCATACACAACACTTCAAACCTGATACATGCTTAAGCGATATCAAGCTACTTACCACTTTAACCAACCTTGTTGGTTATATATATATATAATGTTAATTAACAATATGTAAATTATACAAAACATATATAATTATATCGATAAATTTAAAGGTTGAATTATTAAAATATTAATATAAGAAGATTTTTTTTATTTTATTTTGTATTCAGTGTTAGTTATTTATAATCGTATTGAAATGAATTTATATGAGTTTGAACTTCTATTGTCCTAATGTATATCAATTATCCATGTAGACCATGGAATACCATCATAAAAGTTTTAATAATATGTAGAACTTAAAATGATTAAATAAGATATATTCATATTGTCATCCAAGTTTCTACAAATACAGTAAATAATGTATCAAATAGATTCGACAGTCCAAGTTTTAATGAGTCACGGCGTAATGATTATTTTTTCATAAAAAATAACATTAATTTATTAGAAAATAAACATATAAATATAAAATATGAAACTATGACCATTTTTTTATTCCTTTAGTTTGTCACATAAGAACTGAAATTGTGCACAATTTTCAACTTTTCTCTTCGGAATGATATTAATATTTGTTCCGAAATGGACTTGATTATCTAACTATCAATTTTAGCATATAAAAATGTTTTAAAAACTTCAATTACAAATTAATAATTTGTGTTAATAATATGTATTGAAAATTTAATAAATCATATTAAACAATCGTATATAACTAACTATACATAATAGCTCATCCCCTTGTGTCCTGGTGGCAAAGGTAGATGTTTATCATCCCTTGGGACCCGGGTTCGAGCACCAGTTATGCCATGCTGTGTGTGCCGTCTTTGAAAAGACTAAGAAAGTTGAACAGATGCTACCCTTGCATCGCACCAGCATATTCAAAAAAAAAAAAAACTATACATAATATATTGCAAGTCAAAAAATGTCAACTGCTAAAAATATCACAGTAAAAATATATATTAAAAATTAAAATTATTATTAGAATTCATAAAAGTGATAAAAACCCGTAACATATACATGGATTAGCTTTCTAAAATTGTTCGATGACACCAAACTCAGTAAAAACTTCAAATATCAATAGATTTATAACACCCGAGTTTAGGGGTCGGGTGAAAATAATATTTTAATATTATTTTGGGTTCGGTTTAATAATTAAAACAATCTTTTGGGCCTCGGGTTTCAAAAACAAATATTTTGTGTTAGACTAAATTGAAATGAAATTCAATTTTGGGGAATTTTAAAGAATAAGAGAAATAGCCATTCATTAATGGCAAACTTGTAAATAATACAAGTTCCAATTTTAAATCCTCTTTTATCAAACATTTCACTATTCACTCTCTTCTCCAACAAAACTAACGTGAAATAGAGCTCTCTCATCCCCTCCACTATTTCATCTCATTTATGCTTCATTTCAACTCGTTTTTGAAAGGTAACATCATTTTTGACTTGTCCTCAACCTTATCTCTTCAAAAGTACAATTAGTTTTTATTTTCATTAAAGTTTTGGAAATAGAGTTTTCAAGGGTTTTAATTAAAAATGATACATTTACTATGTTTAACTTAATATTTCGATTTAATGTTGTTGGTTATGAAGTCTAGGAGCTAAATGGTTCAACATATATGAATTTTACTTGGTTTTGAGCACATTCCTGAAATTGGGTTTAAAGGGGGGTTTTTGAAGGGTTTTTGGTGAGTTTTGGGGGTTGTTTTAGGTTGGAATTGGTAGGCTAATGTTAGTACTATGGTTAGGGGTTGCTTTGGGATCATTTGTGGGTATAAAATGTGTTGGAAACTTGGGTTTTGATCAAGGGTTGTGGGCTGCTCGAATTGGATAAAATTGGGGTTTGTTCATGGCTTGAAATGTTGAGTTTGATGTTTGAATTGTATTTCGGGTTAACTACTTTGATTCTTAGGCTGATTGGAAGTTGTTTGGTTTGTGTTGAGGTTGTTTAGAGGCGAGAACTTGTGTTGGTGAAGCATCGGGAGGGAATCCGGAAGCTTGAAGGTGGTCACTTGCTTGGTATTTGAGCTTGGAAGCATAGGTGAGTGGTTAATGTTTTCAAAGTGTTTTTTAAGTATTTGGTTCGAGCATATGAACTAAGTCGGGCTTGGTAGACCCACCTAGAGTTAGGATTAGGGTGGTAGCCTAATCCTAAGCTTAAACTAGAAACATTGGTTGAACTTGTAATTGATGTTGATGCCTCGTAATATTTGTGATATTGTGATTTATGTATAATGTGCTATACATGTGAGATGAGGCATGGATGTGATGCATTGTGATATGCATGAGAATTGTTCATGATTGTGATCATGGTGAGTACGTGCTAAGCACGTAATTGGTTGTAATTGATAATGTGGATTGAGTTAAATGTTGGCACTAGTATGCTTGAGTACAAACGATCGATCATTAGGATGTTAGTGTGCACACATTAGTCAAATTCGCGCGTGGTCTTGGTGGCGTTGAGTCACCAAGGAGGAGTACGGATTCGCCCAGAAATTGTTATTTATATATTAGTCGATGATGAGTGGAATCCCATCGACGGGGCGTGAGGATGAGTGGAATCCCATCCGCGAGACCGGTGATGAGTGTAATCCCACCGTAAGGTAAAGTGTTTGTTAGATGTGAGTTCCAACGTATTTATCCGCGTATTCGAGTCATAGCTATGTGCCAATATTGATTGATATGTCTATCAATGTGATGTGGAATGTAATTTCTACTTGGATGGTTATATGTGCTTACATATGATGTGGAAATGAGCTTGTTAAGTATGACATAAAATTGATTATTGTTCATGCATCATTAACATTTTGGCTCTTGAGGATTGAAGGTATAATCATGCATTTACCTTGGTTGTGTACGTGCTTGGACTCTGCATTGTCGAGGTTTGTTTTTAAAGAGCTTACCCTCACTAAGCTTTATTGCTTACGCTCTCTATTTGTTCGACAATGCAGATCCTTAGTTCGGGGGTTGCTAAGTGCAAGAAGGGGCCTCCAAGTGTGCTTTGTGGTGCTTGTTTAGCTACCAAGTATGAACTTTTTAATTATGATGTGATGGTCGAGCAATGGGACATGTATTTGTGCTATGATGCTTTTGGAGTATGATGTTGTTGTTTAGGAGCATGTTAGACTCCTCGTATGTGTTTGTTAACTTGGCTTTTGAGATGTATGCCTTACTTGTAACCGTATTGATTTTATCTACCTTAATTTGTCTAAGTGTTGACCATGTTGGTGTATGCTTTATGAAATGACATGAATGGTCTTTGGATTAGATGTCTTTCGTATATCTTGTGTTTGTTGTGCATGGATGCTAGGGAGCATGCCTCTAGAATGTATTTGTATGATTTGTATGTCTCGTGTAGTTGTTTCGGACGTTTGGAACCTCTAGAAGATGCCTAAAACAGATTTTTGAGATTTTACAGACAGCCAGTGTTTCGAAACGGGCTATGCTGTTTCGGAACGAGTTGGGCTTTAGGGACCCCGTATCGGAACTCGTTTCGATACGGTTTGGCCACTGTGAACCCCTGTTCTAAAACGAGTATCGGAACACTTTGACTACTGAAAATCTGAGAATTTGCCGAGATTATGGGTTTCGAAACGGGTCTAAGTGTTTCGGAACGGTCAATATCTCGTTGACCACGAGAAGTTGACCGTTGAGGGTGTTTCGGAACGGTTGACCTCCGTTTCGATACGGCCTCCTCGTTTGGGCTTGGGGCCGTTGACCAAGTCAAGGCGTTTCGATACACCTTGAAGGTGTTTCGAAACGGCCTGCCTAAAAATCTAAAATGGACTGTTTTGCGTATGATTGGTCGAATGATCGTTTTTATGATTGCTTGTGTTCTGCTGACGTGTCGCACATAGGACAACAGTAATGCATATAGACAAGATAAATAAAAGAAATTTTCTAGGGTTGTTAACCGAGGGGGAACCTTAACGGATTTCGCTTCGGTTTTCCCCGTGTGGCCCACTCGGACCGGTCGAGCGTCCGGACCGGGACGAAGGGTTATAAGATTATTAAAAAAAGAAATGAAATATTTGACCTAACTTATTTTATTTGTGAAAATTAAAGTATCAAATGATTATAGGTGAGGTGATTAAAAGGTTACGTATAGAAGTTTTTGGTTATGTGTTCAAATATCAAATAATGTATTGTAATAGTTTCTTCTAACAAATTGTAAGAATATGATGAAAAAAATAAGACTCCTACTTTAATATTTATTGCACATTTGCCCTTAACAAATATGATGATTCTTGTCACGCTCGACAAGCAGTGATGAGCACTATTAATTCAATTTATGAAGATTAAAAATTTAAAAGACTCACATTATAATTATAAATAATTTAAAAATTAAAAAGTAATTTAATTAAAATATATTATTTTAATTTTTTTAATTTTATTTTAAACATGAATCAAAATACTTATCTAGCCTTAAATTACTAAATCTTAATTTTTGTTTATTTGAAATTCAAGTCGACGTCGCCGCTGCCACCTACCATCGCCGCAGTTACCTCTTGCATGGTCGTCGTTTCCCACCGGTTTACAAAAATGAGTAATTATTTTGATGTATCATGCGGCATTGACTTTAAATATAATCTGCAATGCAGTTCTGGTTTTTGCCTTCACTGCATTCTTTGTTTATGAACAATATGAACCAGTGATCGAAGGTTTAGGTGCGTTTCTGATGTTTTGTATCGTGGAGTCAAAAGGTTTGATAATGCGGGCCCTGCCGAATTCCATCACAATTCACAGCATTTATTCAAAACAACAACGTTTCACATCAAGAAAAAGCCCTGTTGTCGTAAATGCACGACAGGGGCAGCGGCGGCGGCAACGACAGCAGTAGTCGCGTCGACAACTTAAATTTTAAATGAACAAAAATTAGACTTTTGTAATTTAGAAATAAATAGGTATTTTGATAGTTTAAAAGAAAATTAAAAATAAAATAATATATTTTAATTAATTAATTTTTTTTTATTTTTAAATAATTTATAATTATACGGTGAGTCCTTTAATTTTTAATTTTTATAAATTTAATTAATGATGCTTATCGATACTCGTCGTTAGTGCTATTTATCATGCTCGTCGAGCGTCACAGAATTTTCCTAACAAATAAGAGTATATTTGTAATATTTACTGCACTTTATTATTTACTATTTAAAGACTTAAAAAGTGTCAATTGACTTGCATTTATTATTTCTCCTAGGGTGCAGTTTTTCAAAGTTCACGCCGAGTGTATTAATTTTATTTAAATTTCTTAATTAAAATCTGAAATATTTTTTTAATTAAACTCTTTAATAAACTTTTATGGTTTTAGTGACGAGGTGGTAAATCAAGTTAAAAGCGATAAAATATAATTAATCATTAAAAATGGTATAGTTTAAATAAATGAAGGCTAAAGGGGTTACTTTGCTTATGAGTTAGACTTAAATTAGCAATATCGCTATTTGTACAAAAATATGTTCAATTAGGTCTTTCAGTTTGTAAATTGCTATAAATTAGTCCCTTGACCATTTAACTGTTACAATAGTAATGTAGCAATTAATGGTGCTGATGTGGCGATCAACTATGCTGATGTGGCAGTGCATGTGTGATGATGACGTGGTAGAGGTGCTGAATTGATTTTTTAAACCAAATTCAAGGCCTTAATTGAATTTTTTGCCGAATTCAAGAGCATAATTCATTTTAATTGAAAGTTTGACAACTTACTTAATCTTTAAGTTAAAAAATAATAAATTACTAAAAAATTAAAAATATTTAAACACTCATAAAATATTAAAAAATATTATATTGAATTTAAAAAAATTAAGTAAAAAACATAAAATTTATAAATATAAAAACTAAAAATTTTAAAATATTTGTAAATCATCGGAAAAAACCTTCAACTGTTTCTGGCTATGCTAAGCCTACTAATATTCTTTGAGTATATATTTAATGGAATCATCATTGTATTAAAGTAGAAAAAACAAAAAAAAATTCCTTCGATTTTCTACATTAAATATTAAAGAGCATCAATTTGATGTAGGAAAGCGAAATAAAATTTAAATTTTATTGTTACTTTAATACAAAGTTGATTTGATTCCACTGAAAATTTGTTTAACGAATGGTAATACTCAGACTAACAAAGTCAAAGATTTTTTCGATGAAAGTGTTCGATTTTTAATACTTTATAAACTTTTTTAATTTTTATATTTATATTTTATTATTTTCAATCTCAAATACATATAATTTTTTTATATCAACTTTTATTTTCAATAATTTTTAAATATTTTATTTATTTTTATTAAGTTTTGGGTTTTTTTTTTAAATTGAATAATATTTTAATTTTTTGTGTGGGTTCTAACTTTGCTTATTTTAAAATTATCAGGAACCCAAATGATTTTTAATCGATTTTTTATATATTCTATTTCTAAAAGTTTAACATGAAAAACCAAATTATTTATCTAATTGTATTAAAAACTAAATAAATCGATTAAATAAACTTAAATTTTGAACAAATTATTTATCTATTTTTAAAATTTTAAAATTTATTAATTTCTTATTTTTTAGCTTAAATATTATATAAGTTATCAAACTTTCAATTAAAATAAATTATGTCCCTAAACTCGACAAAAAATAGGATTATGCCCTTGAATTCGTTTAAAAATCAATTCAACCTCTTTGCCACACCATCATTACACATGTAGTGCCACATCAACATAGTTGACTACCACATCAACACAGTTGACTGTCATGTCATCAGCGTTAATTGTCACGCCAGCACCGTAACGGTCAACATTGGTTAAGGTGCTTAATTTAATGTAATGTGATAGCTGGAGGACCTAATTGAACGTATTTTCGCGCGATGAACAACATTACTAATTTAGGTCGAATTCGAGGACAAAATAACCCCTTTATCAATAAATTAAAAATCAATTATTATAACTCGTATACAAATGATTTAGGCATTAAAAGATGGGAGAGACATTTCAAATAAATTTTTGGTTGCCCTCTCGGCTTTTTATAGCTTTGTCCATGAATAATTTAGATCAAATAATATTTACTCATGTTAGTGTAATTTTCAAGTAACCACCCACTTTTTAGTTACATGTAGGAAAAAGGTGAAGATTCACCTTGAAAAAAATGACATAGCTGAATATTATTGGATGAGACCATGAATGATGTGATGAGCCAGACACATCTAATAAATTTTCCTAAATTAACATGTGTCGCCCACTTGAACTTGAGGCCTCGAACTCAAGACATGCTTAAACAATACTAAATTACTTACTATTTGAACCAATTTCTATTGGGATCACAAATTTAAGATATTAAAGTTTACAATTAATACATATTCCGATAAATAAGTATAAACATGGACTTATATAATTAACTTCCCAAACCACAACATTACCAAGTAGGATGAGTCTGCCACGCTCGACGAGCACCGATGAGCACCACTAACGACGAGTACCGATGAGCACTATTAATTCAATTTATAAAAATTAAAAATTTAAAGGATTCACTATATATTTATAAATTATTTAAAAATTAAAAGTTAAATTAATTAAAATATATTATTTTATTTTTAATTTTTTTAAATATTATCAAAATACTTATCTATCCTTAAATTATAAAACTTTAATTTTTGTTCACTAGAATAAACGGCCGTCACCGGATCAGAATGAGCCGACAAAACTTTCAAGCATTTATCCATTTTCACATCCCAAAGACACATGGTCTCATCGAAAGAACTCGAGACGATCATGGTAGATTGGGGGGGTTAAAGTTGGCGCATAAGACATATTTAGTGTGCCCGTGGAGGGTTTTGATTAAGGAGCCAGTGGGTATGTCCTAGAGGCAGAGTTTTGTCATCGAAAGCAAAGATGAGGAAGCGGGAATCGGAGGAGAAGGAGACGTCGAAGACATCTTGTTCGTGGCCGGACAATTCACGGATGGCGGAGAGAGTGGAGGTAGTGGCCACAACAGCGTGACTTGAATTTCAAGTGAATAGAGATAGGGTTTTGTAAGTTCGAGGTAAATAGGTATTTTAATCTATGTTTAAAAGAAAATTAAAAATAAAATAATATATTTTAATTAATTTACCTTTAAATTTTTAAATAATTTAGAATTATACAGTGAGTCTTTAGATTTTTAATCTTTATAAATTAAATTAATGATACTCATCGGTACTCTTCAATCAAGCGTAACAAAATTTTCCAAAATTAAATATGTTGAATCTTCATTGAGAATTCAACCGTTGATCTCTTTTATCTTATTTGTTTATGAATAGTCAATTTTAGGTGGAGGGAATAAGTGGTCATTGTGAAAGTGTCTTGGATTTGTTGGAGAAAATAAAGCTAATATTTTTTTGTTTAATTTAAGGCAAATGGATAGACCTAAGGTTCGGATCAGATGGGAAAAGATTTGAATCTTGTTCAATTCATGGGTGACAACAAACAATATTCTCAACAGTTAATCTGCTCCAACCAAGCATCTTCTTTTTCCACGAAAAAGGCTGAAAAAACAAAAGGCAAACTCAAAAATAGGTAAATTTAGGAAGTTTAGATTTATACTAATTTATTTGGCAACTTGTCAAGCCACAACCCATGTCTTCCCAATTAAGCATTAGAGATTTAAAGTCGTCCAATTAAAGTAACTTGCTTGATATATCTAGCCCGCCACTTTAGAAATTGTTTTAGAAAAAAGACAAATACACACACACCTAACTAGAATGATAGTGGGATTGGCACAGTTCCAATTTAGTTTGTCAAATCATAACAATGATCATGAAAATAGTATACGATCAATGTAGATAGATTAGGTTTACTATAAAGTATATACTTGTATATTTACATTTGTTTTTCGGAGAATATCTTGTTCAAATGATACTTTGGTTTCTTTTTGTCAAAAAAAAATGATACTTTGGTTTTTATGGAAATATTTAGGTTCGGTTCTTTATAAGCGAGTAATTTTTTTTTAACCATTTGATAAGAATGTACATTTTACAGATAAAATTATTTAAATATAAATCTCTTAAGATACATATAATTCTCTTTTTTTACTTAGACAACTCATTGAACCCTCAGCGATGTAGTTAAAGTGTTTAATAGAATGGGCTTTTCTTCAAATATTCGAATTTAACTATTTTTCAATCTTCTCTTAATTTTAAAATTTAAAAAAATCAAACTACTCTTCTTATTATTTCAATTTAAAGAATTTTAGGTTCTTGTTAATTTGAAATCCGCCAAATTAAGTTCGACATTCAACTTTAAATTTAAGTATTTCTTAAATAATTGTCAATTTAAAGATTAGACAAATTAGAATTTGAATAAATAAATATTATTCTATCTGTCCCGGTTATACTATCACATATTGATTTTTCAAGCAAAATTAAATGAATATTCTCTTTTTGAAAATTATATAGAAAAATAACCCCATCAAAGATCAGTAGAAAAATACTACCTTTCAGCCCACGTAAAGCAAACTCATGTTTAGCAAAAGCGGGTTTCAAACTCACGCTTAGCTAAAAGCGAGTTTTGTGTGGAAAAAATGTGATAAATTATTATTATTTTTAATTTTTTACATACCCACTCAACACAAAACTCGTGTTTAGCTAAACACGATTTTCATCCTACGTAAGAATATTAACTTAATTGGAGGTTGTTTTTCAAGTAAACTTAGTTGGAGGTTGTTTTTCTAAATATTTCCTTAAAAAGGGAATATTAACTTAATTTTGCTGACTTTTTATAGAGCTTTAGGAAGAAAATATTTTGATAAGAGATAATTTTATTAGGATCTATATTGTAAAAACTCATGTAATAACTATTAAAATTATTGAAGCGTCGTTTCCCTACGTAGGGAAAATTTTATGAAATCTTTATCTATCTAGATCGGTGATTTTTATAAATACAACACACTTTTTTTTTTAGAAACTACCTAACTACAACAAGATATTTTATAAAAAAATAAAATATATTAAAATTTTGTGCTTTTAAAATTACTTTTTGCACGAACTAACTCGACTCAGTGGTTAATGGAACGATTGTTGTTTTTAGAGCTCACGAGTTCGAGCACCAACAGCTGCAACATAGTAATTGAGTATGCATTGTCAAATGATTAAAAATATATTCAAAACAAATACTACTTTGTAATTCATTAACTTTTTTTTAAAAATATTTTCCTACATAAACGGGTCAGTTAATTCGCCTGATAAGATATGGAAGAAAAAAAATTAAAAGGTTAAAAATATTGAACTATCATTACCAATTTACCATTTTTTATTATACGTAGGGAAACGACGCTTCAATAATTCTAAATGGACATCCTCGTCATTTCAGACAAAGATGAGGGACATACCTGGAAAAGACGGCGGCGGCAGGTGGCAGTTTGAGTCATTAAATTGATCGGCCTGGGTTCGTCACCACGTGTCAATAAAATGTGAGAAATTCCCTCTTTTAAGTTTTTAAGGTTTCCTATTTCGGAAATTAGAGTCCGTGCAAAAAAATAAAAGGAAACTGAGTTCCAGGCGAAAAATATCAATACACTTTTAATCTTTGCCAAAGAAACTAAGAAAGAATCCTGAAATATGTTCTTCCTTGAGAATTTGGTTGAATATTTCCTTTGAGAAATTATTTAGATAAATATTCCTTCTAAAATTATTTGAAAAAATATCTTTTATTTGATACACGTAAAATAAATTTGTATTTGACCAAATTCGAGTTATGTGTAAAAAAAATAGACTTTATTTTTTACATACCCATTAAATACATAATTTGTTTTGGCCAAACGCAAGTTTGACTTATGTGTACTAAATAGGAGATATTTTTTCAAATAACTTTTAGAGAAGATTATTTATCTAAATAATTTTTCAAAAGAGAATATTCAACTAAATTCTCCTTTTTCCTTCACCTTTGTTATTTTTTAGGGTACAATAAATACATGAGTTCAGGCAAACACCTGGAGCATAAAAAATTTCTACCTCTTTTCGGTGTCTCTACTTATGTCTCAACACTAAAAAACATTATAAAATTAAATTTTAAACTCTAACTTTAAATTCTAAATCTTAAACCCTACACTCTATATCATAAATTCTCTTAACTTTAATTATAAATCTTAAACTTAATTTTGAGCGTGAGACATAAGTAAAAGCATCGAAAATGGACAGATAATTTCCATACAACACCTGCCTGGATCGTGTTTTTTTATATTTTTGTTTTCTGACAAAGCAAGTTCCCAAGTTTTAGAACTGCAAACCCAGATGAAACCCACTAATATATTCAGCTTGAATTAACCTAAAGAAAAATTTATCAATTATTCATCACCAAAAGTTGTTATATATGAGAACAGACAAGCACCTGGATCTTTTTTCCATATGTTTGTTTACTGACAAAGCAAGTTCCCATGTTTTCGAACTGGCAACCCAGATGAAACCCACCAAGATCTTCATATTGTATTAAACTAAAGATTTAAATCCATCCATTATTCATCACAAAAAACTACAGTTGAACCACACCAACATCTTCGAAACTCTTCCGTTAAGAAAATCTTTATTTGCATGAGAATGTGTAAAAAATACTTTATTTTTCTAAGTAAAAATCTTATGTCCTTTTTCGGTGTCTTTATTTATATTCATCATTAAAAAATTAAATGTAAAGTTTATGATTATGGTTTAAGGTTATGACTTAGAGTATTGATTGTAGAGTGTATTTTTAGGGTAGGGTTTGAGATTTAAATTTTAAGGTTAAGGTTTATAATTTATTTTTTTAATGTTGAGATGACATTTTCACACGTTTATAATCATTTACAAATCAAACTTTCAAATTTGATGATTTCTAATATTATAGAGAAGTTGGAATGCAATACCATTGAAAATTTGTGAGCTTTTTTAACAAATTAATTCATGTACATAAATAATTATTGTACAAAAACAAGTTGATCATTTCCAAAATATCATTAAATAGAGTGCTTGCTAGTTTGGTACGGGTACCAATAGATAAGCTCTTGCTTCAATTTGAGAGAAGCTAATACATGTGAAAGAACTAAAAATGGGGTTCAAGGAGAAATGTGTTATTTATTTGAAATGGGGATGCATTGTCAATCCTATGATGCTCTTCTCATCATGCACATTATTCTTTTATGTTTAATTTCATGTTAATTTTAAAACTAGGCACAAGTTGCTTTCCAAATGATTTAAAATATAATGATTATGAATCCAGTTGTCTGTTTAATAAATATAATCAAAATCACGATTACAATAAAATAATTAGTGATATATCATAATCAATCGTCAGATAGATTTAAAATTTTCATATATTACTTTTTGGCAGTAATGCTAGGGTATCCTAAATTTTATTTGGACTTAATCTCCTCTTCAAATCATTTTTAAAGGCGTATTCTATTACGTCAAGATGTGGTTACCCTCTTGGCTTTTCTTCTTTTTAAGGAGGAGTTAAGTTGTATATATATTCGTATGATATACCATAAAACATATTATATATTGATTGAAAGGGAGATATACACGCTAGCATCTTAAAAGGGAAAAAAACAACAATAAACTTTTATGGTTATTGGTTAGCCAACAATATAAAGGAACAAGTGATTGAAACTCCATGCCCATAGTTCAAGCATTGGCAATGCCATCCTTCACCAAGTTGTAATGTTTCAATAAAAAAAACGTAAAAATACGGTAAATAGCCCGTAAAATTGAAGTTGTCATTCATGGACGACGATGATGATATTCATAGGAGATCCATCACTTGCGGGCAATTAGTCAACAGTTCAGCGCGAAAGCTAATGCAAGTTGAGTTGGATCGCAAATTTTGCAGTTTTTAAATCAATATGATAATGATAACTCAAGGTTAGCATTTACTAATATTTATAGATAGCTAATTAAAACAACCGGTTATATATATATAAACAAAAATTCTCTATCCATTCTTTGTGTCCATCACTAATTAAATTCTAAGCATTAACTATAAATTCTAAATCCTAATCATAAACCCTAGAGATACACATCACCTCTAATTCCCTAAACATTGATCCTAAAACTTAACCTTAATCATAAATCTTAAACACATTTTTTTAATGAGTGAATATATAATAGGCATCGAAAAGAGACAAATGATTTCTATTCATATATATACAATATACTTTTGGAACATGTTAAATGCACACAATATCATTATATTGATATGCATTTCCGGTGATTTCTCTATACTTAATTTAATGGATTAAATATTCGATTGGATATAAATAAAATTGATATCTTTTAGAGGTTTAGATTCGAATGTGTAATTTTTTGGAGTTTAATCATTGATATTTAATTTATTGATCGATTAATCTAAATCGATATTTGCATAGACCTAATATGGGGTGACCCTCCAACCTAGTTTTTTCCATTCACAACGTCAAAATTTTCGAAGCTTTGACCTTACTTAAAGAACCTAGTGTTGGTAATGTGTATTTCTTTGATTATAAGTTTGAAGTGGTGAGTGATTTAGGTATCATATAAAGATAATAATAATAAATTATTTTTAAGATAAAAAATTAATTAAATGTATTAATTGCTCATCATAAACTAACTTAAATAAGTAATAAAATGTATTAGTTAAAGTACTTTAAGAAGTGACATCTAATCAAGATCAAATTCAGAAATTCTCATGCTTTCCGACACTCACATTCACCTTTTGTTTATTCCTTTATTAGCGGAATACCATTTTTTATCAATTCAGATCCTAACCCACATGTTATGAAAATATTTTGGAAAGAAACATGAAAACATGATTAATACATCACTTAATAGAAGGCTCTCGATTTGGAAAACGGAAATATAGATACACGTATATATTACATTTCCTTTTGTAAGGATAATTAAATAGTGTAGAATTAAATATTGATCCACACAAGGATGGACCTAGTGTGTTGAGATGCAGGTGCACCCTCTTAAAAAAAATTAAATTGCTATATAATTTAGATTTTATTTTTATTTTTATTAATAATTTAATTTCACATTTTTAAAATTTTTAATATAATTTTGAAAGTATACCTGCGTTGGCCGATTAAAAAGAGAGCCGAAAAAAAAGAGTATGCCGATGGATCGAACCCACACTTTGTGGATATTATATATATGAATAATAATGTCTTCCACTAAGCTTGTAAGATGTGCAGAAAACACAGTCCTAGGATTCTTTTTTCAAATATGGATAATCTTGTGTGTGTACATCTGATCAGATTATTTGCTTGTTGTTCTACCCCAGGAACCAAAATCTGAGATCACGGGAGTTGTCAAATACACGTGAAGATCATGATGCCGACATCAGCATTCAGCAATATATATGATGGCAAGTTGGTTTATGGAGTTTCAGAGACTTTCAAATCCAAGGCCAGTTATATTATTCCACTCTAATAATTTATTTAAAATATAAGTAATTAAATAATTAAAATGAAAAACATTATTATTTTCTGTAACCAAGCTCATCATCTAGGGTTTGGTGACTGTCTGGAAGCTCGATGTTTGATTGGTCGAACCCACGTGAAGCATGTAGGCGTATGAGAATTGACCAATGGGAATCCTTTGACAATATTTAAGGACATCAATAATTATAACAAGGCTTAAAGTATTTTTTGGTCAAAATAAATATTTAAAGTATATTTTTTAGTTAAATTACGTACTTAAAATATATTTTTGGTCAAATTAAGTACCTAAAGTAATTTTTCATCAAAATAGATACCTAAAGTATATTTCTTTGTTAAAATAGGCACCTAAAGTATATTTCTTTGTTAAAATAGGCACCTAAAGTGTGTGTATATATATATTGTTAAAATATACACCTAAAGTATTTTTTTTAATCAATGTCACGTGACAACTTTTAGGCAAATATACATAAATATTGCACCCAACTTTTATCCCCAAAATATGACACAAGCCAGTTTAATTCCACAAATATTGTACTTTTTACAGTGAAAGTGAAGATGATTTCAAAACAATCCGTCGATGAACAATATATTAAATTTTTTGAATAAAAAAAATCAAAATCGGAGGCCGGAGATTCCGACTTCAAACAGTAAATAAACCAAAGAAGGTGTACTTCATCTTTTTTATTCGAAAATATTGAAACACTGTTAAAAAAACGGTGGAAATGTTGTCATCTTTAAAAACATTGTACAAAGTACAATATTTTTAGAATTAAACCGGTTTGTGCCATGTTGGGGGGGGGGGGGGGGAAGTTGGGTGCAATATTTTAGTTTTTTTGCCCCAAAAAGTATATTTTTTTATCAAAAAATAGATACCTAATTTGGGTATTTATTTTGACCAAAAAATATTTTAGGTATTTATTTTGACCAAAAAATATTTTAGGTATCTATTTTGATAAAAAATATATTTTAGATACTTAATTTAATTAAAAAATACTTTAAATACTTATTTTGACTAAAATATTTAAATATGTAAATAAAAAAGTCAATATAGTTTAAATACTTAATTGTAATATAATCCTTATAACAATAATAAAGGTGGAAGGTTAGAATAAATCATCTTTCCCATGCTTCATTCCAATTAAATATAAATGACAAGTGTCAATATAAAACAAATAAAGTTTATTGTATGGACCAATGAAAAGTTGATGTCCATTATGAATTGATTTTTTTAATAGCATTATGAATTGATTTTTAGATATACTAGATTATCTCAAACACAAACATAATATTTGAAGGGAGAAAGTATGGAAATCATAATTTGTATAATTATTACGGTCAATTAAATAACAGTAATAGTTTTTAACGATTTTTTAAAAAATATTATGTGAGATTTATATTTTAAATGGTTTTGTATGACTATTAGATCTATGATCGTAACAAGATAAATTGCGAGACAATTTAGGAGGTCTATTATTTTTTAAAAATAGAGGTTTAAATTAAATGTTTAAATTTTTTGAAGAAATTAATTTAATTTTTTGAAGAAAAGAGTTTAATTATTTTTTAAAAAAATTGATACATGATGATAACTTCTAAATTTTTTATAAATGTCAAATTAAAACTTTAATTTTCAAAGACAAACCCTCTCTTATCCAATACCATCAACCACTAAAATTAAATTCTTCGTATATATATCACCAGTCTTCGATTTTTCGCGTA
Organism: Hibiscus tridactylites; assembly: GCA_958450335.1. Classification (NCBI taxonomy): domain Eukaryota; kingdom Viridiplantae; phylum Streptophyta; class Magnoliopsida; order Malvales; family Malvaceae; genus Hibiscus; species Hibiscus tridactylites. The sequence continues at coordinate 84,195,683 of OY288275.1, read as the reverse complement.
ATCAATTTACACGTTCTAACTTGAATGATTCGTTTGATAATAAGAACATTTTTAGTATGAGATCCGAGTTGTACATCAAATTTAAAAAAGTTAAATTCATCATTCACATTATGTCAATAAGTCTAACTATGCTACAAAGGCGGATCTGTGTAGCCCTTTAGGTAGCAATTGCATACCTATTATTTGGTAAAACTACCAAGTATAGTATAATGGATAAAAAGGAGTAAAAAAATTTAAAAAATATATTGCATACTCATTATTTAAGTCTTAAGAAAAATGAAAAGAGTATTGGTTGTCTTGTGGGTCTTATTATGTGAGAAACACACTTGGCACTTACTCTTGAATCTAAAATTAAAAGAGTAGTTGTTTTTGTATTTACTTTATTTGGGTTTTTCTGCCGCTTTTTTTTTTTGATTTTTATAAGTTTTTATTTTTTTTTGGAAAAAATTTTGATGCACAGGTCGTGTAAATTTTAGTTTACACGTACCTTTTAGTTTTAGGAGTTTGAATTTTAGTTTATGGTTTAAAGTTTAGGTTGTGGAGTTTAGAATTCAATATTAGTGTTTAGAATTTAGTGTATAGAGTTTAATGTTTAGGATTTAGTTTTTTAAGGGTAGGGTTAGGAATTTAGTATTTGGGTTTTTATAGTATAAATACACAGGCTTGTGATTTTACACAACATGTGTATCAAAAGTTTTACCCTTATTTTGTGTGTGTATGAGAGTGTACAGAGAAGAGTGTGCAGAAAATAAAATAAAAAGAGATACTCTGCAACGTTCGAGATAAAAATGAGAGAACTTATTTTGTCAATTTTAAGTAGGTTTGATCAACTCTTCGATCGAAGGTTCATCCTAATGTGATTTGAGCTGATTTTTAAACACCGATTAGGTAATTTGGTCTTTTTGATATTCCACAATCAAAATTTCCATTCAAGCTTTTTAACAATAGGACCGAATTTTACAACCAGCTTCTTGTAATAGTAGGAATTCGAGTTTTTATCCCAGTTGCCTACAAATTGTCGTCCCTTTTATAGGTTATTCATTTTTTCTATTATTTTTTTAAAATTTAGTTAAATTCATATATTAATTTTAAAATTTTGAAATTTATTTTTTAATTTAAGTGAGTTAAAATGGAAGAATTGAATTTGAATTTTGGGTTCAATTGAATTGATTTGGTGATTTTTGTGGTTGTATTCTTTAAATTTTTATTTAATTTTCAGTTAAATTTATCTAGTAGCTCACAGAAATTTAAACTTTCACCTGAAAAATTGTTTATGCCTCCATAAATAAGCTGTGTTTGCCTCTATATTCTTAGATCTACTACTGCTATGCTATCTCTCATGCAATGGGGATTGTTTTAATTGTAGTGTAAATACACAGGCTTGTGATTTTACACAACATGTGTATCAAAAGTTTTTACCCTTATTTTGTGTGTGTATGAGAGTGTACAGAGAAGAGTGTGCAGAAAATAAAATAAAAAGAGATACTCTGCAACGTTCGAGATAAAAATGAGAGAACTTATTTTGTCAATTTTAAATAGGTTTTATCAACTCTTCGATCGAAGGTTCATCCTAATGTGATTTGAGCTGATTTTTAAACACCGATTAGGTAATTTGGTCTTTTTGATATTCCACAATCAAAATTTCCATTCAAGCTTTTTAACAATAGGACCGAATTTTACAACCAGCTTCTTGTAATAGTAGGAATCCGAGTTTTTATCCCAGTTGCCTACAAATTGTCGTCTCTTTTATAGGTTATCCACTTATTCTATTATTTTTTAAAATTTAGTTAAATTCATATATTAATTTTAAAATTTTAAAATTTATTTTTTAATTTAAGTGAGTTAAAATGGAAGAATTGAATTTGAATTTTGGGTTCAATTGAATTGATTTGGTGATTTTTGTGGTTGTATTCTTTAAATTTTTATTTAATTTTCAGTTAAATTTATCTAGTAGCTCACAGAAATTTAAACTTTCACCTGAAAAATTGTTTATGCCTCCATAAATAAACTGTGTTTGCCTCTATATTCCTAGATCTACTACTGTTATGCTATCTCTCATGCAATGGGGATTGTTTTAATTGTAGTGTAAATACACAGGCTTGTGATTTTACACAACATGTGTATCAAAAGTTTTACCCTTATTTTGTGTGTGTATGAGAGTGTACAGAGAAGAGTGTGCAGAAAATAAAAAAAAGAAATACTCTGCAACGTTCGAGATAAAAATGAAAAAACTTATTTTGTCAATTTTAAGTAGGTTTGATCAACTCTTCGATCGAAGGTTCATCCTAATATGATTTGAGCTGATTTTTAAACACCGATTAGTTAATTTGGTCTTTTTGATATTCCACAATCAAAAATTCCATTCAAGCTTTTTAACAATAGGACCAAATTTTACAACCAGCTTCTTGTAATAGTAGGAATTCGAGTTTTTATCCCAGTTGCCTACAAATTGTCGTCCCTTTTATAGGTTATTCACTTATTCTATTATTTTTTAAAATTTAGTTAAATTCATATATTAATTTTAAAATTTTAAAATTTATTTTTTAATTTAAGTGAGTTAAAATGGAAGAATTGAATTTGAATTTTGGGTTCAATTGAATTGATTTGGTGATTTTTGTGGTTGTATTCTTTAAATTTTTATTTAATTTTCAGTTAAATTTATCTAGTAGCTCACAGAAATTTAAACTTTCACCTGAAAAATTGTTTATGCCTCCATAAATAAACTGTGTTTGCCTCTATATTCCTAGATCTACTACTGTTATGCTATCTCTCATGCAATGGGGATTGTTTTAATTGTAGTGTAAATACACAGGCTTGTGATTTTACACAACATGTGTATCAAAAATTTTACCCTTATTTTGTGTGTGTATGAGAGTGTACAGAGAAGAGTGTGCAGAAAATAAAAAAAAGAAATACTCTGCAACGTTCGAGATAAAAATGAAAAAACTTATTTTGTCAATTTTAAGTAGGTTTGATCAACTCTTCGATCGAAGGTTCATCCTAATATGATTTGAGCTGATTTTTAAACACCGATTAGTTAATTTGGTCTTTTTGATATTCCACAATCAAAAATTCCATTCAAGCTTTTTAACAATAGGACCAAATTTTACAACCAGCTTCTTGTAATAGTAGGAATTCGAGTTTTTATCCCAGTTGCCTACAAATTGTCGTCCCTTTTATAGGTTATTCACTTATTCTATTATTTTTTAAAATTTAGTTAAATTCATATATTAATTTTAAAATTTTAAAATTTATTTTTTAATTTAAGTGAGTTAAAATGGAAGAATTGAATTTGAATTTTGGGTTCAATTGAATTGATTTGGTGATTTTTGTGGTTGTATTCTTTAAATTTTTATTTAATTTTCAGTTAAACTTATCTAGTAGCTCACAGAAATTTAAACTTTCACCTGAAAAATTGTTTATGCCTCCATAAATAAGTTGTGTTTGCCTCTATATTCCTAGATCTACTACTGCTATGCTATCTCTCATGCAATTGGATTGCCCCCCCCCCCCCCCCACCCCACCGAAGGTTGATGGCCGGTTGGTCAGAGCTACTCATTTGCTCTATTCTTTTTTTTTAAGTTTTGGGTTCAAAATTCAACAAGAATATTCTTTTTTTTAGAGTTTTCTTCTCCCTTTAGGTTGAAGTATAGCTAGTATTTATCGAAAGAAAGAAAAAAAGTTAAAATTACTTAAATGCAAGTTGAGAGAATAATATGATTAAGCAGTCAAATTGTCAGAAAATTTAAGCATCCGTATATTTTAACTTCTACTCTAATTATTGGTAGGTACATATCCTATTTGTTGTTTTCATAGCCATGACACCGAAAACAATAAGCCAGCCCACACGCCATTGCAAAAATGTGTGCATTTTTTCAATTTGGACAATTTGATAAATACATAAATAATTAAGTACTATTAAAATAACAAAGGGCAAAGACTAGTCTACTTTTATTTTTTTGGTTCAATTCTGATGTTTTTTTTTGTCATTCTTTTAATTTTTGAGTTCTATTTTTTAGTCAATCGATCATTAAATCTTTTATGTCAAAATTAAAATAATGTGTTTGAGGACCTTTATTTCTACGATAAACATAAACTTTTAGCTTTATTCTTTCTTATGCCCAACATTATTCTACACCGTTATTCGATCACCATCAGACATTATTTGCAACACAACTGGTACCAACATATTTTACTTTCTGCCTCATTTTATTGAACTTTCCTACACTAAGGTATTGTAAAAATCTTAATTCTCCAATAATGATATTATTGCCGTTGTTTATAGAAATAAGGTTATTTATTCTACTAATCATGAAAAGTCAATTTAACCTTATTTAAGCATTAATATTTTATAATAATTTAGCATTAGAAAAAACTAACCTCTCTTGTTCTCAGTTTAATTTTGCTCAAAATATGATCAAAATTAAAGCTTCAACCTTATATTGGTCAAATTTATAATCTCTATTGTATATTCAGTGTGGAATCGAGATCTATTAATTTTCTCCTCTTAACCTTCTCACCATTTAAATTTGGAAGAAGATGCTCTAACGATGGCAAATTAAAAGTAGTTCACAAAGTTGGGTTCGAGGGAAAAATTTTAGGAGTTCTTTTTACATAAATTTACTAAAAATCAAATCATGTTAAAGACTTAACGACCAAGTGAAAAAAGATTAAAATTCAAAAATTGAGGGGTCAAAAATATAATTTACCCTATTTTTTTTTATGGAAACCGTCGATTTTACTTTTTATTTCTCACTTTAGATGCACTTGCTTTACTAAAACTCTTGTAAGACGATTTGACGCGCAATGTAATAGAAGCACTGAGACATTTACATTTGATTTTGGAGGATGAGAGAAAATTGATTACAAGAATGTAAGTTTATAATTTCTGCATTATTTTTTGAATTAATTAATATACAATATATAAATTATGCAACATTTTAGGTTGATAATTTTGAAGGCCCAATAATGAAATTGTTCACCAAATTTTGAATGCCGAAAGCCCAAAATGCAAATGATGGTACGTAACCGACCTTGGAGGGGCGCGTGAGTAGAAAAGGCTGATTGCTGTGGGGCCCAAAGCCATTCATCTAAAGTTCGTTCAACCAAAGCAGCAATCAACGTAAAACTCTCTTGTCTTCGCCCCAAAATTTATTTTACTTCATTTCATTCGTCTATTATAACTTTTGGGGAAAAGAAAATAGAAAGGAAAGGAGAGTTTCCTACGAAAATCAAGGGCTTTTTGCAGGTTTAATTACTAATCTTCATTAGGAATTTTAATTATTACATCCGGTTTCCCTCTCAATTAATTATCTTTAATTGATTTAGGAATTTCCTTTTTGTCGACCGAAGATTTTGAGGGGATGGCTATGGCAATTGCTTCGGACGAAACCACCCGCATATGCGATCACTGGTATTTTTTATTAGCACAATTCCCTGTCCCTTTACTAGATTTAATTTCCATTCGTTCAGTTTTAAACGCGAACTTTTTCTTGTATTCCGGATCCTAGCTCCTCTGTTTCTTCATTCTTATATCAGTTCAGATTTTGTCTTCGTGCTTAAAAATTGGTTGTTTTTTTTAATGAATTTTTGTTATTGGTGTCGTGGGAAATGTTTTTGCCTGATTTTTTTCTAGAATTTCATGTAAAAGAAATGATTAATAGTTTAAGTTGACCAAATCAAGCTAGGGAATTACTTTAGTTGAATTACCTGCTTTGATGCCGGTCAGGACCTAAAACGTGTTTATTTGATGCGTTTATGCCTTCATGATTGTACTAGTTCTTCCGATCACGGCATTTGTCATTACCCATAGTTGAAATCCATTGAATTTTTAGAGTTTAGCTGTGGTTATCAAGTATTTTGAACATTCCAACATGGTGGTTGGTGTTTTTCTTGGTTTTTTGTTAACAATAACTTTGCAATCCACTTGATGCTGGTAAGTATGTTGCATATATTGAATAAAGCTTGAAGCTTTCAGTTTTTCCTATTAATCATGAGTACTCGTAATTTATAATAGCATCATTGAAGTGTGCCATTGTTAGGAAGGTGAGTTGTGGATGAAAGATTATTGAGGTTTGTCTACTGGCTTGTTTTCTTTCAAGATGGAAGTGCATTATCATTTTCTTAGTTTTGCTTTTATGTATTCCTTTGGTTTGAAGTGATTGCTATTTGCTAATTAATTTGATGTTACAATGATGTGTTCTTCAATTGAGTTTTATGAGAATGGAGTTCCTCTTACTCAAATACATATTTGTTTTGAAATTCCCTCGCAGAAAAATTCTTTAACAAGTACTTTTCCTTTTTTGATGGTTCAGTGACAGAGCCATACCTTCTTCAAATATAGATTTGCATTATGCTCATTGTTCTCGTAATCTTGAAAAATGTAAAGTTTGTGGTGATATGGTTCCAAAAAAGCATGCTGAGGAGCATTTCTTAAACACCCATGCTCCGGTAAGTCTTGTCTAGTTCTTTTCAAATGAACTAATTCTTTAACTTGCTTTTTCTCATCTATCTTCTTTCTCCATCACTATGATGGCTTTTGAGTGCTATTTGCGCTAGAGAAATAAAATTGTCTTACCCTTGAAGGTTGCTTAATAAACAGCAATAATTTGTAACATGCAAATGTACCTAAGTTTTGGATATTTTATTAGCCTTTTTTTTCTTTTAAAAGAAAATCCATGGAGAAAGGGTAGGAATAACAAAGTTTTGGCTTTGCCATATTCCCCAGGTTGCAAAACATCTTATTGGCCTAGGAGTTGTAGTTGATCTGATGAAGAAAATTGATAAAGCCTGTTTAAAGTGAAGGATACCTGAGTTAATATCCCCTCTATCTCTTATCCCCCTTTTGAACTCAAGTTTTCTCTTTTGGGTTTCAATGCATGAATTTGTCAAAGGGAAGACTATTTTCTAAGATCATAATTGTAAGGTTGAAATTATTTAACCCGGTTGTAGTTAAGTGTTTATTGTCAATGAAGGTTTGAAATATTATTAGAAGTGAAATACAAGAGAACACAAAGATTCTAGTTATTCCTTTAACGTTGATGATAATGGATAAGTTCAGTCAACTACAAGTTTAAGGGGGCCTAGGTTATCTGTTTGTTGATTCAGTCATGCTTGTATGTCACTATCTAATGTGCAATTGCTATTGCACATCTACTGTTAAATCCAACATGGTATTAGCATGTTTTAACTTTTAACATTTCTGATGTTATTGACTCCATGTATATCAAGCAGGTGACCTGTTCACTGTGTAGCGAGACAATGGAACCTGAAATCCTAGCTATCCATAAAGGTGAAAATTGCCCCCAGAGGATTGCTACTTGTGAGTTTTGTGAGTTCCCATTGCCCGCTATTGATCTGGCCGAGCATCAGGTACTAATTTTTGAATCATTTTTCAGTGAAAGGATTCCAATGATATTTGCCAGGTGTAACGGTTATAATGTTGATGCTGCTTTGCTATTTTAGGAAGTATGTGGGAACCGGACAGAGCTCTGTCATCTGTGTAACAGATACATTAGACTTAGAGAAAGATATAACCATGAAAGTCGGTGTAACGGTATTCCAGAAGATAATCTGGGATCTTCCAGGTATACATGCTATAATTTACAATTGGTTCAGTAAAAAATTTACAATAATGTTTGGGTAGGAATCAATTATTGTTTTTCCACAGTATTTTTTATACGACTAAGCTTATTGCTGCCCTATGTTGTGAAATTATATCATTATATGTTTGTCTCCCTAGTATTTGGCAGCAAGTTGGCATTTTGACTCGGAAATTTTAGTCTAGAAATTAGGAACTTTCAATTATCGGTGGAGGAATTTTTATAAAAGTATTCATTGCTTTCTATTGAATGTATATGCCATGCGATTCCTTTTTCTACCCCTTCCATTAAGCTATGTTGCTCTGACTCTTTAACTTTCTTTTTGTATTTGTGTTTGATACTTTTATTTGATGGACATGGGGTATGGAGGTATGTTCCTTCAAGGATCCTCCAAATACATAGGAAAAATACTGATCATATATATCCTTGTTGGGCAAATATGGTTGTGCTTGTGAGATGCTCAGATCTAAATCCTAGTAATGTAACCACACCCATTGTAGGCCAGGAAATAGTGCATATTTGAACTTGTTTTGATCTCACCTGTATGGTGTTTTACGCCAACATTTGGCTCACACATCTTTTAGTTAATCTGAAACTGTATCAGGATTTAGCTCTTTGTTTTCTGCATTGTCTAAAGAGAATTGTACCAAGTGTCGTAGGTTTAATTTCATGGATTTTGGACTTATGTTTAGGGATGTGAGGCCAGCTGAAAGGGAGCAAGGTGCTCAGAGAAGGCAGCCACCTGAATATTCTCGGAGACGACTTGTATTCACTATTGCAATAGCCGGGATTGCTGTTTTATTAGGATCACTTTTTTTCCAGAAGACAATGGAGCCCGGTCCGGTAATTTAGTCGTGTTGATGATGCACATTGGCTTGTGTAAATCAGTTCGAGAGCGTACGCACTCCACTTCTGTATCAGAAATTTATCCTAGAGCGTATACTATTTGATGTATTAAAATTTAAAACTCGATTCAGATTCTGATAATTTGTGGCCAATCCCATCGCCACATTTGCTTCTGGACTCTTGAATTTATGTACATGAGAATTGGAACTGTTGCCTTTTTTTTTTGTAATTCCTAATTATTATCACTAATAATAACTTCTTTTTTCCGAGGTATACAATGATTATTTTTTTTGTCTGATTCTTATTTTTGAATTAAATTTGACTCTTAATCTTTTAAATATATTTTAAGTATCTTCAACATTAAAAAAAAGCCAAATCGTTATTTTTCAAAAAAATAAATATTGTCTAAAAATTCTATTTTTTTAAAAAAAATTATAACTTTTTTTTAATTTTTCCGAATATTTTTATAAACTTAAGATATATGTCCGCGTGTCGTATAAGATGAATAATTCAATGCTTGTGTACATGTAGATCACCACGTGGGCTGCTACTTCCAAAAAAAATTAATATTTTAATCGATATTTTCATTTAAAAATAATTGGACTCTTTTTAAAGAATGACAAAATTTAATTTAAAGACAAAGTAAGAAATTAAGAATCAATTTTACAAAAATACATGTATAAAAGCATAAAGAATTAAGTTTAACATTATACCTTTTTAAGGGATAGATTGAAATCATGATGTTCATTCTTAGTATGTATTCTTTAGGGTATATTTGTTTTACTGAAAACTGTTTTCGGAAAATGAATTCTGGAAAATGAACTACAGTTGTTGGAAAACTAATTGCAGAAACTATTTTCCAATGTTTGGATGATGTTGTACAATTCATTTTACACTGTTTGGTAGAGTTTCCTGAAAATTTCATGAACAATCCACAAACAAGCATCGATAATGGTAAAAACAAGTTCCAATCAAAACATGGTTTAATGTTTAGGTTAGTGTTTAGGGTTGAGGATACCATTTATGGTTTATGGTTTAGACTAGTATTTAGTGTTTATGGTAGCATTTAGGGATTATTATTTAAGGTATATATTTAGGGTTTAGATTAGTGTTTATGATTTATGTCAGTGTTTAAGGTTTATGGTTTAGGGTTTATGATTTAAGGTTTTATGGTAACATTTAGGGTTTAGGATTTAAGGTTTTATGGTAACATTTAGGGTTTAGGGTTTAGTTATCAGAGTTTATGGTAGCACTTAGAGTCTATGGCTAATGTTTAGGGTTTATCATTTATGGTTTAGGGTTATATTAGTGTTTATGGTTTAGTGTTTAGCTTTTAGTGTTTAGGGTTTAGGTTATCATTTAGAGTTTAAGGTTTATGTTAGTGCTTAGTGTTTAAGGTTTAATATTTATGTTAGCATTTAAGATTTATGGGTTAATGTTTATTGTTCAGGGTTTATGTTAGTGTTTAAGGTTTAACACTTAAAGTTTAGGGTTTATGTTAAGGTTTAGTGTTTTGGTTAGTGTTTAGGTTTTAGGGTTTATTGTTTATATTAGTATTTAGGGATTAAGGTTTATGTTGGTGCTTATTGTTTATGTTAGTGTTTATTGTTTATGGTTTAGTGTTTATGTCAGTATTTATGTTTTATGGGTTAGTGTTTAGGGTAAGGGTTTATGTTAGTGTTTGGTGTTTAATATATATGGTTTAACATTTAGGGTTTAAGGTTTATGTTAGTGTTTATGTTAGCATTTAGTGTTTATGGTTTAACATTTAGGGTTTAGGGTTTTGTTTTAGGCTTTTGTGTTTATGATATATCATTAATGGTTTTGTGTTTATAGATCAATGTTTATGGTTTAGGGTCATGTCAATGTTTATGGTTTAACATTTAGGGTTTAGAATTTTTAATGTTTATGATTTAATATTTACTGGTTAATGTTTAGGGTTTAGGGTTTAGGATTTAATGTTTAAGCTTTAGGATTTAGGGTTTAGTTTTTATGTTAGTATTTAGGGTTTAGGTTTTAAGGTTTATGTGTTAGGTTAGTATTTGTAGAGAGAATGAGAGGAAGGAAAGCGACTTACTAAAAATCAATGAGTAAGTCATTTTACACTAAAACACGGTCTGTTTTCCATTGAATGTAGTTGGTTTTCCGTTGACTTTTTTATTTTTCATGAACCAAACAACGGAAAGTTGTGAAAACGTTTTCAGGAAAACCAATAACAGGGAAACAAACAGACCCTTAATGTCTTTCTCAATATTAAGGGCACATTTAAGCTATTATGCAAATCAACCTTGTCCATTTTTCTTTTATCACTTTCATTTTTTTGAATAGATATTTTTATTTTTTTATATAAATATATTTTCTCTCTCTTAATATGATATTATAACATTTACCTAATTATAGAAGTAGTAGTTTTTAAATTTTATAATTAAAGATAAATTTAACATTATTTTTAAAAATATTAAAATTCTAACGACTCGACGTGTGCGATGATGTATGGTGTCCCCAATGGACGGCCGTCTGAAGGGATCCTTCACGTCCCGGTAACGATGTCGCTAGAGAGGCTGGCGTCTCCTACACCTTTGGTTAGTCAGAGTGAGGCAAAAAAAGGACGCAGTTAGAATGTCGCTGGGGATTTAGGGCACCCGGATGTGATGGAAGCAGAGGCTTCTGATATAGATGGTCTCAAGGGGACTGATTCTAGTGTCGTGCCTGACATTCATACGGTTAGGGATGTGAAAAACTGACCTAACCTGGTAACCTGCCTGAAACCTGATCGAGTCAGAACCTGGTTTGACTCGAGAACTCAATGACCCGAACCCGACCTTCTCTCGACCGAAACGAACCCGAACCCGAATTCAACCTGTTACTGTAGTAACCGAACTCGACCTGGACCCGACCGAAACGAACCTGAATCCGAATTTGACCTGTTACTGTAGTAACCGAACTCGACCTGCACCCGACCGAAACGAACCTGAACCCGAGACTGACCTGCCAGAAAACCGATTTAACCCGACATGTTTGGACCCGACCTATTTTGAAACCTACATGTTTTGAACCCGACTTGTTCTTGACCTGAACTGATATTGACCCGACCTGTTCTTGACATGAACTGATATTGAGCTGAACTGATATTGTAATTTGATTTGCTGATAAATAATAAAACTATCTTTTAAGAATATACTTGGTTCTGTTCTTTTAAGTTAATAATAAATAATGTCAAGTGTTAATAAATTGCATATCTATAGTTAGTAAAAATTAATGCTAAGTAAAATTTAAGAATATACTTGGTTCTGTTCTTATAATTATTAAGACATTCAACTTTAATTATTTAACTTAACTTGATCAAAAATTTATTAAATAAGATAAAATTTATTGAAAACTGTCTTTTTAATTATTTAAGTTAACTTCATCAAATTTTAGTAAAAATTATTTAAGTAAAAATTAAAATATTACTTGAATGAATCTCCTTTTAATTAATTAACTTAACTTGATAAAAATTTATTGGACAATATTTAAAATTGTGACTTTAAACAGAATAAGTCAAAAACATAAAATAAGTGAATTTAACTTGATCAAAACATATACTTGGTTTGTTGATTATTTAAGTTGATAAAGACAGAATAAATGAACTTGAAACTCACAAAAACTTTAAACAGAATAAGTAAACTTTTAAACAGAATAAGTAAAATTATTATTGAATAAGATAAAAGTTTATTACAACATAAAAGAGTACAACTTAGTAAACTTTAAACTCACAATGTTACAAATTGTAAATTATGAAATATAACACAAATTTGATTTGTGTACACTTGAGCTCTCAGATCTTATAACAAAGTTTTACAACATAAAAACTATACTTTGCTACAATAAATATTCTCATCGAGTTGTTAAAAGATGAAATGCTACCATCAAGCTTTAATTATGGGTAACTTAACTTACATAGCTAAGAAACCAGCATAATTAAAACAAGGGACTAGGATAAATTATAAAAATATTAGATTTAGATTACAAAAATTTAAAATAAATATGAGTCAATTTCTGTTAAAAACATCTAAGTTGATATAAATTAAAACCTAGAAGCATAAATTACATATCTGATTAAAATAACTCTAACATTAAATATCGAATCTCAATTAAATTAATTTAAATTGAGACTCAATTGAATTAAACTAAAATTTAAAAGTGAATATTAAGAGCTTAAATGAAAAATATCTAAAGTTGGAGGGACACAAAATAATTACCCTAACCTAAAAATTTAGGCGGATACTTTCCCTCCTCCCCACCCATTTATTTGAATTAAAATAAACATAATATGTATATAAATTAGAAGGAGGAGAGGTGGCGCATGAATTGAAAAAAGGAGGGAGGGTAATGCATGAATTGAAAAAAAAGAGATTGAAAAAAAGAAGGGAAACTAAAATAGAAAAAGAGAGGGGGAATTGATAAAAAGGGGAGGGTGGCACGAGAATGATGTATATGCGTGTGTATATATAATATATATATATATATTATATAATATATACTCATATATTATATATACATACATATATATGTATGATATAAAAATAAATATAGGTAAGTTTTAGTATGTATATGTACATATATAATGTATGGGTATGCATAAGTATTATTCTGGATCAAAAGATCCGCGCGTTATTATACGAGCCACACCTTTTAATACGGGTCTTGTTCCGCAAGCACTCGTAGTTTAATTTCTTTCATTTTGGTCATTTTTTCTGTGAAATTGAACTGACAATTTTGTTTTATTTTCAATTTGGTCATTATTTCAGTTTTAAGGTTTATGATTTGGGTTTAATTTAGGGTTTAGGGTTATAATTTAGGGTTTTCCTTTCAATGTTTAAATTTAAATATTTCATTTTAGGGTTTAGGGTTATGTTCAAGTATTATTGTTTTGATTAGGTTTCAATGTTAGGGTTTAGGGTTTAATTTACTAATTTATTTTTTAGATTTAAAGTTTGAGGTTTTGGTTTAGGGTTTAAGGTTTTAATCTAGGGTTTAGGATTTATAATTTATGGTTAATATGTTATGTTTTTAGGGTTTAATGATTTTATTTAGTGTTTTGTTTTATGTTTTATGGTTTTAAATTAGGGTTTTGTTTTAATTGTTTATGGTTTAGTGTTTTAGGGGTTCTTATTTAAATTTAGGTTTAAGGTTTATGGTTTACATGTTTAGGGTTTAAAGGTTTAAAGTTTAATTGTTTAGGGTTAGTGTTTCAAATAAAGGTTTTATTTTTAGTGAACTAAGCTTATCTTTAGGGTTTAGGGTTCGTGGCTTAGTGTTTAGTGTTCTGAACTATGGTTTTGATTTTATTGGTTTTAGTTAGGGTTTCTTTGTATGGGTTTAAGGTTTAGGGCTTCTTTTTATTAGTTTAGGGTTTTTGTTTTAGTTTAGTGTTTTGAATCATGGTTTAAGGTTTATGTTTCATTATTTGTGAACCAAGCTTACCTTTATAGTTTAGTGTTTAAGGTTTATTGTTAGGGTTTAGGGGTTTACTTTTAATTGCTTTTATTTTGGGTTTTCTTTTTATTAGTTTAGGGTTTTTGTTTTTGCTTAGTGCTTGAATTAGGGTTTAGGTTTCATTATTAGTGAATTAAGCTTACCTTTAGGGTTTAGTGTTTATGGTTTATTGTTAGTGTTAGGGGTTTATTTTTAATTGCTTTTATTTTGATTTTTCTTTTATGGGTTTAGGGTTCATGGTTTCTTTTTATGGGTTTAGGTTTTTTGTTTTACTTTAGTGTTTTGAATTAGGGTTTGTTGTTTAGGTTTCATCATTAGTGAACTAAGCTTACCTTTAGGGTTGAGTGCTTAGGGATTAGGGGTTTACTTTTTATTGACTTTATTTTTGGTTTTCATGTTACATGTTTAGGGTTTCCTTTTATGGGCCTAGCATTTAGGGTTTCTTTTTATGGTTTTAAGGTTTTGTTTTAGTTTAGTGTTTCAAATTAGGGTTATGGGTTTTGGTTTCTTTTTTGGTTTAGGGTTTAAGGTTTTGATTAGAGTTTCATTTTAGAATATATATAATATATTAGTATATTATATATATGTATGTATAAACATTAAACCCTAAAAATAAAAACCATAATCCATATATATAATGCATGTAAGTATATATACATGTACCAATTTATGAACCCTAAACCCTAAAAATAAAAACTCTAATCCATATATGTATATATATAATGCATGTAAGTATGTATGTATAGATGTATTAACTAAACCCTAAACCCTAAATATAAAAACCCTAATCCATATATATATAATACATGTACGCATGTATGTATATATGTATGTATCAATTTATGAACCCTAAACCCTAAACCTTAAAAATAAAAACCATAATCCATATATATAATACATGTAAGTATGTATGTATCAATTTATGAACCATAAACCTTAAACCATAATCCTTAAACCCTAAACACTAATCCATAGACACTAAACCCTAAATTATAAACTATAAACCTTAACCTTATTTCCTTCGTGCTATGTATATATAATGTATGTATGTAGGAACGTGAGACACTTAACCCTAAACCCTAAACCTTAAATCCTAAAAATAAAAACCATAATCCATATATATAATGCATGTAAGTATGTACGTGTCAATTTATGAACCCTAAACCCTGAACCACAAATACTAAACCACAAATCCTAAACCATATCCATAATTCATTTTTGTGCTATGTATGTATACTCTATATATGTATGTAGGGACGTGAAACACTAAACCATTAACCCTAAACCCTAAACTATATAAACATATATATAATGTACGCAAGTATATATGTATATATGTGCCAATGTATAAACCCTAAACCCTACCCTACTCCCAAACCCTAAACCCCCAAAATACTAAACCATAATTCCTATATGTATGTACGTATAATGTATTAATATTATATATGTTAGATCATAATCCCTACACAATAAACCCTAAACCCGAATAAACCCGACCTGAAAGGAAACTGACTTGAAATTACCCGAACTGAAATGAATCTGACCTAAAACGAAACCGACCTAAAATGAACCTGACCTGAAATCAACCCGAACCGTAATTAACCCGTCAATTAACCATTTTGGCCCGACCTGAAATGAATTGACCTGAAATGAATCCGACCCGAAATGAATTGAACCCGGCCTCAATTGAACCCGACCCGAAATAAACCCGGACCCGAACCGAATTGAGTCAAAACAAGAAACAACCTGAAAATGACTTGTAATCGATTTGACCCGACCTGAGAGAGCCCGATTTGAAACCCAACTGCTGAGCTATTTTTACATCCCTACATACGGTCCCTCCAACAATTGAGAAGGGTCCGACGCCGACTAAAGGTTGAGAAGGTGTGTTACGCGAGTAAGGTGGCTGACAGAAAAGGTGGGAGTTCTAATTCATTGCCCTTCATTCTTTGGAGGGGATGTAATTGTGTGTGTTGA
Source organism: Hibiscus tridactylites (assembly GCA_958450335.1). Lineage (NCBI taxonomy): Eukaryota > Viridiplantae > Streptophyta > Magnoliopsida > Malvales > Malvaceae > Hibiscus > Hibiscus tridactylites. The sequence continues at coordinate 84,179,781 of OY288275.1, read as the reverse complement.
GGATGTTATCATCGATCAATCGACTACGATGCCTTCGATCAGGTTTTCGGATAGAGTGCATGACCAAGTGGATCATAGTATGCAGAATGCACTTATTTTCAGGCTCTTTGAGAAAGTGATAGGTTTCAGGGGGTTGCAGACGCGAATAGATACGATGTGGAAACCGATGGGAACGTTGCAATTAATTGATCTTGATAACAACAACTATGTTGTTCAGCTTTCGGATGAGAGTGATTACACTTGTGTTCTCACAGAGGGGCCTTGGACAATCTACGGAAGCTATCTAATTGTGCAACCGTGGAGTCGTTCGTTTTCCACGTCAGAGAGTTATCCGTCGCAAGTGATTGTTTGGGTTCGATTACTGGGACTTCCCTTTTGTTACTATACAAAGGCGATGTTTTGTTGCATTGCTGTTGTCCTTGGCATGGTGGTTAAGATAGATTATAACACAAATAAGGGTGGTCGTAGAAAATTCGCTCGCCTTACACTTTTAGTTGATTTGAACAAGCCGTTCAGGTCGTGTATTTGTATAAATGACAAACTCCAACGGTTAGAATATGAAGGCTTGCAACAAGTATGTTTTGCGTGTGGTGTCTATGGGCAATGCTAAGGAGGTTTGCACCTAGGCCCCGACATTGAAGATTTTTAGGGATAAGTCGAACTCTAATGAGAAGAATACGACTAGCTCGGAAGGAGCTACTGATAAGGAACTTGATCTTTTTGGGCCATGGATGATCGTTGACAATAGACGTCATCGTGTAGCTAGTGACTCTTGGATGGCAGTTGGAAAATAGATGAATGGACGACTATCATCGGGGTCTCGATTTAGAGCGTTAGATAATGGTGGAGATGGTAGGGTTGCTACTGAGAATGTGGAACATGTTGCTGAAACGAGAAGTGGTGGGGCTCAGGTGACGCCTACAGTGGCTGCAAAATGAAGAATAAGGTTGAGTTTCGCGAGGTTCCGAAGAATGCTCCGTACTTGACATCTAATCCACCTAAGAAGTCGGTGAAGCAAGGTACTATTGGTAAGGGGGTTGTTGTGGTTCCTTCGGTTGTGGGTCAGGGTGCCGTGGTGGTGGAACATGGTACAAAGGTGGCGAAAAGAGTGCATAATGCGGTGAAAATCGTGGAAAAGAAGACTAGAAGGGAGAGTTCTAGTCATGGTTCTAGGGGTAAGGCTCTGTGCGTAAACCGACTGGTTTAAAGTTGAGGGATCGAGAGTAGTTTTGGCCGAGTGGACGACAAGCTTCGCGAACCAACTACCCCATGCTCCTGGCGATATGGATGATGGTCAGAAGGGGTATAAGCAAGTGGATCATCCTTGGGCCATGGTTTCATCGTCTGAAGATGGGGATTCCATCTCCGATTCTCAATAGGATGATATGGAAGGAGTTGAAGAGCCCTGTCTAGGCTTGGGTGCTCTTGATCAATAATGTTTTTATTTATTTATTTTTCCATATTTTAAATGATGATGAGGTTCTTGTTTTGGAATTGACAGGGTGCGATGAGTTTAGAATTTAGACGATTTTTTAATTCGTGTTGGCGTGAACATCATCCATCGGTGGTGGCACTTGTTGAGACACAGATAAATGGTCTTATAACGAATTAAGTGATTGCTAAATTGGGATATCTGAAGTCTTTTTTGGTGGAAACACATGGATTCAATGGTGGCATTTGGCTCATTTGGAATAATTCAGTTGAGGTGGATTTGACGCATATTGCAAATCAGTTTGTGTATGAGGAGGTTCGATCGAATGCTTGTGGGTATTGGTTTCAGTTTACGTTGGTATATGCGAATTCACAAGTGGGTAAGAGGAAACATCTTTGGAAGAATCTTGACGCTCTTAACCCGAGAATGGTGTGCCATGGTTACTTGGAGGCAATTTTAACTCGATTTTGGATATCCGAGAGATTAGGGGTTTAGTGTTGCATACTGACATCAATGGCTCATTTAGAAAGTTTGTGTCGTATACGTGGCTTTTGGATCTTGGCTTTTGGGGTCCACCATTTACGTGTTCATGTGGTGATTTACATCAAAGGTTGGACCGTTGCTTGGCTAACCCACAGTGGATAGCAAATTTTCCGAATGGTTTTGTTCAACATTTAGACAAGATTGGGTAAAATCACCGTTCACTTTTGTTTTATCTTATAGAGACTTCAAGCAATCCCAAGAGTCGACCTTTAAGGTATATTGCTACTTGGTACGAACACCTGCAATTTCAAAGCTTCCTAAAGGATGTCTGTAATGTTGATGCTTCGGTCATGCAGAATGTGGTAAGCTTTTAGCGCGAAATTGTAGTGTGGAATAGGAATATATTCGGTCATATTGGGAAAGGAAAGAGGCGGTTGTTAGCTCGTTTGTGGGGTATTGATAAAGCTTTGGTGCGTGGTCATTCCAATTTTCTTGTACAATTAGACAATGATTTGCGGGCTGAACTTGATGTAGTTCTTGAACATGAGGAATCATTATGGCAACAGAAAACGTGTTCCTAATGGATACTTGATGGGGACCGTAATACAAAGTTCTTCTATGCTTCAGTGTTAGTGCGTAGATAAGCGAATATGATTTCAGCTTTGCAATTGGATGATAGTTCTCGGTGTTCGGATCAATCAGCTCTTTCAACATTGGTGTTGGATTTCTATTGCCGTTTATTCACGAGCGAGGTTGGGGCTAGCCGTAACTATCAGATTGTGAGGCATTTCCCTAGTATTGGGGAGTCGATTATGTAGGGGTTGAATACTTTGGTTACTGATGAAGAGGTGCGAGTGGCTTGCTTTGATATGGTTCCGTGGAAGGCACTTGGTATCGATGGTATGCATGCAGCGTTTTATCAGAAAAATTAGAGCGTCGTTGGACATTCAGTTTGTAGCATGGTAAAGCAAGTGTTTTAGACTAGAGTTTTACCGCTGGATCTTAATCGGACTCTATTGGTACTTTTACCGAAGGTGGCAGTGCCTACACATATGCGTGAGTTCCGCCCAATTAACCTCTGTAATGTCTTGTATAAGATTATTACCAAGGTGATTGTAAACTGTTTGAAGCCATGGTTATCGGATTGGGTTTCTGCGAACCAAACAAGCTTTGTATTGGGCCGTGCTATCACTGATAATATTATTATAACTCAGGGAGTCATTCATACAATGCAAAAGAAGCAAGGCCGTAAAGGTTGGATGGCGATCAAGATTGATTTGAAAAAGGCGTATGATCGGTTAGAGTGGGGCTTTATTGATGAGACGCTTGCTGACATTGGCATTTCAGAATATTTACGCTGCATTATTTTATAGTGTGTTTCTACAACGTCAACTCAAATTCTATGGAATGGTGTCCTGACGGATTCGTTCTCACCATCACGTGGTATTTGCCAAGGTGATCCCTTATCCCTTTATTTATTTGTATTATGCATGGAGAGGTTGGCTCATACCGTACAGTTATCGACGAGAGAGGGTCAGTTGCGTGCTTTTTGGACCTCACGCTCTTGCCAGGAAATATCTCATCTATTCTGCGCGGATGATATGTTACTCTCTGCAGACGCTTCAGTGGAACAAATGTCTGTTGTTAAGGATGTTTTGGAGAAATTTTGTTCAGTGTCTGACCATAAAGTAAGCCATACCAAAACTAATATTTATCTTTCTCAGAATGTTTCTACGGGTCTATGTCATGATATATGCATGGGGTTTGGGTTTAATATGGTGTCTGATTTGGGGGAGTACTTAGGGGTACCCCTGCTGCATAAAAGGGCCACGAAGGCTTCATACAATTATCTAATTCAGATGGTGCAAAAGAAGTTAAGTGGGTGGAAGACGAAGACGTCATTGCTAGTTGGTCGTATCACGTTGGGAAAAGTAGTCCTTTATGCGATTCCTACATACACGATGCAAACAACAATAATTTCAAAGTCTATATGTCAGGAGCTTGAACACATTATTAGACGTTTTATATGGGGTATTACGGATAAGAGATGGGTGCACTTGGTTAAATGGGATACACTTTGCCAACCCATATCGCATGGTAATTTGGGTTTACGCAGGATTGAGGTGCAAAATGAGGTTTTTTATTATGAAAGTAGCATTCCAATTGTTGACACGGTCTAATCCCTTGTGGGTTTGGTTTTTTAGAGCGAAGTATAAGTGCCCATCGGGGGTTTCGGATGCTCTCCCTGGTCAAGCGGGGTCGCAGCTGTGGAAGGGTCTTGGGGTGGTTTGACAGGATGTGCACAATAATGTTACATGGAGTGTTGGTCATGAAAGAGATGTTGACTTTTGGTATGACACATATATTAAAGATTTATGGCCGTTAGTCCAATATGCATTTCCTTTCATGGGAATTGTGGGGAAAGGAACATCGATGGCTGCTATGGTTGCAGCAAATGGATGTTGGGACTAATAACGAATTGAGGCGATGTTGTCGTGTGCCATCTTGTTGCATGTTGCAGTGGTAAAGGCTCTACGGTCAGAGTTGGGTTCTGCGTGTATGGGCTGGAGTTTAACAGTTGATAGCTTTTTTTCTCGTTAGCTCGACATAAAAATATCAAGTGGGATAGCAGGCTAGCGAGGTTGATCTTGTATGTAATGTGGTAAGTCGGTTTAAAGGACTACATAAAATTTGAATATTTATGTGGCTTGTGTGCCAAAACAAGCTTATGACTAACGTGGAAAGAGATTGTCGTCACTATACCGATGATAGACGGTGTCCTTTATGTTAAGTAGCGGTTGAGGATGTTGATCATGTGTTAAGGAGATGTCCTCACGGTATTGCTATATATCAGTGTATAGTTCAACCATTGATGTTTCCGGCCTTCATGAATGGCGATGTGATCAATTGGATTTGTGTTAATTTGCTAGGGGAGGTGTGGTATGTAGAAGATATGGTCGATTACGAGCTTTTATTTAGTGCTATCATTTGAAATTTACGGTTATATCAGAACTTTATTGTTTTTGGTACGCTTTTGGAGGGTTATGGATCGATATTGGAGCGTAGTAGGCGTCTCTAGGCTTTATCTCAGAAAACTATCAGTGAGGGCATGCACAACATGACTGTGTCGATCACAATACAAAATGAGCCAAGTCAATTGTCTCCTTCGGAGGTTGGTTGGGTGAAATTAAATACGGATGGGGCGCGTAATAGACATGATGGGTTGGCGTTTTGTGGTGGTGTGTTGCGCGACAACCATGGTACATAGTTAGGAGGTTTTATGAAATTTATTGAGGCTTGTTCTGTGGTTGAGGCTTAACTGTGGGGTGCGTTTGTTGGTCTTTCCTATGTGTGGAATATGGGTTATCGCAAGTAATTCTTAAAATGGATAGTCTTGATGCGCTCCAAATCTTGAGGATAGGCTTGGCTCAGCAAGGATGTAGTTCGTTGGTTCTTCATTTTGGTGAACTTTGGAAAAAATCGTGGATTGTGTGTCTCCAACATGTGTTGCAGGGTGGTAACCGTATCACAGATACGCTTTCAAAGAAGATTTCACGAGGTAATTTTGATGTGCACTTGTTAGCCGAGCTGGATGGTTCTTTGCTACCTTTGCTTTGTGCGGACATGACCGAGACTGGGGGCTAGCTGTCATGGGGCTGATGTGCGAGGGACCTGGTGTGTGAGTGCCGTGAAAGAGGAGTGGCGCCCTGGTGTTGGTGATTTTTGTTTGGAGAAAGCTATGTATTTGTCTTGATTGTTATAATGGGTCAGTTTGTGACGTGATTATTTAGTCGAACATGTTATAATTATTGCCATATGTACTCTTTTTCCTCCATCTAGAAATAGAGAAGTTTTTTTAATGAGGCACATGATAATAATTTTCCCCTTTCACCAAAAAATATTAAAAAATATATTGATGTTATGAATATTTATCTATGTGGGTGGGTATCTATAATGATAAGAACTTTATCTAGAAGATTTGATTTACTTTACCATTAGGAATATTATCTCCATTAATTAGAGTTTAATGTATTATGTGCTTCTTATGCCTATAAATAGATAAAGGATTGTACACAAGTCTCGTTTTGATAATAATACGAATCTCTCTCTTTCTCTCATCTCCTTGTTATTTTATTCTTATTCGTTGTTCTTCGTTATTTTATTCACAACACGTTATCAACACGAGCTTCTAATCAACTGAGATCTTCGTCGTTCAAATCTAAAAAAAATTAGAATGAATTCAATTCCAGAGTGAACCAAAGATAAGTTTTTTCTTCTTCTTCAATCTTCTTTTGGTTACTTATTACCTTTCTCGTTATTTTTTTTTTGAAAAAACCAAAGAAGGGCGTGTTCGACTGTATTTAAGCATTGGGGAAAGATGATTTGTGGTTTCTCACAAATCAAAAGAAGAATTAACAGAGATGGGTATACCATTATTGGTTGTATTTTAATTTTAGTATCAATTGATTATTATTTTTATTTTGTTAGTGCTTTTCACTGTTTCGATAAAAAAATAGTTTCCTATGTATTGTAAATTTCTGTCAAGTTCTTCATATTTTTTCTGGTTTATTTACTTTAATCCCTACAAACTTGTTGTAATTTATTTATCGATATTTAGTTTATTTTATCCTATTGATGATATTTGATATTTTTAACCATGTTTTGCGTTTTACATGATATGTTTGAATGGAGTGATAAGATACATGGCAAAAAGAGATTATGAGAAGCTATTTTAACCGTTTTCTATGTCTCCATTGTCCTTAAGAGGAAAATCAACATCGGTAAATTTTAATTTTATTTTTATTATTTAAATTATTATTTTAAAGTCCGATAAATTATGGTGATTTTGCTCAAAAGCAATATTTATTTTACGTCGAAAAAAATCGACTATAGACTTCTCTCAAGTTCATGTTATAAAAATTCATCTTGACAATAATTTTCATAGGAGGCATTCCCTGAAGTGAATGCAAAGCATGGTGTTTATTCCATGCGATTATTGGATCTGTTTCATTCCTTGAAGTAAATGCAAACATGGTAAATCATTATTCACTTAGAGACATAATTTCGATATAATCCAAGTATATTGGTTGGACATCCCGTTCTGCGAGGCTACTAGTCTCAAATGAGGTTTTTAAAGGACCTTGTGAATTGGTTTAACAATGCTGCGTACGAGGATTAAATCTTTGTTCTCTGTGATGATTATATGTTAATAAAAACATACTCCATTTTTCATGACAAATAATGTTGTCCTCAGACACAATATCGTGTAAAAGATTTTAAAGGCTCACTGGCTCTACTCCATTCCCTGAAGTGAATGTGAGATTTTATAATAGAAAGAATAAATGCCACATTAGTAGTTGTGGTCGTGGTCGAGGCCATGAACATAGACATTATGGTCATTTTAAGAATACTTCTACCTACCGGTACTGAGGTTATAAGGATGACAAGAGTGATAAAAGATCATTCTAAGGAAGTAAAATCCTTTTTATTACTAATGCGATGTAATAACCCATTGGTCTCGTACTTGTCGTATGCTGAAAAATCAACAATCATTGAATGATAAAGGAAAAAAAATAGAAACAAATTCTATTTGCGAAAAATGATAGAAGATGATATTGGTCTAACTTATTTGGATATTGTTGGTCCAACTCATTTGGTCGTTGTTGATTTCCTTATAACCCTCAAAGGGAATAAATCATCTTCTAATTATTCTCATAACTTTGAAGATAATTATTTATCTTTTTAATTATTTTGATGTTTATTTACTTACATATTAATTATTTACGTTTTATATTTATATATTATGATATTTATTTATTTTGTTTAACATGATTACTTATCAAATACAATTTATGGTGATGATTTATGCTTAGCAGAAACATAAGATATATTTTCCTATTTAATGCAGGAAAAATGTGAGTACTATATCTCAAAGTACTGAAAATATTGATGCTTTAGAAGAGCAATAAATTCTTGAGAGAAATCATATTATTAAAAGTGCAGAATTGCGAATATTGTAAAAATTACTGTTGATGGTAATAATATCGTCACCACTAGAAGTGGAAATTTTAAGAAAGCAATATGATTTCGCAAGATAATCCTTCAAAAATTATAGGTAACATATATTATCAATTGACATCTGAAATAAGCCAATGTGGATATAAATTTTGGTAGCCAAAAATCAGTGGAAAGCTCTAAAAGAGCTATATATTGCTACCAAAAGATAATTTTCATTAAAAGCTCCGAAAGAGCTAAATATATTCCTATTCAAAGGAACATTTTTTATGGTTGTACTAGACATTTACATGTGAAATTGAATCATATGTTATGGTAAATCAGAAGTTTACCAAATTCAGAAATATATATACACACATGTATATAGTTGACATGATCGATTAGACCATCCTAATCAATAATGATGCGAAAATTATTGAGATTTACATGCACATGTATTAAAAGAATCTGGAGTTCTCGTGGTGCTTATTCTCAAATGAACTAATTAAATTTCGCTTGTTAAAGAACATGAAGTTCTTGTGTTGCTTAAAGGAATTGATTAAATTTCACTTACTAGAAGAACCTGAAATTCTTGTGTTGTTTGTTCTCAAAGGATTTAGTTGATCTCACTTACCAAAAGAACTAGAACTTGAAGTTTTTGTACTAAAGTTGAGACTGCATGTCTTGCATATCTGAATAAAATATAGGCTCATATATCCACAAATGTGGAAAGTTTTATATGATTTTAGTATATGCATCTATATTGTTTTATCAACTTACAATCAGAAGTTTGTGAGATTGATTCTAGAAGAATTCAGATTATGCAATTAGATTATTCGTCTTGCAAAAGCTAGTAGGTTTATATTTTAGGCTATATCGATTGTTACAAAGCATATTAATTATAAAAAATACATTTTAGCAAAATTTCAATTGGATGCATCCTCTTTAATAGCTAAACTATGAGAACAAAAGAGTTATTATTTATATGGTGTTTCCATATAGCAACACTTATACGCATCAAACCAACGAGTTGTAATAAATTTCCCGTTATGATTGATTTTTGGTCAGAAGCCATACATTTCCCATTTTATAATTTTGAATGTGCGATATGAATTGCTCCACCACAACGCACAAAATGGGTAAATAAAAGTGTTACTTATTTTGATTTTGATATAACTAAAAGATTTAACTTGCAAAAATTTGTAAATTCTACATTCGATTCAAATTTGTCAAATATAATCTTTTTAACTTGAACAATTTCCCAAAAGGTTTAACTTTATACCTAAATGTTTTTCTCTTTGAAAAAGTCAACAAAAGTCAAAACATTGCATTTTTAAGTAAAGGTTTCGAAACCATCTAGGTGGTTTCGATACTAGTCTGGCATTAAGGCCTGAAAACCTATTTTTGACTACAGGTTTCGAAACCTCTTTAGTGGTTTCGATACCAGTCTGGCAGTAAGGCCTGAAAAACTATTTTTGACTACAAGTTTCGAAACCTCTTTAGTGGTTTTGATACCAGTCTGGCAGTAAGGCCTAAAAAACCTATTTTTGACTACAGGTTTCGAAACCTCCATAGTGGTTTCGAAATCAGTGCTTGTAACGACTAGTTTTTCAGTTTAAATTTCTCCCAGGTTTTGAAACCTCTTCAATGGTTTCGAAACCACTGTGCAGGTGAGCATTTAATGCTCAACTTTAATGACTTTCAACGGCTCCAAAGTCCCCTAACGGCTCCCAACGGTTAGAAAACATCAAGAGCACATAAAAGAAGTTTAATAACAATATTGAAGTAACAAGAAAGCATATACAAACATTCAAGCTTCCAAGAGTTCATTTTGTGCTTATTTTTCAATCTTTCTTGTAAAACACTAGAGTGTTCTTCATTGTAATTCTTGTGCTAGTGTTTCTTTGGGTGTGTGAGAGAGCTTAAACTTTGCAAACACATTCCTAGTGAGGATTTCCTAGTTTTCTTATTTGTATTCGTTTTTGGGATAGGATTCAATAGACTTTGGGGTATAAGTCTATTAAATTGTGTAAGGTTACTCTTTATCCTTAAAGGGAAGACAAATTAGTGAATTTGTGGAAAATCCTTAGTGTGGTCACTAAGGTAGTGGATGTAGACTCCAATTAGGGGAGTTAAACCACTCTAAATATCCTTGCAATTTTTACCTTTGCAATTAGTGTCCACCATTCCTTCAAAAATCCAATTCACCCCCTTTTGGTTTTGTTCGATCGATTGTCACTCTCTTTAAAAAGGGTTGATAATGGCCATGTTTGGCAATTAGCTGATAGCTGATAGCGGATTACATTAGCTGATAGCTGATTGCATTAGCTGATTTGACTAGCGGATTGTATTAGCTGATTGTATAAAAGTGTTTGGTAAAATTAACTGATAGTTGATAGTTGTTTGATTATTTAAACAAGCAAAATAACATATAAGGACATGATTATATTTAATACTTGTTTGAATAATTTATCAGTTATTAATATTTTTTATCTAATTAATATTAACTAGATTTGTAAAAAATATTTTTTAATATAAATTTCCTAAACATATTTGAAAGATTTATATATTAATTTATTATTTATATAATTATTAAATTTTTTATATGCACATATAAATACGTGATAATAAAAAAATAGAATTAACTTACAAATGTCACCATATAAATTAGTAGTAACAACAAATAGGTCCAATATTTAATATGTTGTTATTTATATTAAAAATATTTTTATTTAATTTAGGTTATTTGGAGATTTTTGGTAATTGTTAAGGGTAAAAGAGTCATTACAACTCTAATATCAAACCTCTAATCTCAAAAAGCTCATATTAGGAGCTTTTTCAAAATTAGCTTTTTCACCCCAACCCGCTCTTTCAATCCGCTATTTACCAAACATCAATATTAGCGGATTTGACTAGTCAAACCTCTAATTATACCTCAAACCTCTAATTTTTGCCCAAACTGCTATTTACCAAACATGACCAATATATATTGAGTACGAGTCTCCTTTTATGTTTAAACTCTTAAACATTAATTGGAGAATCATTTATGAGATAATTTTTCTCAAAATCAAGGGAGAGAATAATCAGCTGAATAAAGAAAGAAAATAAATTATCATTATCTAGATCCTCGAATATGAGCTAAAAGTTCATAAGATAATTCAAGTTATTGTATGTCAACTGCCAGACATATTTACTGACCTAATGAGAGTAATCAAGTCTCATATATCAGCTGAAAATGCTCTAAGTTTAAATTACATGTTAGAGCGAATGGATGTAAATTATGCCTGAAGCGTGATAGTTGAAATTGGTTTCAATGATTAAAATTCTTGTAAATAGAAAGTAGTATGAGATAATCATATATTGGAGGCGGGTGCTCCTGAAGAGACCCAAGACATAACTAATTTCAAAACTCTTGAAGAGTTTCAAGTACTTGAAATAAAGATTGAAATCTTGAAGAAATCTCAATGAGTTATGTCACTACGAGAATAGAACCAAAAAATTAAAAAGTTGTCGACAACAATTTTACAAACGATTTTACATAGAGTACTTATGTAGAAGTAAAAAACGAAAATGAGGATCTTGTATAAGAATCTATAGATGTTGAAATGATTGACCAATATAAAAAAGTGCTTTGAACTTCCAAAAGAGAAGTATTTGGACTAGCAACCCAAACACTTAAATGTGTAATGCAAGTGGGGCACAAATAAGTAGTCACAAATACGACTAAATTATGATTTATGAAGAATTATGATTTATGAAGAATTCTAATTACTTTATGGTGGATGCAGTTACATTGACAGTTATAAAATATTATATATGCATCTAATCATTTTGTGGATCCCTATAAAATGAAAGTTATTCGTGACGGATTTGGAAATTTCCGAGAAAATTTGTTTAGATATGTCGTCTTGAATATTCATATTCTGGCGCATTTGATATAACCACCTTAGTGGGCACTAATTGAGGAAATACTATAAAAATGATCACATTTTCTTATGTATTTTATAAAAGAGTTTGGATCAAGATTCATTATATCATTAACACTCCTGAAGAGCTTCAAATTAGAAACTAATGAAGAGCTTTCAAAGGATTTAATAAAAGTATTTGAGAAAAAGAATCTTGAGATGTGGTTTTGTCTCGACCTAAAGATCGAGTACTTAAATATGTGTTCATGTCTATGAATGGACATAAGTTGAAAGAATCTTAAAGAAGGTTCAATATGGATAAAGCATATCTATTGTAAGATTGTTGGATGCGAATAGAGATAATTATATCTTTTCTTGGTCTTGAGGCACCATATATTAGTTGGTCAAGAAATATCCATGAATATACAAAGATCATTACCTTTAGATCTTTAAACATTCGTCGATGCCTCCTCAAATCTTGTTGAAATAATTGTTATGCACGAGGCAAGCCAAAAATGTGTTTGGCTAAGACCATTGACCCAACATATCCAGAAGATATGTGATTTATTTTCACAAGATATGATACAAATGTTACCTTGTGTAGAGATAATGAAAGGTGGATACATCATGGAACATATTACTCCAAAATTCCATCCCTCACGATCTTTAGAAAAATATTATTTAAGATTGAATTATGAAGATTCAAAGATCTTATGTGATGTTTTCATGAGGGGGAGTAAATACGCGTTGCACTCTTTTCTCCTTAACCGAGGTTTTGTCCCAATTGATTTTTCTGGTAAGATTTTTAATGAGACAACATGTTATGCGTATTAAAGATGTGTGTACTCTTTTTCCCCCACTAAAAATTTTTTCCCATTGAATTTTTATCACAGTAAGGTTTTAACGAGGCACATTATCGTTATAAACATCCAAGGGAGAGTGTTATGAATATTTATCTATGTGGATGTCTATAATGATAAGAATTTTATTTAGGAGATTTGATTTACTTTATCATTAGGAATATTATTTCCATTAATTATAGTTTAATGTATTATGTACTTATTATGCCTATAAATAGATGAAGGCATTGTATACAAGTCTAGTTTTGATAATAATATGAATCTTCCTCTTTGTCTCATCTCTTTATTATTTTATTCTTATTTTTTATTTTTCGTTATTTTATTCACAACAATTGATACATTCGTTAGTATAAATTTTAATTTATCCAAACTCATTTTAGGGGCTATTCATGAAATCAAATATTTACCCAACATTTAAACATTTATGTTGTTTTAACTTAATATTGTTATTCACTTGGTTTTTCTTTTGGTATTTGAATTTTGAGTCAAATTTAGGGATGGTAAAAATACTTGTCCCCGATCTAACTCGGGGTGTCTTGACTCGATTGATCGAGTTTCCCCTAGAATTTTGGGGATCGTGGCGAGACTTGAAAAGTATGAAGTCGGGGCGGGACAGATTCGGGTATATGCTAGAAATTCCCCGCTCCTTCCAGCCCCAATATATTTTTATTTATATAAATTATATTTATAAAAAAATATCACTATATATAAACACTTTTATGGGTTTTAAGCTATTTTTTATTTTTTTTGTTTTTGAGTTTGTGCTTATCCTAAAATTTTGTTAGATGTTGTTCAAATTTTAATATATTCTATTCTAACAATCAATAATTCAAGTTTATTTTTTTAAATATGTGGATAATTTAAAATATATTTTATTTTATTTTTTATATAAGTTTAAAGTCTCTTAAAATCATAATTTATAATTGTGGTGGAAAGTTAATCAGATCTAATTTTTATCGTCGACGAATATTATTTTTTTTTAACTTTTGAGTTTGGTCGGGACGAGTTTAAGTATTAGTATATCAGGGCAGGAGTGGGTAAATTAATATATAAGTTCAAAACGAGACAGAGTCGAGTTTAATGGATTATATATGAGGGCGGGTTTGGGGCGGCCAACAACCCGCCCGCCCCGTTGCCATCCCTGGTCAAATTGGGTGATATGTTTTTTACGGGGAGATTGTACTTCTAAGCAAACAAAAAAGTAATCGTTTCCCCATTTCCATCGTGAAATCAATCACGCGCCTTCGACAGTTAAACCCTTACCCGCCACGTAACTGTCACCGAAGATCAATCGCCATAACAACCGCTACCTCTCCCAATCGCCTGTGGCGGCCGCTTCTTCATTGGAAGTATTTCCGGTCAAACCGAACGATGAGCTTACAACCGCCTGATACCGTGACAGACTGATCATCCATGACGAGCACAGTGCGGAGGATCATAGATTGTTTCGGTGACTGTGGTGGCTGTAAAAATCGTAATGGAAATACAAGACAAGGTAATTCAAAATTTCAAATTCTTACTTTCAGTTTTTTACCGGCTTGAGATTTTTATTTATTTTCGAATTTTCTCCTTGAAATGAAAATGAAATGAAAAGGATTTGATTTAAGCCACCTTCAATGAAGAAAGGGAGTGGCAATAGTAAATGCTTGAGGTTGAAGCAGTAAAACCAAGTCATGATCATTGATCAAGATCCTATATTCAAAATTTCTCCATTTATTTTTAGAAAATTTTCACGATATCATTTATGTTATAGGCTTCTTACTCTTACATGCTAATCCTAGGTTAAGGAGAGATTGCTTTGTCTGTAAGCAAAAGCCTCAAAATATTGTTTTATTGCTCTATTTCTATAAATCTTAATCCTATCATCAAACTGTTTCTTAACCTTCGTATTTTCAGATATGTTGAACATGAATCAGAATACAAATTGTGCCCCTATGCTGACACATGGAGTCCGATTGCATATTCAAGACCGTTATGTAAGTTAATTTTCTAGTGTGATTTTTCATTTTGGATTCCTGAAATGGATTAATTTTGATATGTCTCAACACATGAATGGTTGGCATCTTATAGAAATTCACATTTGACAGATTTTGAGTTGGTTGTGATTGTAAATGGTATTTTGTGCAGGTGGTGATGGATAATGGCATAGTTCAAGTCACATTATCAAAACCAGGGGGCATTGTTACCGGAATACGGTACAATGGGATCGACAACTTGCTTGAAGTTCGAAACAAGGAAACTAATAGAGGGTGTGTGGTATTACAGTTACCCCCCAACTTGTTTCTGCTAGTCAAAATAATTAGATAATAGGAATTTCTAAACACGGAATTAATGTAATTAAATATTACAAACAAAATTTTATAGTCCTCATATAGAGAGTTTCTTAGTTTCTTTTATATATATATATTCTTTCCTAATTAAATCATAGCTAACTGGAGCTTTTTGTCTCTATTTGACTGAAATTTTCTGATTGCAGGTATTGGGACCTGCACTGGAATGAAATAGGAGGCAAGGGAATATTTGATGTGTATGTACATTTTCCTCTTCTCTGCATAGATGACAATCGCCATGTAACAATTCAGCTTAATTTCATTACGACAGATCTTGATTTCTAGAAATGTCTTTCGTATTATTTGGAATACCAAATAGCTTTTCTAAATATTTCTGTATCAACGCAAGATGGATAAGAACTACATTGCAACTGAGAGAACTTGGCTGATCCAAGAATTCTAAAAACCATACATAATTATTTTCGTGCTAGCAGCATGCTCTGCAAAGCATGATTTTCTTTCTCTATATCTCAGGAGTTTTGTCATTATTGTTAGCTTCTGGTTTCCTTTTAGACAACTATTTCTTCTTTTCTTACAAAGTTTAGTTCCAACTTTTTCCCTTTTTTAATTTATATATTTTATGATCAGATAAAAGTATTTCTGGGTTGATTATACTTGATTTTTTGGTCATCATAAAAGATTACTATCTAAGTCAGCTAATGTGCAAAGCAAGAGTTATCACTTTGCAGGATCCAAGGAACAAGTTTTAGAGTTATAGTGGAAAATGAGGAACAAGTTGAGCTCTCATTCGCAAGAAATTGGAATCCCTCCCTTGAGGGAAAGTACATTCCCCTAAATATTGATAAAAGGTTCATGTTTAAACCATGCATAGTTTTGCTACTGAGATTTCAACAACAAAACTGTAAATCTTAACTATCTTTCTCCAGGTTTATAATGCTTCGTGGTTCATCTGGTTTTTACTCCTATGCAATCTATGAGCATATCAAGGAATGGCCTGGTTTTGAGCTTGGAGAAACCAGAATTACTTTCAAGCTCAGAAAAGACAAGTAACAAATTAATAGCTCAGTGATGAATTTCTTTTCTAAACCTACAATTTCAAGTGAAAAATTCTAAAAACTTAAATTCTTTTTCTTCCTAAAATGCTATTGTAAGAAATATGCCTTTTATCCTTGTCAATATGGGTTTGATTCTAAGAATTATGTGCTCATATCATGTTAAAAGCTAGCTTCCGGTTATTGTTTAAGGCCAGTGATGCACGTCAATAATCCTAGATAGGTTATGATATGGAATGAACAGCTGTGTGGGACCTTGAATTGATTCAAACATGAGTAGAGTCTCTTAGCCACCAATGTATGGTTTAAGTGAAGTAATGTTGAATAACTAAAGTTGGTTGATTGCATGGACTTCTGAATTTATCACAGGTTTCAATACATGGCCATAGCAGATAACAGGCAAAGATACATGCCCTTCCCCGATGACCGGTCGAATGGAAGAGGTGTACCTTTGGCTTATCCAGAAGCAGTCCTACTCGTCAATCCCATGGACCAGAGGCTAACAGGAGAGGTACTTCTTGCATTTCCATTCTTCTTGTGTGCTTGTCAAGGTCATTTTCTCATCCATCTGCAGTAATCGCATTTCAATTAAATTTCTCTTGCTGAACAGTTTGCATACTTCTTTATTCCAATGCGGCAATGTTTATACGTTGCTTGTTGTCGTTAACTTGAAATTTGAAATTACCAGCACTAGCTTGGTTATATATTAGGATTGCTTTTGCCATATCAGCCTGCACACAGGAATACATGTTTGATATGACTTCTTGATTTGCAGGTGGATGACAAGTATCAGTATTCATGTGAGAACAAAGATCTTCGGGTTCATGGTTGGATATGCTTTGATCCACCTGTTGGGTTCTGGCAAATCACACCTAGTGATGAATTCAGATCTGGTGGACCCCTTAAACAGAACCTAAGCTCACATGTAGGACCTACCACTCTGGCTGTAAGTGCCTCGTTTCGGACAACAGTATTTAGTAAAAAAAATTGAAATCACTTTGTTTTTATCTGGTAGCATGTTATTCACTATGATCATAAACTTAAGTTACATTAACTCTTGATTTAAATGGTACCTGCAGATGTTTCTTAGTGCACATTATGCTGGTAAATATATGGTTCCACGATTTGAAGCTGGGGAACCATGGAAGAAAGTTTTTGGCCCTGTTTTTATGTATTTTAATTCCGCAGCCTATGGAAATGATCCGCTTTGGCTGTGGGAGGATGCTAAAATCAAGGTTTCATATTGGAAACGCTTTATATATTTTGTTTTGACATTCTTTGGAGAATATAATTGTTTAATTAATCTGCAGATGATGTTGAAGTTCAAAGCTGGCCATACAGTTTCCCTGCTTCGGAGGATTTCCCGAAGTCAGAGCAACGGGGTAATGTTAATGGCAGAATATTAGTCCAAGACAGGTATGTATGCAATAAAAATTTTACATCTTTAATAACTTAGTTATCAGAGGTTCACAGAGCACATGTGGGAGCCATGATTTAGATGCATAGACTTTTCAATAGAAGCTTATTTTAGCCTATCAGAAGAATATATCGCTGCCCTGTGCTCATCATGTCACTTATCAGGAAAGTGACACGATTATTAATAGCAGTCATCTCGATATCAAGAATAACTGCATTAATGGTGCTACTACTGTTACTGCATTTTCTAAATTTGTGAATTAGGAAAATACCTAAAATGACTGAATGTTCTAGACTCGCTTTTGTTCTATCCACTCATGTTTTTTCAACCATCAAATGAAATATTGGTTCTTGTTCTTACTTTTATCCTTTGTTTTTCTTTGTAAGTAAATGTGATAACATTTTTCTGGTTATTACTCTGTCTAGGTATATCAGCAATGAGAACATGATAGCTAGTGGTGCATATGTTGGTTTGGCTCCTCCAGGAAACGCAGGATCCTGGCAAATGGAAAGCAAGGTAAGATTGCTTGAACTCATTATAATTCCATGAAGCATGCAACAGTAGCTAGGGATGGAGCCAGAAATCAAACCTAGAGGGGGCCAAGTATAAAGTCATAAAAATAGGGGGAGTCTAAATAAATTAAAACTGGAGGTCTAAATAAATAAATAAATATCTCTATATATTTCTTAATGCAAAAAAATTGGGGGGGGGGGGGGGGTGCAGCTGCCCCCTGAGCTACTATGTAGCTCCATCTCTGTAGCTGATGCCTTTTTTTTTTTCATTTACTCTTTCTCTGTTGATATTTAAGCTTTATGATTCTAAGTTTTCTTGATAATGCTGGTTACAAAATTTATCAGACGCTTCAAGATAGTGATTTTGTTTTTATGCTTATGATTAGAACTACCAATTCTGGACCCAAGCAAATGAGAATGGCTTTTTCTCCATAAGAAATATACACCCCGGTGACTACAATCTTTATGCATGGGTTCCTGGGTTTATTGGAGATTACCGACACGAAGCTGTCATTACCATAAGCTCAGGTAATTGTTTTTCATACTTTGTTGTACTCATTAGTTGACTAATATCACAATCATGATATGCTTTATGTAATACGTACTACAGGTTGTCACATTGAAATTGGTGATGTTATATATGAACCCCCAAGAGACGGACCAACATTGTGGGAAATAGGCATTCCTGACCGCTCAGCCGCAGAGTTCTATGTTCCTGATCCTGATCCAAAGCATACCAATAGGCTTTTTGTCAACCATCCAGACAGGTTAGCTGCACTCTTTGGCAATCTTTTTGCTATATGATAAACTCAAGTTTCTACCTTGTAGAGAACCAATTCTTTTACCCTACCCTTTCAAAGACCTGAAAGCTTTTGTTCCATTAGTTCTTTAAGAGATTGTTTCATACGCGTGTTGCATGGAATGATCACACTAGACTAGGAAAGAAAAGTTTCCTGCGTGGAACCTTCTCTTACGGAGATCCTCTCTCGAGTTTAATTATTTGATGTACACAGTCCAAATAATTTGCAGCTATGCAAACTCCTTCCTCAAAATGTTCTTAGTTCTCATTTTCGGTTCCTCCACCGACAGGTTTAGGCAATACGGGTTGTGGGACAGATACACAGAATTATATCCAGATGGAGACTTGGTTTACAAAATTGGTGTTAGTGATTACAGGAAAGATTGGTTCTTTGCACAGGTTGTCAGGTACACTGGTAAAGCTTATAGCATCAGTTATTGTTTTATGTGATCTATCGTTTTCTCAATAGTAGAGAATAATAATTGAAAATCTCAGGAAGATAGGCGATAATGCATATCAAGGAACTACATGGCAAATCAAGTTTGAACTCAATAATGTGGATCGGAATGGAATCTACAAATTGCGTGTGGCACTTGCATCGGCCACTCTAGCTGAATTGCAGGTAAAAACTACACAAGATTTCTGATCGGTGAGGCCAGTGAAAATCTCTGTTCCTTTAGTTCAGTTATCTGATGAAAATGCCATTTTTCTCTCAACTCTTTTGTGCCACTCTAGGTTCGGGTTAATGATCCAAATTCAAATCGTCCTCTCTTTACAACTGGACTAATAGGGAGGGACAATGCAATAGCGAGACATGGAATTCATGGGATCTACATGCTGTACCATGTGGACATACCTGGTACTCGACTTGTTAAAGGGGAAAATACCATCTTCTTGAAACAACCAAGATGCAACGGTCCTTTCCAAGGATTCATGTATGACTACATCCGTTTAGAAGGTCCTCCAACTCCATGTTAATTCAGAAAAGACATCAATTAGAGTTACTATTATTATCCGTTTATTAACGGGTAAACGTCATACTTGTGGATGATGATTAATGATGTATTGTAAAGTAATGAATAAAAAAGCAAAGGGAGCCAAAATTCTCGGTAGCCAAAATAGTTTATGCATATATGTAATGTAACTGTGTACTTTTTATATATAGAAGAATAGTTGCCTTTATCAACAAATATGCAGGCGTTGATGTTTCTTGGTTAGACCGGTTTCTTTCTTGGATTTCTTTAGCATTAAATGTATGCATATTTCAACTTACACTTTGTAATGTTTTAATCCAGCAATTTTGCAGCCAGCCATACCAAAATATAATTAAATTCATCATTTTGGTTTGAGGGGAATTGGTTTGAATATTACCTTTTGGGAATTTATTGGGGAAAATAACCCCAAAGATTGATATTAGGAAAAATACCCCCCTTTCATGCCATGTAGGACGAATTCGCGTCCTGCAGGACGCGAATTCCTGAGACGTTTCAGTGAAAAGGGAATTCGCGTTTTGCAAAACGCGAATTCAACGATTTATTGCTGCCCCCGCACGAGAAAGTCAACATGAAATTGAATTAAAACCAATATAAGATGTTTAGGTAGCAATATTTGTGATCGAATAACGGATTATCGGGGTACCCGATTAAAATTTTTGAACTATAACAGTGTCGTATTGAAACATATCTTTAAGATGGTGTGAAGATACGAGCGTATATAATATCCTAAGATGTGTGAAAATGGCCTAGAAATAGGCAAGTAACAATGTTTTAAAAGGAAACATTATCGTATAGGCATGTTTAAATGCATTTTACGGTGTGTTTCGAACTTTTTTTTGGTTTTTCCTAAGTTTGGAGACAAAGATCTGCAGCTTAATTTTACAGTGGTGCTAAAGTTCTGAGGAAGACGGTGTCCGAAAATGTGAGAAAATTGTGTTAAAAATGCTATCAAAGTAACATTTTTGAAGCAAAAAATGTGTCGATAGGCATGTTTTTTTTTTTAATTTAAAGGGCCTCGTTAAAAAACCCCTCTAAACCTATGTAGGGGGAAAAGAGTGCCCATAAGATTTATTAAATTACCAGATAATAGAAGTTCACAAATCAGAAAAGAGTACACAATGGTTGATCTAGTTAATTCGGGGGCCGGTCCTAAGAGGGCATTTACTAATATCATGTCCAGTGTTCCCACATTTACTGCACCTCCTAGGTTGTCCAGTCTTTTCTCTCGGAACCATATCTTCGGCACAATGAATCCTCGTTGATGGTGGCCGGCCTTTTTTCTTTCGTCGCATGGAGGGATCTGGGCATATCTTTAGTTCGTTGTTGATTATACGACGGTCACGTGCACAATGTAAGTTATTTATCTTGCGTACTTGTATTTTGTGAACTCGGTGCTTTCTATGTTGTGCTTTCGATGTAAGTTTTCAAATATAAAAGTATCAATTAATAATTATGAATATATAATGTTTTAATTAAGAAAATATAAATCAACATTACTTATTTCGAAAAACATAGAAAAAATATAACTACTACATATGTCTATGTCCGCCGGTACCACAATTTGGTGGACGTCGAGTACGACCCTGATTGCGTCGACCATGTTGAACCGGAACCTGTTGAGGATCATGATCTGGCTCGTTAACGTCGTCGTCTCCAGAATAGAACAACAACTGTTGAGGTGTGTGCTGAACGAACCCGGGGCCCGAAATATCATAAGGCCGAGCATGAAATGGGTAGGGGGCAGAAGCAGAGGGAACAGTGAAACTCGAAGATCCGCCAGGAAATAACCCGTACGTAGTCGGTACCGAAGATCCACCCATCATTCCCACAATAGGAGTGAAAAAGCCTTCCGTCGGACTCGGGGCCTCGGCTGAATCATCAACTGGGTGCGGCCCTGGGGGCGAATCGGATCGGTAGCTCTAGAGGATGAAGCACCTGCTCCCCTTCGACGTTTCGATCCACCTGCTCCGCTCGTACGATGAGTCCGGGGGCGGTTGCGCTGAACAGGCTCAAACACAGCTGCTTGTTCTTCCGGAGTGAGGAGATATGGTTTCCCACTACCAAAGAACCATGCAAAGTAATTACTGCTCACCATAGGCTCATCAAACATCCGGTACTCATTCAGTGCCTGCCGCTGAAGCCTATCCTGCCACTGTGCAATCCACTGCACATGTTTCACCGACCAGTCCACCTACCACAAAACATCAACAAAATTATTATTTATAAATTGTAAAGTAAGTATAAATCGATAACTATTAAATCAAATTTAATTATTATACCTCAAGTTTTCCTTGTCGGGTGATCCTATGTAAGTCGTCCAAATCAGGAGGATCTATCGGAATTGTTTGCAGACGACCGAACTGGCGTTGGACGCGATCAACCGTATGCCACTCAACTACAGCGTACCAGATGAGAGGTACCATGGTCGTCCAAGCGGAAACCGTCTCATGATCAAAATTAGGCAGGCATTCATTGATATCCGAATCAGAGTACGAGGTCCACAAAAACTGTAAATTAAATATAGAAATAATTAAAAACAAGTAAACTAAACTATATTCATATTAAACTTCAACTTAATATAAAATTAAAATATTTACCTCATTTGCAGATTTCGTGTCAATTTTTTGCCTAATAAAATGCATCATAGTCGGAATCCCAACATGAGTTAGAGCATGGAACCACCTACATAACATCAAAAATATAATTTTAATATTTAAAAAATAAATATTAGGAAAATAACCAATTTATAAATAAAATTTAGTTAAGATTATTTTCCTTACCGCAAACATAGTGGATACGAATAGTCTGCTGGCGCGGACAAGTCAGGGCATAAAAATGGCATTCTAAACACTGAAGTAGCAAAAGACATCCTCCGATGTCGTGTCGATCAGCACTCGCAGCCTTGCACAACTCCCTATACAGAAATGCAAGTACTGCCGAACCCCAACTTAATTTACCAGCCTCTTCAAAATCCCGCAAGTGCCGCAACCACAACATGTGAACCTTGTTGAGAGTTTTGTCGGCCACCAAAATTCCCCCGAGGATCTGTAAGATATAGGCCCGAGCATATGCCGAAAATATAACGAAAAAAATATTAAAATATAATAATTTTATAATTTTATTACTACTAATAAAAAAATATTTTTTTACCTTCTTCACATCTTCATTGGCTCCAGCAGGCAAATTAGCGAATTCCGTACGCAACCACTTCAGAGTCACACATCCGCCCTGTAGTTTTTCTGGCTTATCCCCTAACAAGTCCATACATAAGCCCTCCCAATCGTCACTGGCGGCACCAGTGATAGCCTCCCCATCTACAGGCAGGCCAAGAATATGCGACACATCTTCTAATGTGATGGTCGCCTCACCACATGGTAAGTGGAAGGTATGTGTCTCTGGCCTCCACCTCTCCACAAGCGCGTTGATTAAATCAATGTCTAATTTCGCACCTCCTCCATTAATCTTCGCCACATGTCCAAATTCGGCTTCGGCTATGTACTCAGCTAGAAGAGGATCCGGGGGCACCCTCATCCGTGTGATATAAACCTCCAATCGACGTTCTTCTCCATTCTACAAATAATTAATGACACACATATTAACAATCACATATTATATCACAATTTTTTATAATGTACAATAAAATACTAAACATATTCTAATTTTACTAATTTTTAATCTATAAGTCAATATCAAAAATATATTCGAATTTAACTAATTTTCTTAGTCTAAAAATAAATACTATTAACATATTCGAATTTAACTAATTTTTTTAGTCTAAAAATAAAATCTAAAAACATATTCGAATTTAACTAATTTTCTTACTCTAAAAATAAATACTATTAACATATTCGAATTTAAATATTTTTCTTAGTCTAAAAATAAAATCTAAAGACATATTCGAATTTAATTAATTTTCTTAGTCTATAAATAAAATCTAAACCCATATTCGAATTTAATTAATTTTCTTAGTCTATAAATAAATACTATTAACATATTCAAATTTAACTAATTTTCTTACTCTAAAAATAAAATCTAAAGACATATTTGAATTTAACTAACATTCTTAGTCTAAAAATAAATATTATTAACATATTCGAATTTAACTAATTTTCTTAGTCTAAAAATAATATCTAGAGACATATTCGAATTTAACTA
Organism: Hibiscus tridactylites; assembly: GCA_958450335.1. Classification (NCBI taxonomy): domain Eukaryota; kingdom Viridiplantae; phylum Streptophyta; class Magnoliopsida; order Malvales; family Malvaceae; genus Hibiscus; species Hibiscus tridactylites. The sequence goes on along the minus strand of OY288275.1, from coordinate 84,155,886 downwards.
ACATTCTTAGTCTAAAAATAAATATTATTAACATATTCGAATTTAACTAATTTTCTTAGTCTAAAAACAATATCTAAAGACATATTCGAATTTAACTAACATTCTTAGTCTAAAAATAAATACTATTAACATATTCGAATTTAACTAATTTTCTTAGTCTAATAATAAATACTATTAACATATTCGAATCTAACTAATTTTTTTACTCTAAAAATAAATACTATTCACATATTCAAATCATGCCGGCAACACTAAATTAAATTTACATATTCGAATTAAAATAATAAAAAACTTACATTAATTCGACGATAGTTGGATACGTGGCCTTCTTCTAATCTTAGCAAACCCGCCATGATCACAATCACTTCAAAACTCTTCAAATCCTCTTCAAAATTTTGGGAGAGAATGAAAATTCTCTCCCAACTCCACTGCTTTTATAGAGAAAATGGACGCTGGGGGCAGTGAATTCAAAACGAATTCGCGTTCTGCAGAACGCGAATTCAATATAATAAATAGAATTCGCGTCATGCAGAACGCGAATTCTATTTCCCAACCGTCCGCATTTATTCGCAATTTACTGTGATAATTTGAATAAAATTTGCGAATTCAATATAATAAATAGAATTCGCGTCCTGCAGGACGCGAATTCTATTTCCCAACCGTCCGCATTTATTTGCAATTTACTGCGATAATTTGAATAAAATCTCGTGGAATTCGCGTTTTGCAGGACGCGAATTTCCTTTTCCACTGAAACGGCGCAGTAATTCGCGTCCTGCAGGACGCGAATATTGAATTCGCTTTCCCCAGGACGTGAATTCGTCCTACATGGCATGAAAGGGGATATTTTTCCCAATATCAATCTTTGGGGGTTATTTTCCCCAATAAATTCCCAAAAGGGAATATTCAGACCAATTCGCCATGGTTTGAAGCATTCATTTATGAATTTGACATTTCCCCCCTTCAATTGATTCGTTTGTTTTTGGCTTATACACAAGAGTTCAGTCATGTAAGAGGTTTTGACAGTTAAAGATAAATGCATCTCCCACCTTAGCTTGGCGTGTTAGACAAGCCAAAGAAGCCGGAATTTCACCCCAGTACGAACCTTGTCGAGACGACTGAACTCGCAAGGCTCCCTCATCCTTGTTTGTGCCTTAAGCAAACCTAGCACAAAACACTGGGATATCTCAGAGCATGTTAAAACTTGCAAGTATGGTACCATTTCCAATTTCTTTAAACTCACGATCAAGCTTACCAACTCCAGTTTACTAAAACCTGAAGAGATCAAGTAAAGGAAATGATGGTTTCCCCCAAGTCAAAAACAAAGTAGGTGAAATAGATTCCTTTAAGCATTTACCAACTAGCGTGTCCAGGAGGGCTTCTGATTGTATTACACATGAAGTTCCGCAATTGTATGAACTTCCGCAATTGTTAGCTTATATATATATATATATATATATATATATATATATGGTTACCATTTTCTACTTTTGTGGAGAATTAAGATCTGTGCTGAAGCTCCAGAGCTAAGGAAAGACGAACCATGTTATCACCAGCAGTGCAACTGCATATTCAAGATCATTATGTAATTTTAATTAATTTTATTTGTCTATGAAATTTTATCGTAACAACCTTTGATTTACTATGTTGGATTATGTTTTTCCACATTACCCTGTTAGAACAAAGGTAAAAGCTATAGTAGTTAGACTCGAGTGTGAGTGTCAAATACAAGTATGTGCCACACACGAGGATGTTATTTTTTTTAAGGTTTTCCTATGTATTCCAAGGGTCTTTGGAGGGTCATATTATCATGTATCCTTTCCTTGTCCACATACGTGCTGAATACGAATATTTCAAGAAAAATGAAAGAGGGTGACCAGGAAGTCCTTAGCTAATGTCTTTGAAAAGTTTAAACAAAGTTCTCTTTTGTTTTGACTGCAGGTGGTGATGGATAATGGAATAATACAAGTGACAATATCGAGTCCTGACGGGATTGTCACCGGGATACAATATAATGGCTTCGACAACTTGCTTGAATCTGAGGATGAGGATGTTCATGGAGGGTAACAGTGCCTCATAGCATCACCATCGCTATTTTCCTTTCTAACATTTTTCTTTTTTAAAACTTATTTCCTGCCATTGACAGGTATTGGGACCTAGTTTGGAGTAAAGCAGGAAGTAAAGGGACAACAGGAACATTCGATGTGTACGCCCACTGTCTCCTTTTGATGCTATGTTTTCTGGACACTATTTTTCTCGATTTATTTCTGACATGTGTCCTAAAACATAAGTACAAGGATATGAGCGTGCAGATATGTGTCGGATATATACATGTGTGTCCGTTTCTTATTTTAGTACATATTAGAAATTGAACTGATGGAAGTTCAGAATGGTATACAGGTTTAAAGGAACAAGTTTTAAGGTTTTAGTAGAAAATGAGGATCAAGTGGAGGTTTCATTCACGAGGACGTGGGATATCTCTCTGGAGGGCAGTGTTGTTCCTTTGAATTTAGACAAAAGGTCTGTGCTTACACCAATATAGTTTAAGACCATTTATACAAAATATTAGCCAGCAAAGGCAAACAAACACAGATTTTGTTGCAAATGATGGATTTTTCAGGTTCATAATGCTTCGAAATTCATCGGGATTCTACTCCTATGCCATCTTCGAACACTTAGAAGAGTGGCCTCCATTCAATCTTCCACAAGTCAGAATTGTATTCAAGCTCAGAAAAGACAAGTAAAGAGACAGCCTCCATAACTGGTTTTAGTCGTGGTTTCACATATGGATTTTGTCTTGAGAGAAAAAATTTATGCCAGATTAGTTTGACATGTTTGGTCGACTGATTGTTAGATTTCATTACATGGCCGTAGCAGACAACAGGCAAAGATTCATGCCCCTGCCGGATGACCGGCTACCAGATAGGGGCCAACCTCTGGCAACCCCGGAAGCTGTCCTTCTTGTTGATCCGGTGGAGCCGGAGTTCAGAGGAGAGGTACTTGTATATAGTTTTCCTCTTTGTTATTTAGTCAATTACTACTATTTATAGCAGAGAAATAACTCAATAGGAGTTGAAAAATTCACAGCAGATTTTCACTTATGTTACATATTTGGTCGACTGATGAACAGGTTGATGACAAGTACCAATATTCATCCGAGAATAAAGATCTAAAAGTCCATGGGTGGATATCCATGAATCCCCCAGTTGGTTTCTGGCAAATTACTCCCAGCAGTGAATTCAGGTCCGGTGGACCCATCAAACAGAACCTGACATCCCATGTTGGCCCCTTTTGTCTTGCAGTAAGTGAATCAATTAGCTTCTTTAAAAGGAGTGTAAGCATTAGATAATGTTCTAACTTCTAACATGACTGCATATATAGTTCTCAATGAACAATATAGATGAACCCCTAGATTATATTCTGTTGGTATTTAATGATAATTCCTAATTGTATCAAGCTGTTACTAAATGATGAAACCAGATGTTTCTCAGTGCTCACTATGCTGGAGAGGACTTGGTGCTGAAGCTCAACCCAGAGGAGCCATGGAAAAAGGTTTTCGGTCCGGTTTTCTTGTATCTGAATTCCGTCTCGAGTGAAGACGATGTTTTTTCCCTTTGGGAGGATGCTAAAAACCAGGTTTGAATAAGAAAAACCATAGAATCTTACCTTGTCTTTTGGTTGGTACCAAAAAAAAACTTATACAATTAGGCCTTCAGATGCTGAGGGAAACCCAGAACTGGCCCTACAGTTTTCCAGCATCAGAGGATTTTCCGAAATCGGATCAACGGGGTAAAGTATGCGGCAGATTAAAAGTTCAAGACAGGTTCCATTTTCTTACTCTCTGTCATTTGCTTGTATTAATGTCACTAAAAACCTTCCTGAAAAAGATTTCAGAGATTATTTGTTGAAGTTCTCAAATAAAAGTTGGATAAAGCCATGAGAATCAACATTATTCAGGTATGTTAGCTATGAGCCAATCCCAGCAAATGGTGCTTATGTGGGCTTGGCACCACCAGGCGACGTCGGATCATGGCAAAGAGAATGCAAGGTGATCAAGCTCTAAAAAAACATCTTAACAACAAGCTTTTAACTATATGTAAAAGAACATAACATCTCGTATAAAATGTTTGGTTAGGGTTATCAATTCTGGACCAGAGCAGATGAAGTTGGCAACTTCACAATCGATAATATAAGGACCGGTGGATATAACATTTATGCATGGGTTCCTGGCTTTATTGGAGACTACAGATATGATGTTGTGGTTGATATTACAGAAGGTTTTGATTTCTGAATCTTGAACACTAAGGAACTATATTGAATTGTACTTTTATCAACAATGATATGCAAATGAAGGTTGTTCCATTGATGTGGGTGATCTGATATATGAGCCTCCAAGAGATGGTCCTACTTTATGGGAAATCGGCGTCCCGGATCGTTCGGCGGCCGAGTTTTACATTCCGGATCCTGACCCTAAGTACATTAATAAACTTTATGTCAACCATCCTGACAGGTTGGTTAAATTATATTTGAACTTGCGTTAGGATGATTTTTAGAAATATTTGATTGAATCGAATGAACTGAATTCATTTGAAATTGAATGGAAAATCAAAAATGTATGCGATGGCCAGGTATAGACAATATGGGTTGTGGGAAAGATATGCTGATCTTTATCCAGATGGAGACTTGGTTTTCACAATTGGCGTTAGTGACTACAAAAATGACTGGTTCTTTGCTCAAGTTAACAGGTTTACCTCTTCATTCTTAAATATTCGTATCCGATACATATCTGAATATATTTAACTGCATTAACAGGAAGAAAGGAGATGATACATATCAAGGAACCACATGGCAAATCAAGTTCAGGCTCGAAGATGTCGATCGTACCGGAACTTATAAAATGCGACTGGCCCTAGCAACTGCGCATCTTGCTGAATTGCAGGTATCCTACATGCCTTAGCCATTTCATTTCGGAGCTTGAATTTGAACCGTATTTTCAATGTCATAATATAACAGGTTCGGGTCAATGATCCAAGAGCCGACCCTCCTCTGTTCACGACTGGAAAAATCGGGCATGACAACACTATCGCAAGGCATGGCATTCATGGGCTATACCGACTTTACAACATAGATGTGGCTGGAGTTGAGCTTGTGGAAGGGGAAAATATCATTTTTCTTACACAAGCAATAAACACTGATCCCCTTCAGGGGATCATGTATGACTATATAAGGCTTGAATGTCCGCCTTCTAGTTCCACCTGAATGCTTTGGATTTGTTGATAATTACCAGAAAAATTCTACCAAGATATACCAGGTTGACATTAAAATAAAAGGGATTGTTTTTACAACTGTATGGAAAGAAAGCAACGTGTTACTTGAATTAATATTTATGGTTATGTAATTTGGTTACATGGATTTGTAGATATTTTTCTTGTGATTCTCAGCTTCATCGGCTGCTTCAACCTGCATTTTTTGAGCTTGTAAGTCGGCTGTTGACGCTTCCTTCTCATCCTTTGCTTTCAGCTTCTTTGCCTGCATCCAAAAATAATTAAATAAAAGGGTTGAATTCCAAAGTGTTGTTTTCACTGAGATTGAAAGGAAAGGGTGGTTTATATACAAGGCTTTCAGCTCTGTTTCCTACCTGACCAACTATGCTTGCTTTAACATATCGAAATCCCTCTTGCAATGAAACTCCGAAAGCTAAGCAATCTTTTTTCAGTCCGGACATCAGAGACGTCCCTTGCTCGCTATTTCCGGCGGCGGTACCGGTGGTTTTCAAAGTGTTCAACGTTGGCGAGTGCTTCATCTCCTCCATGGCGGTTTTTTTTCTTTCTAAAGTTGAGCTCCGTTTGAGAAGGGCGTGTAATACAGTAATAAAGACTGAAGAGGAAAAAGGTTAGGCAGGCAGCCTCATGGAACATGGTCATGGGAGAGTTTAACACGTGGGTGCCACTGCCAATACGTGGCAGCTTCCGACTACGCCATGGTTAGTTTGTCGCCTGCCGGTCAAATCTGTTTAGTTCCGTGAGCAGCTCGCGCGACGAGATGGACTCAAGCCTGAAAAGAGTCCATATCGAATCTGGCCCTTGAGGACCCAATCCCGCCCTTCTAATAGAAACTATAGTTAGTGATAATAAAATAACAATTTATATTCTATAAATTGACGGTGGATAAAAAAAATTCACAAACTTCTTAATTTTATGATTTAGGAAATTAATTTAGAGTTTATAAGTTTTATGTGTTAAATGTTTAAATTTTAGAGTTGTGATTAAAATTTAGGGTTTAGATGTTAGAGTTTAGAGGTTAAGGTTAAGTTTTAGAGTATTATGCTTAGAGAAATAATTTTAATTTATAAACTCTCAATTTTAACTCTAATTCTAATCACAACCTTTAAGCCTAAACTTTAAATTGAATCCACAAATCTTAAAATCAAGACATGTTTATGAAAACTTTTTTCCACTGCCAATGTATGGAGTAATTACCACAAAATTAAAATCTATTACAAAATATAACGCTGAATATTATTAAAATCTTTAATAAAAATTAAAAATTGTAAGGACTAGACTCATAATTAAATTATTTCAAAACAAAATTAAAAACAAAATTTAATAAACATTTTATATTTTTTTATAGGGTAAGTTGCATATATTCCATATTAGTTTATCAAAAAGATGATTTATCGATACTTCTTTGAAATAAAGGCGGTGATGACGACAGAAGGGAAATAAAGAGGTTGAATTTAGGATTTTTGATATTAAAGATATTTTGAGGTATTTGATTATAATATATTAATTAAAATATTATAAAAATATAAAAGATTTATTAAATCTTATTTTTATTTTTTTAAATAATTTTAATTATAAGTCTAGTCCTTAAGATTTTTAATCTTTATTAAAAATTTAATGGTGTTCAACGATGTATTGCATTAGTGGTGTTTAACCGTGTGCACGCCCGTTGTAAAATTTTTCACAAAATAACTCTTAAATATGTTTTTTGTTTTGTTTTTTTCAAATCTTAAGTAGTAATTTTCAGATCTTTTATTTTAAGATTATAAAAAAATAACCATATAATAATATTAATTTTTATTGAAAATTTTATAAGAAATATATGTTCAAATTTTAATCCATATTTATGAAAAATTTTGGTAATTTCTCTCAAATTCTCTATTTTGTTTTATTTGAGAAAAAAGTTGAAAAAAATGGAATTCTCAATATGGATCAAGCCATCAAGGTATAGGTATTAATTTGGGTCAGATCCGTTAAAGTGCACCAGGCCCAAACTAATTAACATCCTTTAGAAATCTGAATAAAAAGAAGGGGCAAAAACGTCCTTTCCGTCATCCCAAATCGTCTCTCCTATCCTATATATACCCCCATCTACAAAATCTAGGGTATAAAAGGCCCCAAATCTTCTGCGCCATTTTTCTCCTTCCTACTTTCTTTCTTTCTAGCTCTTCCCAAAACTGAGCGTTAAACTCTTAAAATCTTCAAGATTCTGCAATTTCCGAACATACACAATCCTCCCCATTTCGCATCCAAACATTCGTAATTTCTTCATCCGAATCCATCTCCTAAATTAACGCTTTTTCTTGTTTTGATTTCTTTTTTTTTCAACATCGAGATTCAAGATTTACCCTTTTCCCATTTTTTGGGCAGGTTGGGTAAATAATGGCGACTTTTGAGCTTTACCGGAGGTCAACGTTCGGAATGTGCTTGACGGAGGCATTGGATGAAATGGTTTCAAACTGCACTCTCAGCCCCGAGCACGCTATTCAGGTTCTCGTCCAGTTCGATAAGGTACTGTTAAATACTTTGTTGGCTTCTTCCGCTTTTCTTTATTCATAATTTAATTTATTAATTTAGTATATGTTTATTTTAGTCTATGGCTGAAGCCCTGGAAAGTCAAGTGAAGAGCAAGGTTACCATTAAGGTATCTTCTTTCTTTTTAAGGAAAAACGGTTAATTTTTGTTGTTGAATTTTGTGCGGTTTAAGGTTGACTGAATCCTAGAACATTCTTTTAGTTGCCTGTAAATGTTAATGTGATATTGGTTGTTTTAATTGACGGCGATTTATGGCAGTGATTTGCTGTTTCTATTGAATTACCGTGGTGAGATATTTTTGTTTTATAAAGCGCCTACTATTAAGTTCTGTGTTTAAAGGAAGCTGATATTAGTTTGCTATGGCCCTTGCCCCCCCCCCCCCCCCCCCCCCACCACCACCATGAAGAAAGATAAATGCGATTATGACCATTCATGAATGGTAAAAGACCCCCCCCCCCCCCCCCCCCCCCCCCCTTATCGAACTGGACGAGAACCTGAAAAGCGTGCTCGGGGCTGAGAGTGCAGTTTGAAACCATCTTATCCAATGCCTCCGTCAAGCACATTCCGGACGACGTTGACCATTCATGAATGGTAAAAGACATGTTTATTTCATTACAAGTATGTGCAGGATTAAAATTAAAATCTAGCTGTGTTAATTTTTGCTACTTCAATGGTACAAGAATTTCATTTAGATCTAACTATGGTCTCAAATTTCAACATAGTGGAGGAACTAAAACTAGAATTAAACCTTCCATTTATGGTAAATGGTTGTGGTGATTGTTTTTTTTATCTAAATGTCTGTGTTGCAAAGTTAGAAGAATTAGGAAAGACTAACATGCAAAACACGTGAATCTTTCAAATTAAGTGACGCTAGAAAACGTTTTGACACATTATGAATTATTTGCGGATTTTGAGTGGAGAATGGTGTTTTACTTCTTGTTAAACCATAGCTACCTCTTTTCTTCAAAATTTTCTTTATGACTTTTGTTGATGGTTAAAAGAGTAGGGTTAACATATCTCAATTCTATTTTCCAAGATTCTTATGACAAAGTTTTGGGTTATTTTGATTTTAGTGTTATTGCTTGAGAAACATTATCAGGAACATGAAAAATATAGATTTCCAAAAAGCTTTGCTTCTTGGATAATGGTTCTCTTTATCATACATAATTGTGTATTTCCTTTTTGGTCAAATTTAATTGGTTTTCAATAACATTCAAAATCAAAACTGGTGATTGGAAATACCTCTTTTCTTGCATCAGTGTTTTGTGGTACTTTTCTTCTACACTTGAGATTTTAGCTTCTTGCTGCTGCTTGTTTTTGGTGTATCAGATTTTTTTATTGAGGACTTCTGTATTCTTATTAAAAAACATTCACATTTACTTACCATTTGGAATTGCAATGCAAATTCCGGGTCGCTGTTCATATGTGAACTTTAATCCTGTGTTATATGTGCTACAGGGACATCTGCACACCTATAGATTCTGCGACAATGTTTGGACCTTCATTTTACAGGATGCTTTGTTTAAGAAGGAGGATTCTCAGGAGACTGTAGGTCGGGTGAAAATAGTAGCATGTGATTCAAAACTACTCCTACAATAAAATGTCAATCGAGATAAAACGATGGTGGAAGGGGATGGTTGATTGAGATCGGACATACATTACAAAGCCACCATCCTTTATTTGAATAAGTTTCCTATGTACTTAATTGTATTTTTCTTTCTGATAACATAATGTACAACAGTGAAAACTTTAGGACAAAACGATGGTATTCTGATTTCTGACAAGAATCGTGTCTATTTCACTGTCAAGTTATTTCAATCTTGCACCTGCTTGATTATGATATGGCGGTGTTTGAACATTGAAGTATCCATTTCTGAGTTTCCTCTTTCATCTTCCCTTCTTGATTGTATTAATTTTTTCTCTTCCAGTTATCATGTACATTTGTTTTAGACCCGGCAATTTGTATATTCATATTGTTTATTTGTTTTTGTGTATTCGTGTCATAATCTTTTTTTTAAATAAAATTTGATATATTAATAATTTGTATTTAGAATATTTCAAAATATTCCTATCGAATTGATATTGTTTGGCCTAATTTGTTGGGTTTCCTTGGTATGCAAGTTACCATTGAGGCGCTATTTTGAATTGAAATGTCCTCTTCAGAGGATGCCTGAATTGAAAAGTTTACAAAAAAGTGCTCTGGTATTAATTATCTCTACTGCCTTTAATGAAAAGTCATTGTCTTTCCGTTCTATCTTTAACCTTTTTCTATCGTCAAAATTGGCAATGGTGATTTCAGAATCCTTAGTGGGAATCCATATTCGCATTACGCATCCCTCAGCCTAAGTGCAGAGCTTTCAGCTTTTGCTTTTAAAATGCCAAAGCATGGCTCTAACCTAATAAGCTGGCAAGCTCCAAGCATCCGATTCTCTTCCATCTTTTCCCGGAGTTTCCTTTTCTTAACGGAATTCCAGCTTCTCTTCCAGTACAAATAAGAAAGCCTTTACCGCCAAACAAAAAAAGACAAGAGAAAAAGGGTAACTCACTTTTCAACAAAGTACTAAATGATGCCTTTTAGATTATCAATATATATTAGTTAGGATCCATTTACAGTTTAGTTTTACGCTTAATCAGGTTCATTGCATTTACTGAGTTTAATGATTGAAATTAAAACTCACTTAGTTTTCAACCATGTTGCAAGGCAGTTGTCAGATGCATATTGAATTACTGTATCATAGACTTCAGCTCACATCAACTATGGACCCGAAGGAATCATCTTTGTAGCTTTGTTAGCGATGGTAATTCAATATTCCCTTCGGAGTCTCAATCAGCAGATTTTTCACATTTAAAGATACTCCGGCTTTTATGTAGCCATAGGGTTTCATTGTTGTAAGTGACTGATTACTATGGCGGCCTCCAGTAGCGTACAGGTTCCACGAGCTCTTCATTTTCAACTCATTGATGGAATGCAACTTCAGGTTTTGACTTTCTTTTGTGTACGGATTTTTAAAATTATTATTGTTGGTTATCCTCCTAACATGATTGTTGTTTTGATCTTTTTCCTTTTTGTGTAGATCAATGTGTATGGATGTTCAAATAAGCGCAACGCAAGAGTTGAACTTCAGCTTAAAAACTGCACAAGAACTTGGATTCTTCACTGGGGTTTTCTTTACCATGGGAATTTGTAAAGATTGCACTGAAAACTTTTCATAAATACATATTCTACTTTTACTTGGTTTGTTTGCATTTTTCACATCAAACCAACTCATGAGATTGTATCCCTCAACAGGAACTGGTATATCCCATGCGGTGAAGATTCTTCAGGGGCAAAATCTTACAAGCAAGGTGCACTGCAGACACCATTTGTGAAGGTGTATTTTATTTTTGCAATTTATGCTTAGATTATTTGGATGTTACCATTCTCAGTTACGAGTAAGAATTCATTGCGATTGTTAAATAGTTTTAATTCGATGAAGTTGGTCTTCAACTGCAGAATGGAGACGTATATGTTCTAAATATTGAGTTGAGAGACCCCAAGATTCACGCTATTGAATTTGTGTTGAAGGATGGAAATCAAGACAGATGGTCGGTTTTTCCTTTGGACCATCCCCCTCTTTTTTGTTTTGCAGGCTTATGTTTGCTATTCTTATATATTTTGCTTTCCAGGTTGAAACTAAATCATAGGAATTTCAGAGTTGAGATCCCTGAATATGATGCAAGTGATCCACTTCCATCAATACCGAAAGATCTAATAGATCGGAAGGCATATCTAATCTGGGAAAGTAGAGGTAGACCCCAAAGCAGCCCAGAACAACAAAAGGTGTGTTGTGCTTCAAAAAAATGAATTTTCTTCTCAAATTGAATTTATGCACCGTTTTCACTTGTTCAAGTTAGTAATCTGACAGTTTGATTCATCATATGTTTGTTGCTCTCTAACTTCACCTTCCTTTCCGGCTAGTGAAGTTCTAAAGTTACTGAAACTAGTGAAAGCGTTACCATGCATGTTCTAATTTGTCGTCCGAATAATCTCATATACTCTCCGCTGTTTATGTTACCTTTAGACCAAAACTTGAAACCCTTTTTACTTTCTTAGGATATTTTTGCAACCCAAATCTAACCGTCGGAAATTTTCTCACTTTATGCAAGTGGTATCATTTCCTTTCTCATCTGTATATTACGGTGTTTCTTGTCCTCCTTTGCTCTCTCAACTATTGGCTATTTAGCTTATATATTATCATTGTGCGCATTGTAGCAAGATTATGCAGATGCTTTAGCAGAGCTGCAAAATCAACTCCGCAGGGGAATATCCTTGAATGAGTTACAGAGCAGCTACATGAATGCAAGAACTAAAACAAAAGCCCAGGATGATATACAGCCATCTAGGTGTCTAACGCCATCATCTTACCTTAGAAGACATGACGTCGATAAGTGGTTGCAAAGGCAGTCTAAGGGGCATGAGAACAAGGCTGGTCAGTCTTCATCAACTTTTATGGATCTCGTAGAGAAATCAGTTGGAGGAAAGAACGTGGTCTCGAAGCAAAATTATATTGTTGGCTACCATGAAATAGTGGTTAGTCTTCCTGCAATATTTTGATTTTCTTGAATGAGAAAACATGTTGATGGAGATTGACATTGTTTGAATCCACTTCATTCATTCATTTAATTCAGAGAGGGACTTTTATTTCTTCTAGCCATTAAGTGTTGAATCAAATTCATATTTACTCATCTACAGAAGACCAACTTCCAATATCTCTGGAACAAGAGCTCCTATATGCTTTTGGTTTCTTATTTGATCTTTTTCTTCTTCTTTTTTCAGGTCCTCACTAAAGTTGTAACTGGTGATTATCACATATTGGTTGCTTTGAACGTGAAAGGCACTGCAATTCTTCACTGGGGAGTGTCAAAGTCATCAGCTGGTGAATGGCTGGTGAGATACTTGGTCCTTCATTTAGTAGGAAATACTAATACATGCTCATTGTGTGCACTGATGGTGGATATTTCCACCCGTGGTATGCCTTCAAATCTTACTTCAACTCACTGCCTACTTTCATCACTAACACCAGGCTCCTCCATCGGATATGTTGCCTGAAAAGTCAAAGATGGTTGTCGGAGCATGTCAGACTTATTTTACAGACATGTCAGTCAGAGGAGGATCCTTTCAGGTAATTTACTCAAAGCGGTTTGTCACGAATCCTTGTTCTTGCTAATATGTTCAATTGATTAACACACCTTCCCACTGGGAAAAAAGTTGGTAGATGTTAATTTGCAGAAGAGGAATTTTGTTGGTATTCAATTCGTGATATGGTCTGGCGGATCTTGGACTAACAACAATGGGGCCAACTTCTATGTAGCCGTACAACCTGTGCTGCCAAGTGGGAAGGTAATATTTATTATACTGTACTGAATGATTGATTATTTTTCGGTGCACGTTAAATACATCACTGTACAAGGTACCTTGCCTTTTGCAATTGATGTGTGGATATACAAACTGCCCATGCACTCTGTGAAGCCTTTTCACATTAAAATAGTTTTCTGGTCTCTGATGAAGCACTAGCATTATTAGGTGCAGGCTAATATGCTTTATTTTCCATTTCTTACATTTATTTGCTCAATTTCATGGTTTTCTTTTGTCATGAAACCAGTCAAATGATACTAGAAAATTTTGTCAAATGATATAACAGGAAAGGTATTGTGATTGTTGGGAATAAATGGCTTAAATGTGTGATTTTATGGTCCGATGATGCTAGCTATTTGATATAGAGATGAAACTTAAATGATGAACATGAACAGTTGACAATTGCTACCAAAAGAAATATTGGAGGCTGACTGCATTTGAACAGCATCTTTATCTAGTTTGTTGAAAGAATTAAGTAATACTTATGAATTAAAGTATTCTGTTGAGGAAAAATATGGAGTTTAGAGATGCTTTTTTTGTGACTTGTATAAAATAGCCGCACATTCAAACCAAAAAGAACAAGGAGAACTAGCGTGTATGCTTTGTTTGAGTTAATTATCTCATGTTAGTCATCTAGTGTTTTCTTTACCAGTCTTCTAGATCAGTGAACATTGGAGACCCTTTCTTGCAGGTTCACGGGCATGGTAAAAGAATTGTCAAATGGTTACTTGATGAAATATCCCAAAGAGAAAAGGAGGCCGAGAGGTCCTTGATGCATAGGTAACTAAGATACGGGCCAAGCACATCATAAAAGAATATAAGCATCTTACAACAGTTGAGATATTAGGGTCTATCTAATATGTCTCTATACCTTGACTTTGTGACTAAAAAAGCTTCACTTACATGCTCAACTGTCACAGGTTCAATATTGCAACAGAGTTGACAGAACGCTGTAAAGCTGAGGGAGAATTAGGGCTTATTGGTATATTAGTCTGGATGAGGTTTATGAGATGCAGGCATCTTACGTGGAACAAGAACTACAATGTGAAACCTCGGTAAATTTGCATTTTTTCATAAATCAGAGATCTTATGACTTTATTAATATAAAAATTTAGATGTGAAAAGTTGATATGGTTATGTATGATCTACAGCTTATATAAGTAATACTAGCCTATTAAGCTGGCATTCACTGCTATGTCTGCAGTGAAATTAGTGAAGCTCAAGACAGATTCACCAATTTACTGCAAAGAATATATGTGAACCAGCCAAATGACCGAGAGATTGTGAGGCTAATAATGGCATTTGTTGGCCGTGGAGGCGAAGGTGATGTTGGGCAGAGAATTCGTGATGAAATATTAACGATTCAGGTATATATAATTTATGTCTTATAGAGATGGATTCTGCTGCATCATTCTTGCAAAATTAATTCTCCTGGCTTTCACTAGAGAAATAATGATTGCAAAGGGGGCATGATGGAGGAATGGCACCAAAAGTTGCACAATAATAGTAGCCCAGATGATGTGGTTATTTGTGAGGTATGTAATTATTTATCAAGCAACTTCTACTAGGAATGCCACTCCCGATGTTAGGCCTTGAAAACTAAGTGCATTCATTTGATGGATTAAACTTGTTCACGTAGATATACATTCTGTTAATTTAATGTTGTGTTCTTTTGTAACAGGCACTATTAGACTATTTGAAATCTGGGTTTAAACTTGACGTTTATTGGAAAACATTGCATGACCATGGTCTCACAAAGGAAAAACTTGCAAGTTATGACCGTCCAATTGTGTCAAACCCTAGTTTCAGGATGGATGCTAAAGAAGGTCTCATCCGTGACCTTACTATGTACTTGAAGACATTGAAGGTATCAATCCTGTTTCGACAAAGTACCAATATTTTCATCAGATTTTCCACTTCTTTATTATGCTTACATTTACTAAAGTAAATTCAAAGGTATTTATGTGATCACACTATTAACTTTGGTGAAAATTCATGAAATTTGACTTAACTTCTTGGAAGTTGGAGTTTCTTGCAAATTACTTTGTTGAAAATTGTCAGGCTAGAAGATGTCTGGTGCGTGTAAAATGATCAAGTATAATAATAATAAGAAGAAGGCTTCAAATTTTCCATTCATGCCTCCTTTCATCATATGATTAGCTTATAAAGCTGACAAGAATGATTAATTGACTCAGCAACTAATTAACTGTTTCTAACAGAAACCAACTCACTCAACTATCATATGACGGCTATTTACAAAGCGGTCCTAACTGAATATTAAAAAACTCATACTTACACTATTGATCTCTCCTATTCAATTTTCCTTGCATCAACATCGGCTTATAACCAGGGAACCTGAGTTTCAGAATGCTGATGATTAGAGCTTGCAAATGGAAATCAACAAAATCCCTCTTATCTGATATAAATTGCAGTGTTCTGGGTATCTTCAAAGAGATCAAACAAACTATCTTTTGAGTTTATCCTTCATTAATCATTTTTTATTTGTACGGCCTAAGTAATTTTCAAGACATATGGTGTCTTTTATATTAATAATAACTGAAATCTTTCTGTTGTAACATCCCTCTTTGATTCTAGTCATTATTTTGATCTTCATTTAGTTATGTCATAAACTAGATATTCTCCAATACTCTCTCTTTTTTAAGATATGCAATAAACTGGATTTGTTGTTCAAAAGTTTTTATTGATTACTATAACATGTGACAGGCTGTTCATTCTGGTGTAGAGCTTGAATCTGCTATTGAAAGTTGTATGGCTCCCTCGTTCAAGGTTAGTTGCAGCAATACCAGATGAGAAATTATTTTAACTTGTGCGTTTTCCATTATCTTAAGCATTAAATTTGAGTTATCACTAAATCAAGCCTCAATCTTCTTTGTGTTGCTCAGAATCAAGGTTTTACAACAGCATATGGTGGTTTATCACTAAAGTTGCAGGTAACTCTCTATGTATAGCAGCATTCTCTTACAGATCATAAGATTTTGTTTATGGACAATCATAATAAGCATGCTATTCATGGAATTTCAATTTATGCATCAGTGTTTTGGTCCAAGAATTGTTTCTTCTAATTTGGATTTTTTGTATGATGTAATGTTCCTTCTTGAAAAATATTATCGTTTCTCACCCAAAGAAATGACTTTTTTTCATTGTTGTTGTCAAATTCCAGGAGTGCTTGAATTTTGTCAAAACTCATATTGGTGATGAACGCATTGGCCCTTTGATGGAGGTTATTAGTCTTTACTTGAAGTAAGATGGAGCTTGTTCTATTCTAAGATACATTTTTTGTGATTGAATCTTTTTTTTCATTGCAGAAATTGCTGGAATCCCGCATTGAGATTCGCCCTCTTCTGCTAACACATCATAGATTGGCGAAAGATCTGCTATTCCTTGATCTTGCTTTGGCTTCAGCTGTTAGAACAACCATGGAAAGGGTACTTAAAGATCTTAAATTCACAAACACGCCAGTAAGTCTCGATATATTTGCAAAGCAGGAAATAATTTACCTAGAAGACAACCAATATGATCGTTTTTTACGAATCAGGAAATCATGTTCTTTGTTTCCTTGGTACTTGAAAGTTTGTGCCTGTCCATGGTCAAGAATGAAGATCTGATTTACTGCACTAAGGTATATTATCTCTTGTTTTATTGGAATTAACTTTTTCATTTTGATGCATTGATTTCTGCCGACAATATTAAACTTTCATAATGTCTCAAGTCATGATTAAGTAATACTTAATGCTTATAAAAGCATCACCAATTTTTGTTTCATAGGACTGGTATCGTGTCTCGGAATCATACAAACCCGGTGATGCTCAGTGGGCATTACAAACAAAGGCTATTCTTGATCGACTCCAAATAGTACTTTCTGACAGGGCTGTCGATCACCAGAACAAGATCCAGCCTAGTGCTGAATATCTAGGCAAACTGCTTGGCATCGGGAAACCAGCTGTATGTGATTAAATTTGATACATATCTGATGATGGAGATTGAGTGTTATTTAGTTCTTAGTCTAAGATTTATAACTGCTTGGCATCAGGAAACCAGCTGTATGTGATTAAATTTGATACATATCTGATGATGGAGATTGAGTGTTATTTAGTTCTTAGTCTAAGATTTATTTCTTTTGTTCTGCTATCAGATAGATACTTTTGCGGAAGAATTAACAAGATCAGGATCTGGAGCTGTTCTTTCTATGCTCATCAATCGTTTTGATCCCATTCTCAGAAAAGTTGCAAATTTAGGATGGTGAGTTTTCACCGAAACCTAAGAGTTTATGAATAGAATGTAGCCGGCCTAATTCAGTTTGTAATATGCTTATTTTTAAACTGGGGTTATACATTTCGTTTCAGTTTTTTAAGTTTTTTCAACTAATGAGAGATTGCTTGCTATTTTATGGTCCCTTTTTTTCCTACAGCTTATGGTGTTTGCTCTGAAATATTTGCTGATATTTGTGTCCAACAGTTGGCAGGTTATCAGTCCAGTCGAAGTTTGTGGATATGTAACTTCAGTGAATGAGCTTATTACTGTTCAGAACAAAGTTTACCGAAAGCCAACTGTTATTATTGCAACAAGAGTAACAGGAGAAGAGGAGATTCCGGACGGAGTTGTTGCAGTGTTGACATCTGATACACCAGATGTCCTGTCTCATGTGTCTATTAGAGCCAGAAATAGTAAGGCATGTGTCTTTCGGATTGCTTATCACAGTTTAAAGCCTTTGTCGACAAAAAGTGGATATTTGCACCTTATATGAAAGTTCAAAGCTACCAAAGTGCTTTGTTGAGAAAGTCAACATATATAATTTACATACTGCTTCATGGTGCAGATATGTTTTGCCACATGCTTCGATCAAAATACTTTCAGGAATCTCAAGTTCAAGGAAGGACGTGCCATATCTATACAACTGAAGTCCTCAAATTTGATAGTCAGGCATGCCGTAAAAGAACTTCTTTGATCAGTGATCTTGCACAACTCTTTACCAATATTCTAATAAACTGTTTTTCTCCCACTTGCAGTGACGTCGGTGGTTCTAGCTTATCCCTAAGTTCCCTTGTTCCATCACTTTCTCGACGAGTGACCATTAAAAGAAAGAACTTCTGTGGGAGATATGCTCTTTCACTCGAAGAATTCACCACTGAAACGGTAAGCTGGTGCCATTTATTGTTCTGGATACTGGATAGAATGAATGTCTGGTTTGGAGGATATATTTGGGTGAAACAAATGTTCTTCTTTGATTCAGGTTGGCGCCAAATCTTGTAATATAAAATTTTTAAGAGGAAGGGTACCGTCATGGATCAGGATCCCAATGTCAGTTGCAATACCATTTGGAGCTTTTGAAACTGTGCTATCGCTAGATGTTAATAAGGTGCATTTTATTAGTTAAGATTTTAGTTTTATATACGCAATTATCTTTTGTTTCTTGTAGGTGTTCCATTTTCTCGTTTGTTCGATCTTTTGAAATGCTCGCCGAGGATTTATGACTTAACCAGCCTGCTATACTTGGGAAGGGAACTGTATTTCTGAAATTATTTGGACTGTTATCATGTTAATTATATCCTGAAGTTCCATAATTTGTTTTTCAAATGAATATGAAAGTTACTAGGGTCTTTTCTTTTCTTTCTCTGAGTTCCTAAACTTCATCCTTTTCAGGATATGTCGAACAAGATTATGCTTCTTTGCAAATTAGTTCATGGTGGTGATGTTTCCAAAATTCAAGAAATAAAAGGAGCTATTCTACAGATGAGTGCTCCTGTGTCTTTGGTAAGCCATTGGGATTTAACTGTGATATACCATGGTTCTGAGTATGTATGTATATATATAATATAGCAATATAGTTGATGTCATCTTTACTAACATTTCGAACTGATAATTTTGTATTTTTGAACTTTGTGGTAGACCACTGACGTTACGGAGAAAATGAAAAGTGCACGAATGCCCTGGCCTGATCATGGGGGTGAGGACCAATGGAACCGAGCTTGGCAAGCAATAAAGAAGGTTGGGACTTTTTTTGGCATGTAATGCATTAATCATATGCTTTCTACTGATCATTTTTATGTTTACCATTCGCTTTCTACTAATCCTTCTTACTTTTCTTTTCGATTTTGTTACTGGCAACATAAAAGCTATATCATTATCCAAATGACTCGTGCCCTTTTGATGAGACACCTATTTCCCCAACTATATATGCAGGTTTGGGCTTCAAAGTGGAATGAAAGAGCATATGTTAGTTGTAAGAAAGCTAAACTCAATCACGAGGACCTTCGCATGGCTGTATTGATTCAAGAAGTCATTTGTGGTGATTATGCTTTCGTTATTCATACGAAAAACCCTTTATCAGGGGACAACTCAGAGATATATGCAGAGGTAAGCCTCTCCCTTTGGTTTCTATCTGAACCTATCGGCCTCAAAAACATTATCCATTTATCTTCTTGAGTTAATTTTAGATTGTGAAAGGCTTGGGAGAGACGTTGGTGGGTGCATATCCGGGGCGCGCTATGAGCTTCGTTGCGAAAAAGAACAACCTAAAATGTCCTATTGTAAGGCAGTTTCTTTGTATCTCCTACTACATGCTGCATTTAGTTCTGGATCAACAGACCTGATCAATATGCAATTCGCTTTAGTTTCTAAGATTCAACTTAACATAATTTTAGAAAGCTAAAGCTAAAGAAAAGTTGCAATGAACTCTACAGGTTACTGGTTATGCAAGCAAGAAAATAGGGCTCTACTGTAAGCCGACTATCATTTTCCGTTCCGACTCGAACGGGGAAGATCTCGAGGGATATGCGGGTGCTGGGCTTTATGACAGGTGAGCTTCTGAAACCCGACTTCAATTTTGGACAATATTTTGCAAACAACAATAGGATTATAAGTTCCAATCATGTTATCGATATCGATGTCATGGTGGCATATTATTATTGCTTAGGAGCTCATCAATTTGAGGTTTAGTTTTTTCATTTAAAAGAAAATTTGTTGAATATTTTCAGTGTACTTATGGATGAAGAAGAAAGCATGGTTTTGGATTATTCCAATGATCCCATGATAGTTAACAAAGCTTTCCAGACCTCAATCTTGTCAAAAATTGCAGAGGCAGGGAAGATTATAGAAACCCTTTATGGATGTCCGCAGGACATTGAAGGAGTGGTGAAAGATGGAATGATTTATGTTGTTCAAGCAAGACCACAAGTCTGACATTTTAGTTTGCATTTGAACAATACATACACACATTAGCAGACTGTAAACTCCTTCAGCTTCTGTTATATAGCATCTACCAAATTGAACTTTAAAAGCTTATTTTAGTGTCATGGAATTTAATCAAACCAGGATATGTCTTGCTCCTTGATTTGTTCAACAAATTTTAAATGCATTGGAATTTTCCATTTTTATCAGTAAACAAACAAACATATGTATAACATATAGAAAATTGAACTGACAAATCAAATATTAGAGTCATGATAATACTAGACCTGATATAAAAATAAGAGTTAATTGCAACGTCCCTAAATTATAACATTTATTCAAAACTAATCCTTAAACATTTAAATGTGCTAATTTCATCCCAAAATTATGACTCTCATTATAAATTGGTTCTCCAAACTTTTTAACATTTCAATTTTATCCCCAAACTATGAACCCTATTCTAAATTAGTCTCCAAATTTTTGAAAATTCCAAATTTAATCCCCAAACTATTGATATATTATAATCACGTCTAATGTTAATAAAATCATTAAAAAATGTTAGCCGTCATACATCGATGTGTATTATATAATAATATGACATGACATAATCAAAAATTATTGTTGCATATATTGATACTTTGAGGATGAAATTAGAATGTCAAAAAGTTTGAGACTAATTGAGAATGATGGTAATAGTTTAGGGATGAAATTGAAATGTTAAAAGTTTGAAAACCAAATTGGAATAATAGTCATAGTTTGGTAACATAATGAGCAATTAACTCTAAAAATAATATAAAAAGAGTAAAATATAACAAAACTGTGAGCATGATTTTTTTTGGTAAACCTTACAGTTTGTGTAGCAAAATAAGTATTCTCGTAAGAAATTATGTATGTACACAAATTATTACACTAGGTTCAACCTTACAGAAGCTTACTAGGTTCAACCTTGTAAGGTTTTCCGTACTTTTGATATATACAGAAAACCTTACGGTTTGTGTAGCATAATATGTATTCTAGTAGTAGATTATGTATGTACCTAAATTCTTACCTTGTAATAGTTTATATATACTGTTTCTGTTACAGGTTTCTTAATAAAAACGGTACAAATTTCGTAATAAATGTGTACAAATTTTTACCCGATAAACCGATTATTCCGTCATTTAGCCTTTCATTAGGCGTTGTTCTCTAGAATCTCCCCTTTTGTTTGATATGCCTTTCCTCGTCCTTTTCATCACCCTTTGTTCCAATCTAAGAATAGAAGTTCTTTTGTTTCGTTTTTTACTCTGAATTGAATGAACAAAGAGACAAAATAAAGACAAAACGAATTCTGAATTCGAAGAATTCAACCTAAAAAATAGGTTGGAAAAAAGAAAATGGCAGAACAAAGTATGCGCGGATTTACAAAAACCCACTGGAAATAAACTAAAAAAAACAGTGTTTTAAATGTAAGTAAGTGTATAACTAAAAATTTTATGATTTTGTTTAAGACTTGCTAGTCATATGATACTTATCAATTAACTGAATTTATTTTTCTAATACCAAGAATATACCTTAATACCTTATCTTTCTAAAATTCTCACTCACTCACTCTTTTAAAACAGTGTTTTTTTCTTCAGAAAAATCATCAATTCATATCAAAATATTTTAGAGGAAATATCTGTACTTGTTCGTAAAAAAAGGGAAGTAAGATCCCTGTTATCTTAACCACATTTTCAACTTATTGCCGCTATCTCTAGGCCCTTTACCTTGATCCTGGTTGATTTTGTTGCTGGATAAGCCTTTTTCAACAGTAGTGACTGATCTTGCACTTCTTGTAACCCTAGCCAATGCTCTAGAGGGGTAGTCCTTGGTCTCACTCGACACCTTCTTCTCAAGCAAAGAAGATGATAGTAATGAATTGTTCTCAGTCCCTTTGCTTTGTACCTGTTTTTTCCTTCTCAACTCCCTAAGGGACTCCGTTCCTTTCAACAAGTCAGATCCCTCCTCTTTTGTCCTTCTCCCATTAGAGTTTAAGCTCCTTAGGCTTGTATGATCAATGCCATATTTGGTTTCCTTGGACTTCTCTGCAGAATATGATAGTCCCGGTCGCATAGTCTCTTCCTGTTCTTGTCTAAGTTTGGGGTCAAGTTCATTTCCCTAAAATTACACAAAAAGGGGTAAGTTTGGGATCCTAAACTTCATATCCGAGAAAGATAGGAAAAAAAAGAACCTTTTGTTTTGATCCTCCGCTTTCTCTTTCGATTCTCAGCTTGCTTTCGAGTTCTTTAACCTGTATCAATAGAATCACATCAAACGTATTGAGAGGGCTAATGGCTATTACAAAATACGGAGGTCAAGTTCATTTGTGTTGAGTGAATTACCAAATGTGCTTCTTCCGACAGCTTTTTTTTATAATCACAGGTATTCAATCAGACTAATCTAAATTGGCTATTAGGCTCATTATGTACTCTCAACCCAATTTACTCCATTAACAATCTTAAGATACGTACCCTAGACATTGTGTAGGGATTTAAGGTCTCATTCCGCTAGATCAACTCCTCCAACCACTTTTTCATTTATGTACTTACCATTGTTCTTCTATGTAAGACTCGCTATTATAAAATTTTACCGGGAAGAAATTGGCATTTTATCAATCTTATGGGATGAATAACAACATTTGCAACTAGTTGTTGAATTGAAAGATAATGTCAAAGGCCAACTGTGGATATGTCTGCTTTAGATGCCATGCTTTTACTGGTAAATTAATAATCTAAAAAAAGGGAAAAGTCAAACATTTTCACCAGTTACTATTACCTTTTGTTGTAGCGTCCCTGAATGAAGCTCAAACTCCCGTGTTCTCTCTTTCAAAATTCTTTCAAGCTCCTTGACCTGTAAAAGTTATCCAATGAGATGAGTTTAAAAGTGAGCTTTGAGCCTATTAATTATTATATTGTATTAATCTTTGTGACTCTTTTTCCTATCTCCAATGAAAGCTTTCACATCCGGTGGTGACCCATGATAAATTAGTATTGATAATTTTTCCCGTATTCGACATTGTGCATCAGATTTAATGAACTTATACTCAACAAAGTTAAAAATGTCGAAGTTTAATTCAATGCAAAAACCTTTCTCTGTAGAGACAAGGATGCTGTTTGATTCTGAACGTGCCCTTCCAATTTGTCCTCGAGCTCCTCAACCTGTTGTAAAGATAGAAGCCAAACATGGCATATGGTTAATTGGGAGGAAAAATAAAGTAAGAGGGTAGGGAACTTAATTACTCGGTTGTCAATCAACCTTTAGCTGAAAATTTGAGCAAATTTCTTCCTTTTCCATCATTCTTTCTGAAAGTTGCCACAACTGCCTCTCTAGTTGTCTACAAAACTCTGTCTTGGATGCAAGAAGGTCTTCAAGTTCATTGAGCTTTTCTTCTTGGGTTTTGCAAAGCTGTTCCCTACCTGTGGCTTTACGCTCTAAGTTGTGAAAGTTCTCCACTGACTTTCTTAAAGCATCATCTTTTGATCTCAGTTCTTGCTTGGCCTTGTCAAGCTTCAAAAGTTCAACAGGAAGATAAGGCGAAAAAAAGGTACATGTTCAGGTTTCAGTTCAGAACGAAATCCATATCACATTCTTGTTCTGTGTTAGATTCTGTAGACTAAGTAATCAGCTTACCATCTGTTTCAACTTTTGAAGCTCGGCCATGTCAACCTGTTTCTTTACTGGACCCAATTCCACTCCTCGAACCCGACTTGCAAAATTTAAAGAACTTAGGGTCTCACCTAAGTCCTGCTCCGAAGGGCTGATTTGTACAAACATCAAGGTTTTGGAATCACCACCTACAGCAGATTAATAAAGGCTTTTAAGAACGGTAGAAGTAATGCTTTTGTTTCATTCATATAATAATGAATCAATAGCCCGTGTTCAATGGTAAACTGCACCATGTATATTTAAAGCATTCATTTTTTTAGCTCTTAGCATTTTTCTAAATGTGTTAATACAAAAAAGCACATGATTCATTCTGAAGTCTAAATTTGAACTTTTTCACAGTTGACTAATAGGAAATTCAAATATGTCCGTCCATGTGAATGTTTACCTAACGAATCTTGGAGGAGGTGCGTGAGCTTGGAATTCCTGCAAAATCCAAGTAGATAAAATCAGAGTACTCAAAACCAATGATGTACATCTGGAATAAAATGAGATAAGCAGCAAACCTATATGGGATGTGGCTGCTTTTGTTTGCCAAAGCGGAAACCACATCTCCTAAAGCAGAAAGTGATCTGTTGATGTTTTGGGCTTCCTTAAGCCGATCTCCTTGCACTTCGGTTTTTGCTAGCCTTTCACTACCGGCCAAATCCACTAGCCATAGTTTGCTTTGGGTGCACTCACCACTGATCAAATTCTTTGCTCTAACCAATATGCAGAGCATGCTGCAACAACAATACATACACCCGAGCTTCACATACATAACAACTTCTATCTATAACATATAAATTCTTTTCTTATCATTTTATACAATTACCAAGAACAACATTTATATAACTAGAACAAAAACGAAAATGGTTATTACAGAGAAACTACATAATACAGTAAAGACGGCTAAATTGCTTGCTCCCTTGCACAAGAACCAGAATCATAACAAAAGGAAAGTCATTGGCGATACTAACCAGTGAGATCGGCTGCTATGCTCATTCACATTGTTTGACCCTATAGCTCTTGCATTGTTTCCAGCCTGTAGCACATTCCAAGCTTCCTTAATATTTTCAACTTTAGCCTCCACTATACCAGGAACATGATGAAACCCCTCTGACGCTTGCCTTATCTCCAACCTAATGAATAAACCAGACCAATCAATGGAAATTCTTACACTCACAACAGCTACCAAGCCAAAACTAATTGGTGATAAGAATAAGATTTTGAATTTACCTTTTCGATGTTGGTTCAGTTGCAAGCAAGTCTCTGATTTGCTCATTGTAGACTTCAAGCACACAGACAGATATACTGTATGTAGAAGTTTCTTTCCGCTCTTCAACAATTTTAAACAACTGCTCTAAAGTCCTATAGTTGACTCCTCGATTTTGTCCTGTGCCTTCCATGGTAAATGTCTTCCCCGTCCCTGTCTGCCCATATGCAAATATACAGACATTGTAACCATCTAAAACTGAAGTCACCACCGGGGATGCATCTGCAAACACCGAAACTGTAACATAGAAGTTTCAGGTTAAAGTGTGTTCTTTTATCCTTATTCTCATCTGTAGCATAACTTGGTCAAACTATTGGAACCAACTTTTTTTGGCTACAAACATACAGTTCGAAATCAATTATTCTGAAGTATATATTATACAAATTCCTGAACAGGTAGAAAGTCAGTAATCACATTTAAGCAGGCAAGGTAGCTGAAGGAGGAAAAATAATCTGACCTATTGGGACAAATTTTCCAAAATATAACACAAACTAAACAAAATCTGTTTATTGGTTTTACTGTTCATTATGTTATTAAATATACCATAAACTCGGATCAGGTATGCTTGAAGATAAGCTAATTCTATGGTGTTGTTATTGGAAAAGTAATGTATACAGGTCCTTACCTTGATCATCCTTGGGTGTATAAACTCTATCGAATTTAAAATTTTTCTTTGTAGAGCTGCCTGTAAGAATCCCTATATCTCCATCCTTAGCTGCACTAAAATCTACAACTGTTGTATGCCCAGCTGAAGCCTCATAATTACTAAATGGGCGGCACCTACAGAACACTCTAATGTTTCCTGTACATTGTGATTAGATAACACAGGTATTAGGTTCAATCTACACTACAAACATGGAAAATTCAATGTGAAAACTTTAAACATTAAAACATGCCTTTTGCTTCCTCTATCTGGTTATGAAGTTTTTTTCTGATTGCTTGCTCCTCATTGAGCTTCAGTTTTAGATCTTCAGACTGTGCCACTGCCATTCAAATAGATTATTAAAATAGAGAGGTTTTTACAAAAAAAAAAAAGTTCCTTGGTGACACATACCCAATGCTTGAACTGCAGATATCATCTTGTTTAATTCTGGAATTGAGGCAGCACAGTCATGGGCCTTATTAGATAGCTGAGAATGATCTTGCTTTATGGTCTGAAGAAGGACGTGAATATGAAACAACCCCTTTGATGTCTCACTAGGTCTTTCGAGAAAATTGCACAAGTCGTGGACAGAATAAATTTAGTTTACCTTAATCTTTCTCTCCACCTCAAAGATTGAAGAAACCCATAATCTCTTATCACATTCATATTTAGTAGAAACATCCTTCAACTCTGTAGCTTGTTTTTTCAAGGCTCGATCTACATAAACATTAGCCGTGATGAAAAATTCTACAGTTTTTCTAGTAAACAGAACAATTCTTACATTACATAACTTTTCTTCTTTTTTCCTTCCCTTTTAGCAACCCAGACATAATTTTCCTTCCATCTAGACATTTGGTTAAAACGCTCCTTACCTAAATTCAAATTTTGGAAGAACTTGTTGTCGAGTTCCATCCTCACGTTTTCTAGTTGAGTATTTGAAGCTGTTAAGGACATCCAAGCTTCATAGCATTCATCTGTCTTGAGCTGGCACAGATTCTTCAGCTCTTCTATCTTCTTTTCATACTTTAATGCAGATTTCGTTTTCATATGTTTCTTCTGCAAACCATATGAACTCAAAATCAATGTAACATAAGCGACAATCTTTTGCACTTCAAATGGTCTCAGTCCAAAGTTCCTAACTCACCTGAGGTGATGAAATTTCTATTTGAGCATCACAGTTGTTGCATACAATATAGTCGCAATTCAGTCGAGACGCTTTATCTAGTTTAAAAGATATAAGCAAATAAGCAAGCCTCTCAGGGAAAAATCTTAATAGAAAGCTAACACCAAAGAGAAAGATACCAGGTATTTTTGTTGCCTGTTTTATGCAAATCCCATTAACTATTGGACTTCCACAAACACCTTCAAACCTTACAGCAATCTCCCTGCTCTCCCCCACTGAAACTCTAATATCAACCACTTGCAATGGCTTGTTTGCTCCAACAATAGAGTATATATCAAGTTCAGACAATACCTGCCACTCCAAAATGAACAGCAAAATTCCTCAACAATAATGAACCAAATAAATCATATACACTTAAATCATATAAATTTAACTTGCCTTGTCTTCTTGAATGAAGACATCAAACACTCTCATTCCTTTAGGGCCATTGGTGTTCACAATTTCAGCAAAATGAAGATCAACCAAATAATTCCCCGGTGGGAAATCATTAAAACCGTAGGTGAAGTTTCCGAAGCGAGCAGATTGATAAATGGATGGCATATCACCACCATCGTCGATGATTTCAGTGGTTCTTAATACATCCCCTCCTTCGAAAAAGCTATCACCACAAACATTGATTGCGCTCGTTCCTTCTTTCTTTAAAATCCCTCCTCCAGCATTTACAAACATTACAGCATTGCCTATAGCAAAACAGAACAGTGAGTCAGTGACAACGGCTTCCACATTTAATAGTCATCAAATATTTCAAACTTCAAAGAATTCGAGATTATTGGTCACAGATTCACAGTAACCAAACAGACCCAAAAACATCAACTTTGGACTCCAACAACAAAAATACTGTAAGAAACAAGAATCGAAGAACAGTAAAATGACTTTGAATTAGACATAAAGGAAACCTGAGAATTCGGAGGCTATAAAACCAGATTCAATCAATCTTGAACCAGAAAGGCAGAGTGTCGAATCCACTTCATCTTCTTGATGTTCATTCCCGTACTCAGAATTCATAGTAGAATTCGGATCTTCTACGCAGTTAAACAAACTGCAAGGCCTAGAATCTGGGCTTAGGAACTTGGAGTGTTGAATACAAGATTTAGGGATTTGAGATTCTGACATTAGAAGAACGCTTAAAAGAAAAGGAGGGAATTGGAAGGTGGAGCTGTGTTTTTGAAAAGCTTGCTTTTTTGTTTCTTTTTCTTTTGACTTTATGCTAACTATAAAAACTACTAAGGTTTGTGGTAACTGGTAAGAGTAAAGAGATATATCACCATTGCTTCAATTGCTTCGAAATTCAAATTTGCTAAAATAGCGTTTGAACTTTGAATTTGTATTTGATGGACCGTTACTCTTTTGATTGTGTCCCTGCCTGCCGTGGGTCATATTCTTGGGCCGGGTCTTGTTACATATTGTCCATGTGGTCCAAAATGACATTTCCTATCTATTGTCTTTTCCTTTGTCAAATAATAACTCTCTTTTTCTAATGTTGCCGTTCTAAGTTTTTCTCACACTAATAGAACTTGAAATTGATTTAAATAAATCCTTAATTTTTAGTTGATACATAAATATGCTCTAAATAAGAATGTTAAGATAACTTATTTCTATCAATGCTTTAAGTTTGAACAATATTATTTGTAAAAATAAAAAAAAAGATATAGAACATAAGACATTATAAATCAACGAGTGGTCAGGGACAAAATTAGAGTTGGGCTTTAGGGGATAAAACATAAAATTAATCTATTTTTAAGAAAAATATATAAATAAAAAGTAAAAAAAATGGTGAGGAGGCAAGAGCCTATCCCAATGGAAACATGGTTGCGTCACTACGAGTGATCTGAATTATAAAAAAATGGTGTTTATTTAAAAAAAATACACAACTTTTTTATTTAAAACTCTAAAATCTAGTATCTCTAATTTAAACCTTAAAATCTATTCAAAAAAAACTTAAAACCTTAATTTACACAATATCAAAATATTTCATAATTACTACTGGAAAATATTTTGAGACACGTGTACACAAATCTATTAATTTTAGGGTTCATGGGATCTTATTTAGAGTTTATGGGTTAAGTTAAATGTTTATCTAAGGTTTGTGGTTTATAATTTAATGGTTAAAGGTTTTAAGGTTTATGGGATCTTATTTAGAGTTTATGGGGTTAGGTTACTGGTTTTCCAATATTTCACTTCTTGGTTCTTCTAGCAAACAAAACCTAAATGACAAATGAACAAAAAAACACCTCTAAATGATCACATAGAGGATAACATTTCAATTCCTACATATGTTGCTTATAAATAAATAAGAGTTAAACTGGACCAGAGATGGTGCCGAGGCCTAAAATACAACTCGAAAGGGCAGTAACAGAAGACTTTAGTACTGACTACTGAGACATAACAAATCTTATTCCTATGGAATGTTTCAGTCTAGAACTAATCTATCGGAGAAAGAAAATAAATAAATTCTTCATATAATCCAAGACTTAATAGAAAATGCTTTCGACAGAAAACTCAATTGCCATTCTAACTTCAGGTCCCTTTTTAACATGTACATCCAATTTGTTGCCATTAATGTTTCCTCTGCAAAGTAGACAAAAGATGTCAGCCTCTACGTTGTATAAATCTGGAAAACATTTTCAAATATATATATATATATATGATAAATACAAACCTGACTAAATATTTTATGAAGAATACTGATCAGATATATATAAAGCGTAACAGATAAAAAAAAAAGAACTACAGGGATGCCATTTGAAAAGTAAACTAATGTCAAGTCAACAGATACAACCAGCGAGGATTTTGTGTCGCTTCTTACAATATATGAGTTGCTTCATGCCAACCCACAATACAACAGGCATCAGGCTACAATAAGACGTCTCATAGAAAACAAGTCAAGTGATTAGAATTATAAACTACATGCATAACATCAACCCCAACATAAGACTGAATAACTAACCATATAAAATGCTACAGTTTGGTGCCATTCAGGTCAATAAAATTAGATATGGAATTTTGGGGTAAATGACAATGATGACAAAAATGTTCAAACAACATACCTTGCGCTTTTTTATCTTCCCCATTCCACTGCTACCATTACTGAAGCTTGTTGGTTGCTCACGTGCATCACCCCCCAATGGTAAAGTTTTAATTTCGTCATAGAAACTATCAGTCAGACCGAGCAACCTGATACAAACAAGGGATAAACAGTCGAACCAAGGGAAAAGCATAAAACAACCAAAAACACAGCATGAAAAACATTCACACTGAAGGGTACTGAAAGTAAAATGCATACCCATTTCTTGACTTCTTCAAATGTTTCTCTATCTTTTTGTCCTTCTTTGTAACAGGAGCACGAGTAAAAAGTTCTTCCTCTTGCTGTGCACGCCTTTCCATCTTTTCCATATATCTAGTGAGTTCTCTACTTTCGGTTCCAATAATTTCTCTAACCTGGAATAATTAGAGACAAAAAGTGCTAGCTGAGTTAATAAAGTGAACCGAAGTGAAGATATGAAAAACAGTACCAACAGACCTCTTCAGGTTTTCCTTCTAAATCATCCATCATTTCCCTAATATAACCACTCCGAGAAGCTTTTCGCAAAGCTTCCTTTTCCCTTCTTAAAACATTCCTCTCCTCTCTCGACATCTTATGATCCTCTTCCACAACTGCAGGGGCGAATTTGGGCGGTCTATAAACACCAGTACCATCCTACAATAACACAAACAAAGGCTTAATAAAGGGGGAAAACATAGTAAAACAGCAAAATTTCAACTCAATAGTTAATATTTTTAGCAAAACTAACATCTGATATCATATCTGCTTTGCTAATAAGCATATCCGGGTTCGGGCGGTAATTCAAAGGATCCTCCGTCTTCTCAGGTCCATTTGATGCTTCATTTGAAGCTGATTGCTGCTGTGTTGCACTCCCACAAACCCTTGTAAGCTTTTGAATTTGGTATTGAAGTTTTTTGTCAATTGGCCTAATCTGTTTTGTAGCAAAAAAAAAAACAATTACTCAGACCACAACCTAGAAATCAAACAAACACTAAAAAAACAAAGAGAAACAAAGATCCTCCGAACCTTTTCAAGAAACAACCTAATCTCAACAAGGCTTCTAACAACGGGATGTCCCTCAATTGCATACCCTTTTGCCTTGCGAAGTAAATAATACACGAGAGATTGACAATAGTTTAGAAGCAACAGATGTTTGGCTTCCAAATAACTTATCCCATCAGCAGTTGGCAAGCTATTTGCTTTCACCTGTCGCTCAAATCAACGGAAAATACTGATTTTGAAACAACATGAAGCTAAAAAAAAAGAAAATAAAAAGAAAATGTGATTGGCAATGGCCGAAGCTTGTTACCTTAGCAGTTAAAGCTTGTACTTTAGTAGTCACTACATCTAAGCCTGACTTCATCTCTTTCAACACTGTAGCTAATTGATTTGCTTCTCTGGAATCGAAAAAAAAAAAATCAACGATAGATAAATAAATAGTATACTCCTGACTGCGAAAATCGACCATACATTACTTACTTTCTTAATATTCCATTCTCGTTTCTGCCATTAATCTCATCCATGGCTTATCGATTAAAATCCACCGGTAATTAACGGAGCACTGACTCGCCACGCCGGTACTGGAATCAGAGTATATGAAAAAAGAGGGTTAGTCGGCTGAATCTTGGAGCGATTCAAAGACCCTGTTAATGGCATTTGGGGTTTTGATTGCTTTAAACCGGGCCTTAAGCCTGTTGTTGTATGAAAACCCCAAAAACAGAATATTGTTTAGCCCAAGCTTGACTATGAATTTATTTGTTGGGTCAAACTATAATCGTTGACCTAGCTCGTTTAGGTCCATTATTTTTTTAAGATTGTTTAGGTCCATTACTATTCAAATTATTTATTAAAATATGAATGGTTTAAATATACCAAAGGTCGATATATATTATTTCAGAATTTAAAGTTTAGTTTTTTTTTTTTTAATTTATTTTTATGAATTATTATAAAGATAATTTTTTAGGCTTAACAGTTAAAAAGGTGCCTAACATATATCCTTTTTTTAGTTTGGTGCTCAATGTTTTTTCGGGTCACTTTGATGCCTAACGTTTCATTTCGTAACTCAAATTAGATTTTTCCGTCAACAATCGTTAAAAATTTTCTGTCATCCAATTATAACATGACACGTGGCTTGATTTTTTAATTTAATTTCTGAATTTATTTTAAAATGTGAACTTCTTAAATAAACTCAAAGTTTTAATTTCTTTCAAACAAGCCCTAAAATCACATCTTTCTCACCGTACAGCATCCCCACACGTCGGTGGTTCACCGTTCACCGCCCGTATGTCGCGTATCTCACCGTTCAACATCCTCATCCTTTAGTCGTCGGTTAAAAGCTCAATCAATCTTTTTTTCTTTATTGTTGGATGTTCGTCGACGGAGCAATCATCGATTTATTTGCCGATTTTTTACAACGGGCCAATGGGGTTTTTAGTCGTGAGGGCGGCGAAGTCAAAGGTGTCTTGTGGGATGAGAGGAATTTAGGGTTTTGGGTTTAGAGAAATTAAAAAAAATTGGAGTTTTTTTTTTATAAAATCAAAGATTTTTTATTTGAAAAAATAAAATTTAAAGAAAATACCATAAATATGTCGTGTGTCGTGTTTTTATTGGATAACAAAATATTTTTAACATTTATTACAGAAAAATCTAATTTGAGTTACAGAATAAAAAACGTTAGGCACCAAACTGAAAAAAAAATAGTGTAAGTTGGGCACATGTTTGATTATTAAGAATTTTTCAACCATGTTTATAGTTTTTTTTTTTTCAATTATTCACATAATGATACCTTTTTATTTATTTTTAAAGAGTATGGGTTAAAATGATAAAAAAAAATTATAAACATAAGGATTCGGAAAGATAGTTTTTCTTCTTCTATAACTTATGGGTTAGAATTTGACAATTTATTTGAACAAAATTTAAGGGAATACTAGGATTTAAAAATAGTACAATAATTCAATTTAAAAAAAGAAAAGATATATGTACCAAAATTTAAATTTTGAAACAGGGCATAAACTTTGAACATGTTCAAACCACAATAAAAAAGTTGTCTTAATGTTTAAAATATACGCTATACATAATTCTAAATCAGATTGAATCGATTCTAAACTTGAAATCTTGTTTAAAATTAGAAATTGGGATATCCTTGAGTAAAATAATTAAAAAAACTGTGAAAGTAAAACTTAATAGAAAATTAGGTAAACTACAAGATTAGTCACTTTTGTTTCAATTTGATCTTTTTATTTAAATAGTTATATTTCGATCACTTATATTATTAATTGAGATATTATTTTTGGTAAATATTCAGCAAATACCAATTGACGTATTGGTCTCAAACAATCAAACTTTGCAACCACACGTTAAATGAAAAGTTTGGGTCCCAAGGAAATTTCACTTGACAATTTATCCAACAAAACAAACAAGCTTATGAATCACGATTTATCAATGTTGACTTCGTGCTTTGCAAGTTTAGAACCAATAATATTGTATACTACAAAATTAATATAGCATAATCAGACACAACATGAAAAAACTAACATAAAACAATATAAATATATAAGCACATTAAAATTAATACAACATGAATTATAATACAAATATTATAATGGTTGCCGTGGCAAGCTTCAAATGGGATATTGTGCATTTCTTATTATTATAGCCAATACCACAGTTTCCGAGCAAGTTAATTGGGAGGAGCAAGCACGTTGACCTCCATTAGTTTGACCGAACAAACTCCCTGTTTTCTATTGTTCATTGAATAGTATTTGTTAATAATAAATGAAGCATGATTCGTAGAACCAACTCGGATTCTAACTCGAATGTATATAAATATGAGGGCTGTCGGATCATGGTAAAGGCATAAGTGTTTACTGTTTTCGTTTCAATTGAGCGTTGTTTCAGAATAAGCCAGAAAGTCAGCATAAAAGTGCAAGGGAAGAGGAAAAGTAGCTCTTGTGTCTTGTAATGGCGTCAAAGTTGAAAAACATGAACAAAAATATGATTTTGGTGGCCCTGCTTGGGCTGATTCTGGGTGTCTTAGCCCGCTCATATGTTCAGGGGCTGCAGAAGAGTTTAGACGAAAGGAATGGAAGCTATTTCCGACAACAGATTGGTGAGTTTAATGTTCATAGTTCCTGAACTAATCAACTCAGCATGAGTCTGAGAAAAATAGAGACGGTTTGGTTGATTCTGTACTGACATTTTGCTTTTCTAAATGTGATTTGCAGATAAAGTATGCAGAAGAACCAAGGATGGTTTCGTCACGTTAACAGTCAAATTTCTCCATTTCTTCGTTTCAAGATGGTTACAATTGAGATATTTACCGGCATTGTTCCCGGCGCCTCGGATCATGTCTATGTCGTTTTGGGTAGCATTTACTAGATCAATCTCATCCATGCCAGATAACCCTTTGCGGTAACTTTTTTTTTGGATAAATTTGCAAGAGCTGGGAAACTAATTGCAGTAACTTTCGGTTCATCGTTTAGTTTCAGTTCATCAACTGCTGTAATTCCAGCCACAGCCCACATGCATCATCCGTTTTTCTTTGGTAAAAGTATATAAAAGAGAGAGATGACCAAGGAGGAAGGAAAAGGTTGAAGGTTGGGCTGGATGTGCATGAATTTGTGTTATAAAACAAAATTACATTCCAAGTTTGTGAGAATGTAAAGCTGCAAACTATTACTTATGGTAAATATCAATGAAAATCAACCATGAGAATATGAGATCCAATTCTTAGTGGATTTTCACAGTTATGCAAGTTTCACTTGGATTATAGTTTCTCTTTTTAACTTATGAAGGTAAAAAAAAAAAAACTTTGCATGATGCAGTAAACTGGTATCCATTATGGGGAATGCTCAGATGTGAGAAACCAATTCTTTAAGCATACAACAGTAACAATGGATAAACAGAGACCAACACTTAATGCAACAAAATGAAGCTGTTTTTCATTCTTCAAAATGTAAAATGTTCAAAACCCACAAGAACAGCAATCATATCTGAACCCTGCTACAATTTTCCTAATTTACAACAAGACACGAGTTATTATAATAATGAAGATAAACGCTGATGCAGATAACGGTAACTCCAATTTGCTAATTGTGCAAAATTCGCATGATGTCTGTAAAGAAGAAAAATAAAATAAAATATACTAAAGTGTCCCGATCCACCCTATTCCTTCATTCTGTGTTTTCCCTAACCACAAAATCAAATCCGGACGATCAAGCTAGCATCTACTTTTTCTAGGACCTACCCTTGGCCGGCATTTGCATGGATCCTATCTACTGCTTGGTTTAAACCAAGCATGATTGTAGAAGCCTATACCTGACCCAGAGTGGGGTCATCCATTGAAGCATAATTCATCTTCTGAGCAAACTCCTGTAGTAGATTTTTGCACAAGCCTGTCTCGTGCTGTAGCAGAAATCCATAGAACAAGATAGTTCAGAAACTCCAAAACAAAGTTGCTTAATAAAGGAAAATGCCAACCACTAACCAAATAACATAAAACTAAACCACAGTAAAACTTACAACAGGTTGAGAGATGATTTCTTTGATTTCACCAGCCTTGAACAACTCCCTGAGAGCAACTTCAGCAGCTGAATTCTCTGCTGCCTTGCGATTAAAAAATCAGGGCAACGAATCATATCTAACGTTATTTACTGCCACTGTTGATCTGAACGACGGTTCATGGGAAGGGCCTTCCTTGACAGTCTCATATACAGGTGTAGGAAGACCTGCTTTTTGAGCATATTCCTGCAATTGGCTCTTGAAAACATAGCAATTGGAAACAATATTGGAGTAGATGGAAACAAAAATAAGCTGCAGTTAAGGAACAATCAGCCGGAAAAATACAATTCCAAACATTGAATCGATATATCATGCAATATCTCAAGGAATATGATCTTTGAAAACACTTAAATGGGTCCGAAAGCTTGAGTATGTTATGAATTAGTTGAATTGGTTAATTAGTTAGCTTGGTTGTTAGTCGGTTGTTAGTATGGTTAGATTGTAAACAGACTTTTTAGTCTAGTATAAATACATTGTAATAGTGAACATTTGGATATATGAAATATAATCATTTTCCCAATATGGAGTTAACATGGTATCAGTAGTTTTTTCCATATTTTGGGCTTTCGTTTTTTGGGCTCACTTTCATTCTTTTCGGTTTTGGCCTTCCATCTCTTTCCCGTGTTCCCAAATCCCAAATCCCTAATTTCAGATATCAGTTTTTTCCCTTATCGGATTTCATGGCCGATCCAGAAATTGATTTCTCTCATCCTTTGTTCTTGCATCCCTCCGATACGCCGGGGAGCTTGCTCGTTTCTCATCAGCTTACCGGTGTCGTCAACTACAGCTTATGGAGCCGTTCGATGCGTATTGCCCTTTTAGCAAAAAATAAATTGGGTTTCATTGATGGAAGCTGCAAACGTGAGAGCTATACTGAATCTCTTCGTGCTCAGTGGGATCGCTGCAACGCGATTGTGTTGTCTTGGATTCTCAACACCGTCTCTCTGGATCTCTCTGCCGGTCTGGTGTTTACTTCCGCGGCTGTCGATGCTTGGAAGGATCTTAAAGAACGGTTCAGTAAGGTTGATGGTTCGCGCATCTTCGTTTTGCATCGTGAGATTGCTGTTCTAACTCAAGGTGAATCCTCAATTTCTGAGTATTTTACCCGTCTGAAACTGCTCTGGGATGAGTACGCCGCTTTGGTTCCCGTTTCTTCTTGCACCTGTTTAGCTTCTGAACAAATCCTTGACCATCTTGCTCAGCAGCGGCTCTTCCAATTCTTGATGGGGCTCAACGAGTCTTACTCCGCTCTTCGCAGTCAAATCCTCATCATGAAGCCTCTTCCCTCGGTCAATCAGGCCTATTCTCTCATTGTTCAAGAAGAGTCTCAACGTTCGTATCTGTCTGGTATTTCCCCTCTTTCTGAGTCCGTTGCTCTTTATTCTTCTGGTGCTCGTCGTTCTGGTTCTGGTGGCCCTCGTTTTTCTGGTGTATGCGATTTCTGCAAACTCAAGGGTCACAAACGTGACCAATGCTATAGACTGATTGGGTTCCCTCCGGATTTCAAGTTCACCAAGCGTCGTGGTCCACAGGCGGCTCTCACAATTGATGGTGACTCGGTTTCGGCTCCTTCTGCGATTTCTCCGGAGTCCTTTGCTCCTGCCGTTCTTTCTTCTGCTTCGGCTCTTACTTCCGATCAGTACAATCAGATTCTTGGCCTTCTGCGTAAAGATTCTCCTTCATCCGAGCCCTCTGCCAATTTTGCAGGTATTGTTTCTGGAAGATTACCTGCTTCTGATTCTATCACCTGGATCTTGGACACCGGGGCAACTGACCATATGGTATTTGACCTTCATTGTCTGGTAAACCCTATTTCCTGTGCATCTTCTCGATTGGTTCATCTACCGAATGGTAAAACTGCCCCTGTTTCTCATACTGGCTCATATATTTTTGATTCTAATCATACTCTTCATAATGTTCTGTTTGTTCCTCATTTTACGCATAATCTTCTTTCTGTTTCGAAGTTATCTGTTGAGCTTCATTGTGCCATTATTTTTTATCCTGACTTTTGCATCTTTCAGGATCTCTCCACTGGTGTGATGAAGGGGATTGGTAGGAAGTCAGGAGATCTGTATGTCTTTGAATCCAAGTCTGATTTGAGTTCTGTTTCTTCTTCCTTTTTTTTGATAAGTCTCACTGTAATGTTTCAGTTGTTAATAAAACTCATATTTGGCATGCCCGATTGGGTCATGCTTCTTCTACTACTTTACATAAATTGCCTTTGTTTTCTGAAACTTCTCTTGATAATTCTGTTATTCATGATTGTCATGTTTGTCCTTTAGCCAAACAGTGTAGGTTACCTTTTCCTATTAGTCATTCTAGGTCAGATACTCCTTTTTCATTTGTTACACTTAGACTTATGGGGTCCCTATAGAGTTTCTACCCATAGTGGTTATAGGTTTTTTCTTACTATAGTTGATGACTACACATGTATGACTTGGGTTTTCTTGATGAAGCTTAAATCTGATGCTCCTCTTAAGATTAAAACTTTCTTACTCTTAGTTAAAAACCAATTTGCTGCTTCTGTTAAGATCATTCGTAGTGACAATGGCTCAGAATTCTTCAATTCTGAGTGTTCTACTCTTTTTACATCTTTAGGTATTATTCACCAATCTTCTTGTGTTCATTCACCCCAACAGAATGGGGTGGCTGAAAGAAAACACCGGCACTTATTAGAAGTTGCTCGGGCTCTTCGATTTCAATCGAATGTTCCTGTTAAGTTTTGGGGTGAGTGTGTTCTGACAGCATGCTACCTTATCAATCGTCTTCCTTCTTCTATTCTTCTTTGGAAGTCTCCTTTTGAGCTTCTTCATCATAAACCACCTACTTTTAATCATCTTAGGATTTTTGGTTGCTTATGCTATGCTTCTCAGCCTAATTACTCTGATAAATTTTCTCCTAAAGCTATCCCATCTGTTTTTATGGGGTATTCTCCCACTCAAAAGGGATATTTGCTTTTTAATCTTCTCACTAAATCTTTCTTTGTCAATAGGGATGTTCAGTTTTTTGAGCACATCTTCCCTTTTCATTCTTCTTTTACTTCTTTTAGTTCTTTCTTTCCTAATCAGCCTTTTGTTTCTGATCATGATTTTTTACAGTTAAATTCTCCTGTTGTTCATACTTCTCCTGCTCCTAATACTTCTCCTGATCCTCCTGTCTCTGATGATTCTTTTCATGATTCTATTCCACCTAATGTTGCTTCTAATCCTTCTTTTGTTCCTGAGCATTTATCTTCTGATATAGCTTCATCAAGTGACCTGGGTCCTTCTGTTGTTCCTAGTAGTTCTACTTCTGTTTTTCAAGATAATGTTCTTCGAAGGTCTTCTCGTGTTTCTAAATCTCCTCATTGGTTCAATGACTACACTGCTTCTTACCACTCTTCTTCTGATCAGTCTTTTTCTTCTTCAGGCCAATATTCTATTTCTTCTTTTATTTCATATTCTCATTTGCCTTCTTCTACTCAAGCTTTTATTTCTTCTTCTTCTTCTTCTCTTATTGAACCTTCCACTTATTCTCAAGCCGTTAAAGATCCTCTTTGGGTTGATGCCATGAAAGAGGAAATTCAGGCTTTGGAGTCAAATAACACTTGGTCTTTAGTCCCTCTGCCCCAAGGAAAGGTTCCCATTGGCTGCAAGTGGGTTTATCGGATCAAGCTTAATGCCTCGGGTGCTGTTGAGAGGTATAAGGCCCGTTTGGTTGCTAAGGGCTACACTCAAAGGGAGGGGGTTGATTACAGTGACACCTTTAGCCCAGTTGCTAAGCTGGTTACTGTGCGCTTGGTCTTAACTCTTGCTTCCATGAATCAGTGGCCTCTTTTCCAGATGGATGTATATAATGCATTCCTTCAGGGTGATCTTCTTGAGGAGGTCTACATGTCATTGCCTGAGGGTTTCTGCAGTCAGGGGGAGAAGCGTGTATGTAGACTGCAGAAGTCTTTGTATGGATTAAAACAAGCATCTAGGCAATGGAACAAGAAATTAACAGATGCTTTAATCCTTGCTGGTTACTTGCAAAGTAAGTTTGATTATTCCTTATTTACTAAGAAGCAAGGAACTAAGATAGTCATCCTTCTTATTTATGTGGATGATCTTTTGATAACTGGGAATGATGAAGAATTAGTCACAGAACTCAAAACTATTCTGCATTCTAATTTCAAGATGAAAGACCTTGGGGATTTGAAGTTTTTCCTTGGTTTTGAGCTACTTCGATCTAAGGAAGGCATTCTCTTGAACCAAAGGAAATATGCTTTGGAACTTATCAAAGACACTGGTCTTGAAGAAGCAAAGGTTGCTGAAACTCCTATGGAACAACATTTGAAACTCACTTCTGCAGATTATGATTCAGAACTACAAGAAAGTAATGAAGATGTGGTACTGGAATCTGAAAAGCAAATGTTTCAAAGATTAATAGGGAGGTTAATTTATCTGACTCACACGAGACCAGATATTATGTATTCTGTTCATCACCTCAGCCAATTCATGCAGAAGCCAAAGAAGTCACATCTAGAAGCTGCAATGAGGGTGGTGAGATATATCAAGAAGGCACCAGGGCAAGGAATTTTATTAAGAGCAGATGGTGATCATCAGCTGAAGGCATATTGTGATGCAGATTGGGCTTCTTGTTTGATGACCCGTAGATCCATCACTGGTTTTTGCATCAAGTTTGGAGAATCATTGATTTCCTGGAAATCAAAGAAGCAAAATACAATTGCTCGTTCATCTGCAGAAGCAGAATATAGAAGCATGGCAATGACAGTGGCTGAGATAGTTTGGCTGAAAGGAATGTTGCAAGAACTTGGTGAAGAAGAAGAAAAGCCAACGATTCTTTACTGTGATAGCAAAGCTGCCTTACAAATTGCAGCAAATCCTGTGTTTCATGAAAGAACTAAACACATAGAAGTAGATTGCTACTTTGTAAGAGACAAGATACAAGAAGGAGTTCTTCAAACAGAGCATGTATCAACAGGGCTTCAGCTTGCAGATGTTATGACCAAAGCCTTGGGAACACAGCAACACAATTTCTTAATTTGCAAGTTAGGTGTTAGAAACATTTTCCAACTACCAACTTGAGGGGGAGTGTTATGAATTAGTTGAATTGGTTAATTAGTTAGCTTGATTGTTAGTCAGTTGTTAGTA
This sequence comes from Hibiscus tridactylites, assembly GCA_958450335.1. Classification (NCBI taxonomy): domain Eukaryota; kingdom Viridiplantae; phylum Streptophyta; class Magnoliopsida; order Malvales; family Malvaceae; genus Hibiscus; species Hibiscus tridactylites. The sequence goes on along the minus strand of OY288275.1, from coordinate 84,114,990 downwards.
TGGTTAGATTGTAAACAGACTTTTTAGTCTAGTATAAATACATTGTAATAGTGAACATTTGGATATATGAAATATAATCATTTTCCCAATATGGAGTTAACAGAGTATTCTATGAAAATCATAAAGGAACAATCCTCTAAAACAATCGGCCGGAAAGAGAACAATTCCAACACCGAATCCATAATCTAGAGCTAAATGAGTAACCTACACAATCATAGCAATTCGCTTGGATTCCCCGAACAACATACCCTCTTTCACAATAAAAATTCACCATGATCAACTGAAGCAAATTCAAGCTCTGATAAACAATTAAACAATAAACTTGATTCAAAAGAATACCCATTCCATTAATTTGGAAGGGAGATCAAATAGGTGTAATTTAGCAAGGAATTCCCAGCAAGCAAAAGAATTTAAAAATGTATTACCTGAGAAGTTTACGTTGGTGGGCATAGCTTGCAGTGATTCTCGAGTTTTTCGCTTAACTGAAATTAAAAAAAAATCATCTCTTTTAACTATTGCCCTATCAATTAACGAATAGTTGATTTGACTAGCGAACTGTATTAGCTGATTGTATTAAAGTGTTTAGTAAAATTAACTGATAGCTGATAGCTGTTAGACATGTTTATATTCAATAATTGTTTGAATAGTTTATTAGTTATCAATATTTTGTATCTAATTATTATTAATTACATCTATAAAATTATTTTTAATATAACTTTTCTAAACACATTCAAATGATTTATATATTAATTTATTATTTATATAATTATTTTAATATAATTTAATTAATTAATAAATTTAAATATACATATAAATATGTGATAATAAAAAGAAAAAAGTAAATAGGATTAGCTTATAAATAGAGTGAGAAAATATTTAATTTAGATTGTTTTGATATTTTTGGTAACTGGTAGGGGTAAAAGAGTCTTTACAATTCTAATATCAAACATCTAATTTCAAACTCCTTGTAAAACCTATGTTTGATTTTGATATAATTAAATCTTTAAGGATCATTTTGTAAAACTTAAAATTGTTTTTATAAGTCCCTTAATAAGTTTTAAAACACCAACACTTTAAAACTGATTTATAAAACTCAAACTCAAAATATTTTCTAAGTGTTCCAAGGCAAAACCATTGAAAATCGTCCAGGCGTATCGATACACTACCAAGCGTATCGATACCATTTTACCAAACTTGGTTACTGTCGGAACCAGTATCGATACCCCAAACCCTCGTATCGATACTGCCCTATGTTAAAATTCAAAGAGTTTGAATATCGTACCGATACGGAAAACCCTCGTATCGATACGACCCTTATAATTTTTAAAGATTAAGTCAGTTTAAAAATATGACCGTTGGTGTCAGTTGGTTGGTAACCAAACTTTAAAAGTTCGTTGACCCGTATCGATACTCCAAACCCTCGTACTGATACGGTTGTGGACAGTGAGCTAAGTTCAGAAAATATTATCGATACGGCCCTTGCCGTTTCGATACCCAGTACCGATACGCTTACGCGCGTATCGATACCCCTTATTAAATGCACACAACGGCTCTTTCTTTTCTGAGACAGGTACCGATACTCCTTCCCGCGTACCGATACCGGTAGCTGCAGAAGTGCATTAATGGTGGTAAGAGAGGGTTCCAACGGCTCCATTTATGTTCCCAACCACCCAAACGGCTAGAAATCAATGAGGAGGTATAAAAGACATATCCAAAAGCTACAGCAACAACTATTGATCTTCAAGAAAACACTTATTCATCAAATCCAAGCAATTGTGCCAAAATTCCTATTTGTCTAAAAATCCCAATTGTAATCTTCATTCATATTTTGTCAAATTGGGTTGAGTGCTTGTATTGGGGCTATCATTTGTATTGAGAGAGATACCTTATTAGCCATCAAATTTCTTTGTTCACTTGTGTGAGGATTGGGTTGATTTTTGGGTAGAAAAATCAACCGAAATTGTAAAGGGTTGCCTCTTTGTCTTAGAAAAGGGGAAGAACAATTTAGTGGAATTGTTGCAAATCCTTAGTGAAGCTAAGGTAGTGGATGTAGAGTTCATTTGGAACTTGAACCACTCTAAATCTCTTGTCCATTATTTTTAATTTGCAAATTTCCACCACAAAACTTTAAATTTCCAATTCACCCCCCTCTTGGTCAATATCGATCTTGCGATCCACTCAACAATTGATATCAGAGCCTACCTCTTTGAGGATTAACAACCACAAGAGGAGTTCCTTGGAAGAGTGTGATCATCAAAGTATCAAGAGATGACTTCAACCTCCGTTTCCGGCATGTACGAGTCACAATCGACCACAAAGTCTCCCTTCTTCAACGGTGATAACTATTCTTTTTGGAAGAATAGAATGCGTCTATTCATCAAGTCAAATGACTATCTTGTGTGGGATGTCATAGAGGATGGGCTATACATTCCATTGAAGCAAGATGGTGAAGGCAATATGGTGTTGAAGAAGAAAGTGGAAATGAGTGAAGAGGAGAGGAAAAAGATTCAAGTCAATGATAAAGCTCTTCACATGCTATTTTGTGCTTTCGGTCCGGACATCTACTCAAAGGTCTCATCAATTGAAAGTGCCAAAGAAGTGTGGGACACTCTTGAGACCACTTATGAAGGCACCAATGATGTTAAAGAAACTAAGATTGGAATTCTCAATCTTAGTTATGAAAATTTCAAGATGGAGCCCGATGAGACGGTGTCAAAGATGTTTGATCGATTCTCCACGATTGTCAATGGTCTAAAGGGATTTGAAGAGATCATACCGGAAGATAAGCTTGTCCGGAAGCTACTCTATTCACTTCCCGAGTCTTGGGATGGGAAGAGAACCGCTATCATCGAAGCAAAGAACTTAAAGACATTGAAGCTTGATGAGCTTGTGGGTTCTCTCCTTACTCATGAGATCATGAAGCAAGGAAGGGAAGATGAGAAGAAGAAAGAAGAGAAAAAGGTAGAGAAGCTTGAGGTTGAGCAGAAGAAGAAGATGGGAATAGCTCTCAAGGCTAAAGCTTCACAACATGATGAGAGCTCATCTTGTGACGAGGATGAACTTGAAGAATTGGCTATGATAGCCAAACGGTTCTCACGCTTCATGAGGTCCAACCGGGGAAGAAAAATCCAAAGGAAGATGGACTTCAAAGGTAAGAACAAAGAAGAAGGAAAGGATCCTATCATTTTCTTTGAGTGCAAACAACCCGGCCACATCCGTTCGGAGTGCCCTCAACTCAAGAAGAAGGGCTTTGAGAAGAAGAAGAGACTCAAAGCCAAGCTTGCTACTTGGAGTGATGAGGAGTCATCGGAGGATGACGAACAAGAAGTGGCTAATCTTTGCCTCATGGCACTTGAGGAAGATTCCTCCTTGGTAACCTCTAACTCATCTACTTTAGATTTTTCATATGAAGAATTAAATGATGCATATGATGAGTTACAAGAGGTATATGATGAATTAGTTGAGAAGTATAAGGAGTCCGTCATTAGGAATAAAAAGATTATTCTAGAACTAAATGAGAAAAATGACTCACTTACTCAAGCTAATTCTAAATTTGAGAAAAAGATATTAGGATTAAAAGATGAACTTAAATTTTTTCAAGATGAAAATGTTGATCTTAATAATCTTTTGTCTCAATGTAATTGTGAACACCAAAATGTGTTGGGTGAGCTAAATGAGCTCAAGAAGTCTTTAAAAAATGTTGGTAGTGTCAAGCTTGAAGTAGAAGAATCATCTAGAACACGCCAACCTAAGAAAAAGACTAACTACTACAAACAAAGTAGCTATCCTAGACATAGTAGAGCTAAAAGAATTAGAAGTGTATGGGTTCCTAAGGAACTTGTTAAATCTAATAATATTATTGCTATGTCATCTTGGATTCCTAAGGGAACCAAGGTTTTGGGAGCTTACACTCATGGACCCAAAATGATTTGGGTACCAAAAACCAAAGTTTAATATCTTTGTTTGTAGGGGGAGCATTGCTACAAGGCCAAAGCACAAAGTCAAAACTCATGGTACCTTGATAGTGGATGCTCGAGGAACATGACCGGAGACAAGAGTCGATTCATGGATCTAAAGCCAAAAGGTGGAGGAGTAGTAACATTTGGTGACAACTCCAAAGGCCACATTAAAGGTATTGGCTCCATAGGTAATCACTCTACCATTCTCATTGAAAATGTCTTATATGTCGATGGTCTTAAACATAATTTATTGAGCATAAGTCAATTGTGTGATAAAGGATTTAATGTTTTATTTGATAAAAGTGGATGCAAAATTGTAGACATTAAATCTAATAAATATTATGCTCATAGGTCATCGCATAGGAAATATATACATGGTGCATTTAGATGACATACATACATCTCATGCATGCTTAGTTGGTCAAAATGAAAATGATGCATGGTTGTGGCATAGGAAGCTAGGACATGCTAGCATAAGTGTTTTAGAAAAACTAGTCTCTCTAAATCTAGTTAGAGGTTTACCCAAGATAAAATTTTCAAATGATAAAATTTGTGATGCATGCTCAAAGGGTAAACAACATAGGTTTTCCTTTAAATCCATTAATGATGTTTCTACTAGTAGATGCTTACAACTAATTCACATGGATTTATTTGGGCCAATTAGGACTATGAGCTTGGGTGGTAAGTCTTATGCTTTTGTGCTAGTTGATGATTTTTCTAGATTTACTTGGGTTCTCTTTTTAAGTACTAAAGATGAGGCTTTGGAAAAATTCATCACATTTTCAAAATTAACCCAAAATGATCTTGAGCTTAAAATTTCTCATATTAGAAGTGATCATGGAACCGAGTTTCAAAATTTAGGGTTTGAAGATTTTTTAAATGAAAATGGTATTAGCCATAATTTTTCGGCTCCTCGAACTCCTCAACAAAATGGGGTAGTTGAGAGGAGAAATAGAACTTTACAAGAAATGGCTAGAACTATGCTTTGTGAAAATAATTTACCTAAATATTTTTGGGCGAAAGCCACAAACACCGCTTGTTATATTGTAAATCGAGTAATGATTAGGCTAATTTTAAAGAAAACACCTTATGAGATTTTAAAATCCAAAAAGCCTAACATTAGTTATTTTCACCCTTTTGAGTGCAAGTGTTTTGTTTTAAATAATGGAAAAGATAACTTAGGTAAATTTGATGCAAAAAGTGATGAAGCCATTTTTATAGGTTACTCTTTAACCTCTAAAGCCTATTGAGTATTTAACAAAAGAACTTTAGTAGTAGAAGAATCTATTCATGTTGTATTCGATGATAACCTCCTTCCTATGAAGGATTCTTGTGATGATGATGATGTAGGGATCATAAATGCCTTTGATGGAGGTCAAACTTCAAAGGAGAATGAGATTCCAACAAAGGAAGAGGACTCACAAGATCCACCTCTTGAAGACTTGAAGGACTTGGCTATAGAGGAAAAGGAAGTGAGCTACCCAAGGGAGTTGAACTATGTCAAAGATGGTGAAATCTTGGGTGATCCATCCAAGGGGGTAACCATTCGTTCTTCTCTTAGATTAATGAACCATGTTGCATTTATCTCATGCATAGAGCCTAAAAATATAAAAGAAGCATTGAAAGATGACTTTTGGATTATGGCTATGCAAGAAGAGTTAAATCAATTTGAGAGAAGTAATGTTTGGACATTAGTTGATAGGCCTAGTAATCAATCTACAATAGGAACTAAATGGGTCTTTAGGAACAAACTAGATGAGAGTGGTAACATTGTGAGAAATAAAGCTAGACTTGTAGCACAAGGTTACACTCAAGAAGAGGGAATAGATTTTGATGAAACCTATGCACCCGTAGCTAGAATGGAAGCCATTCGGATGTTGCTTGCATATGCATGTTATCATAATTTCAAGCTTTTTCAAATGGATGTTAAAAGCGCATTTTTAAATGGTTTTATAAATGAAGAAGTGTATGTGGAACAACCACCGGGTTTTGAAGATTCAAAATTTCCAAATCATGTTTTCAAACTCACCAAAGCTCTTTATGGTTTAAAACAAGCTCCTAGAGCTTGGTATGAAAGACTTTCAAATTTTTTGATTGAAAAAGGATTTGAAAAAGGTAAGGTGGACATTACACTCTTTATAAAAATGTATAAAAATGACATCTTGGTAGTTCAAATCTATGTTGATGATATTATTTTTGGTTCTACTAATGAATGCCATTGTCAAGAGTTTGCTAAGTTAATGCAAGGTGAATTTGAGATGAGCATGATGGGGGAGCTCTCATTCTTTTTGAGACTCCAAATCAAGAAAAAGAAGGATGGCACCTTCATCAACCAAGCAAAATACATAAAGGATATGCTCAAGAAGTTTGGCTTGGAGAATGCAAAGCCTCAAGCCACTCCTATGAGCTCATCTACAAAGCTTGACAAAGATGAAGGAGGTAAGTGTGTTGACTCTAAGCTTTATCGTTCTATGATTGGATCTTTGCTTTACCTTACCGCAAGTAGACCAGATATCTTGTTTAGTGTTTGCTTGTGTGCTAGTTTTCAAGCTAGTCCTAGAGAGTCTCACCTTATAGCCGTTAAGAGAATCTTTAGATACCTTAGAGACACTCCTTGTTTAGGTCTTTGGTATCCTAGAGACTCTACCTTCAACCTTCATGCTTACTCGGATGCGGATTATGGGGGTTGCAAAATTGATAGGAAAAGTACTTCGGGAACTTGTCAATTCTTAGGTAGTATGCTCATATCTTGGTTCTCTAAGAAACAAAATAGTGTAGCCTTATCTACCACCGAAGCCGAGTACATATCCTTAAGGAGTTGTTGTGCTCAAGTCCTTTGGATGAAGCAACAACTCTTAGATTATGGTATTAAATTTGAAACCATACCCCTAAAATGTGACAACACTAGTGCTATTTGTTTAACAAAAAATCCCATCCAACACTCTAGAACCAAACACATAGAAATAAGGCATCATTTCATTAGAGATCATGTCCTTAAGGAAGATGTGGTTATAGAGTACGTAGACACCTTGAATCAATTAGCGGACATATTTACAAAACCCTTAGACAAAGAGCGTTTTTGGTCCCTTAGGAGAGAGTTAGGTCTAGCTAGCCTATCTTGACCTTTTTGGACCTCTTTTGTGCTTAAATATGCTTGATTTTGTGAAATGTCATGTTTATGTGTTTAAACTCCCAATTTCTTCCATGCCTATAGTTAGGGGGAGTATGATTCTGTTAAAATATGCTTAGAACTGCTCATACATCATTTGCATACTCATAGGAGATGTTAGGTTCAAGCCTTTGGTTGTTCTTTGAACCAAATATGCATTTATGGGCATACAATATCGATACTAATCTACGCGTATCGATACTTGTTCTTCATTTCGTTCCCCAGAATTTTTTTCGCTTCACGCGTATCGATACGATTCATCCTGTATCGATACGAGTCGTTTCGATACGGACCCCTCTGTTTCGATACGACTTTTCCAACGGGCTTTTTTGCGAAAAGACAATTATATCCCCGTATCGATACACCTACGGGCCTATCGATACTCGACTGCGCTGATGGCATTAAATTAGCTTTTAATGAGTTCAACTTTTACCATAACTCAAATTTTTCAAAACCTAATTAACCCTAGCCGTTTTTGCCTATAAAAGGGCACTTCCTCAAACATATTTTTCACATCTCAACTCAAACCTAAAAGAGTTTTTGAATCAAGCAAGGCTTTGTGCTCTCTTTCTCATCTTTGTGCTAGTTTTCTTCAAATCTTCAAGTTTCTATCAAGGTAATCTCCTTCTTTCTCTTTTTCAATTTTTTTTGCTGTTTTGATTCTTTTGTTTCATTTTTTTAAACAAATTTTGTTTTTCTTCAAACTTTTTCTTGAAATTTTCTTCTAAAATTTTTCTTTTCAAAATTTCTCTTAAAATTTTCTTTTAAATTCTTTTACCTTGATTTTTGCTCAAATTGAAGAAATCTCCCTTGCTTAATTTCTCTTTTAGATCATGGCACCAAAAGAACCATCGAGGAAGCGACCAAGGGTTAATCAAGCCGGTGAATCTTCCAACCTTGGAGCGATTGCTCGTCCTAACTACTCAACCATCTATGAGCAATCCTTTGAAGGCAATTCGGGTCTAAATCACTTTCGTCAATATGAGAATTACAAGATCCGTGCCGAAAGGGTAATCTCCGTTCCTTTTCTCAATTCGGAGCGTTTTAAGTTTGAATATCTCCCTTTACTTCATCGTTGGAATTTCATGGATTTTATCTCTATTCCCGGTTTTTTCTATCGCCTCTTGGTTTTGATTTTCTATGCTAATGCAAGATGTATTAGTCGTAATGGGGAAGTTGTTGCAATTAGCTCTTATCTTATGGGAAAGAAAATAATCCTTGATGTCAAGTCTATTTGTGAGGTTTTTAAGTTGGAAGATGAAGGACTTGATGATGAGCATGGTATGGGGCATGTTCTTAGTGGATCCGTCACCGCCCTTAACGCTCACGACCAGATCCTACATTTGATGGTGTCGTGGTGGTTTCGTCCTTCCGGAGGAAAATATTCCACCATCCGTCAAGTGGATGATTTTTGGATTCGGTGCTTCCGTGAAGCCAAGCGACCAAATCTAGCTCGACTCATGTTCGCGGAGATCGTCTACCTCGTTCAAAATCGTAACACTTCTCATGTCACCTCCTTCACATACGGTTCGGCTTTGAGCTATTTCTTTGTTAAAAAGGATATTGATTGCTCCTATGACATTCCAACTCCTCTCACCGATCCCATTGATGAGCGATCTCTTGCTCGGGCAAAATTTACTTATCTTAATGGTGAATGGATCCGTCTTGCCGAGTTACCACCGGAAGCCGCCGCAATGTTTGAAGAGGCTCAAGCTCCTCAAGCTCCTCAAGCTCTTCAAGTCCAACAACCCAATATGGATGCTCTCATGACCTATCTCAATGAGCAATTTATCGGGTTGCGCACGGACTTGAATACTCATCTCACTTCCATGGAAACTACCTTTGATACTAGGATGACGGGTATGGAGAATCGCCTCACATCTCTTGAAAGTGGGCACAATTCCTTGAATATTTCCATTGCCGCTTTCCATGATGAATGGCGTAATAGCATGCGCTCTACTGAGCCTTTAGGAGTTGATGATGAAGATGATGAAGACGAAGAAGACGATGCTTAGATGTTTTCTCTTGTTTGTCATGCATATCATTTAGGATTTTATTTTTTATGCACCTATGTTTTATGTTCTTAGGATTAAGTTTGTTTTAGGATTAAAACCTATGCTTTGATTTCTTGTTTGCTTTTGTTTGGATTTTAAGTATGTTGCTATAATGAATAAAATCTATGTTGCTTATTATACCTTTGATTTCCTTATGCACTTAATTGTCTCAAAAGGATTTTTGATCTAACAAAAAGGGGGAGAAGAATCTAGCTCACTTCAAAATATTTTGATTTTAATTCAAAGGTTACCAAGCTTATATTAAGGGGGAGTTAACTTTGTAAAGGTTTTTCAAAAATGTCAAAAATTTTAAGTTTTAGTTTTGTTATATCAAAAAGGGGGAGATTGTAAAACCTATGTTTGATTTTGATATAATTAAATCTTTAAGGATCATTTTGTAAAACTTAAAATTGTTTTTATAAGTCCCTTAATAAGTTTTAAAACACCAACACTTTAAAACTGATTTATAAAACTCAAACTCAAAATATTTTCTAAGTGTTCCAAGGCAAAACCATTGAAAATCGTCCAGGCGTATCGATACACTACCAAGCGTATCGATACCATTTTACCAAACTTGGTTACTGTCGGAACCAGTATCGATACCCCAAACCCTCGTATCGATACTGCCCTGTGTTAAAATTCAAAGAGTTTGAATATCGTACCGATACGGCAAACCCTCGTATCGATACGACCCTTATAATTTTTAAAGATTAAGTCGGTTTAAAAATATGACCGTTGGTGTCAGTTGGTTGGTAACCAAACTTTAAAAGTTCGTTGACCCGTATCGATACTCCAAACCCTCGTACCGATACGGTTGTGGACAGTGAGCTAAGTTCAGAAAATAGTATCGATACGACCCTTGCCGTTTCGATACCCAGTACCAATACGCTTACGCGCGTATCGATACCCCTTATTAAATGCACACAACGGCTCTTTCTTTTCTGAGACAGGTACCGATACTCCTTCCCGCGTACCGATACCGGTAGCTGCAGAAGTGCATTAATGGTGGTAAGAGAGGGTTCCAACGGCTCCATTTATGTTCCCAACCACCCAAACGGCTAGAAATCAATGAGGAGGTATAAAAGACATATCCAAAAGCTACAGCAACAACTATTGATCTTCAAGAAAACACTTATTCATCAAATCCAAGCAATTGTGCCAAAATTCCTATTTGTCTAGAAATCCCAATTATAATCTTCATTCATATTTTGTCAAATTGGGTTGAGTGCTTGTATTGGGGCTATCATTTGTATTGAGAGAGATACCTTATTAGCCATCAAATTTCTTTGTTCACTTGTGTGAGGATTGGGTTGATTTTTGGGTAGAAAAATCAACCGAAATTGTAAAGGGTTGCCTCCTTGTCCTAGAAAAGGGGAAGAGCAATTTAGTGGAATTGTTGCAAATCCTTAGTGAAGCTAAGGTAGTGGATGTAGAGTTCATTTGGAACTTGAACCACTCTAAATCTCTTGTCCATTATTTTTAATTTGCAAATTTCCACCACAAAACTTTAAATTTCCAATTCACCCCCCTCTTGATCAATATCGATCTTGCGATCCACTCAACACTCCTATTATGAATTTTTTCAAAATTAGCGGTTTCACATCAATCCGTTATTTAACAAACAACAATATTAGCGGATTTGATTGGTCAAACCTCTAATTATGCCTCAAACCTCTAATTTTTGCCTAAACCTCTCTTTACCAAATAAGGCCTATATGTATACACCTTAATAGAAAGATTTAAACTCACCATCCGTTTTTCGACGAAAACACTTGTTAATTGATTTTAAAAACTTTTAAATTCAACATTAAAATCAATATATTTAAAATTACATTATTTAGCATAGTGAATCTTAGGTAAGTATAATTAGGTTAGAGTTATGAGATTTAAATAGTTTGCACAATGTATAGAAATATACTATTTGAGCATATTAAAAAAAAGAAATATACTCTTTGAAATATTAATATTTTATATTTATTTAAATTTTAATTTGATTGACATGTTTACTACATCTAAAAGGACGTGAATTTGAGTGTGTTTGAGTGTATATATTACTATTATTTTTTGATTTATTAATAAGGGTTTAGTGTAACAGCAAGACACATTATATTTCTAATGAAAAAATTTAAGTTTGTGTTTTAAAAATATATTGTTATGAGGAACAACTACGAATTTAAAACATGGATTAATGGTAGAAACACGTTTAAGCAGACAAATTATACTAATAAGCGGCTAAAATAGCTTTAACTTAATTTTTTAAAATGTTAGAAACGACGTCGCTTATAAATTATTTCAACATCAAATGAAGTTGTAAACCCTTAAAACAAATTTAATCAAGTTTTAAAAGTATACTTATCATATTGATGAAAGTTTTCTGTCAATTTCGTTATAATTAAAATATTAAATTTTTAATCAAATTTTGTGTGAAACCATTTTTTTATTGTGATTATAAGATAATATATGTTCGTTAATATTCTTAATCATTTGACAATGCACATACACTTTGTAAACGAAACAATTTGAATTTGTGTATCTTAGGATGAACATAATCCGTTTTTTCTACTAAAACACTTGTTGAGTTCGTGTGAAACTATTTCTAATATGTAAAGTCAAAATATAAATTAATGCATATTTATCAGATCACTTCAACAACTTCAATTTAATGGGTTTGATAAAAAGTAATCCTATAGAGTTTTAATAATATTACCTTTGAATATATACTTTGAGATAATATGTGATCTATCTAAACTCATTCTCACCTTTAAATAGAAGTAAATTGAACACTAAAACATACTCAATTTCATATTCTGTATATATTATATCACTAACATGTCTATCGAATTAAATTTAAATGTCATATAGATTAATAATTTAAAAATAGATATTTTTAAATATTTCATACCAAATCTGAACTTACATTAAACATTCAAACAAATAATAAGATTGATGAAAAATTATATTAATATAATATTAATATTTTAAAAACTTTTTTTGAACAATAACATTTTAAAAACTTAATCACAATACTTCTAATATTTAGATATAACTTTTTTTTTAACAATCGGTATCAGTTGACATTAATCAACTGAACAAGAAACATACAACAAAAAATAGAAAACATACATGAAAAGCAGTCAGGAAATAAAAATCACACAAAGGCAGCAACCCAAGAACAAAAGTAAACATAGAAAAGATAGCATAAGTAGAAGAAAAGTCGAAAGATCAAAACTTAAATTCGCAGCTTATGTCACTTATGTCACATAAAAATATTTATCTTATCAGATAATGCAGAAAAAATGCCCACGTCAATAAAGTCATATTTATATGATTGAGAGCATAAAAAAGAGAATAGAGTTAGAAAAACAAACAGACTAATCAACCTCAAACGAAAAGAAAAATCTAATCTATCATCGAACAAAATAAAACACCTGCAAGGAGAGCCAAACTAAATGCATAGTTGAGAATGCTTGACGGATTGAACCTTTTCAGAGATAACTTAGAAGTTAGAAATCTGAACAAACACATATTTGAGAATGCTTGACGGATTGAACCTTTTTATTTTTCCAAAAAATACGCAATTAACGTTTTAAAAAGAAGAAGAAAAGTGTAACAGTAAAAGAAAAATCTAAAACGGGAAAAAATGAAAACACAGACGAAAAAGACAACCTTTTACTGTGTATTTTTGGATTGGGCTTTTGCATTTTTGTCAACGCCTGAGCTGTAATAATGAATTGGAACACGGAAAACGGAACAGAGAAACACTTCTACAAGTTTTTTTCACATAAAAAACAAATAATATAAAATAAAAACCGGGACGGACCCCTCTTTTAGCTCTCCTCTAAATTCTCTGGCCAAGCTCAACCCTTTCTCTCTTTGGGTCCCTCTCCCAGAAACAAACACTTTCAACTCTACCATCTGTAGCTCTCACCAATCTCGCCCCGAATCTTCCATTTGTTTCTATAAAAAAATTGGTTGTTTTATTTCCTTTTGAGATTATTTGGGGTTAAAGATGAGTTCGAGCTCGGATTTGGTGAGTTTTGTTGAATCGGTATTGGGAGTGTCGTTAGGTGGTTCGGTGACGGATTCTGTGATAGTGATCGCCACGACCTCGGTAGCCGTGATTCTGGGGCTTTTGGTGTTTTTCTGGAAGAAATCAGCTTCTGAACGGAGCCGTGATGTGAAACCGTTGGTAGCTCCTAAGCCTGTTTCACTCAAGGATGATGAAGATGATGACGCCGTTATCGCTGCCGGTAAAACTAAAGTTACAATTTTCTACGGCACCCAGACGGGAACTGCTGAGGGATTTGCTAAGGTAAGCAAAGCAGTTACTGTAAAGCTCTGATTCTGATTGCCGAGTATGGTGATTTGATTGATTTGTTGAAAATGCAAGACTTTTGACTGTTGAATACTTGAGCGAACTGATGCCTTTTTGTTGATTGATAATCGGACGATAACTGATGTCAAGACTGTTAATTTAGCTTATAATTTTAAATTTTTAATCACCGATTCGTTTGTGGAAAATTGGGTCGCTGGTTTAACTAATTGCACGTACAGATCTGGATTATGAAGTAGCAAAGAGATTATGGAAATGATTTCTTTCAATTTTAATTCATTACGAAGATATTTAGGGTTAAAGCCAATATTTGAAGTTTACTTCCCCTTTTGTACGGTTTACAACATTTCTGGGAGACTGGGAACGTAATTAAATGTTCAGTTACAATAAATTTCTTATTCATAGGCAATTTATTGGCAGTATGGATTTGCTAAGTTTTTGTGTCAGTAGATTTCGTCATTCGGAGCTCAAAGAAATCAGGACTTGACAATAGATAGAATCGTGGCATCAATAGTTCTTGGTAGTACTGCAAGTTGTGGCTAATTTAGCTACATGAGGAGTGCTTTATTTTTTTCCTCTTTTTCTGTTAGTCGTTGTTACACTGGGCGAAAAATTCAATGTGTGCTTGGCACATGGCGCTGCATGATTGGAAGAGGAGCCTGTTTTAATTTAAATGTTATTTTTTTATATGAGAATTTCGTATTGCAGGCTTTAGCAGAAGAGATTAAGGCAAGATATGAGAAAGCAGCTGTCAAAGTTGTTGACCTGGTAATGTATAGGGAACTATTTTGCTACTTTGTTTTCTTACTTGAGAAAATGTTCTAGTAATTACAATGACGTCCACTAAATTGTGTGTCTCATGTTAGGATGATTATGCCGAGGACGATGAACAATATGAAGAGAAGCTCAAAAAGGAGACTTTAGCCTTTTTCATGGTGGCCACGTAAGATAGATTCTTGCTTCTACTGACATTATTCTTGGTTGTTTATTTTGTTTTGGCATTATATTAAGTCTGGGGTATTTAATATAGTTGAGTGTGATTGTAGTTATGGAGATGGGGAGCCAACCGATAACGCTGCGAGATTCTACAAATGGTTTACTGAGGTTGGTTACTGCCTGAAAAGAGCATTCAAATTTAGACTTTGTATTATTCCGACTTTGCCATTTTTTATTAACACTCATAACTACGCTGTTTTATTCCACGTCAGGGAAATGAAAGGCAGCCCTGGCTTCAACAACTCACATATGGTGTTTTTGGTCTGGGTAACCGTCAATATGAACATTTTAATAAGGTAAACCGCACATAGAGGCATAGGACCCACTAACTGAATAAGGCACTTAAGATTATGCAATTTGCTTTCCTTGCTTGGTTTTCTCTTTTTCAGTTGTTTATTCTGGTTTGTTGGTCTTTTTTGGAAGTAGATAGCAAAGGTGCTTGATGAGCAACTTTCTGAACAAGGTATTTTTCTATCGTGTTTTGAGATTCAACCCTCCTGATCTAATTGATGGCATGTTTTTTCCTAATGAATGTGGAGTCAAAAATTCAAGGTCAGGTGCAACTTGGGTAGTTCAGGATGAAAATTTATGCAAGGTTTCTAGGGTACCATACATATAAGCATATATCATTTCTTTAAAATTGTCTAAAAAATAAGAGTTAGGAAAATTGATTTCATGATTGAGCTATATTATTTCTTTAACAGTAAATAAATAGCTGATAGCGTATCCATGCTTTCTTTGCATCTAACTTTACCCCTGGCGGTTGAGGGAATGGTGGATAACTGGATGGCTTTTTTCTTGTGTGAACAGGTGCTAAACGTCTTATCGAAGTTGGTCTTGGTGATGATGATCAATGTATTGAAGATGATTTTACTGCATGGTACGTTATCTTCTTTCAGCGGTTCTCTATTGTCATAACCCATTTTGTTGTCTCTCTCAAATGATGTGATGATGGAGTCTTCTTCGGACAGTACTTCAATATTGTGCTCTTTTAGATTTATTTGATTGTTTTTATTATAACTTTTTGATTCCTCCCTTAGGAGAGAATTGCTTTGGCCAGAGTTGGACCAAATGCTTAGAGATGAAGATGCTGAAAATACTGCCTCTACCCCATACACAGCTGCTATTCCTGAATATAGAGTAGTGATTCATGATCCTGCTGTGATGCACATTGAGGATAATTACTCAAATAAGGCAAATGGGAATGCTTCATATGACATCCACCATCCATGCAGGTAATAGGAGGTGCATTGCAATGGTTTTCAAATCCATTCTCCTGCTTTTATTTCCTTTCTGAGGTCACTGTCTTGATTTGCACACAGGGTGAACGTTGCTGTTCAGAGAGAGCTGCACAAGCCCGAATCTGATCGCTCCTGTATACATTTGGAGTTTGACATATCAGGGACTGGGATTACGTAAGTTCACAGCTTTGTAATTTTTTGTTACTATAAATTTATAATTGATTTTCTGTGAACCAATCTCTGTGAAAGTACTAAGTAGTATTAATATTTGTCGTGTTTAAGTGCTTTTAGTCCCATAGATTTTGTTTTACAAGAATAGCTAAATTTGGCTTGTGATTTATGACCTTATACTCTTCCAATAATAATTTCAACTGTCCCAGATATGAAACTGGAGATCATGTTGGTGTTTATGCTGATAATTTTGTTGAGACTGTTGAGGAAGCTGCAAGATTGTTGGGTCAACCTCTGGATTTGATATTTTCTATACACACTGACAATGAGGATGGCACACCCCTTGGAAGCTCATTGCCACCTCCTTTTGCCAGTCCATGTACACTTCGAACAGCATTAGCGCGATATGCAGATCTCTTGAACCCACCACGGAAGGTAAACCGCCCTCTCCCGACTATTTCTTTTTTCTTGAATCAAAGGGAAAAAAGGTTTCCAGCTGATTTGGGCCTTATCTTCCAATCGCTTTTTTTGCCTAAGTAATCGGTTTCTTTGTTTCAAAAACTGTTTCTGTGGTCAGGCTGCACTCATTGCCTTGGCTGCTCATGCCACAGAACCCAGTGAAGCAGAAAGGCTTAAATTCTTATCATCGCCGCAGGGAAAGGTTGATAAGTGCTGTTGTTGTTTTCTCCATTTTGTCTGTTCATGTTTGACACTCTTGTTTCTTATGTTCCTTTATTGTTTATGTGCTTGTGTCCCTTTTAAATGTCTTCCTTTTGCCCAGGATGAGTACTCACAATGGGTTGTCAGCAGTCAGAGAAGTCTTCTTGAAGTTATGGCCGAGTTCCCATCAGCAAAACCTCCTCTTGGTGTATTTTTTGCTGCAATAGCTACTCGATTACAGCCTCGTTATTATTCTATCTCATCCTCCCCTAGGTTATTGAATTTATCCTATCTGTTTTACCCGTCTGCTGTATTACCTTATACCTCCTAATATTTATACAAGGTTGGTTACTTTGAGCAGGTTTGTACCCCACAGGGTTCATGTAACCTGTGCTTTAGTTTATGGTCCAACTCCAACTGGAAGAATTCACCGGGGTGTGTGTTCAACATGGATGAAGGTAGTGATTATATCTCTTTTGTTGCTCTTCCCTTTCTAATAATTCATTCGTATTGTCTTTTATGCAAAGCTCGTTAATACTATCTATGTGCTAGAGACATTACTTAGGCTCTGACACCTGTATTGAAAAAAAAAATCAGAATGCAGTTCCTCTGGAGAAAAGCAATGATTGTAGCTCGGCTCCTGTTTTTATAAGGCAATCAAATTTTAAGCTACCAGCAGATCCTTCAATTCCAATTATCATGGTTGGACCTGGGACCGGATTGGCACCTTTCAGAGGATTTCTACAGGTTTGTTACTCTCTGTTTTACGGGTTTCTTTTATTTTGCAAAAAGAAGAAAATAACTTATAATCAATTGCTGCTTGCAGGAAAGAATGGTCCTTAAAGAAGATGGTGCAGAACTTGGTCCATCTATACTCTTTTTTGGGTGTAGGAATAGGCGAATGGTTAGGATCTGATTCTGATACTACTATTCTTTTAGCAACAATATTGGCATGTCTTACTATAACTGGCTTCCACTGTTAGCTAGTTGTATATATGATTTTATTCATTTACTTGGCAAATTTTGTAGGATTTCATTTATGAGGATGAGCTCAATAACTTTGTGGAGCGAGGTGCCCTGTCTGAGCTTGTTGTTGCATTCTCGCGTGAAGGGCCTCAAAAGGAATATGTTCAACATAAAATGATGGATAAAGTAAGTGGTAGTAGTTGGAAGAACAGAAATTGTAGTCGATGATGTAAAAGTGTTGCATTGTAACGTCTGGTTTTTCCGGTTCACAGGCGGCATATGTATGGAACCTAATATCTAAGGGCGGATATCTTTACGTATGTGGTGATGCCAAGGGAATGGCAAGAGATGTTCATCGCGCTTTACACACTATTATTCAGGAGCAGGTATCGATCATTGTCTCTTTCTATTTCCTTCTCTCTTGTCAGAAAATCTTATATTTTTTTATCAAGTTTTTCAAGAATGCTTGTAACAATAGTAAACTATTTCACAATCACAACATCCTGAAAGCTTTTGTCTAAATTTCCAAAAACTTTGTCTACGAATTGCAGGAAAGCATGGATTCATCGAAGGCGGAGTCTATGGTAAAGAAACTCCAAACGGAAGGACGATATCTTAGAGATGTGTGGTGATGGCTGCCATTTTCAGTTTATCCACAGGCCAAATATGGTGATGAATTTAATTTCTTCGAGCTTTCTTTCATCAGTTACTCTGGGTAAAAACAGCCGGTGATAGCGGAAAGCTAAACTGGTTTTCTACATATTTGTGAGAAGAGGCATCAACTGCTAGATGTTAATCCACCTTGTTTTTCTATCACTTCCTATTTGAATCTTAAACAGAACTCTTGAATAGAAGGATCATTTAATTTTGGACTTGCCTTTCTTTCAAAGTTGTAATAGGGGAACAGTGACAGCTAGCTACAGATGATGTGAAAGACATAGTTATCATTCTAGTGTCTGTACTGAAAAGAAATAAACAAATAAATTTGTAAAATAAAACTGGATGATTTTCAATCTTTTTTATCATGGTTACTTTTTCAACTATGTTAATAGTTTTCACTGAATTTTTTAGGGTAAATTATACCACATATCACTCAATTATGCCCGCTGACTCGAAAATGTCACCGAACTTTAAATAAGTTATTAATACTGAATTTTAGTTTGTGACTCGAAAATATCACCTAAACAAGCGACTGTTTTGAAGCATAATTTAGCCTAAAACGATGTCGTTTTGTTAGAAGAAAAATATTAGAATCATATACTCAAAGAGATTTGAACTCAATACCTTTCAAATAAAAAAGATAAACCTAAACTACTAAACTAACTTGGAATTATCTAATATTTTACCACAAATAATATATATCTCAAACTACTTGAAATCAATTCAAATTATTTTATACAATAAATAACACTATAAATAATATTAATATATAAACAAAAGCGTATTGTTTTTATTTTTTATATAATATTTATAATATAAATATATTATTTTGAAAAACTTCAAAATATTTATAAAAATAATATATTTATATTATAAATAATATATAAAAACTTTAAACCCTAAATTCTAAACCTTAAACTACAAAGCTCAAACCTTAAACCTCAAACCATAAACTTTATAGTTTGAAGTTTAGGATTTATGGTTTTTTATATATTATTTTAATAAATATTTTATTTTAATTTTAAAATAATATATTTATATTATAAATAATATAAAAACTATAAAAATAATATATTTTTATTGATATATATATAATATATTTTATATTATTTATATAATAATATTATTTATAGTATTATTTTTTTTCATAAAATAATTTGATTGAACCAAATGGATAAATTTTTATAATTTAAATAAAAATATATTATTTTTATGTTTCTTTATATTATTTATAAAAAAAAACCCAAAATATTCATAACATTAATATAGAAAAAATCCTTAAACCTCTGAGGTTCAAGATTTAACTTTTAGGGTTGGGATTTGTGGGTTAATAGTTTAGGGTTTATAGGCTTTATATAATATTAATAATTTAAATGTACTATTTTTATGAGTATTTTGGGTTTTAAAAATAATATATTTATTTCATAAAATAATTTAAATTAATCTTAAATAGTATGAGATATATAAAATTTTTAGTAAAATATTTTAAAATAACATGTTGGTTTAGTGGTTAAGACTTTGCCTTTATATTTGTAGATCTTGGGTTCAAACCCCTTTAAAATTTTCTCTCTAACAAAACAACTAGTTAACCCAATTTTTTTAATAAAAAAGCATGATTTAAATGATTTTGAAAAGCTAGATAAAAATAATATTCCATGAATTAGATACTTTTTCATCATCGACAATGGAGTACACAATACAAGACATTCTAATCAACAATTTCATTCGTCTTTTCAACTGTCAAACAACGACAAATCAATAAACACATTTCAAGGATTCCAACTTCTCATGTTGGATCCTTTCTTGTACACATCCAAAGGATTCAAAGCCAAAAGAAAGCAAAAAGATGAATGCAAGCTTGTCAATGACAGTGTAGTGGTGAACAATGTACCAATTTTAATGGCAACTTTACCAGTTAACGGCGGCAATTCTCTTTCTCTTCTGAACTTGTTGTTGGAGCCAGGGCAGCTGGTTCCTTGCTGCTGGATTCATCCTGTTGATCAACATTTCTTTCTCTCAGTAATTTGCTGCCATTCGATCTCATTGCTCTTGGTAACTTCAAAGGGATGGTATCTGATTCACTCGGGCACAAGTTATCTGCATTTTTGGGAGGTTCATTATTTTCTGGCTTTTCAGGAGCTGCTGCAGCTGCAACGTTCTCTGTCGGAGCAACCGGAACTAGCTGAATCATTGATTTACCCCATTTCTTTCTCCGATTAGGCCTTGGTGCATCCGGTTTTGCCTGTCAAAATACAAGCAAATTCACTAACAAGACATGATTATGCGTAAATGAGTCGTCGGTGCAATGCTAAGACTTGAATGAGTGTCAAACATGTATGAATATGTTAAGACAGATATTTAAAGAAAAATAAGTCGTTGTACAAGAGACCAAAAATTATACCACTGTGTTCCCAATGTCAGAGAGTGCTTTTCGCTTTGTAGGGCAGTCGTCATTTGTTTCAGTTGGCTTCTCGCCCCCGAATGCATTCTGGAGTAGCATTGCACCATGAGCAGCGAGGATTTTGGGATCATTAGAACCACCATCATTTGCAACGCTTGCTTCTGCTTCTCTATTGGAGCACTTGACTGAAGAGCAACCGCATGACTGCCCACAGGAACTTCCGTTTATTCTACATTGGCATTTTGATGTTTTGCAAGAAGACTGCTTACTGCAAGTGCAACATATTCCATCAATTTTCTCAGTAACCTCGTCACATCCTTTATTTTCTAAGCCATTGGTATCCGGTTGATGCACTGCCAAAATCGAAGATCTAGACCTAGAAGCTCTTTTCTGTATCTGCTTTTTGTTCGACTGCACCCACTCATCGTCATCGTCATCATCATGCGAATCCATATCTGAATGTTCAGATTCAGATATATCCATGTCTTCGGTAAAGATCATAGAACTTCGATGTTCCTATAAAAATAGTTTACTTTAAGTAACAAGTAGATAGCAATAGAAAATTAAAGCGGAGGGGAGTGGAATTTACCGGTTTCCGCAACTCATACTTGTGTCTTCCGCCATTAAAGTCAGGGATACCGGAATCCATGGTTCCTTTCATGGAATGCTTAGCAGTTACATTCTGTTGCAAGATTAATAACATAAATTCAAAACTCAGTATACATTAAGGGAGAATTGATAATAATCGGCAGACATCAAGTGGTACCTTCCCAATTAAGGTTAGATTCAATAACAACAGAACGATTACTAACCTTCACTTTCAGTTGATGAACAAGATTGGCCTTTTGTGCCTCAAGTTGTCGAGCCAAGCTACTGACTTTCACTACCTTTTCCTTTAGATCTCTTATTTCCACATCCTTTTCTCTGCAAAGAACCTCCTTATCTCGCAATGAACACCTTCAAAAAAAGTGACCGCAAGATATTAATTGAAACAAATAAAAAGCAAGATCCATGGTGGCTAACATCCATGATAAACAAAAGCAAAAGGTTGCAGCAAATCAATAAGTTAACAAATGGAAACCTTGAGGTTGATGCTAAATTGAATAGATAATTCATAATATTTTTTGCGTCAGCAAGAGACCGGACATGATTCCAACGTCCTCTTCCACTGAATATACGCTCACGTTCTTCAGCTTCAGACAGTTGTGAGGCCATAGAGACCAGAGTGTTAGATGTAGCAGCAAGCATGTTTTCTAGAGCAAAAATCCTCGAGTTTCTCGCACCAGGAGACAGTGTCTCAGGACAATCTCTGCATTTGGTAGCATTAAAGGAAGTATTTGATTATTTGGTTTACATGATAATATGTAGAAAAAAGAGAACTATTTAGATTATGAAGAGCATATATGAAAGCAAAAGTTCTAACCTTAAATCACCACGCTTAAGTATCTCTGCTTCTTCCTTCAGTCTTGCAACCTCCTTGGCCATCTTGGCCCTCCTGTATGTAGTACATACAGAATATTATTTTACTAGACTCAACAACATTATAGTAAGAGTACCATAAGAAAGATTCCACTTCCTTGTTGAAATCTTATGTGTAGCAAATTGACAGATATTGAACCCAAATTCCTATATTGAAACAAACTTTCCCGGCCATCAAGAGAACTCACTCTTCCATTTGTCGTTCATATTCGGAGCGTACTTCATGTACCCGTATTGTCACCTCTAATTCATGCTCAATCGTCTGCATTATTGCCTTCAGAAACAGTAAAGTATGTTGCATCATAAAAGAGTCGATTGGAACATGCATAAAAAATTGAAATAAAACCCAATCATTACAATACAATAACATATGTTTAGACCAAAACTAATTTGTCTAAGCAATTCAGAACAAACTATTAATTCTGATTGCAGTTATCAATACCTGAACTCCATGACCATTGCCAGCTCCAGCACCTGCACATGAAAATTTTATTTTTATCGAGTTATAGTTACAAGAACACAAAAACAAACTGCAAGTCATAAAATGCTCTTAACTGGAAACTTCACGTGAGGAAGCCTTTCGAGATTCAAGAAGCTCCTTTAGCCTTTTCGTAGCCATAGCAGCCTCTTCGCTCTTTCTTTGCAAAACCTAACACACATATGCAACGTGTGAGAAAAGTTCAAGTGAACTAGAAAGATCAAAAGCTTTCTGTGTGGAAGTAAATGTTACCATCTTCTGCCTCTGGTTCAAAGCTAAGAGCTTGTGCATCTCATACTCATTTCTCCTTCCCTCTTTCTTAAGCTAGTTATCAAGAAAAATAGGCAATAATTATACATTGATAAAAAGAAGTGTTGCTTGGATTATCTATACTATAAAACTCACAAAATTTTAAACAGGAATCACATATCATTTGCTTTCACGTTTCTATCTTTCATCAAAGGCGCATCAACAAAATTTCTACTTAGGGCTGACTGTAAATCTTAGGAACATGTAACAACTATAATTCGTTTAACATTCTACAGCCGCTACTGTTAATAGTTTTTTTAATGCAAGAGGAGCATTACAGCTCAAACCTAAGATCTCTACCGCCCCATTACCACTTAGGCAAGCCGAAAGATACAATTATTTTCAATTTCAAACTAATATAACTTAGATGAGACGTATTGACATGAAGAGACTAGAGAAGGTTACCAGAGAAGTTAAGAGTAGAGTATAATTCAGTTATCACAAGAAAACATCACATGTTATAAATTATTGAATGGTTACAACTTGGATAATGTGCTAAAAATACTTACTGCCAAAAGTACATAGCTTAAAGAGGTGCAGCCATTAACAAATATCTAGTACTACCAAAACCATGAATTAAAACATGCCAAAATTTTGTTACATATATAGTCCTCCAAGAGTATTAGCAATAAGAAACATATATCCCATAACAAAACCATGAATTAAACTTGCAAATTTTATTACATTGCTTATAAACATGAAAACTGTAATCTCATATTTGTAAGTACCTGAAGAACCTCTTTCTCTCGTGTTGCTTTCCATAACCTAAACTGCTCAGATTCTTGCTTGATCTTATGTTGTAATTGAACCTAAAAAATGGACATTTACATTGGTATCGATTGCAAGAATCTTGTCCTACTTTGCAGAAACAATTTCCGTACGTAAAATAAAAATATGAGAGCTTAGGAATGAGATTCACCTTCTGAGATTTGATTCTGTGAATCTCATCTTGAAGTCTCCGTGCTGCTTCATCACTTTTTTGTTTCTGTCTCAAAAGTTGAGCTTGAGCATCTTGCTTCCTCTTCAACTCAGCAACCTACAAAGCAGAATATTAATCTAGAAACTGGCGGCTGCTGCTGACAGGAGAAAGAGGATCCAAAACTCACTTGTGCCTCAAGGGCATTCAACTTCTGAAGGTATTCTTCCTTCAACTTTTGAGCGCCATCATCAGAAGTAGAAGAAATATTGGCAAGATTATGTCTGAGGTCCTCAATTTCTTTCTGTAGATTGACAAATAAAAACAAAAGGATTGAGTATTACAGGATAACAGTAATCACAGAAAAACACACTAACTTTAAATATAAGACTAACCTGCAAAGCCCTTTTCTCTTGTTCCAACTCAACAACTTTCTTCTCATAATGTTGTTTAAGAACTGAGGTGTCGGAATTTGCAAAACGCTTCATTTCAGCCTTTAAAAAATAAAAAGCTTTTAGTGAGAAATATTCTGGAATATTTCCATGTACCAGTATCAATAATGCAAAATGAAAAAGAAACTCAACATATACCTCTTTCTGTTCAAGTCTTTTGTCCAACTCCTTAAGTTCCCAGTCCAATTTTTCTTGGAGAGAAGAATGTTCAAGTTCCGCTTCATTAGTTACATTATCCTCAATCTCATCTGCACAACAAGGAAGAATTATTCTTATCTGCATTCTCTAAGGTAGGCTTATCATCCAAAGTTGGAAATAGATTGGAAGAGAAATAGAAATGAAATAAATGTCTAAGGCTTAAATGATAGGGTCTTGTATCACAGATTACATTCTCCAACTAAATACGCACCCAATAACCACTAGAATATCAATATCATAAGATGTGCATTGATGTTTCAAAATCATCAATGAGGCTTCTTACAGTAATCAGGTATGTCAATGGGAAAAACATTACATTCCAGGGATTAACATAGACGTGTTTCAATGGCAATTCAATTATAACATCTACATGAGGTTTACAACTGAGAAAAAAAATGACAAGAAAGCACGTATAAATTTGGAGGGTGGTAGTTCTATTTATTTATTTTCAAAAGTAATACCACTTGGAACATTTTACATGAACAAATAAAAGTTTTAACAAACTATTGAATTTTTTGAGCATCAAC
The DNA here is from genome assembly GCA_958450335.1 of Hibiscus tridactylites. Classification (NCBI taxonomy): domain Eukaryota; kingdom Viridiplantae; phylum Streptophyta; class Magnoliopsida; order Malvales; family Malvaceae; genus Hibiscus; species Hibiscus tridactylites. Next base: position 84,090,021 of record OY288275.1, on the reverse strand, counting down.
AAATTAATGAATAGTTAACTGCAAGGTCACTACTTTCTTAACATACCTGATAAATAAGCATTTTCAGAAGAAAATAATGAATTTTTTGAGGCTCCATCATCATCAGAATCAATACAATCAGAAAACCGGCCACGCTTTGTGTTGTTCATGCTTTTCAAGCGAATCAATTCTCCTTCTAACTCTTGAATTTTCAACACATAAGTTTTCATCAAATCAACATCCTGCAATAATGCAAAAGCACGTGTCAAACAAGATTAGGATTATCAACTGCTAGATTCAATAGCTAGACAAAGATCTTACCTGATTTTGATTAGAGTCAATCTCATCCCATGATTTTCCATTACGAACAGATTCAATTTGCATTACTAGTTTGTCTTTCTCAACCTGAGATATTAAAAATACATTATACTTCATAGTGCCTTTGTCCAGTATATATTCGAGGACAAAAAGGAAAATGGAAAAACACCTGAGCATCAAGTGCACGCTGGGCCAATTGTTCACTAGTGAGCCTGCGTTCTTGAAGCTCTCGTTGTAGTTCAACATTGCTTGCTTCAAGTAAAGATACTTTGTGCTTGAGAATCTAGAAACCCAAAAACACACTTCAAGCAATTAGGTTAAGAACGTGAATAGAAGTATTTGCAATTTCTATATAATATAACCTGAAGTTCATCGAATGATCCTTGACCATCACTGCGATAAAACAAAAGCTCAGCTTGCAATTGCTCAATTTGACTCCGCATTCTTTGCAACTGAGCTGCCATTGGGTCACGGTTTATCTAATCAAGTATAAAGGATGAGAAAGTTAGAACGAGAATAATAACACCAATAAAAGAGTTTTTCTTCTTGCAACCATGTAACACAAGTATCTTACAACTGCCTTATTTTGAATGTTTCTAGCACGATTGGCATACTTCAAGGTGTTTAGGGTTTCTTCCGCATTGGTGTCAGCCGGACTAACACAAGCTACAATCAAATATAGAAAGAAATAATTCTTACGCATGGTAAATAAATTCAAAGCAAAAATCTGGTACTAGTAATATGCCAACAATGTTAAATATTAAATGCTCTAAAATATTTTACTGCATACCAATCATCACTGTTTTGCTGTTTCCTCCAAGAGAATCCTGTGAATTTAAATTTCCATCAGCAAAAGTAAAATTTCGTTCTGGAGTAGGTAGTTCCAAAAAAAAAAGACTAGCAAATACATATATCAACTGTTGATTTATAAAACGTGCTCTAAGTAGAATGAGCTCATTTCCAATTGATTTATGTTGTTAATTTTTTTTGAACAGACAGTCTACTTCAAGAAGTGAAACCATCCAATTAAAACAACTAGATGTGAATGATTGTACCAAAGTATCTACATATATTCTATTTGAAACAAAATGCTGAAATCAAGCGTGCCTGCAACAAGCGCGTCAACTTGCTATCACGATACGGGACATGTCCTCCTTCCTTCCTCTTCCTTTCATCTCCCAAGGCACTAATGACATTCCCTAGAGCTAGTAAACCTTTATTAATATGAATGCCTGCAGCAACAAAATGTCAAAGTTTTAGATAGCTTAAAGCACAAAGTTTCATGTCAATGCTTATTATAAGAACCTATCACTATTTTAAAACATGAGGCTTTTAAAATTGGAAAATCAGAAATACCTTCTTTAAAGCGCATTCCATCAGCACCTGTTCTTTTTGCACGCTCTGAGCCAGCAAGGTCCACTAAATGAAGCTTTGCACATAAGATATCATCGCCAATATCATCATTTACCCCATTTAGGCAACTTGCAATCTTCTTTTGCTCCATCGTTATCGTAAAGATGGCATGTGAGCGACTAGAAACAAAATGAACATGACATGAGAACAAATTTATAATGTATAATAGAAGTACAAAGTATATGATTATTAAAACATGTAAACAAAATAATCATTCTATCTAATCCAAGAATTAAAGTAAAGCAAGATAAATGCCAATTGTAAAACTTGTTCAGATCAGTTATTATTTAAAAAAGAAAATTGGTATTATGCCAAATGAGCATATTATTCTAAATCAAACAGAATACCAATTTGGGTAACACAAGACAAGCTTATGACGCTACCTGGATTGGCTATTCATGTTGGTACTTCCTGTTGCACGAGCCAAAGAACCTCGTGACAAGTATGATGCCATCTCTTCTTTTGTCCGAACTTCTGCCTCAGTCACCCCAGCAAGCGTTATTCCTCCGTTCACTGTTTCCCTAATTTGTATTGGAAGTCTTCCAGGAGCTGTATGCTTGGCAAAAGACGTGCCTTCAACTTTAGACAAAGCAGTTGAATTTGAGTCCAGTAGATCGAACACTTCTTCTTTAAATATCTGTCAAATTCAAAGATCAAATATAAGCAAATAAACCGATCGCTGGGAGAAACAAGTAGAAGAACTATTTTAGCCAATTACCTCAATAAATGATACTCTTATCAAAATTTCCGTGGAATGCTTGGTTGCCTCGACTCTTTTAAACATATTTTCCATTACTTTGGGTATAATCCCACCATTAGTTCCATCCCCGGTGTAGTTGGTTCCCATAGTATATGTTTTACCAGAACCCGTCTGCAAACCACATCATACAATACTGTTGTTAGTTAATGATAAACAGTAACTGTGAAAAGAAAACTAGCAATAATAATAAAGCAGTCATTAAAACAAAACCAAACTAACCTGGCCATATGCAAGCACGGTAGCATTATATCCGTGAAAAAGTGCATCAACCAGTGGAGCAACACAATCATCGTAAATAGCTGAAGAAGGCGATCCAGCTCCCCCATAAACATAATCATAGGTAAAGGCGTGCGACCCAATTTGAACCTATAATTGTATCAATAAGAAAAAACTTAAAATAATAATATTTATAATTTATAAAGCTAAGATTTCAACATCAGACTTCATTTCAAATTCAAAGTATTCACGGGGAAACTGCTACAGAATACCTGAGGTTCGCCAGGAACGACAGTGATGCAATCCGTACATCCATTGAGAAGCTCCGTGGTAATAAGCGGCCGAATATTAACGGCGACTCTGACGGATTCCGAATTTTCCATCTCTTATGTAATGCGATCTAAATCTGAAAACAATGCCTTGAAAAACTTAAAGGAAAAAAATGAAAATTAACAATAAACGCATCTTTCGAATCACTCAAAATCGAAACATCAGATCTAAAATCCGTAAGCAGTGGAGATTATACGACTAATGCATATATCATGAATAAAAGAATTAATTTGATAGGAGAATCCAATACCTGAAGGAGATCGGGATATTTCCTTTCTGTTTTAGGTTTGGATTTGTTGGACGTTAAATTTTGAATTCGGAAGAGACAAAAGAAAGGGAGTGGGGAAATTTGAATGATCGAGGCAAATGGGAAAACTTTTTAAGCAATTTGAAAAATTAAACTGGATTTGAGAAAAGGCGCTTAGGTCCGAATTCAAATTGTTTGATGAGAGAGAGGTTAAGTCACGTGGCATTCACGTGAGATTTAAAAAAAATGATACAGTGGGCCAGTGGCAACGTCTTGAACGTGGGTCCATGCAGACAGGGGTTGGCTTTAATATTTGGCAGTTGACCTGAAGGAGTGCTTTCTTTACCTTAGCTTTTTTACTTTTGTTTTCTGTAAAATGTAAATGGTCGTTGAGATTTGAATTCATATCAATGAAAATTTAAACATTTATCATTTGTCACTTTAATAATGATACAATCTTCTTAATTAATTTTTCTTACATATTTGAGCGAGAAAGTTAAAGAGTAATAAAATTTTCTTTTTAAAGCTTGTTTTGTGACAATTGATTATATGATTTCAAAATTATAATTAATAAATTAATTTAAAAAATTTAGTTATTAACCTTTACGTATTATGTTAACTTGATTTTAGTTCTGTATACTACAAAAGTTGAGGACTAAATTTGTAAGAAAAAAAGCTATAATACTAAAATTGATCAAACATTAATATCATAACTAATTGTATTTAATTACTCATTTTCAAAGATGATATGTCTTTAATATTAATTGTTTTTAATTACTCTGGATATTATAATGTCCAGAGTAGTTTACATGTGAGTATTTGTCATTCTCTAGATTTGAGGAGACTAGTGATTTGGGTATTTATTTTGGAGTGTCAATTTTTCATGGTCGAGTCACAAGAGCTACACGTGGTTACTTAGTAGACTGGAAATTAACTTAGTAGATGGCTAAACACCTATCTTTTGATGGCCGTATTACTTTAGTTAAGTCACTTCTATCAGCTATTTCATACTATGCTATGCAAACTGTGTTGCTTCCCAAAGGAGTTTGTGCAGACATTGAAAGAATTATCCAACGATTCTTGTGGGGCGGAGCAGGCGAGAAAAAATGCATCTTACTAGTTAAATGAGAGAATGTCTGTAAATCTCTTAAAGTGGGTGGCCTTGGAATACGCCAGACGTATGGTCAAAATATGGCCTTCCTCATGAAAATAACCTTCAGGAGGGCAGTTTGAATTTATGAAATGGATTAACAAGGAATTGGGATGACGTGCGGAGGGGTGTTGCTTAGTGCTTAGGGAATGACTCTGCTATAAGGTTTTGGCTTGACTCATGGGCAGGGAGTCTTGGCCATCTGATTGAGCTTATGGTTGACCCACTGTTTGTGTCGAGTTTATTAGCTTTTGTCGCAGACATGGTTACACCTGATGGCGAGTGGTGTTGGACTGTGTTTCGGGATGTGCTGCCGCCTAATGTACTTTTTACTATCCTGGCCATTAAACCCCCTCTTAGCTCGGTGAACGATGGCATTTCGAGATGACGGTGGGATCCATTAGTTCATTTTTTATTCGATCGACTTACAATAATCTAGTGCTCTCACGAAGGAGATTGAAGATGTTGGCTGGACATTGATATCACGTTATATAGGCTCCCCTCGCGTTAAATATTTCTTGTGGCTTGCTTTTTGGGGTCGCATACTCACAAATGAGGAAAGAGTCCGTCGACATTTAACGAACGATGCTTGCTACTCCTGCTGTGGTGCAGTTTCGAAAATCACTCTGTATGTCCTACGAGACTACAGAGTGACAACGGCGACTTGCACAGCTCTTATAAAGCCTAAATTGTTGGATGAATTTTGTAACTTGAGTAGGCGGGAGTGGATTATGGTGAACCTAAAAAGTCCAAGCAAGTTTCCAAGGAATAAAAATCAATGGGGTACTATGTTTGGTTATGTGCTCTGGCATCTCTGGTTGTAGCAAAACGCCACGGTATTTGCTCTCAAACGTGCTTCCAACGAATCGTGATTAACTGATGTAATAAATTAATGCTGGAGGCTATGTCGAACAATGGACGGGCTGCTTCACAAGGAATCGGCATCAGCATGATTCGACATGGTCCCTCTTATTCTCAATGTTGGTCTCCCCCTCGAGCAAGTTGTATGAAGTGTAATACGGATGGTTCTTTTAAGTTTGAGATGGGTGGATTCACATGTGGTGGTGTTTTGCGAAACTAAGATGGAGTTTGTACCGTTGGCTTTGCAAAAAGTCTTGGTATGTGCTTAATTCTCGAAGCTGAACTATGGGGCGTTTACGAGAGTTTATGCCTTGCATGAAAATTTGGTATTAATTGTTTGTTGATTGAATCAGATTGTGTCAATGCCATTTCAGTCCTGAAACACAAATTCCACTCTAACAATAGTTTGTCCCTTGTTCAACATATTTGGAAACTCCTTGACAGGAAATGAAAGGTCGAGGTAGAGCTTATCTCACATGAGAACTGAGAACAATAAGGTGGCAAATAGTTTAGCAATGATGGCTTGGAAACTTCCTCTTGGGATGTATGAATTTGTTAATCCACGTATGTCAGTGTTGAGCTATGTCCGGGTTGATAGTTCTAGGTAGGAGAATTTTTCTTATTATGCTCATGTAAATATTACCAGGAGCGCTCTTTTTACTCCATTTAGATTTAGAGAGATTTTTTAACGAGGCTCGTGGTAATATTATTTCTTACAATCAAAAAGTTGATATGGATTAAATTATTTTTTTAGAGATCAATTTATCTAGTTTCAAAATTAAAGAATTATTTTTTAATATTTTCTTTTGTTATAAGCAGAAAGCCTATTTCTTGAAAACTAGATATTATCTTTTGCAATAAAATTTTCACTTGGAGTCAGTTTGGTATTAATTGAATAGTGTAGTATAAAAGTATTGTTGAAATGTATTTTTAGCTTGTTTGATTTAAGATTAAAGTATTAATATTGATGTGATTAAATATAATTTTATTGATATTATTATTGGTACAATATACAGGAAGACACGTGATTGAGCATGCTTAAACGTTCAAAAACGCTTTAGAAAACAATGAACTCAACCAAAACACACCATTAAAATTGTAGCTAATTTGCCTTTCACAAACAAATAGCAAATTAACATATACTTCGCCAACATTCAACAACACTCACTTGGAGCAATACTTAAACACACCATTGTATCTGTACTAGAAAAAAAATCATCTTTAACAAAAAACAAAACATTTGGAAGCCCATTTTATTGAAACCAAAGTGGCGGCTCCATCTTTGGTTTGGAGGTTATTTTAATTGGCCACTCAAACACAACGGTTAACAGTTTTTTACCAAGTCGGCCTTCCTTTTTTATCAAATGTGACTTAACGTTATAGGCAAAGCGAGACAAGATACTAGACATCTCAAGGGAAATTAAAGTTGGGTAATCAAGGATTTCAAAAAGTTTTAATTGCTAAGAAAAACTACTGGAAACCAGCATATTAAAAAAAAAAACTGAAAATCAATAAATAAAAGAATTTCCAGAAACTTTAAGCAAGTGTGCAAAAATAGACATAAAAGCATGGTCATTTCATTTTAATGCCATAAAAATTGATTTATATGCTAAAAAAAATCAGAATACGTACATATATATATTCTGACAATCTTGGCAAACTGAGGAGCCACATAAAATAGCTTTGATACTATGATATTTACGCAGTCAAGCTCTACACATGCAATCAGGGGCGGGATATGTATATATGGATTGCTTCTCCTTTTTTAACCTCATTTGGCCTTGTCTATTTCTATGCCTATTGATAACTGCGCGCTGAAACTCAGACCACTCCATGCTCTTGTTCAGGAATAGAGGACCCAACAGTAACATGTTTGGTCTTATGGTCTTCAAGTTCAAGTAAGCTCGATGTCCAAGCTGTAAACAGGTATACATGAACTCTCATTTATGAAATCTTTTATATAGGATACAGTGATTTTTTACTTGATGAAATTCAATACTCAAACAATGACAGCGGAAATTTGGCAAGGGAACTTTAAAGAAGACTCACGTAATAATCAACTGCTGCCATCAAAGATGCTTTACCTTCAACCTCAGCGAGCTCCACCGCAGAAGCAAGGCTCTTCTTATCTTCCATGAGCGGAAACATCTTGCGCAATGTTGAGATCCTTGCCTCTCCTCCATAAACCTAAAAAAGAAAAGGAAAAAAGGCTCATTTTAAATCAGGTTTCCGCTTAAAACAGTAGTTTCCAAAATTAACCTGTGAATATGACAGATCAAATCTACTATGAAGCAAGAAAGAAAAAAAACGAACTTTGTGTGAAGCAAGATAGAGGCGGGTATTATTGTCGAAGCCCCAAAGCAGTTAGTAGCAACTCAATCTCCTCTGGAGTCAATCCCCTGATTTCTCAACTCATTGTCAGTGAAATGAGAGTTTAAGACCCTTCCCTGCCATAAAACTTGGCGGTACTTAGCTAAGGCCAGTCTCTCAGCTTTGCCTCCACCAAAATCGCAAGCAGAATGAGCAGCCATATCCTGCACAAATTTTAATTATAAAGGTAATTACAGTTACTACAACATATGTTCATCTATATATGAATGTATATATTTGGATAAAAATCAATATAACCAACAGACTCGCCACTCATCAAACGAGTTAGTGTTGTAAACAACTAACTGGTGTTTTTACCCAGAAACTACCGTGAAAGGGCACTCAAAATATACATGTACAAATGCTTTGATAGGTGATATATCATATATCTTACCAACTTCAATGGCCAGTAGCGCACCAATGACCAATATCCGGAAATTATTTAATGAGAATTCATTCTTTTTAGTTATGAAAGAACTGAGCATCATCTTCTACTGTTAACCTAAAAGGCTCCAGGAACACTACAAATTAGATTATATATTGGCTTCACTCAATTATTTAAAGGAATTGGTATTCATACTTTGTCAAAGCGGATATGTAATACAACAAACTTTCCGGCTCCCTCTTTCGGGGTATCATCTATTCTCTCATGTAGGACCTCACTTCCCGATGCTTGAAGCTTCCCAGATGGGTACCGGAGTCGATGAACAAGGGCCTCTCCTATCAATCTGATTTGAGGAACAAATGCTAAAGCTTCGAAGTTTACTTTACAACGTAAATGTTGAATTTTTAGAGGCAACTTGTCAAACGCTAAACGATGGGAGAATGGTGATATAGCAGCAATCCCATAACTGCACCCATAAAGATCTATCAACCATCATAAACAATCTTGTTTTCTAAAGTAGTTGAACCGCTCGCGCGCGCACATACAGATTTCTACGACTATCTGTCACCAACTGGTTATATAGCATAAGGGCTGAAAACAACACTAATTTACCAAAGAAAATTGTGTTTGTTGCTTAATGCTTTACCTCTGCATGACAGGCAACACATTTTCGACATACCAATCTGCCGAAGCATGAACAGGTGCTGCTTTGATTCTAGTAGCTCTTATACCTGTAGCATATTATTCCCGTGTGCTCCAAGAATATTGTCTTGGGAGCTCTTTAACTATAGAAACTTCGTCACCAAGGACATTGATAAAGTGATCCACATCAAATATATCCGTGAATGAACTGCAGAAGCAAACCCGAATCTCCTCAGATTAAAAGATAAAAGAAAAACCATGACAGATTTGTACATGTTACTCATGAAATACCTTGAATCTTGCCAAACAGGATTCACCTCAAGGTGTGGTATCACCAGTGTTGCATTCAATATTTGAGCAACAACGACTGCATCACATATCTTGGTAACAATAAATAAGTAAAACAAGCTAAAAGTTAATGCATTAAAACCAAACTGCAAAAAAAAAACATGCATTAGCTATCCATTAACTCACCCCCATTCTTTGCTGGTTCAATCCTCCATCAAGAAATACCTGAATATAACCCTGAGATCTCTCTGGCAATGCTTCAAGATGTTAAAACAAGCTTATCAGTTAAAGAAAAAATCCCTTCCCATTCATTTTCAAGGTCCACTTAATTATATCCAAGAATCTCATTATATAAATTTTCAAACACTTACATGGGGGGTTATCCGCAGAGTTGATGCAAGGTTTCCATCCTTGATTTGGCAAGGGAAATCAGAGATCGAATTGTTGTTTAATCGACTGAAAACGCAAAATACTAAAAAACATACATAATATTAAAATTTGAAGACTTTCACCAATGGATAAAAATCAACTAGAAGGGATATGCAATACTACTAATCAAATGTTCAAAAACAGCCCAGATCGATTAATTGAAAGATTAACGAAGAACAAGGAAAGAAAACAGAAAAGGGGTAGAAGACGGAGTATCTCAGATGAGATCCATAAGGTTCAAGACCAAAAACAATAGCCTGAGTCAAAAACACGCTCTAGGCAGCCTTAAAACCCTAAAGACCAAACGTCGACGTTCTCCCCTTATCAGACTCACACATTAAACGCAGCGTTTCATTAAACCATATTACAACGGCTAAAATATAACTGCTAATAACAGACATTTAAAGGCCTAACGGCTATTTTCTGGGCTTCTTGTTGCAAATGTCCCTTCTTCAAAACATCCTTGTCCTCAAGGATGGAAATTTGGAAAACGAGACTGGAGCTGATGAAGAGACTCCCACGTGGCGTCTTCAGGAAAGGCATTCGTCCATTCAACCAAGACTTCAGTAATGGCTCGACCTCCCTTCTTCCCAATTCGCCTATCAATGATCTTCAGTGGCTCCTTACTGACCTCCCCATCAGGATTGATAACTGGTAATTCAGATTGGTAGTTTGCAGATCCAATGTACTTTTTTAGCTGGGACACATGAAAAATTGGATGTACCTTTGAATCCTGGGGTAACAGTAGCTTGTAAGCAACAACTCCAACCTTGGCAATTATAGGAAATGGACCAAATCACTTGGGAGCCAATTTCTGATTGACTCTATGCTTCACAGTCTGCTGCCTGTAGGGTTGCAGTTTCAAATACACCAAATCTCCCACCACATACTCACACTCAGTTCTTTTCTTATCTGACTGTTGTTTCATCCTCACCTGGGCCCTTTGCAGGTAAAATTTCAACATTCTCATTGCAGCCTCCCTCTGTTGTAAACTCCTATCCACTGAAGCCACAGGGGACTCTCCTGTAGTGTATGGTAAATGGTCCACTGGTGGTTGCCCATATAAAGCTTGATATGGTGTGGTTTGGATGGCTGAATGGAAGGAAGTGTTGTACCACCATTCAGCTAGGTGCAACCAATTTCTCCACTCCTTAGGCTTTTCCCCAGTCATGCACCTCAGATATGCCTCCAAACATTGATTCACCTTTTCAGTTTGCCCATCCGTTTGGGGATGATAAGCAGTGGAAGGATTAATCTTAACTCCTAACTTGCCAAACAGTTCTTGCCAAAAGGAACTCATGAAAATCTTGTCTCTGTCACAGATGATGTTTCCTGGTAACCCATGAAGTTTAAATACATTCTCCATGAAGATCTGAGCCACTTCTATAGCAGTGAAGGGATGAGCTAAAGCAATGAAGTGCCCATATTTTGTCAATTTGTCAACAACCACCAAGATCACATCCCTTTTCCTAGAAACTGACAACCCTTCTATGAAGTCCATACTGATAGAGGACCAAGCTGACTCAGGAATTGGTAATGGCTGTAAGAGTCCCCTGGGGTGCATCAGATCATACTTGTTTCTCTGGCAAGTGGGGCACTCTCTCACCAAGCCTTTCACTTCTTTCCTCATTCCCTTCCAATACACCAATGCAGACATCCTCTTGATTGTCGAATGAGCTCCAGAGTGTCCTCCTGTAGGGCTTGAATGAAAGAAATCCATTAGTTCCCTCCTTAGTTCAGTATCTTCCCCAACTACTAATTTTCCTCTCCTCCTTAATTGCCTGCCATCCCAAGTGTACTTAGAGTGCCTTCCTGTATTCCCCTGCAGTTCTTCAATTATCTTTTTAAGCTTTTCATCTTCTTCCCAGGATTTAGCCACTCTTCTGAAAAAGTCAGTTGAAACACTACTCACTGCCATGTTTTTCAATTCAACACCCCCTGGTCTCCTTGAAAGGGCATCTGCAACAATATTGTTGATACCCTTTTTGTAGCAAACTTCAAAATCATACCCCATCATCTTTATAACCCACTTCTGCTGAGCTGGGGTTACAGCCAAATTTTCAGTGAGGAATCTCAGACTCTGGTGATCTGTTTTTATCTTGAAATGCCTCCCTATAAGATAATTGGACCATTTCTTAACTGCCACCAATACAGCTAGCATCTCCTTTTCATACACAGACAAAGCTTGGTGCCTCACTCCAAGGCCCCTACTGAAGAATGCTATTGGCTTCCCATTTTGAGTCAAGACAGCTCCTATGCCCAAATCTGAGGCATTTGTCTCTACAGTGAATTCTTTCTCCCAATCTGGTAAGGCAAGAGTAGGAGCTGAGCAAATAGCTGCCTTGAGTGTCATGAATGCCTTTTCCTCCTCTTGAGTCCACTTCCAACCCCCTTTTTTCAACAGATTGGTAAGGGGTCTAGCCAACCACCCATATTGTTTGATGAATTTCCTGTAATATCCTGAGAGCCCCAAAAACCCTCTCAATTCCTTAATAGAAGATGGAGGAGGCCAATCCACAATACACTGAACCTTGCTAGGATCCATGGAAATCACTCCATTGGATATCACATACCCCAAGTAATCAATCTCAGTAGCTCCAAAACTGCACTTGTTCAACTTTGCCAACAGTTTGTGCTCCCTCAATACCTTCAATACTTCTTCCAAATCATGCAAATGAGTTGTCCAATCTTCAGAATATACAAGAATGTCATCAAAAAATACTAGCACTGACTTCCTTAGCATTTTTTTGAAGACCTTGTTCATCAAACCTTTGAAGGTTGCAGGGGCATTAGTGAGTCCAAATGGCATTACAAGGAACTCATAATGCCCCTCATGAGTCCTGAATGCTATTTTGTGGATATCAGGACCCCACATCCTAATCTGATGATACCCTGATCTCAGGTCCAATTTGGAGAAAAATCTAGCTTTTCCCAGTTCATCCAGGAGCTCTTCTATCACAGGCATGGGGAACTTATCCTTTATGGTGATCTGGTTAAGCTTTCTGTAATCAATGCACATCCTCCAAGTGTCATCTTTCTTCCTGACCATTACAATAGGGGAGGAAAAGACACTGGTGCTATCTCTGATTATCCCTGCTTGAAGCATTTCAGAGACCATTTTCTCAATTACATCCTTCTGTGCACTAGGGTATCTATAAGGCTTGATTTTGATTACAGCATTCTCATCCACCAAAGGTATCCTGTGGTCCTGATCTCTCTCTGGAGGCAAGAATTTGGGCTCCTCAAACACATCCCCAAACTGATTCAACAGATGTTGCATCTGCTGATTCCCTTCTCCCTGTGATCCCTTCATTTCTAATTTGGTGTTGAGTGCCATTAAGGAAACATTACAAGGACTGTTGTTGCCCCTCAACACCTTAACACAAGCCTTAGCTCCCATCCATTGTAAGGATCTCATGTTGCATCCTTTCAGTTCAACTCTCTCATCATTCTGCACAAACTCCATCTTCAGAGTACTGAAATCCCATTTAATAGGCCCCAGCTGAGAGAACCACTGTACCCCTAGCACCACATCACAATTTCTCAAGGTGAGCACTAAGAAGTTAGTTCTGAAACTGTACCCCTGTGACTCCCATTCGACCATCAGACACTCCCCCAAAGTCTCCATTGTGTTCCCATCTGCAACTGCAACTCTCAACTGTGTCCTCTTGTTAACTGTCAAACCTAGTTTCTTAACCAAATTCAAGCTGATGAAGTTGTGTGTGCTACCTGTGTCCAGCAAAGCAACACAATTCAGGCCTCCAATGTGAATACTCAACTTCATTGTCTCCCACTGATCTGCTCCCCACATGGCTTGCAAAGAGAGAACAGGTGAGTCTGAAATAGGACCCTCAATTGCAGGCACATCTCCAGGGTCTTCACAATCTAGGAATTCATCTTGGTCACCTTCCTCTTCAATCCCTTCTACTAGTATCTGATACAGTTGTGACTTTTGGCATTTATGGCCTGGGGTGTATTTTGCTGCGCACCAAAAACAGAGTCCTTTCCTGCGTCTCTCCTCTATTTCAGCTGAAGACAAAGATTTCCCAGAGGTCCTTGCAGAACTGTTACCAGGCCCTTTTGAATGCACATGGCTCAAAACCTTAGGGGTGGTGTTCCTAGAGGCTATCGAAGGTGCTGATGAATTAACCCCACTAACAGAGCCCTTGAAACCAACTAACGCAGGACGGGGAGGAATTGAAATAGCAGACGGTGCTGTTCGACTGAAATTCGAGTAGGACCTCCTAGAACTAGGGAAGAACATGTTCTCCAGATGTTTCGCTAATTGAAAAGCCTCAGACAGTGAAGTTGGGTGCAATAACTGAGCATACTGACTAATCTCAATCCTCAAATGAGCTTTAAAAAGACTTAACACATAATCATCAGGAAGATTTACCTGATTCAACAGATCAATAAAGTCCTCGTAGTATCTCTCAACAGAGTCTGTTTGACGCAATCCCACCAATTCAGAAAACGGATCTTCAAACCCGCCTGGAGCAAATCTCTCTTTCATCCTTGCCAAGTATTGATCCCATGACATCTGATTCATTTCAGTGTTGCTCTTGGTAGCGAAATGATGCCACTGTAAGGCCTTCCCCTCCAGATGAAGCATGACGGTGCAAACCTTCACATTCTCCGGTGTGTGTTCAGCTTCGAAGAACTGTTCAACCTTACAAAGCCAGCCCCGAAAGTCTGTGCCATCGAATCTGGGACACATCAGCTTGTAGGCTAGATTCCCAGAATGAAGATGGTTGTCCTCAGCGTCTTTGGGCGTTTCCAGATCTACCACTGGCACCTCAGTTCCTGGGTTAGGCGTCGCCGTCCCGGTTGGATTTCCAGCACTAGGACCTGCTTCAGTAGCTCCCTGAGCCGCCTTAGTGTTGTTCATCGAACCCACAATTTTCCCAATGGAGTCATCCAGCAATTGCTTGAAATCCACCATCAGTTGCACCTTGAACTCTGCAAGCTTGGTCTCAATTTTCTCATCAAGCTTAGAGATCTCAGATTGCAGTCTCTCCGACTCCAGTTGCCAGGTGGTGGCCTGACTTGATTGTTGCCGTGTCTCAACCATTTCGGACCGGTGATGGCTCTGATACCCTTGCAATACTACTAATCAAATGTTCAAAAACAGCCCAAATCGATTAATTGAAAGATTAACGAAGAACAAGGAAAGAAAACAGAAAAAGGGTAGAAGACGGAGTATCTCAGATGAGATCCATAAGGTTCAAGACCAAAAACAATAGCCTGAGTCAAAAACACGCTCTAGGCAGCCTTAAAACCCTAAAGACCAAACGACGACGTTCTCCCCTTATCAGACTCACACATTAAACGCAGCGTTTCATTAAACCATATTACAACGGCTAAAATATAACTGCTAATAACAGACATTTAAAGGCCTAACGGCTATTTTCTGGGCTTCTTGTTGCAGGATACTAACAGTTTTCCAATGTAGAGCGACCTCAAGTAAAAACAAGTGTCTTGGTTTCGGAGCATTTCATTCCTGGAAAAGCAAGAGCTTCTTCAATTGATTATTTAATTCTAAAACAAATCATAGTGAAATAAACACAACCATATATAAAAACGATTACTAAAAAATGGTATCAAAAGCAAACTGAAATTGAAACTTCAGTAATAAAATCAAACGTAAAATAAGCTATATAGAAGAAAAAGAAATATAGCGAGCATAAAATGAAAATTACAGAGAATAAAGAGGGTGAGGCATGTCCAAGAGGGGCGAAGAGATTTGGGAGAAAAATTGGCAATAGAAGAAGGAAAAGCGCGGCAAATGCGCTTCTTTGAAATTGATGAATCTGGTGATTGTGGTTATATGGCTGCCTCATTCTTTCTTTCTTTTTTAGTGTGTGAATAATGCTAAAACCCTAACCCTAATTCCATGAAAATTAAAATCTAGAAGAGAGCATTTCTAGTGAAATAAAAAATGGTTGTGATCCAGAGGAAAGACGACGTTGCTGAGACTGACGACACTCTGTAATCGGAAATATCATTTTATATAAAAATGTATTTTTATTGTAAAAAAATTAATTTTAACTCTAAAATATTAAATCTTATTGTTTAATCATAATTTTAAATTTTTATAAATTAAGTTCTTAAAATTTAAATCTTAAATTAAATTCTAAACTCTTTAAATAGAAAAAATTGCATAGTCTAACACATGCACAATAGGCATATTGAACAATATTTTATATATTATATTTACATTTATAACACAACATAATTCACTTACAACATCAAGATCAAATCTATCAGTGCCATGTCAAAGAGCAACTTTCTCTTCAAGGTTTAGTCTTTCTCTTCTCAACTGCTTAACTCTCGGTTTTCCATAGCCTGGAGACAAGGGGCTTAGCTTGGGAGGTGTGTTTTTTCTTGGTCTTAGAGGTGGTTCGAAGTCTTTGCTCTTGTTTCAAGTTCGTGACCCCAAGTTTGCCTTTGCTTCCTCCATTTTTCATTTTATTTCCATAGGCATTTACTTCCCTCTCTGTCTACCTTTCTACTCGTTGATCATTTACAGCTCACATTTCCCTACAAAACATAGAATCACATCCTTTTTCTCCATCCCTAAGTGTTGGGGTGGTTAATAACGGCTTCCCGACAAACCATACAGACCTTAACTTTCTCAACCAAGAATTCATTGATGAGCTTGAATTAAATGAGGATATTGAAGTGAACTTTGCACTGAAAAACCATACTCTTATTGGCAAGCTTCACTCCCCAAACCATCTCAAGTCACTAACACTATCAGCCATTCTACGCAAAGCTTGGAAGATTTAAGAGCTGGAATGCCATGATTTGGGGCGAAATTTCTTTCTCTTCATGTTTAAATCCGTGGAAGAACGACATAGCATCCTCGGGGGTTAAACCTTGGGCGGTGCAGGATGCTCTTCTTATTCTAAAAGAGTGGCAATCAGACAAGGCCCTCGAGGAGTTAGATTTCTCCCTTGAAGAATTTTGGGTGCAGGTACACAACTTACCTATCGGTTTGATTTCCCCAGAGAAAGTTAAGAGAATAGGTAAACTTTTCCATGTGTTTTATGGCTCCTCCCTTGAAGATGGCACTAATGCCCACTGGCAAGGATCTGTGAGTCTTAGAGTGGATATCCGTATCGAGGATCCCTTGAAGACATGGTTTATACTGAACCGAAAATGGGACAACCCATTGGAAGTCGTTTTCAAATACGATGACCTTCTCAAATTTTGCTTCCGATGTGGGAGATTAGGACATGTTGAAAGGGAGTGTAAGCACGACATATTTGTCTTTAAGCTTGTTGAGAAGTTCGGACCTTGGCTCCGTGCCTCACGTGGAGGCAAGCCAAGAACCCTACATCACCCAACGGTGGCACAGCAGTATGGAAACAATCCCCAAATCGATGGTTGAGTCGAAACTTGGACGTGCCACAAAGGACAAGACTGTGAAGTCTCAAAGAAACTCAAAAATCTCACAAGATCTGCAGGCTAAGGCTGCCTCGGTTAAAGAAACAGCTCTTGTCCCATCAGACAAAGGTAAAGTCAACCTTGATTTCCCTCTTTTGGGGCCTTCGTCGTCCTTGGACCTCCCTGGTATGTCAACTCCACCCTCTTCTCCAAGAAAAACAATCAATGCCCTCTCGAGCCTTATGCCTGCTACACAGATTGAACCTTTTTGTGCCGGCATCCATTTGCAATCCGCAATAGCTGATAGCCACAATGCTACTTGGGGAAATATCCTTGCAGACAAATTTGATCGAATGAAAGTCTCCACCTGTAAGAAATGAAAACGCGTGGATAACAGTGAAGAATCGTTCAGCCTTGCTAAGAGAAGGAAAATATGCGAGTGCATCTCTAATTCTATCGTGCAAGTTGCACCAAGAAATTGGTGCATATCAGACAAAGGTTGGGCAACAAATGAGAAACTTCTAAAGGTTGTGCTTTTCCCTTCATCTTATATCAACTCCTCTGAAATTATTAGGGACCTTGAAGTCAAAAAAATGGGCAAAACATATAGTTCTCAAAGGCTTACACTAATTTGGAAAGCAACACGACGAAAACATCAAATGAAGTGCTCTCGCATTATGGTGGATGAAGTGGGTCTTATTGAACTAGGGATTGACCCTTTTGGAAAGAAAACTACTACGGTGGCATCTATGTGTATCGATGACAGCTTCTCCCTAAATGAAGAGATCCAGATTAGCAATGAGAAAGAGACGTCATCGCAGTTAAAGCCTATCTCTAACCACCATCCCATGATGACGCAATGCAGACCCCAGATAACTCTTTCGAGAGTTATCTGGAAGGAATATGAGTCCCCTCTGCTCGATTGCCTGTGTTAGGAAAGGGCATAGGCGATCTCCTCTTTGCAGTCCTTCCCCTTGGATCAAGTGTATGCTTTCAATGCCCATTGATCCAAGGTTTTTGGTGCCGGTTTCAAGCCATTGTTGTTTTCAGTATTTTGGTTTCTTTTGGCTCAGGAATTACGAGGGTTGTTGTTTCCTCTTTTTCTTCTACACGCGGAAGCCATGGAATTATGCCTTGATAAGGACCAGCCTATATAGGACGAAAACCTGCCTTTGGATAGAGCTCTCAGGCGTCTTTCATGGGGTCTAATCTGAGGTAGTAGAAAGATGGATCTTGTTTACCCATCGTTGTTGTCTTCCTGCTTTGCTAGTTCAGATAACGTTAATCGCGGTCTTACCGTTGGTCGCGTATCATCCCGAAGGTTCTTGGAGTAGTAGTTCAATGTTAGTGGCCTTGTTTATGTTGTTGATCCGACCTCTAGGTTGGTCGGCGTCTCGTTTCCGTCTTTGTTTGGTTTTTTTCTGTTAGATCGTAGGTTTCTTTTGCTGTTGTAAGCCTGACTTTTCTCTTTTGGTGCTGCGGTTAGGTTTTCTTCCTTAACCGCTTTCTAATAAAAAAATTCGTTTATGATAAAAAAAACCATAAAGATTAAATCTATTGCAAAAGTCTGTCCTTTCTAGATGCAAGAAAAAACACATATCATTAGCGATTTAAATTATTTAAATATTTAATTTTACTAATGTATTTATAATTAAGATCAAGTTGTTAGTTTTTGAATATCAATATTAAATTTATTAAATTATTTCAAATTAAAATTAAATTAATAAATTTACAAAGTATATATTAAAGTTATTATTATACGAAGTCTCATCACCATTTCTGTTAAATGGTCAAAATGGAATAGAAAATGTACCATTTGACAAAAAAAAAGCATTTAATGATTAGTGTAGAATCAAAACTCTTTGTATTTTCTTTTAATTTTAATAAATTTTTAAAACTTTAACCTTTTTCTTCCAATGATCAACTATTGCCTTAGTAGCTCATCCCCTTGTGTCCTGGTGGCAAAGGTAGATGTTTATCATCCCTTGGGACCCGGGTTCGAGCACCAGTTACGCCATGCTGTGTGTGCTGTCTTTGAAAAGACTAAGAAAGTTGAACAGATGCTACCCTTGCATCGCACCAGCATATTCATAAAAAAAAACTATTGCCTTAGTAGTTTTTTTTGGGTCAATTCGTGGGTTATTTTTATTAA
This sequence comes from Hibiscus tridactylites, assembly GCA_958450335.1. NCBI lineage: Eukaryota > Viridiplantae > Streptophyta > Magnoliopsida > Malvales > Malvaceae > Hibiscus > Hibiscus tridactylites. Next base: position 84,071,092 of record OY288275.1, on the reverse strand, counting down.
CTCGACGAGAACTCAATTTTTAGAAAAATTATTGCATGGTCTCGGATCACTACGTCATTCATAGTCCTTTCCATTAAAAACCAACTACATAATTTATTTTTTTATATCATTTTTTAAGGATAAATTTTCACCTTTTTAAGGCATGTAAATAGGAAATGAGTGGTTACATAGAAGTTAATTATAAATAAAATAATGACATAAAAAAATTATATAGTTTATTTTAGTGAATATAGACCATAAATGACATAGTGGTATGAAACCATGTAATAATTTTTTATCTTTTGGGTGATTATGACTTAAGTAGAGCGACATTTTGAAAGAATGAAGTATGACTCTCCCTTGTTAGCTTTAGTCCAAAGGACTTGAGGAGGAGGGTTGTTTTTTTCTTTGCTCGTCTTTTCTCTATTTTTTGTCAGATGCTATTTGTTTTTTTTTTTCATGTTTTCTTTGTTGTTGCGTGTTTTTAAATTTTTTTTCTCAAGAAAGATTAGACCATTATTTTTTTTTTTCTGATTTAAAGGTCTCATTTTCTCACCAGCATCCTTATCACTAAATCAAATTTTTACATAATATTTTTTTCGACGAAAAGGATAAGTATTTGCTTTCAAAAAATCATGATTATATCATTCTTGTTGTCTTTGTCAACCTAATCCCTTGAAACACATGCGTTATTGATCGTTAAAGACTGTTCATTTGAAGAACCTTTCATGATCCAAACGACCACCGTCACTCTTCTTTCTTTAATGTTTTAGGTTAGTCGTTTAAGGTTTACATTTTTTTTTTGCTTTTGTCATTATTAGACTTTGTTATGTTATTGTTCGTTTTTGTTCTCAATCATTTTGTGTGTCGTGTTTTATGAATCTCGATTCTGCCCATTGTATTTTGATCATTATTTGATAATACGTACACATAATGTAGATAAAAACGATTTAAACACGTGTCTCTTACAATCAACATCATTTATTTTTTTTACACTAAAATACTTGTTGAGTTCGGTCATTATATTTAAATGAATAAATTTTCTTTGATAAAATAATGGATGAGTCTACAGCACTCGATGAGCACCACTAACGACGAGCATCAATGAATAGGGGTTGGCATAATTACCTGATTCGATTGACCCGGCCCAATTACCTGATGACCCGAAGTAAATTAGGCGGGTAATCTTATAAAAAAATTACCCGACCCGGTAATTTTTCCAGGACACAAGCCGAAAGTTTCCCTTGCCGGGTACTCGACCCGATAAATTTTAATATATTTTTTTTTGTATTTTAAATTATATTTTTATTTTAAGTTTCTTAATATTTTTACTCTAAAATTAAGTTTAAATCCTTAAATTCTTTCTATGTTTGTATTATATACTTTTAAGTTTGATTTTTTTAAAAATATTTTTATGTTTAACATATTATTTTTTTAAAAATTTAGAATTAAAAAAATATGAACCGGGTTTTACGGGTACCCGAATGTGATGGACCGGGACACTGGCCGAACAATGAGGTACCCGGATGAACCGGGTACCCGACAATGTCCACCCCTACCGATGAGCACTATTAATTTAATTTATAAATATTTAAAATATAAAAGTCTCAACGTATGATCATAAATTATTTAAAAATTAAAAGGTAAATTAGTTAAAATATATTATTTTTAATTTTTTTGAAAAATAAATCAAAATACTTATCTACCTCTAAATTATAAAACTCTAATTTTTATTTATTTAAAAATTTAAGCCGATATCGTCGCCGCGACTGCCTTAGTGGAAACTTGACTCAGACAATTGAAACTTGTTAAAAATAAAAGCAACGCCTATGTTCATCTTATATACAACAAAACTTGTTTACTCGCAGTTCATCGTTTACTCGCAGAAATTCACCCCTATGTTCATCTTATATGAAAATTCCCCGCCATCATTAGCAAAGTAAACAATTGACTGTTTGAACCATATAAATCTAAAGTCCCTCTTACTTTTACTTGCTCCACAAAAATTCAGTCCATATAGATATTTATCTCTGTGAAGCATTGAAACTTGTTCGAACCGTTGACTGTTTGCAGGAGGCAGTGACAGTGATGACGGAGGCGAGAACGGAGGCTTGAATTTTAAATGAACAAAAAATACGATTTTGTAATTTAGGGATAGATAGATATTTTGATCTATATTTAAAAAAAATATTTTAATTAATTCACCTCTTGATTTTTAAATAATTTATAGGTATACATTGATTACTTTTGATTTTAAATCTTTATAAATTAAATTAATAGTGCCCATTGATGCTCGTCGTTAGTGGTGCCCATCTGTGCTCGTCGAGCGTTGTAGAATTTTTTTAAAATAAAACATTGTTTAACGAGTAAATAAATTTACATATATTGCATTTACACGAGCTAAACTAGGGATGGGCACGGGACGAGTCGGGTCGGGTCGAGTTTTTGGCCACCTGTACTTGACCCGAAAATAAATACCCTATACCTGCACCCGACTCGAACATATTTTTTTTTAAAAACATGGCCCATAAATAAACATGCTAAACCCGACCTGACCGACCCGACCTATAGAACATAAATTAATTTTAGAAACCTAATTGTAAAATAATAATTTTAAGAGACTTAATTGTAAAAGAATTATAATTTAAAGGACTAAATTATAAATAAAAATTTAATTTCAATAACCTAATTATATATATATATATAGAGAGAGAGAGAGTGTGTATTATTATAAATATGCCTAAAAATTTAAGTAAAAATACACAATTAGTCTTGGTCGGTCGAATATTTTCTACCATAAATCCGAAACTGGCCCGATCCAAGTTTATTCTCAATAAAAATCTATCTCGACTCGAACCTAATTTTTTTCATTAAAAAATTTAACTCGATCTAACCGAATAGGGTTAGTACCCAACCGGATTAGATAAAATGGTCATCTCTATGCTCTAAGCTAAACGCCTAAGGCCCTAAACCTAATTTGTCTGAAAATCCCAAACGGCACCGTTTAGCTTTACCAAAATCACAATAACACAAAAGTTCAAGCTTAAAATTTGATCAAAAAATCTTAAAAGAACAAAGACTTGAGTTATTTGTTACATGGAGTAATATCTTATTCTTGTCTGAAAATCCACTATTCGTAGGAAAAGACCAAAGACGCCCTTTATTTCCCATCCTAGACCATAATATTCCATAATTGTCTGTAATTTAAAGAAAAGGCTGACACCAATTCCGTACAATTCATACTCAACAAAAAATTAAATTCGTAATTTAGCCTACAAAATCGAAGATCCCATCATTTTCTCACCTTCCAAACAGACTCTTACGCTCCCCTTTTGGAAAATGGAGGAAAACGGAAACAGAGCTGAAGCCATTCGTCTACTAGGAATCGCCGAGAAGCTTCTCCAAAGTCGTGATTTCAACGGCTCGAGAGACTTCGCAATCTTAGCCCAAGAGACCGAACCGCTGTTGGACGGTTCAGATCAGATCCTAGCCATCGTCGACGTCATCATCGCAGCTGAGAAAAAAGTAAACAACCGCCAAGATTGGTACTCTATTTTACAAATCGATGGCCGATCCGACGACAACGATCTCATCAAGAAGCAGTATCGTCGCCTAGCTCTCCTTCTTCACCCAGACAAAAACAAGTTCCCTTTCGCCGATCACGCCTTCAAGCTCGTAGCCGATGCATGGGCCGTTTTATCTAACAGCTCGAAAAAATCTGTTTACGACAAAGAATCGAGCTTGTTTACGAGGATTGATTTAAGCGGCGGCGGCGGCGGCGGCGGCGATCGTTCGAACCAAGCCGGGAAATTTCCGGTTTCGAGAAGAGGCCAAAATCAGGAGGGCGGGCAATATTGGATGCCGAATGCGAATACCCAGTATGAGAATCAGAGGTCGAAAACGTCTACATTTTGGACAGCTTGCCCGTACTGTTATAGGTTGTTTGAGTATCCTAGGGCTTACGAAGGTTGTTGTTTAAGGTGCCAGAATTGTGAGAAAGCTTTTCACGCGGTTGATATTCCGACATTGCCGCCGTTGGTTCCGGGGAAAGAAGCTTATTATTGTTGCTGGGCGTTTTTTCCACTAGGGTTTGTGTCTGGAAGTCCTGAAAGTGAAGGACCAGTCCCCACCGGCTTTCCGAGCTGGATGCACCCTACATTTTCTGAAGTGCCGTCGCATGGGGGTGAAAGAAATGGATGCAATGATCAAGCTACGCCACCTGCAGCAGCTCCGCCACCGCCTCCTTCCACCACTGCAGCAAAAGTGGTAGGAAATACAAGTAATGCTGCTGTGGTTTCCGGTGGGAATATGTCCAATTCGGGCCCAAAGAAGAGAGGGAGGCCAAGGAAAGTTCCACTGTGAGGTTTGATTGGTAATGGAATGCTGTTTTTTGTAGCTTTTTTATTAAGAACGAACCTGACCGTCATGCAGGAATGTTTGAGAGGCGGTGTAGGAGGATATCGGTGAACCGAGAAGGAAGAATTAGGCCGAGGCGGAAACATTGCAATGTTTGGGGTTAAATTTGTAGGTATTGTTGTAGTTAATTATTTTGTTTGTAGATTGTCATATGTGATCATTGTAACACTATGATATATTCAGCAATGGCAAGTCAGCAAGTTCTTTCACCATTGGTTATGAGCAATTCTACTTCTCGGCCTTTCGCGTATGTGGCCATGAACTTCTTGCTTTCAATTAAAAAATTTGAGATGTTTTAGAACATTGGCATAATTGTTGTCATTAGCGAAGTACTTATTTGTGTGTGCTTCATGTTGAAAATTGAAACATTAGTTCATTCCATGTTTCATGGGTTACATAATAATTGTTGGATTGGCGCATCTTGAATGCTTCAGATGTCTAACTGCTAATGTATGTTAATGACGATACAAGTGGTTTCAGTTTATTTTAGTCCTTTTGCAACTAAACCCCCTTGTGTTCTGCTCGCCCCCGATAGCAGTTTTCTTTATGTCAAGGGCTTGTTAGTTATTGGAGCACTTTGTAAATATAATGCCTTGACTTAGCGATGGGAGATTGATCCCAAGCCACTTGGTACGTTCGCCCTCTCTTGCCCATCTTTCACTTTCAAATTTCACCTGAATCTTTGAAAATGTGCTGCAGAATAAGTAGTATGATCAACAATTACCGACTAGCTATGATGTTGTATTACCTAGGATTATTACCTGCTAGACTGCTAGTCGGTAAAACAGTTCTTGTACCTAGGAGGATGTATACATGTGATGCAGTTTTTGTACAAGTTTTTGCTGATATCTTCAACACAACAGCAGGCATGCATATACATATTAACTTGGCTTGAAGAATCATTGCCTTAAACTTATAAGAATTTGAGCAACTTGCAGGTTTCCTATAGCTCTGTGATGTTTTATTAGTCAAATGCATTAAGCTCCATTTTGATCTGCATAAGTTCTATAGCATCACAAAAAGAATGGCAGTGTATTTTATACCTGCAACTCGGTTTCAGACTTCAAATGAGATACTGTCTCCCCCCTCATAAATCGGGCATACTCCTTTTGTAGTATATGAACGAATTACGACAATTGCAAATAGAGCTATATTCAATCTGTCATTAATTTTGAAATTTAAATATACTAAAATCTTACATAATAAATTATTTGCGTAACAAGTGAACTTAATGCTAAGTTGCTAACAACACTTTGATATTCAGTTATCCAAAGCTCAAATCAGGTAAAGATATTCTCTTCCTCGGTTTGTAATATGGAGCTTACACATTAATACGAAATCAAACAAAATCTACTGAATATTAATGCAATGGAACAAAACTGGATTATCATATAAAATCTCATTAGAGTTCAAATTTCATTTATGTAAAATAATAAAATATTAATTATTTTATTTAACAATAATATTGTCAATATTTATAGGGTAAACTACTCCAGTGACCATCGAACTTTGGGCGTACCTATTTTGACCACCGAACTACCGAACTCGTCAATCAGACCACCAAACTTTTTAAAATGACTTATTTTGACCACCGCCGTTAAAAAACCAACAGAGGAGCGATGGAGGGGTGACGTGGCCGTTAACAGAAATTTGTAAAATTATATATTTAGTCCATATTATAAACTAACAGAGGGGCGATGGAGAAGTGACGTGGCCGTTAACAGAAATTTATAAAATTAATCAAATGACGACATTGTCTCATCTATTTTTTAAATTTTAATTTATTTAATTTATATATTTAACCCATCTGATTGATCGTAAAAAAAAGGAGAAATTAAAATTAAAGTGAAATGTGTTCGAGGGATTTAATCCCACGCCCAAATGCATAAAAGGCAACAAATCTAACCACTGAGCCAAATTTACTTTGTTGATATAGAATATTAACTTAAATTCTTAAAGGATTACTTTGTTGGGGTAAACTAAAAAGTATAAAACTGAAATAAAATGTACTTTGGTGGATTTGAACTCACACCCAAACACATGAAAGGACAATATTTTAGCTACTAGACCAACTTCACTTAACTAATATAAAATACTAACATAATTTATTAAAGGATTACTTTGTTGGCGTAAACTAAAGAATATAAAATGAATTAATAAGATTCAAACTCGAGACGAATTGAGTAACAATGAATGAAATAATTTTTTAAATTTAATGAAATAATAAATATGATTAATTATATTGATATTTTATTATAAAAAATTAAAATATTAATGAAAATAATAAAATCTAAATTATTAAGAATTTGAAAATATATTAATAATTAATATTTTTAATAATATAATAAATATGTTTAATTAACATATTTATTGTTTTATTTTTTGAATAGATATTTATTATTTTATTTTTTTGAGTAGATATTTATTATTTTTAATTATTAGTCTCGAGTTCGAATCTTATTAATTTCTTTTTATACTTTTAGTTTATATCAATAAAGTAATCCTTTAGTAAACCATGTTAGTATTTTATATTAGTTAAGTGAAGTTGGTTCAGTGGTTAAAGTGGCATTCTATCATGCGTTTGGGTGTGAGATCAAATCCCAACAAGCAAAAGAGTTTACACTAACAAAGTAATCCTTTAATAAACTATGTTAGTATTCTATATTAACGAAGTAAAGTTGGCTCATTGGCTAGAGCTGTTGCATTTTGTGTGTTTGGGTGCAGAATCAAATCCCCTAAACACATTTCATTTTAGTTTTAATTCCTCTCATTATTTGCGACCAATTAGATAGTGCCACGTGTCATCATCTAATTGGTTGGTTAAATCTAAAAATTAAAAAAATTAAAATTTAAAAAATAGATGAGACACGTGTCGTCAGTTGGTTAATTAATTTAAATTAAATTAAATTAAATTAAAATTATGATCAAATTGATATGATTTATAAATAATATGGACTAAATGTATAATTTTACAAATTTCTGTTAACGACCATGTTACCCCTCCGTTAGCTTTTTAACGACAGTGGTTAAAATATGTCAATTTAAAAAGTTGGGTGGTCTGATTGAAGAGTTCAATAGTTCGGTGGTCAAAATAGGTACGCCACCAAAATTTAGTGGTCACTAGAATAATTTACCCATATTTATATTATGCATAAAATCGTTGACTAAGTTGGTGTCATAGTCACACCAAACAAAGAAATGATTAAAAGTATAAAAAAAGTAAAAAAAAATAAATTTTATTACGAAGGGCATTTATTTATCTGTTTTTATAATTTTGAAAAATAAATAGAATAGAAGATAACTAACCCAATGACCATCATACTATGGTAAATATATTAAAATGACTACATTAAAAAATCGACTCAATTGACCACCTAAAGTATTGAAATTGGATCAATGTACCAGCCGTTAATAGGCTAACGGAAAGTGGCATTTAAAAAAGGGTAAACTATCTGTTTGACCACCAAACTATTGTGAAAGTTTTAAAATGACCACCATAAAAAAAAACGCGCCATTTCACTACCCAAACTATTAAAATGGTATCATTTTGGCCACCTGCCGTTAAGGGTCTAACGGCAGAGCTGACGTGGACCGTTAAAACAAACGGTGACGCTTAGGTGAAAAAAAAAGAAAAGGAAAAAGCCAACTCAGCTTATTAGAAAACAAAAGGTTTCGTTTTTTTTTCTTTACTTCGACACGAAAAAAAACCCCCAAAATTCTCTCAACTCTGTCTGAAAACCCAAAAAAATTCCTGACGATCTGTGATCTTTTGTTGGAGATAGAGAGGAGATGGTCGGACTTCTACGCGAAAGAGGAGATCCTTCTCCGCGATACGGTAAGTTTGATTCTTGTCCTGGGGTTTAGGGGTGAAATTTCAGATTAGGGTTCAAACGATTAGGGCTAAAACGAGATTAGGGATTTCATATTAGGGTTAAATAATTGATATTAGGGTTAATACAAGATTAGGGATTTCAGATTATACTTAAAATTTGCTATTAGGGTTAGGGTTTACACTAATCTCAGAAATTAGGGTTAATAAAAATCTGCGATTAGGGTTAATAAAAATCTGCGATTAGGGTTAATAGATTACACTTAAAGTTTGATTCTTCGCTTTTGTTTACTTGTTGTTGGTTTTGTCTGCTTGTTAGGGTTAAAAGAATACACTAATCTCAGAAATTAGGGTATTGCAATAAAATATATTTTTTTTTGTCTTTTTTGTTAGACCCTAATAAGATATACTTTGTTTGTTAATAAGATATACTTTGAACAATAAAATACACTTAAAGTTTAACGTGGGTTGATATCAATATTTAGGGTATTGCAATGGTGGGTGGGGTATTTATTATTTGTTTGTTATACTTTGTTTGTTGCACTGTGAAAGCATTAATGGTTAGTGTTGTACAATATTTCTGTTATTTGACAGGGGCTGATTCAGATGAGTTTAGTCTTGTTGTACATCATGGATAAAGACTTGATTATTTCGATTACTGTAATGTGGATACTATGTCCATGTTTGAGATTGTTAATATGGTAGAACGGTTAGGTATTACTACTGCTGTTACTGTCTTTTGGAAGGTTTCAGATAGACCATTAGAACTGAAGAAGTTGATAACTGATTATGATGTACTTGAGATGGTAGGGCATTTACCTACAGATCATTACATGCATGTACACTTAAGGAAAATAGGAGTGGACAATGAGCCTGAGATGAGTGTACATTCTGAAACTAGGGTAGAACCTGAAACTAGGGTAGAATCTGAAACTAGGGGAGATGCTGAAAGTAGGGTACATTCTGAAACTAGGTTAGATTCAGATTCTAACTCAGAAGATGAAGAGTTCTTGTGGAGTCAGACTCATCCAGTCATAATTCTGAATTTAGTGACAGTGAAACAGAAGTTCTTAGCTCTGAAACTGAAAGGTGTAGTGGAAATTTAAGTTTGGGCAGTGATCAAGTACAATATGAATCTAACAATGACAGTGAAAAATCTGACTCACTACACAGTGTAGATGAGTCAGATTTAGAGGGTCCAAAACAACCTAGATTTCCTGAATTTAATTCTGAGTCAGACTTAATGAACCCTAAGTTGAAGGTTGGTCAATTGTTTGCAAGCAAAGACATACTTAAGGATGCCATTAAGATGTATGGTATTAAGAATAGGTACAGTGTTAAGTTAAAGAGAAATGATAATAGAAGGATTCAAGCAAAATGTAAAGGAGAGTGTCAATGAGTGTTATGGGCAGCCCCTATACATGGTGAAGATCCTTCTACTGGTACATGGCAGATTAGGTCTATAATTGGTGAACATAGTTGTCTTAGGGAGTTCAAAAATTCCAATTGTACTGCCAAGTGGCTAGCTAAAAACTACTTTAGTAGTTTTTTTTTGTTGACCCTAATTTCTCTAGTGCATCCCTAAAAGAAGCTGTCCACAAGGATTGGGGATTAGTTGTAGATAAGGGTAAATGCATTAGGGCAAAAAATGTGGCTCTTGAGAACTTGAATGGTAACTACAATGAGCAGTATGCAAATTTGTATGCTTACTTAGGGGAATTGAGGCACTCTAATCCAGGGACAACAACTGTTTGTAAGTTGGATGAAAGAAAGTTTGAGAGGGTTTATATCTGCATGCAAGCATTGAAAGATGGCTTCAAAGCAGGCTGTAGGCCCATTGTAGGTCTAGATGGTTGTCACTTGAAGGGGTACTACAAAGGTCATCTTTTGGCAGCTGTAGGAATAGATGCAAATGATGCAATCTATCCTATAGCCTTTGCAGTTGTGGAGAGTGAAAACCAGGCATCATGGTTCTGGTTTTTGGAATTACTTGCCACTGATTTGGAGATGGAAAATTCTCACAGCTATACCTTTATGACTGATAGACAGAAGGTATAAGTAAATTTCTTTAACATTTTGGCCTGGATTTTTTTTGCTAACTGTGAACTGTTAATTTATTTTGTTTTTTTTTGTATGTGTAGGGATTAATGGAAGCTGTGTCAGAAGTGTTCCCCCATGCAGCACATAGGACATGTGTGAGGCACTTGTACTCAAATGCTAAGAGTAGTGGAACTTTTGGAGGAAAAGCAGTGAAGGACCAGCTTTGGAAAGCTGCAAGGGCTACATATGTGAGAGAATTCCAATCTTGCATGGATGAATTAAAGGTGAACTCATGTTTTTAAAGTATTGTCGAGTTTCAATTTGACCACTATCTTTTCTGTTAAGTTTTAATTTGACCACTATCGAATAGTTAAAGTTTTAATTTGACCACTATCGATTATTTAAAGTTTTAATTTGACCACTGTATTTTTTGTAGGTATTATCAGAAACTGCATGAAAATGGCTCTCACCTAAGGATCTCACCAACTGGTCAAAGTCTCACTTCTCTTTTGGATGCAAGTCTGACATGCTCCTTAATAATAATTGCGAATGTTTTAATAAGGTTCACTTTCTAACTTATCTAAATTACTTTCCAACTTAGTGTTTATGTGAATGTTTGACTAATAATAGTGCTAATCACTAATCTTTGAATGCTGACAGCTTATACTTGAAGCCAGAGACAAACCAATCATAACATGCCTGGAATCCATCAGATCAAAGCTGATGCAAAGACTTGCCAAAAAGAAGGATGAGGCTGAAAAGTGGACAGGCCTTCTCTGCCCTAAAATTCAGAAGAAGTTAGAATATGCCACATCATCAGCACATAGGTATTTTGACCATCTTTTTACTATTTTAGTGTTTTCATTGTAACTGTGAACTGTGAAATTGATTTTTTTTTGTTTTATGCTAGTTGTTGGCCTCTTTATGCTGGTGGACACATGTACCAGGTTTCATGTGGTCCATCAACCCAGCATTCTGTTAACATCCAACAGTGGACATGCACATGCAGGAAATGGCAACTAACAGGTATTTCATGGAAAGAAGGATGAGGCTGAAAAGTGGACAGGCCTTCTCTGCCCTAAAATTCAGAAGAAGTTAGAATATGCCACATCATCAGCACATAGGTATTTTGACCATCTTTTTACTATTTTAGTGTTTTCATTGTAACTGTGAACTGTGAAATTGATTTTTTTTTGTTTTATGCTAGTTGTTGGCCTCTTTATGCTGGTGGACACATGTACCAGGTTTCATGTGGTCCATCAACCCAGCATTCTGTTAACATCCAACAGTGGACATGCACATGCAGGAAATGGCAACTAACAGGTATTTCATGGAAATAAGTTTAGGGTATTACACTTTCAATTATTGTTAACTTGTTTTTTAACTAACAAATATTTTTTTTGTTTAGGGATCCCATGTGTTCATGCAATTTCTGTGATTTTATCCATTGAAGATAGGCCAGAAAGATATGTTGACTCGTGCTAATTCAGCTCAACCCAAAGAGCAATCTATTCTCATTTGATATGTCCTGTGAGGGGTGAGAAACAATGGGAGCCTGTTGACACACTAGAGCCTGTTCTGCCACCAGTCTTTAGAAGACCTCCGGGACGACCACACAAGAAAAGACGCAAGGAAAGTGATGAAATACCATCTCAGACTGGTCGATTGTCAAGAAGGGGTATCAAAATCTTTTGTAAAAGATACAATTCGAGTGGCCATAATATCAGAACGTGCAAGGGAAAGGTTGGTGCCAATCCAAGAAGACATGGACATGCATCCAGTGGTGTTGCTGCCAGGAAAAATCCTAGAACTCCAAAACTTCCAGTAAGTTACATCCACCAGCTTCTTTGTTACTAGTTGTTTCTTCTTTGTTGTGCAAGTTTAGGGTATATAATAAACTGTTGTTGCTTCTTTGTTGTGCAGGTTAGAAGACCTGAACCAGTCCATCCTTCACAACCCACCACTGTGAGATGGATGCCTACAACTGGTGGTGCTGGAACTGGTGGTGCTGGAACCAGTCAAGGACCAAGTCCAACACCATCTCAGCCTTCACAACCCACCACTGTGAGATGGATGCCTACAACTAGTGGTGCTGGAACCAGTCAAGGACCAAGTCCAACACCATCTCAGCCTTCAGAAGTCACCACTATGAGATGGATGCCTACACCAAGAGTTCCTACAACTCAAGAGAGCTCCTACAATCCATCTTGAATTCTATTGAAGACTTAGGTGGTCATTTTGTATAGTGAATGTGTGTTGCATACATGAATATCACATTTTGTTTTGACTTGCTTTTGGGGGTCAATGTTTAGGGGAAGATATTTGTATTTTGTTATGTATTGGTCAAACATTTGTATGACACCATGTTGTCATATTTAGGGTTGAGTTTGACCAAAGTATAACATGTTGTCATTACAAACATTAGGTATCACATGTATTGGTCAAACATATGTATGCAATACTATTATGAAATTATCAAATGAAATATTATATTTTGCTTATTTTATCATCTTTCCTTTATTTTATGTCTTGTAGATTCAATTTGTAAGATAACATATGGATCAATTATCATAAACAAACAAAAACTACATTTCATTTCAATAAGATAAACCCTAAATACATTACATAATTCTTCCTCCCTGAATGTTCTTCCCCAAATACATAATCCTTACAATACATTTCAAAAACAGTCACAAAATAATAGCCCTGCCATGCCCAAAATATCAGGGACAAAATCCTTTCTTCCTCAACACTGTTCTTCCTTTCTTCCTTCACCAACACAAAACCCTAAACCCACCACAATAACAGCCCTAACCTAGAAGAAATGTTTCCCCAAAATAAATCCAACCAAAACAGCAACAACAACAAGCAAACTTGCAACAATTCTTTGCTTCTTTCTTTCTTCCTCCATCGAATCAACTTTTTTAAGAAGACCAACAATTACTCTTTTTGACCTATCGGTCATTGGTGGATCAAACCAAGAAAAAAAATTGCAAGCCCTAACCCCATTTCGAAATTTTCCACAACCCCAAAACTTCCTACCTGGATTTTCATAAGTCCAACTTGTTGTCAGCTTCGAACGAACCTCACAATAGCAATCACGATTCATCTCTGCTGCCATTTTCTTCTACACCAAAACCACCTGCTTTCTTCTTCTTCTTCTTCTTCTTCACGATACTGAAGAAAACTTGTTTTTAGGGTTAAGTTTGGGTTTCATTTATAAACGTTTTTTTTTGCTTAGGTGGAAGGTTGACGTGGATGGCTCCTCACTCCAACGTGGAAAAAATAATCACAGCTCATACAGCCCACCTATCCACGTCAGCTCTGCCGTTAGACCCTTAACGGCAGGTGGCCAAAAAGATACCATTTTAATAGTTTGGGTAGTGAAATGGCGCGTTTTTTTCTATGGTGGTCATTTTAAAACTTTCACAATAGTTTGGTGGTCAAACAGATAGTTTACCCTTTCAAAAATTAAAGGTATAATTACACATTTGGTCTTTACTATTTACACATTCTTTCAATTTAATCCTAATTTTAAACTAATAAAATAAAGGGAAGGGAAAACTACACCAGTGACCATCGAAGATATTGGGGATACCTATTTGAACCACCGAACTAAAAAAAACGTCAACCACACCACCAAACTAATTAAATCAACCTATTTTGACCACCGCCGTTAAAAAATTAACGGAGGGGTGACGGAAGTGCCACGTGGCAGTTAACAGGACTTTTTTAAAATTACATTTTTAGTCCCTGTTATTTACTTATTAAATCAATTTGATCCTAAATTTATTTTAATTAAATAAAAATTAATCAACCAATCAAATTATGACACGTGTCATCACCCAATTGGATTAATTTAATTTATTTTGTTTAATATTTAATATATTTTTTCCTCCAATTTAAAGGAAATTTAAAGAATAAAATGAAGATGGTGTTATGGTGGTTCAAACTTGGGACCAAGGGGATAAAACCCCAAGCTTTAACCATTGAACTAAACTGCTCTTAGTGTTATAGTTTGCACCTTTTATATACATATCTTATAATACGATTATTTACCTTTTGAGATTCGATGAGAAGATGTTTAAAGATGCCAATGCCAAGTTTCCTAGCAGTTTGCTTAGAAACTTGCAGAAAGGAAATGGTGTTATAGTTGTAAAGGACAACCTGGTTGCCAGTGGAGTGGAAAGTACCCAACAATCATACGATTACAACGCCGATAAATTTTGTTACTTGAGGAACATAAGCAGCTCGAACTACACCATTGTTCACGATGAAGTGCGGCACACGTGCACTGAAAGAGCAAGATCTCGTTTTGGATATGGCCTTACCCGACTGTGGCCTTTTTCATCTCGAAGAGCTTCTCTGGCAGATCATGTAATTGATCCAAATGGAAACTAGCATTTCGTCATTAGAGCTTTCAAGATTCGTGCTTATGGATACACCAAATAAATTGTAAGTAGTTAGTTGTTTATGCACCAATGTGCATCATTTTACAACAAGAATCTCTGTTACTTATAGGGTAAACTATACTAATGACCACCGAACTATGAGGTTGGTGTCGATTTGACCACTATATTTTTAATTGTGTTAAATATACCACATAACTATTTAATTGGTTCCAATGTAGCCACCTACCGTTAAAAAACGAAAAAGTTAACGGAACTGTTAAAATAATTGGTATAATTACACATTTAGTCCCATTTATTTATACAATCATTCAATTTAATCCTAATTTTAATATAATAAAATAAATAAATTACCCAGGTTATTTGGTTGAGAAAGTAACGCTTTTACCAATGAGCTAAGCGTTTTTCTAATACATGGAATACCAAATATATTATATATCGTGAACACTAAACAAACAATTCTTGAAGATTTGTGAGTATGTTTCTGTAGTGTTGTTTGGGGGATTTTCTTCTATAATCTTTAGCTATCACGATTTGCCTCATCACCTAAAATCTTGTTTCTTGTATGTGGGCGTGTTCCCGCGTAGTCATCACATTCGAGTCAAGAAATTGTTTCGGTTATGGATTGCAGAGGGTCTTGTAAAGGAGAATCAGGGAATGGCGTTGGAAGAAACTGTGAATGCATACTTAACTAGGCTAATTAACAGAAGCTTAGTTCAAGTTGAATGGAGAGACTCCACTGGAAGAGCTAGATCATGTCGAGCCCAAGATTTGATCCACGAAGTTCTTCTTTCCAAATTAGAAGAACTAAGTTTGATTCAGTCATCAGAAGCAGGTTCCAACGGTGGTGCTCGATATCTCTGGATCGACAATAACAGAGCATGTGATTTGTCAAGTAGAAGTGGTAACTTTCAAACTCATTCTCTTATCCTTTTCAAGTTACAACAATTACATGAACCTCTATTTGAGAGATTGTCTACAAATTTCGAACTTTTGAGGGAACTAGATTTCGAAAACGCCCCATTCGAGTACCTCCCTGAGGAGATAGGGAATTTGTGGCATATGAGATATCTAAGCTTAAGAAATTAAAAAGTAAAGATGCTTCCCAAGTCCATAGGAAAATTGCATAACCTACTAAGTTTGGATTTGAAAGGTTCTTTCGTGGCTGAGATCCCAGATGAGGTTAAAAATCTGTGTAAGTTGCAATATCTTGGAGCTTACTCGGTTGATTATGATAATCCTTACACTATCAATTCCGACCAAGGCGTGAGGATCGGTGGCAGTGTTATTGGGAGCTTAGTGTCATTAGAGAGCAATGCTCTTGCCAATCGAACCTTTATAATATATTTGGTATTCCATGTACCAGAAAAACCCTTAGCCCATTGGCAAGAGTGTTGCTTTCTCAACCTAATAACCCAGGTTTGATTCCTTTTGGGGCCAATTTCTACCATTTCATTTTTCTTACTCCAATTGGTGGTGACACGTACGTGTCACCACTTGATTGAGGAAGGAAAAAAATTTTAATAAATATAACAAAAATAGATAAATCTCTCAAATAAGGTGGTGACACGTGTCACCACCTAATTGAATAATTAATTTATTTTATTAATTAAAATTATGACTAAATTGAATGATTGTATAAATAAATGAGACTAAATGTGTAATTATATCAATTATTTTAACAGTTCTGTTAACTTTTTCGTTTTTAACGGCAGGTGGCTACATTGGAACCAATTAAATAGTTATGTGGTATATTTAACACAATTGAAAATATAGTGGTCAAATCGACACCAACCCCATAGTTCAGTGGTCATTAGTATAGTTTACCCTAAAATAAATTAATTAGGTGGTGACACGTGTCAACACCTTATTGGAGGAATTTAATTATTTATATTTGTCGCCACCTATTTAGAGGAGAAAAACAAATTTCAGCATACATGCTACTAAGGGGATTTAAACCCAGGCATTGTAAAAGCAAAGACAATGGGTTAGCCACTACACCAAGAACAATATTGTGTTATGAAACACCAACTTTAATATGTGTCTTATTGTTTTTTACATTTATTTTTTTTAATTTCACATATAAAATCATTCAATTATTTTTAATTTAATTAAAAAAAATCTGAATTATGTAACTGGAAATGTATTTAATTAAAAAATACTGCAAGTTCTAGTGATATCAGGTGAGGCATTTACGGTAGTAGACTTATATAAGTATGTGATAAATTTGGTTGTTCATTTGGAGACGTGGTTAGAAATTTTTAACCTTAGAGCCAATAAATATAAAATAAATCACTTCTCAGATGATTTTATCTTATCTATGCATTCCTAAACAGGACAGGTTTTGCTGCTGGTGCTATACAAAATGATGGCAACAAATTAATTGGTAAATCAATTGTGCAAGATAGAGCAACACGAAAAGGAGATTCTGTCCTTTTAAGAAGTGAAAAGAATGCTAGGAGGGTTTACCATATATAAGCTTGTATTTCTATACTTCTTTAATCTAAACATTAGTTTCTCGTGCATGGTTTTGAATAAGCAAAGTAAGCATTGTTATAGATGACTTTTTAACTGGCTCCTGGTCTATTTTTTTTATCGTTGTCTAAGTGAAAACGTTAAGATGTTCTCATAAGGAATCTACACGTGGATTCTTCCTTCCTTGCTAGTAGTTTATGTTTATTCATAAATTATTTTGGATATCAAAAAATAAAATGAGCATTGATTTGGTTATTGGATTTTTCTTCTCTTTAGGAAGATTTTTTCCTGGCTGGTGTGTTGCATGTTAAGAAAGAGAGAAAGCTTGAAAAGAACAGTAATGTATAACAATGGCGGATGAAATCAAGAAAAAAGAAAGGGAAGAAAAAGAAACCAGAAAGAATTTGGGTGAAAGAGAGACAATACTCTCTGAAATTTTATTAATTTAAAACTGTAATACTTTCAATTGAAAGCCCATTGATTTATACAATTGATGAAGATTGTTTGGAGAGTTGGTTGAGAGAAACAGAAACTAACAGATCCCTAACTGAACCTGAACCGACTCTTCTCAGTCTAAAGAACAGGGACAAAGACCAAAACGCAGCCTAAACCTACAAAACGCAAACATACAAAAACACACAGACAACCTATACAAAACGCACCGTATTACTAACCTATACAAAACACACAATATCACTAACATTCACCCTACTAATACTCATCTTGAAACCTTCATGCTCACCTTCAATCCTTCTTCAAATCTACTTATCCATGACATTCACCCTACTGAAAAGCTCCATGGAAACCAACAACAAACCTTCTCTTTCTTTTTTTTTACTCTGTGGAAACATGAACAACAGACAACTTATCTCGATGCTTCTGAAACATGGGAGCAGATAAGGGTTTGGTCATCACATCAGCAACCTGCTCATATGAGGGTACATCATTTACTTGAAGAAACCCTGCAGCTATTTTTTCTCGTACAAAATATAGATCTAACTCCACATGTTTAAATTTTGAATGCATCACAGGATTAGCTGAGACTGCCAGAGTACTAGAGTTATCACACCAAATAACAACTTTGCCTTCAGATTTGATACCCAGCTCGCCAAGAAGAGCTTTAATCCAGGTTACTTCAGCAGTTGCACATGCTACACTCCTATACTCAGCTTCAGCAATGGAGCGTGACACAACTTGTTGCTTGCGTGAACACCAAGAAACTGGATTACCAACAAAATAAATACAATACCCTGTTGTAGACCTTCGATCATCAGCATCAAACCCCCAATCTGCATCAGCAAAACCTACAACTGACAGCCTTGAATGTTTAAGAAAGTATAGTCCATAATCGATTGTCCCCTGAAGATAACGTAGAATCCTTTTAACAGCTTGCAAATGACTATCTAATGAAGCATGCATGAATTGACACACTCGATTTACAGCATAAGCAATATCAGGACGTGTGATAACTATATACTGAAGAGCCCCAACCAAACTTCTATACTCTTGAACATTTGAAATTGGTGTACCATTATTAATAGACAACTTGCAGCTGGACACCATGAGAGTTGGAAGCTCTTTGGATTTATCCAAGCCACTCCGTATCAACAAATCCATAATATATTTTTGTTGACTTAAAAACAAACCATGAGGCATATAACAAACCTGAATTCCCAAGAAAAAATTCAACTGACCAAGATCTTTAAGAGCAAAAGCCTTATTCAATTTACTAATGACCTGTTGCACCTCATGTTCATCATTTCCTGTAAGTATTATATCATCAACATAGACAAGCAGATAAACTATACTATTTTCAGACTTCCTAATAAACAAAGATGCATCAGACTTGGAAGAATTAAAACCTTCAGTAACCAGATAGTTTTTAAGTTTTTCAAACCATGCCCGAGGAGCCTGTTTGAGCCTATATAAGGCTTTATTCAGCTTACAAACCAACTGTTGTTGTGTGCCACTTACCTTTTCATAACCTGGAGGTTGGAGCATATACACTTCTTCTGTCAAGTCACCATGCAAGAATGCATTATTGACATATACTTGCCTCAGTTTCCAACCCTTCATTATAGCAAGCGAAAGAATAATTCGAACCGTGGCAGGTTTCACCACTGGACTAAAGACCTCATGAAAATCAATTCCTGCTTCCTGAGAAGAGCCTTTAGCAACAAGGCGAGCCTTGTACCTAGCAATTGTCCCATCTGCATTATGTTTTATTTTGAATATCCACTTACAACTCACAGGTCTTCGATTTGGTGGCAAAGGTATAAGATCCCAAGTATTATTTTGCATTAGAGCATTATATTCAGCTTCAACAGCTTCTCTCCAACATGGATCTCTCATGGCTTCTGTTATAGTCTGAGGTTCCTTGACAGTACAGGCCAAAGCATCTATTTGCACTTGATAAATCTTAGGCTTGTGAATGCCATTTTTACTCCTGGTTACCATTTGATGAGAACTAGTAGTAGCACAACCTAAATCATTGTCAATTGAGGGATTAATGTTAGGCATATCACCAACAAATTTCTCAACAAACTCTTCAGCAATTCTACCTTCAGAATTGAATTCAGTATGAAACTCATGAACAGTGTCAACATCACTAGAAAATGAAACTTGTTCATGAGAAAAACAATCATGTTCAGGAGAGAAAGATAAATTAGAAGCAACCTCTCTAACAGGAGCAGTACCTACACTACCAGAATTATTAAGCTCAGCACCTACATTACCAGAACCACTATTCTCACATACTAAAGGTTCAGCAGTCCTGACTTCAAAGCCCTCATGTCTTTCAGCATTCCTGAGTTCAACATCCTCATTCCTAGTATTGTTACTCATATGCCTAAGAACATTACTTTCATGAAAAATCCTACCAGAAGCAGCATAACTAGTTCCATGAGAAACCCTATCAGCATTACCAAGATTATTTTCATGCATAATTCTATCATTAACATCAGGAGATTGATTACCTTCAGAACCTGACTCAACCAAACGAGAAGCTGCTCTCTCTTGTTGGTCACTATCAACCACTGCAGCAGGATCTACTTGGTGAGAAGCTGTTCTTTCTTGCTGACCATTGTGAACAACTGCATTGTTACCCTCTTGGTCAGATGAAACATTCACAACTAACCCATCTGTAAGAACTTTAGAACCTGAATTAGAACTAGAAAAATCTATAAGAGGTATACAACTAGAAACATGTGAAAAATCACCCTGACCATCATAGTGAAGCTTAGAAGATTGAGGAAACACTCCTTCATCAAACACCACATGCCTAGATATAAAAATTCTGCCATCATTAGCAAGACACTTGTACCCTTTTATGCAAAGAACTATAACCAAGGAACACACATTTCTTAGACCTATAATCCAATTTATGTCTATTAAAATATCGAAGACATGGGTAACAAGCACATCCAAACACCTTCATATAAAAATAATCATGAGAGCGTTGAAAAAGAGCTTCATAAGGTGATTTCCCTCCTAACACTTCAGTTGGTAATCTATTTATCAGAAAAACAGCAGTGATAAAAGCATGACTCCAGTATTTTAAGGAAATAGAGGCTTGAGCAAGAAGGGTTAATCCAATATCAACTATATGTCTGTGTTTTCGTTCAGTTGTTCCATTTTGTTCAGAGGTTCTAGGGCATGAAATTCTATGTTGAATTCCATTTGTGATTAACCAATTTACAAGAGACTGATACTCACCACCTCCATCAGTCTGAAAAGCCTTAATTTTGGACCCAAACTGAACTTCAACCATGTTAGAAAAGTTCAGAAAACATTGCATGACATCATATTTCTTTTTAAGTAAATATATCCAAGTATGTCGAGTGAAAATATCAACAAATAAGACATATAAGCATATCCATCAGAAAGAACAGAAGCTGGGCCCCACACATCAGAAACAACAAGTTCAAAAGGAGCTTTATATTGAGTTAAAGACTTTTGAAAGGGTAGCTTATGAGCTTTCCCTTGTTGACAAGCAACACAAAGACTTGTGAGTTTATTATCACCAACACTAACATGACAAACAGAAAAAACATGCTTAAGAACAGTATGTGAAGGGTGCCCTAAACGTCTATGCCACAATTTCAAAACAGAATCAGAAGTGGAAGGAGATACTAAACCAGAAACATTATTCACAACAGCTGGAAACCCATCTTTAGTTCTCTGACCAGGCAAACCAAGCTTGTACATGCCCTCATGAGTGAGCTCCCCCTCCAGAAGAACAACTTGAGTCTGAGCATCCTTCACAACACATCCATTAGCATGAAACTCAAAAAATATATCATTATCTCTAGTCAAATGTTATACAGAAAGTAAATTTTTCGTAACAACGTGAGCATGTAGCATATTCTGTAAAATTAAAGGTTTAGAGTAAGTAGACAAAACACCTGACCCAACCTTGGTAATCTGAACACCAGCACCATTACCCATTAAAAGAGAACTATTACCTTTGTAAACTTCAGAAGAATGAAGGTTGCTGCTATCATTTGTAACATGGTGACTTGCTCATGAATTAGGATACCAAGATGTATCCCCTGAAGAACTAGCTGGTGGAGCAGCAAAGAAAGAAACATGAGCTGAAGGCATGGTTGGAGAAACTTAAGGTAACACATGATAAACCACATTACCACATGTAGAATTCACAGTACCAGGATACATATGCACAAGGGAGGAAGAAACACCAGAACCACCAGAAGATGTCGCAGTAAAGGGCCTTCTTGGAGCAGCAGAATAGTACTGAACACCAGCAGAAGATGGAAGAACATGAACTGGAGAAGATGTACCTCCATAAGAAGTCTGAGCAGGAAAAATTTGAGAAGCAAAAGCGAGAGATGAAGCTCCAACAGTAGACACACCAAGTGTGTGAGAGTATACTTGGGGAAGAGGACTGGCAGTAGCAGTCCCTGTTGATTGCACACCAGTTGTATGAACCAAAGATTGTGAGGGACTGTTGGAGTTGAACCTTTGATTTCCTGAAGTTTGATTCACCTCTGCATCCTCATGTTGACCCTGGTAATCATGATCAAAACGATACTAACATTTCTGAACCACATGACCTACACGACCACAAAGTTGACTTTGTGGTTTGTTGTTAAAATTCGACCTTCCACGACCTCGACCACGATTGAAGTTTCCACCATAATTAAAATTTCCACCACGACCTGGTTTGTTGTAACCTTGAGCTGAAAATTGTTTCTCCTTACCATCACCTTCACTAGAAACCACATTTTCAGTCCTGGTCATTCCTTGCTGTGTTACCACATTAGCAACCATAGGAAGAGTGTCAACTAGAAACATCTTTTTCCTAGCTTCACAATCAAGAAGCATATAAATGAGAACTTCAAGAGACAAAGACTCTTTGGACGCAATAGCTAGAATAGACTCAAATTCTGCTGTAAGACCAGCAATAATAATGCTAACATGTTCTGCCTCTGTAACAACACTGCCTGACAGGTTCAAAGTATGACATAAAAGTTTTATCTTTGCTAAGTACTCATTTATAGTCAAACCACCTTTCTTTTGAGAATGAAGACTATGTCTCAAAGCTGACACTTTAGCACTAGACCTAGCACCATACATACGAGCTACTGCACTCCAAATAGCCTTTGTAGTAGTCAGCCCAATCAAATGTGGAAGAACACATGTAGTTACTGTAGACAGTAACCAAGATGCTAACAATTTATCTTGCTGACGATAAGCCAAGTATCCTGGATTTTCAAACACTTGACCTGACTCATTCTGAACAAACTGAGGAGGAATACTCACATCATCATCAATGTACTTCATGAGACCATAACCATCTATAATAAGGGAAACTTGATGTTTCCAAAGAATGTAAGTACTTTCACACAGCTTTACTGTGTCATGTTTAGGAAACTGTTGAACATGTGACATGGAGGACTGACCAAACAGAGAATCTTGACTAGATGTATTTGTAGGTAAATGACCACCATTCTGACTAGCAGTGGAATTAGCATTTGTGTTTCCATTTGTAGTGTTGTTAACAACACCTTCAGTAGCACCTTAAGTCATGACTACTTACTTAAAAAACAGGCTGATCAAAGCAAAAAAAACCTTATCTCAGACAATATCACAAACAGATAGCAACCTAGAGGTAAACCACAAACAAAAAGTACACATCATCCTCTCTCAGGCATTTCATCAAACACACGATAGATCACAAACAAAGCAGCTATTGCAGGCAGATAACAAGATAACCAGAACACAACAGTGTTATCAAAGAACACAGAGATTCAATGAACAACTCAATCACAGATCTGAAGATATCAAAAACGGACTACTAATTCACTTCTCATTAATTCATTGTGAAGCAAACTTGCTGATAGCCTAAAACTGATAATCTTCACTGATTTAGATCCGTAAATTGACGTAAATAACATAAGTGATTTTAAGAGAGCTCGTCATACCTAATCGCATAAAAGAACAAACTTATTACTGACCTTAGAAATATGCCTCGATCTCTGAATGTATCTGAATTTGCAACTGTTGCGTTCTGATATCCTGCGAAATCTGATACATTGAACTAAAAAATTCAATCGCAAAAGAAATACATCACCAATCTCAAAAAAGCTTGCTCTGATACCATGTTAAGAAAGAGAAAAAACTTGAAAAGAACAGTAAGGTATAACAATGGCAGATGAAATCAAGAAAGAAGAAAGGGAAGAAAAAGAAACCAGAGAGAATTTGGGTGAAAGAGAGACAATACTCTCTGGAATTTTATTGATTTAAAACCGTAATACTTTCAATTGAAAGCCGGTTGATTTATACAATTGATGAAGACTGTTTGGAGAGTTGGTTGAGAGAAACATAAACTAACAGATCCCTAACTGAACCTCAACTGACTCTTCTCAATCTAAAGAACATAGACCAAGACCAAAACGCAGCCTAAACCTACAAAATGCAAACATACAAAAACACACAGACAACCTATACAAAACGCACCGTATTACTAACCTATACAAAACGTACAGTATCACTAACATTGCACACATTATCTTGGATATCCGTCTATCAAGAAGTAAAATGAACATTAATTTGGTTATTGAATTTTTCTTCTCTTTAGGAAGATTTTTTTCTTGGCTGGTATGTTGCACACATTTCTTATGAGTTCTATATTTTTCTACTGATTCTTCCTTTATCTTGTGATTCTTTTATTTGCATAATAGCTATTATATATATATATATATATATATATATATATATATATATATATATTGTTCTCCATCTTCCATTAAAATTTTAGAACTTAATACACATGTTATATTGTAGTTAGAATCTTCTATTGCTTGATCTATTTGTATTTTCTCTAGAACCTTTAAGAAATTGTTGACTAAGCTGTGCAAGCTTGGGTGGATTCCTTGCAGTTTGAACGCTAATCCTCCTAACCATGCTGAGAAAACAACTGAGTCGAGTGTCCACACATCTGTGAATCTCAAACTTCAGGTTTCAAAAATAGACTCCGTTCAGAACTCAAAGTTCCAATCTGCTAACTTTAAAATCACAAGGCAAGATGCTGATGTAGCAAGCTCATTGTTGAAGTCCTGTACACGAGGGATTCTCTGTTAACTTTTTGCAATAATGGTTGACCTCTTCTCAATGTAGGAATGTAGGACCAAAGATAGATTTTCAGTTACATATTTCAGATATTTTTTAATTAAATTAAAAAATAATTAGATGATTTTATATGTGAAATTAAAAAATAAATGTAGAAAACAATAAGACATATATTAAAGTTGGTGTTTCATAGCACATTATTGTTCTTGGTGCAGTGGCTAACCCACTGCCTTTGCTTCTACAATGCTCGAGTTTGAATCCCTTTAGCAGTATGTATGCTGAAATTTGTTTTTCTCCTCCAATCAGGACTAAATTTATTACATTAGTTTAAAATTAGGACTAAATTGAAAGAATGTGTAAATAGTAAAGACCAAATGTGTAATTATACCTTTAATTTTTTATCTGCCACATCACCTTCCGATAGCCCATTAACGGCTGGTGGTCACATTGATCCAATTTCAATAGTTTGGGTGGTCAATTGAGTCGATTTTTTTAATGTGGTCATTTTAATACATTTACCATAGTATGGTGGTCATTGGGTTAGTTTACCCTAGAATAAACTATAACTTCTATAGAAATATTTAGGGTAAAGTATACAGACGACCACTAAACTATACCTAAAAATAAAATGATAACTAAACTTTCAAAAATGATAAAATGACAATTAAATTTTATGTTTTGTTATAAAATGGTAACTGTGCCGTTAACCTCCGTTAAAGAAGTGACATGGCTGTTAATTTTTTGTATAATAGCACATTTAGTCCTTCATAGTCACACATTCAATTAATCTAGTCATAATTCGAAGAAATTTAATAAATTTAACCCTCGAATTTTGCGTATTGTTATAATTTTACTTGAGTATGATAAATACTGCTTCCTGAATGGTTCGAGAATCAATTATGACCATATATCAAACTTGTAAGTGAAATTATTATGTAAAAAATGGAAGAAAAATACATGCTAAACTCTAGTCATGCAAGGGGACATTTATGCTATTAAAATTATTTAATCATACAAAATAAAAGAATTAAACATAGAAATACGGTCTTGTTTGAAGAAGAAAAAAAACTTAAACTAAAAACAACTACAAAAAAGAGAACTTACCAGGGGCAACCTTGTCAACTGCTCTAGTTGTTGAAGCAAAATGCTCCAAGCTCCAGTTATCAGCAATTTCACCCCATGTTGCCAATTAAAAGAGTGCGTGTCCACAGTGAAAGCAGCTGAGCCCCACGAATTACAAGAAACAGCTTGATCAAAAAGCAAGCTAATTGGTTGTTCAAAAGGTAATGGTTTTAAGTGAAGACTGCCATCAGTACTAGCAAAAAGGATTGGTGCGGCCTTGCTTGACAGGTTGATGCGAGGCCGATTAAGTTCACTCCCCTGCTGCATTTTAGCTTTAGTTGAAGGGATTAACAAATTCCTTTTCTTCTCTTCTTTCTGTTTTTTTCGTTGTGCCGTATCATTTTTTAGCTCTTTCTGTCTTTCTAGATGCACGATGTAGTTTTCAAGATCTTGAGAAGGATATAGAGATTCAAGCTTGAGATCTGCAACGCATCTAATGACCCTTCTCATTATCGCAAGTTCTTTGTCTATGTTTAGGTTCTGTCAGCATGTAAAGTTAAAGTCAAAAAAATATGATGTAAGATAGCAGCCGGACACCAGCTTAACCATTGAGAATATAGATTCGAAAAAGGTGCAAAGGTTACTGGTTTCACATTTGATTTTTTGGCCTTTCGGTATTTTCTCATCTTCGAATACTTCAAGTAGTCATTCAGAAGTTGTGTGGGAGGGAACTTGTCAGCAAGATTGAAAGCACAAATATAGGCAATAGCCTCAAGTCGTAAATTATTATTTATGAGGGTCTAGATAAGGGTTGTAAATGTAACCCAATGTTGCAGTTATAATCAAAATGCCATCAAAGAGACTAGAAATAGGGAAAATTTCCAATGCAAATGAATGAGAAAGATGACAATTATAACAATGTGTAAAATTTGAGGGTTAAATTTATTGATTTTTTAAATTATAACTATATTGATTGAATGTGTAATTATAAAGGACTAAATGTGCTATTATACAAAAAAATTTAACAATCATGTCACTTCTTTTAACGGAGGTTAACGACACAGTTACTATTTTGTAACAAAATATAAAGTTTAATTGTCATTTTGTCTTGATTACCATTTTATTTTTTCGAGTATAGTTTAGTGATTGTCTGTGTATTTTACCTAAATATTTAGATGAATGACTAAATAATTTAAGAAAATTTTGAGTGTCAGTGATCTAATAAATATTAATTTTGAAGCAAAATAAATTTACAGAATTCAATGAACAATTGGGGGCAGTAATAATAACTTTGATTCTTGAGAATCAGGAAATTACACTTTGAAAACAACTTGGGTTCTCAATGAGAAGGTCTTACTGAAAAGGAAAGTCTCAGGCGTCAACTAAAACAAGATAAGCAAACATCATCAAACACAAAATTAAGGTGTCTGAAAATATTTTCCAACGAATAAAAAAGTTGTCTGAAACAGTAAAAGAAAAGGTAAAAACATAAAAGCTTAGAGGTTTAATGGGGTATTAAAAAAAGGCACGGAGGAATTACTGTAGGGTAAGTCACTCTACCCAAAGAAAAATTAGTGGGTTTTCCTCGAGAACTTTCTTATTACTTTCAGTTTGCCTCTCCCATTAAAAATCCCTTCTTCTTTTTTTTTCCTCTTTTTTCATTTGCATCGAAGCCACTGTCTCTCATCATGCACCTATTTTCGATCCTGGCTAAGACGGTAAGTTCTTCCTTTGATCTTCCTCTTTATCTACCCTTTTTCCTAATCTGGCTTTGGTAACGAGAAAATGTAGGAACGAAGTAGCTCAAGTTTTGGGTTTTGCTTGGTTGATGACTGAGAAAAATATGTACTTTCTTTGATTTTCTTTTCCTGCTAACCAAGGGTAAAAGATGGAGTGTCAATTCCAGTATCTATGAATATTTGCATGTGCAATTTACTTAATTGTTAGGGTTTATGACATTCATTAATTACCCCTTTTTTGATGTAACGAATTATTTCTGAATCAACATTTTTCTGAACTCTGTTGGACTTGAATATGGGATGTTTTTGTATTTGGAAAGACAATAAAATGCAGTAAAGTTTCTACTCTTTCTTTTTAATAATAAACCCATTAGCTGAAATCTGTTAAAAGATTATTATTGGGATATCTAATTTAAGGCTGATTTTCTTCTTCTTTTGTGGTGGAAAATTTTGCTGATGTTCTTTTTTAACATACTGTCTTTTGAAACTAGATCATGTGTGAATCACAAAAAGTACAAGCTGCGGAGGGGAATTGTAGTGCTGGTGGCAAAACTAATGATAACAATGAATGCGAGGAGATATCGGTAGGGGAGGTGTCACTTGGAGATTTAATATGGGTGAAACTCCATGGAAAGTCGTGGTGGCCGGCAGTGGTATGCATAATGCAGTGGTTGTTTGATCTTTGATTAATTAGTATTTTGGACAGAATTATTCGGTTCCGTGGATTCTCATCATCGCTGTTGTGACAGGTTGTTGATGAGAACAGTGTTAGTAAGAGCAATAAACCGGGAAATAAATCACGGGGGAAGGTGCTTGTGCGACTATATGGGAGCCATGAGTAGTCAGTTTTCTGTTTCCCTACTTGATTATTGTGTTTCTTAGAGAAAACTGTGAATTTTGATGGGTTTTGAGGATTTTAAAAAAACTTGGATTTAAATGTGTCAACAAAATACATGTGAGTATTGAAGCGTGATGTTTGTCTCCTCTGCAGCTTATATGTTGACCCTATGAAATATCATTCTGAGTTTAAAACGGTAAGTTCCGATCATGTGCTTCCATCTCTGTGATTCAACCACTCATGTGAGTTAGATTGCATAGTTGTTGTATTCAACTGATTTATTGAAATCTTCTCATGCTGTTTCTACATCGATAGATCCTAGAACAGAATAACGGTGATCGTTACGACATTCTTGAAAAAACTTTGGAGCAGGTAATAAGTTTCTTCTTCTCTCATGTAAAACATTTTTTCCTTTCAACAATCCGAAGGCTCTCCTTTTTCGGGAAGCTCTATAGTTAAGCAAATTATCTCTAAAGTTTGTAATTATGGCTCTCCCATAATTTTGGATATGGCTGCAGCTTCGCCGGAAATCTATTAAACCAAAGGGGCAAGAATCTAAGGCTACAGGTTAGGCTTCTTTAGTTTGCTTTCTCTCTTTTCCTAATTAGATTCCTGTTTGTTGTGCTTCAGTTCTACTATATGATCAATATGATTGAAAAGCTTTATTGCAATGAAATCTTGATGTCAAAATCTGATGTATGATATTTCACAGTGATAGGGTGGCTCGGTCACCCTGTTAGAATGCGACTTAAGTGGATAACTGAGATGTCCCGAACAGAAAGTTGTGTTATTTACTGTAGAAATGATGTGATAAATCAGTTTCACTTGCCGGTTTTGATATAATCAGCTTTAACTGGCTTATTGGCTTCTTTTGTGGAATATATATTTTTTCCTTTTAAAGCCAAAGGTGAGATTAAATTGATTAAAGTGAAACCTCCTGAAGACTTCAATAAGTACCGTTGCTGCAGTTTGATGGAACTTAGCTATTAGTTCTTCAGATGGTCATTGGCAGCTGTTTAGGAACTTTGGATTTCATAAAACCGACATCTATCTCTTTGCTTCCCAGTTCCCACCAAATTAAATAAAGAGAAGTTGATATCTGAGCTTCTCTTTTTGTGTTATTTGAATCTTCATAAAGTCGGTACTCTCTAGACTTTAGACTCGCGAGGGAATCAGCACGTTATGAAGATATTCACACTGAACTTTGTTTCTTAGATCTTTCATTATATTCATAGGATTGCCATATTCAAAAATGGATTTGTGTTGTATTCGATGTTCACCTCTCAAATGTTTATTGAATTAATATCTTGGATACTTGCTAGAATTTCATTCTTTCGTTCCAGCCTCCAAGTAGACATTTGATATTATGAAAACTTATAATCTGGAATTAGAAAACACAAGAGCTGATGCTTCTAAAGGCAAGACTTCTAAGCAAGATGAGACTCCCAAGAAACTCAAGCGAAAGAGCCCTAGTACCGATAAACAGGCAAATAATAAAGCGGACGGGCAATCAAGGATCCAGAAGAAACAAAGGAAAAATGACCAAACTGCAGAGAAGAAGCCGAATAGTAGAAGCGCCAAGGAAAAGCCCAAGAGTTCAACTTCTAAGGAACAGAAAAGGGGCAAAACTTCGAAGCAAGGCGAGGAGCAGAAAAAGTCGAAGCCAAATAGCCCGAGAACATCCAAAGGGAAAAAACTGTTAAAGGAGGAGACTGGCAGCCAAAGCTCTGTGAGTATACAGTTGTCCCCCCCCCCTCCCCCCCAAAAAAAAAATCCCACAGGTTCTTAATTTCTCTCAGCAAAAACTTGGTTCTTAAACTAAATTGCATTCCTCAGGAAGGAACTACACCCGGAGATTCTCCCAAGACAAGTACCCGAAGAACAAGAGTGATGCAAGGTCTGGGTTTGATTGCACCCCCAGGTTCACCATTCGACAAGAACGGAGTCGTATAGCCAAGTTTTTCATAACAAGTTGTACTATTCCAGTTAATTTGTGAACTGTGATGGCTTAGATGACATAGCTAGCAACTGTACACCTAAAAAATTAAGTTCATCCATGAACAAAGACAGATTTGCAATGGAAGCAGAGCAGCTTATGCCACTTGAATCCTAGAATCCTCTCTGACACTTAATCTCTCTTAAATTTCTAGAACTCCTATAGGATAAAATAGCCATGGGCAACGATTGGGAGCATGCCGATATCTAAATCCGAATTTCATATATACTCAAAAGACTGCATATTTTCAGCTAAATGGGCAAAATGCTCTTATAGTGTCTAAACTCATCCCAATTATTGGTCTTTCACAATGTCACTTTGTCTCTCCATGTTGTGGACAGAAGTGAAAGAACTGGTTGTAAAGGAACCAAAGTTGAAAAAAGCTTAGAGGGGCATTGCCTGCTCAAAAGTTACAGATGTTGGGCTGCTTTTAGGGACATCCGTGAGACTGAACAGTGTTTGAAGTTCCTTTTGCCTTTAAAGGACCTTCCATTTTGCTGTGTAAGGGAAACAAACGTCCCATCTATTTACCATCTTTTGGTTTCCATTTCTTTCCTTAACTCTGTGCATCAGCTTTTGGTTTCACAAGAAGAGGAGAGAGAGTGGAGAGTATTTTTCCAAGTACGTTTCTTAAAACTGTCGTTTTCTGATGTTGGTCCCCTCACAGCCTTGCGTCTTGGCAGTCGAATATGGGAAGGAATTCGCCAGAGCTTTGCCTGCTATCACTTGGGTCTTCACTTGTTTTTGCTTCTACGTAGAGTTACTTTCATTAAATAACTCAAATTCTACCTTCTCTTGTCCGTATTTTACTGCTTATATTTGAATTTATTGATTTCTTTAGTTGGTTTTAAATATCGTGATAAGTAATTTGAGCCCGCACAATCTGAATTATTATTTTTATTTAAATTTAATTACATAAACATGTACACATTAACATTATTTTTTGTTAATACTAATGAGCTTGGTGTCGGTAGAAACAATGCGGTTTAATGAAGGCGGAGGAAAGCATGAGCCATGACCATGAGACACAACTAGAGTCTGGTCTGAAAACATGCCCGATGGATACAAAGGAAATGTCATGTTCATAGAAAGGGCGGGGAGGTTTTAAGCTGGTATGAAACGAAAAGGAAATCATTTTACTAATGTTGTCGGGAGGGGTCACTGCCTCACTTCTCTACATCGTTCAAGATCTAGTGGGGGTCCACCCAACACTCTCACATGCAATTTCTACACCTTGTCACCCTCTTTCTTTTTATCTTGGTCAAATAATAAACTAAAATAAATAAAAACCCATTTTCTGAGGTTTTTACAAGACCAAATTATTGTAACTTGTAAGCAAAGTTAAAAGGAAGTTGCAGTTTGCAATAAAACCGGACTTACACGGTGACATCAGGCAGACATGAATCATCATAACAATGACTAATATATCGTGTTGAAGTAACCAATATATACACACACATATGCAGGTAATGTCAGCCAGAGACGATGTCGATCAATATATAAAAAGAGAAACAAGGGCCGCATCACCATTTTCATGATAAGCTCCTCCCCTACTGGGACAAAAGCTGTCGGCGCCAGCCACCGTCATTCTTGCCCGCCGTGACGCTTTTACCTTTCAAAAATGATTGCATCCTTTCACGTCCCGTTTTCCTTCCATCGTTTCATTCAAAGTTAATTTATATAATAATGACAGTCAAAATTACCAAACGAATCAATGGTGACTTACTAGTTAATGGAGTTTTGACCATTATTCTGTTTTTTTACTTGTTCGTTTATTTTAATTTCCTTTTTGCACTCTAACCAAGTCCCACCTCGGATAACGATTATTCACCTTTTACTTAAGTCATTATCAACAGCAGCGGTAAAAAGAAAGAACGAAGAAACCCAGTGCTTGTTTAAGTACTTCTTTTACTCTGTAATTCCTAAACTACAGTTCTCGTCTCGCTTCATTCTATTCTTCTTCTTCTTCTTTTACCCTAATATCGTAAGGAAAAAATGTTTCCTCTGAAAAGTTTCTGTGGTGTTGAGGACGACAACAGCCCCGTCACGTTAATGGAGGGTGACGATTCCATCAAGGCTTTATCAGATAGAAAATCAATGGAAGCCTGTAAGAGTCATAAGGAAGCTGAAAGGAGGCGCAGGCAGCGTATCAATTCCCACTTCTCCACTCTCCGCTCTCTCCTTCCCAACATCACCAAGGTTCTTAACAAAACAAAATAGTATAGTATGTTCCTGTTGAAGGTTAATGTTATGTTTAATTTGTTTGTCTTTTTTGGGGGACAGACGGATAAGGCTTCGTTGCTGGCGGAGGTTGTCCATCACGTGAGGGAGCTAAAGAGGCAAGTGGAAGACGTAGTGCGGCGCGACCTTGACGGTTGTTGCAGTGACAGCCAACCGGAGCTGGAGACGTCGTGGCCGTTTCCCGGGGAATGTGACGAGGCGGCTTTGAGCATTTGCGATGAAGAAGGGAAGTTGTTGAAGGCGACGGTTTGCTGCGAGGATAGGCCGGGTTTGAACCACGATTTGAGTCGGGTAATCAGGTCGGTCCAGGCTAA
This sequence comes from Hibiscus tridactylites, assembly GCA_958450335.1. Taxonomy (NCBI): domain Eukaryota; kingdom Viridiplantae; phylum Streptophyta; class Magnoliopsida; order Malvales; family Malvaceae; genus Hibiscus; species Hibiscus tridactylites. The sequence continues at coordinate 84,038,164 of OY288275.1, read as the reverse complement.
GGTGATTCGGGCTGAGATGACGACGGTTGGTGGGCGGACCAAGAGCGTTGTGGTGATGCAATGGAGCGGTGACGAGGAGCAGATTGGACCGTTGAAACGGGCTTTGAAAGATGTGGTGGAGAACCGGGTTTCTAGGTTGGCCCAGGAGACGGGAAGTAAACGGGCTCGGATTTTTGGGTCGAATAATGAAACTGGTCATGGTTTTTGGTAGGCTGAGCCGCTGAGGCAGTATTTGTTTTTTTGTTTTTAGTAATAAATTAGCAAATTTAAATATTGCAAGGTTAAATTGAATGAATATATAATATATATACTCTCAGTTTCTGATAAAAAAAATCCTAATATTATATAAATGTTGAGTAATTTGGGATACTATAATTATGTTATATTACATATAAGAGAGGCGTCCTTAAGTATTCTAATTGGTTTAGAACTGGTTTTTCCTTGATTTTTAATTATTTTTCAACTATTTATATCTGTAACAAATAATGCATGCATGTTTTTCCTGTTAAACATGATAACTAAGCTTTGGAAATCACTTTTCTCTCACCTGTAATTGTAGATTCAATACTCATTATAAGCATAATTTTTTTTTTCTCCCCTAAAAAATAACTATTTAAAAAATATTAGCAATATACATGCGTGTGTTTTCACTGTTAAGGATGATAATTAAGTACTAACAAACAAAACTAATTTGAGCAACAATGTGTTTCGAGGGAAATATATGGGGGTGCTGTATATTAGGCAATTATTCTCTCCATGCATCAAAATTTATCAATTGCATGTATTTTTTTTATATATTTCAGATACAAAGCTATTAGCGTTCCTGAAGAAATAGCTCCCTCACATGCACTGGAGGAGTGTCAAATATCCATTCTCCAATCGGCTTTCCCCTGCTCGCCAATATGTCGAGGACAGACTTCCCAATTCAACCGGAGTAAAGCATTGATAGACTCCACAATTGTATTACCCAAGAACGTCAACGACTTGCCCTCAAGGATTTGGAAAACATCCAAATTATCCGTTTCAGCTATCACTGGGCGAAAATCGGCAGCCCACGCATGCTTTAAAACTTCATACACACCCCACAATTCCGCCACCAACACTGGACATCGCCCCAAACTACGAGAGAACCCAACACACCAATCCCCATTCGCATCCCGGATAACACCACCACATGCTGCCTCTTCATTGTGAAGACTCACAGCGCCATCCGCATTCGACCCAACCAATCTGCAGTTTGGTCCATGAAGTGCCGTTTCCCGATGAACCCATCTTGCTACGTGGCCTCGCCACATCAACTTGCCATGCATAATTCAAGTCTCTCACCATGCGATTACACTCATCTAATATAGACTCATGTTCAAAATAACTATTCTCAAAGAGTCGTTTGTTCCTACGGGACCACAAAATCTAACAAATGATGGGAAATTTAACTTCCCAGTCCACTAACATCTGCTCAAACCTCCCAGATTGGAGGATATTATGCCGCGACCAGTCCTTGAAAGGGCAGCTCATGAAATCCATCCACATCGATGGTCCTATTAGCTGTTGCCAAACCTGCTTAGCCTTGGGACATAAACGAAGCACACGGTCCACGGTTTCGACACCCCAAGAGCAGCTCGGACAATCCACGATAGTTGTCATGTGTCGTCGTGCGCATTCCTCATTCGTTAGCAACCTTTCATGCATGGCTAACCACACGAAAACACAGACACGTTGAGGGATTTTCAACTTCCAAATAAATGACCAATCTCATGCTGATGCAGTGTGTAAATCCCTTGTTAAGGCCATATAGGCAAACTTGGTAGTGAAAGTTTGTTTGGCTTCCCATCTCCAACAAGGAGAATCACTTCCAAAGGCGTCACTTGGTACGGGCAAGGCTGAAAACTTGTTGACCATGGCCAAAGAGAGACCAATCCCATTGTCCATCCACCCTCACCTAGTCCACCACATACGAGGAGTCTAACACAGCTGGATTAAGACATACATCACGCAACGGTCCACATCGATCCACTCATATATCATTCCAGAATTCTACCGAACTTCCATCTCGGATATTCCACTGAACTCCTTCACGCACTGCACCTCAAAATGTCGAGAGACCCCGCCACAATCTCGAAACATTACCCAGCCTTATGGTCCTTGGACTACATCCACCCAATTATACTTAGCCTTAACCAATTTAACCCATAGCTTATCGGCCTTGGTTATGAGTTGAAATTCGAACTTCATAAGGAATGCATTGTTTTGATGCACTGTTTGCTATAAAATAATTTAATCAAAGTAATATATTAAGAGAATTTGCTAATAAAATTTATAAAAAAACGTAATCTCTCACCTCGTAAATCCCAACATGTTAATATGCTTGGTAATGAATCATATCCAAATAATTTAATCAAATAAATATATTAAGAGAATTTGTTAATTTGATGACGAATAGATTTTTTTAAATTTTTTTAGTACCTTTATTTATGTCTTGCATTAAAAATTAAATTTGGATCAAGGTTTAGGAAATTAAGGAAACTACGTATTTCTTAGAGTTTGAGGTTTGAAATTTAAGATTAAAATGTAGAATTAAATTTTTTAGTGTTAAAACATAAAAAAATGACACCGAAAATGGGTAAGAGATTTTTGTTCAATACAAGCATAGTATGTCGAGTTTGGATTGTCTAGTCATGTCGGAAAATGACGTAAAAAACAAGAGTTCTTAGATGATTTATGTTTATCGGGACACATCATTATCCATAACTACACACTTTTGAACATTTAAACAAGCAAGCAGTGGCAAATCCAAAAATATTTTTAAAATAAGTATATGCCATAAAAATTTTAAGATCTAATTCATAAAAATTTAAAAAATCAAAGCCAAATATATGAACATTAAAAAGTTCAGTTTGGTCCCACCCACTCGTAAGCACTGCAAGCAAGAGTTCGTATGTTCATTAATGAATTCCCAAATGATAAAAAAACTATACACATTTGAACATGATGTGAACTTGAGAACCATATAAACAAATTAAAATATAAAAGGGGAAACTTTTATATTATTATATTGTTTGATAAACACGTATTCTCTTTTTATTGAACAAGAAAGAAAAGGATAAAGCCAAAAAGCCAGCCATTTTGTAGCTTTGCATGACTATTGATTTTGAATAATTGGGGGAGTGGAAGGGGACCATCTTTTAAATATTTGAAAGTGGAAAAATTATGGGTTTTTGCTTGTTCAGATCCCATAAAGATTGGATAACTATTGGTGTTTCATGTGCTTGGATAAGCTTCACTTGGCTGTCCCTGTCACCATCTCAATTATGCCAACAATCCTGGAAAGAAAGAAAAAAAGAAAAGAAAAACAATTTGAAAACTTTACGTGATGATATGGAGAACTGATCCGGCAGACGGAATAAAAGCGTCTTGAAGGAAATTTCGTTACGTAGCAAATGCAAAGGGGGGAAGAGAAATGGCCTGGTTTATCCGTAAGTATAATCATCTTTAATAATCGTATATATACTGAAAGTTATAATTTTAAGAAACGTGGGTCTGAATCCAGGCTTTAAAGCTCGATCGCTTGTATCGGCGACGACGAGGCCACTGCGCGATGTCCTCGACTCTTTTCACTGCTCGCAATCACACTTCTCTGATTGCAGTGTTCGCAGTTTTCCAAGGAAATGGCTTCGTTCGAAGGCGGTGCGTTTTGCTAAACAATTTCTTTTGTTCCTTTTTCCCCCACTACGTTTCTTCTGATAAATGTTTACTTGGATAGATGAGATTGAATGAAGTCGACGATATCCAATCAGGGTCATCGTCTTCACCGGAGATCACTAGGTACATGGCTATCAGATTCTGTTTTTTTATTACTTATTAGATTGTAGTGAAAAATGAAAATCAGTAGGATGATCGCAATCAATGAAATTCCATAGCCAGAGACCATTTCATTACATATTTCGCCTTGGATTTTCTGGTATTTGTACTTTTGGATCATAGCTTTCTCCATACACAGGAGGCCCTCGGTTTCAGCTTTGAAGGCTTCAAACAATCCCCTTGGACTAGAAGAATTTCCACATGTGAATGATCCTGGTGAAAAGCTAAACTTGTTTGATGAGTTGAAACAGAGGTTTCTGAGTTTTAAAAAGCACAAATATTTGTAAGTCCAACATATGACCTGGAAAATGAATCAAATTGTTGTTGTTTTTTTTTGTACGAGTAGTGAATTTTCATTTTTGAGCAGGGAAGAGTTTGAGCATTTTGAAGCCCTTAAAGAAGCTCAAACACCCAAGGTTATATAAACCTAACTCAGTTTCTCTCTTTGCCACCATGTTTTTTCTATGTATGTATAGAACCTGACAAATCCAGAAACAGTTTATGGTAATTGCTTGTGCAGATTCCAGGGTGTGTCCTTCTACAATCCTTGGATTTCGACCGGGAGAAGCCTTCATGATCCGTAATGTGGCAAATCTTGTTCCTCCACTTGAGGTATTTAGCAATGGCGCTTCGACTGAAGCCGATCACTAAAGCATGGAAAAACATATTAATAGATTTCATTATTCTCTCTTTCTCGCAGAATGGACCATCGGAAACCAATGCTGCCCTTGAGTTTGCAGTAAAAACTCTCGAAGTAAGTGAATACAAATGTAGACCAGAACTTGGAAAGTGTAACTTTCTAACATGGCTGTACAAAATGTTTCTTTTTTGGTCATCACCAGGTTGAAAACATATTAATCATCGGCCACAGTTGCTGCGGAGGAATTCAAACACTTATGAGTATGCAAGATAATGGCGATTCCAGGTAATGATGTTATCTGTTTTAGCCTAATGAAGCCATTCCGAAAATTTTCAGCCTCAGCTTTCTCACTGCACATTTATTTTTTTCTTTTGATCAGTTTTATCAAAACTTGGGTTACTAATGGGAACATTGCCAAGAACAGAACAGAATCTGCGGCAAACCACCTTAGCTTCGATCAAAAATGCCGGATCTGTGAGAAAGTCAGCACTCTTTTTTCAAGAATTTGGCACCAGAGGCAGAAACTTCATTCATAATATAGGCTATTGATGTATGCATTGAATTTGTTGCAGGAATCTATAAACCGGTCGCTGTTGAACCTGCTAACATATCCATGGATAGAAGAGAGGGTGAAGAAAGATTTGCTGTGTGTTCACGGTGGATACTATGATTTTCTAAACTGTACATTTGAGAAATGGACGCTTGATTTCAAGGGAAGCAGCGATGAAGAAAGGGGAAGGGTTTTAGTCAAGGACCAACAACTTTGGTGCTGACGGCTGCCTTCTTACTCAATACTGATTTTGCCAGAACTGATACCATTTTACATGTCGACACTGTAAAGCATTTACATCTTAATAATATTATATGCAAAGTAAATAACATACAAGATTCAAGATCCACTAATTAATTGAGTTCTTCTCTACTCAATTAAGATAGTAACATTCAGATTTAACACCTAATTAACGCTGGATGAGTAGAACGGTAAAGATATCGAGTAAGATTTTGGGTTCTAACTCCAGATTTAATTGGGCCCAATATGCAGGGTCAAAGTGGGGGAGGCAAGGGCCTTTCCCTTGGTTAAATGGTCTAATTTGATTTTAGTCTCTTTAAAGTTTTAAGGGAAAACTACATATTTAGTGCCTCAACTATTTCTGTATTACTATTTTGGTACCTAAACTATTATTTTTTGCAAAATGACACCTAATACTACATTTTTATTCTATTTTGGTACCCGGATGTTTAAAACTTACAAAGATGATAACATGGCTTGGTATAATCACAATTTTAGCCCAAAACACTTATATATTATCAATTTAGTCAAAAATTTATCAATTTAGAACATCATCTTACTTTTGATAGAATTTTGTCTTATACCTTTCTCACCCCTCGTATTCTCATCAGTATCCTGATCGTGGAGTTTGAGTCCTCCAATGAACCCCGCATTAGCCCCCCATTGATCCCCAAATACTAAAGTGTTGATTGTCCTTAACATGTTTTTAAAATTCCAATACTCAAAAAAGTGTTCTGGAAGAAGAAAATGAGGAATTTACAATTTTAATCTAAAAATTAAAGTAATGTTTAAATTGATAGAATTTTAGACTAAATTGATAGATTGTGTAAGTTTTTGGACTAAAATTGTTATTAGCCCAAGTCACATCACTATTTTCTTTAATTTTAAACAGCAAAAGTACCAAAACAAAACAAAAATTAACGTCGTGTACCATTTTACCAAAAATAATAGTTAAGGTGTTAAAATAGTAACACAAAAATAAGTAGGGTACTAAATATCTAGTTTTCCCAAGTTTTAGTAATATCCCTTAGTTTAATAAAAAAATTGTATTTTGAACCCTAAAATATTAATAATCAATTTAAGATATTTTTCACACTAAATATTTTAATTTTATTCCTCTCGAAGACCAACTAGCATCGATATTTGAATTTGACAATTTTGATCAAATTGATTTTTGAATTTATAAAATTTCACAAATTGATAATTACATTAACTTGACATTTCAATAACTATTTAGGTTGTTAATGTGACGTTGTTTGATCACAAAGAAAACATCATTAAATATCAGATATCATAACCTGATTGATTGGCGAAATTCTATATCATCACGAGATATCAATTAGAGAAATTTTCTAAGCTTAGATAACGATTTGAGAATTATTTTGTTTTGGATACTAATTTGAGAAAAGGTACTAAGTTAATGTACCAATTTGATAAACATTACTAAGTTTTTGTATCAATTTACGCAATAAGCCTAAAAATCAAAGCATTGGAAAGAGGCAAAAGAAACAAAACCAGAAGTTAAAAAGAAACATCGAGGAAACATTTGACACATACAATACAAAGCAAAACAAAATCTCAGGCCATGCCAATTTACATAGGGAAGCAAATCGGAAGAGACTAGTCGAAAGCCGAAGATGATGATCTCCCAGTTCTTCGTTCTCTCTCAGTGAGGCGATAACATTGTTTTTCGCGATTGTCAGTTCCCCTTCCTATCTCTCTTATTTTTTCTCTTTGGATATAAATTTCATTTTCTGTTTTGTTCTCTTTGGAATCTCGCCATATATGGACTGGAATGAGATCCTTGGTTTTGAACTTATGCTATCAATAATTTGTGTGATAATTGATCTTTAAGATCTGAATTATTTCATGTAAAATAGTCCTCCTATGCTGCAATTTGAAGTATAATTGATGCTAAATTAGCTTTCAAAATTTATTTATTTTTCCTTGTTCTTTCAATCTTGGTTCTCGAATTCATCTTGATCAGCTTCCAGCCTTTTCTTTTTGGATAAAGTGTTCTCTTTTTATTTATCCAAGTGTGTATGATCTGCTACAATCATGCAGAATTGTTTCAAAGAACTATACAAGTATGCTCCAGTCTATACAGTTTGTCTAATTACCCATGCTATACAAGGCTATGTTGATTTTTAGAATCTTTCAATATAATTTTCACCATTTCCTTTAGCTTTGCATTCAGCTCTTCCTCAGTTTTCTGCTTGTTGCTAAGTTCCCCTTCATTCCTCTCCCTCCATATCAAATACACATGAGCATTACATGCCAACCGGCAACCAGGGGCGGAGCCAGAAAATTATATAAGTGGTGTCATTTTTTTTAAATTATATTTAAGGGGTGTCAATTATACATAAATGGGTGTCATTTATTTATTTTTTTAAATATTTTTATATATAAATTATATAGAAATTGTTTTCCCCCAAGAATTTTGGGGTGTCATATGACCACCTATAGTATTAGGTGGCTCCCCCCATGCCGGCAATTGTAAAATAATGGTAATGAGAGTCTTCCCTATCAGTTTTGTAATTGCCCAATTCAACTCATGTTGCCATGAGGAAGGATGCCTTTGCAAAGAGGATAATTGCAGCACTTCCTTCCAGACAACCCTTTAGTATGAACTTCCAGTTCTTTACGGATAAACTAATGACTTAATCTTTGAATTGATATTGCATTTTATGTTTCCGTAAAGTCAAAGGAACAGCTGACCTGGAAAGCTATATGGCGATTTCTGGATATTGAAATTCATGAAGCCCATGAAAATTTCTTGACCTTTAATTGCATTCACAATTGGCACTTAAGCATGTACCTAATGCAAGATAATTATTGATTGCATTTATAATTTTGATTTATACTTGTGGTTTGATTTTATTGAATGCAAATATCTTAACAGCCCAAGCCATGACACTGATCGAATGATTGTTACTGCAGATAGAAGTGAAGTAGCAAAATGAAATTCAAAGATTTTCTTTCGGAAAGTGAAGTTCTGGAAAGAGGATGGACAAGAGGAGGCACCCCCTATCTTTGTAGGTATTATATTACTAAAGAATGTAATATCAGGCCATATGCTTTTATGCTGGCTGAACAAATTGTATGCAGAAATGGATATGCTCGGTTTTTAGATTGATTTAATCACCTCCGATTTTTATTTTAATCAATGTTTGGTATAATCCAATGCGCATTTTACTTGATTGTTACAGCATACAAGCTGCTGCAGTGCTTTAATACTTTTGTATATTTTTTCCCTCAATAGAACGTGGATGGTGTAAACTACATCCATGTGAAAGTTGTTGGGCTGTTGTTTGTTGCAACCACAAGAGTTAACGTGTCACCATCTCTTGTCCTGGAACTTCTGCAAAGGATTGCTCGTGTCATTAAAGATTATTTAGGTGTTTTAAGTGAAGATTCACTGCGGAAAAACTTTGTTCTTGTATATGAGTTGCTGGACGAAGTCATTGTAAGTTCTTTTCATGCTAAACTTTTCGGTTTGTATATATATTTTTGGTTAAAGGCTTGCTATTCTTATCCAACCACCAACGGATTACCGCATTATGGCTTTGCTCAAGAAGTCAATATGAGATTATAATAGACTGCATTTTAGGATCATATTGTGCATCAGAAATTTTAACCTTTCTCTCAATAAAATATGCTTAAGCCCTTTTTAACTCAGGTAGAGTATTTACAGTAAGATATGCAATTGTTCTTATTGAAAGATTTTAACAGATCTTGCTTTTTTTCCTTTTTCACTAGGACTTTAGTTATGTGCAAACAACCTCTACTGAAGTTTTGAAGTCGTATGTTTTTAATGAGCCAATTGTGGTTGACGTTGCACGTTTGCAGCCTCTTGGCCCTGCTGCCATCTTTATGGTACGATGGGACTACCTGGTTATCAACCTTCATATAAAGGGCACTCTCTTATCTTATCAAAATCCATTTGTGAAGTAATTTATTTGTCAATGTTGGTTGCATGCACAAAGGAACCAAAAGAATGCCAGGAACAACTGTTACGAAGTCTGTTGTAGCAAATGAACCTGGAGGTCGTAAAAGAGAGGAAAATTTTGTGGATATAATTGAGAAAATCAGTGTCACATTTAGCTCTAGTGTAAGTAACTACATTTTTATTGTAATTTGTAAATATTTAAATTGTTAAATTTATAGTTGTTAGACATTTTATAATCTAACACATACAATTATCGGTCATTGGTTGAGTTGGTGTTGTGACAAATTGGGTCTCATTAACCTTTTTGTGGATTAGTTAAACTATTATCTTTTTTCCCCTTAAAACTTTTTTTTACCTATGTGTTCGTTCACTCCCTATCTTTTTTAAAAAAATAAAGTGAAATAACTACAATTTTGTTCTTTCTCTCTCTCTCCAGTTGTTCATTTTCAGTTAATGTTTTTTTTCTTTAAAAAAACTTGCAGTCCATTCATGTATTCTATAATGTCGTGCACAATTAAATGAACTACTTTAACCAATTCAACAATATTTGTAACAGGGCTATATACTGACTTCCGAGATTGATGGCACTATTCAAATGAAAAGTTATTTGTCAGGAAATCCAGAAATTCGACTAGCTCTTAATGAAGACCTGAGCATAGGAAGAGGAGGGGGATCAATCTATGGTACTGGCGTACTGCCTTCACCTATTTGTATATCTTTTATCTTATATCATATGCATATTATTTTGAGAACCCTCTTTCCATAGAGGTGCTGCCTTCGAGTTTTCATTGCAAATAGATGAACAGATATGTGGGAAAGTATAATTTTACCAATAAGCACTATTTCCATATACACAATTACTTTTTGGTTGATGAAAATTTTTCTTTGTTTCAAGAGGATTAGTTGTATATGATACTTAGCCATGATTCTCAATTGCAACTATTATCTCTATATTAATGTTATTGGGAATGTTTGTTTTACCTACTATTTTGTATGCACCTTTCTCTATTTCAAACCAATGATTTATCATTCTGCCGGGTCTGCTTGTTGTGGCAGATTATAGGAGTTCGTCTGGTTCAGGTGCTGCGATACTTGATGATTATAATTTTCATGAATCAGAGCGTCTTAATAGTTTTGACATGGACAGGACTCTATCTCTGGTAAGTGAAATTCAAATGATAGCGGATAGAAAATTTTGCTGACTGAAGAGATATATTTGCATTATTTAGTCTCATGTTTCGTTATTGTGGTTCAGGTACCACCAGACGGTGAATTTCCTGTCATGAACTACCGAATGACTCAAGAATTTAAGCCTCCTTTTCGTATTAACTGTTTAATTGAAGAAGCGGGACAACTTAAAGTGAGCTTGTCTTTCTTGACTTCCATGTATTATGTTGGTTTCATTATATGTTTTTCCACATAATTCATAAGCATGTAATATTTCCTGAAATAATAATAAGATAGAACCTATTCCGTGTACAAATAATTCATTCAGTACTGATATAAATATGATATTCTAGAACACTTGTTCTTGGTTCCGATCTTTATTCTTTGCTATTGGAATTTTTAGGCTGAAGTGATTATTAAGGTACGCCCAGAGTTCCCTTCAAACATTACTGCAAACACAGTTGTTGTTCAGATGCCACTTCCTAAATATACTGCCAGGTATTTTCCTTTTCTCTGGACAATGTCTTGTATGGTGGGACAGATACATTTCTGTGGGTTACATCTTTTAGACTTGGTCTTTCAGAGCTAGCTTTGAGTTGGAACCTGGAGCTGTTGGGCAAAGAACATATTTCAAAGAATCAAGTAAGAAACTTGAATGGGGTTGAAGAAAGTAAATTTTTTACAGATGCCTTGAGAAGATTTCACTCCCAAATAATTCAATTATATGGTAGACTTTTCCTTTCGATCTAATTGTGATTTTGTGTTGCTTGATAGATCGTTGGTGGATCTGAACATACACTTCGTGCAAAGCTGGCATTTTCACAGAAATCGCATGGTATGCATTATCCATATTTTAGTTGTTGAAAGAATCCTTTTCCTATTTTCCCCCTTTTTCAACATGATCACTTCAATTTAGAAAATGTGTTAAGTTCATTTCTCATTGATGATATATTTATAGTTTAATTTAGCTAACATCACAAAGGAAGCTGGACCAGTTAGCATGACTTTCACAATACCGATGTATAATGTTTCAAGGCTACAGGTATTGATTCTCTTGCCAATAGTTTCCTAGAGGATTCAAATTTCTATATTTTGGCTGATAAAAGCAAAATGTCTAATGAATCTATGATAAAGCCTGGAATAGAAGAGACTTAAAATGAAGCAGCAGCCCCTAAACCAGAATTTTCTTTGTATATTATGCTATTGAAATATTGCCAATGCCTGTAGATCAATTATTCATCCAGGCTGATCAATTGTCTGTTGTTTTGGTGGATAATGCATGTTTGGACTACTCTTAGGACCTTGTTTAGGATAATAAGGCCGGCCCGGAGCAGCCTTCTCTGTCTCTCTCTTTGTAGTAACAAAAGTGAATTTGTATGTTCGTAAATGTATCCACTTAGATCAGGGTTCACTACTCTTCTGAATAGTAAAACCAGCTCTCAAGCATTTTTAACAGCACATAAGGGTTCAAGTGTCGGCAATGTTTCTAACCCTAATTCACTGTTTGAAAAGATTTCTGATATTAATAACGCTATCCTGTTGCCAGGTAAAATACTTGCAGATAGCAAAGAAATCCAGCTCCTATAACCCATATGGTTAGGTCAGATATGTGACTCAGGCCAATTCATATGTTGCTCGAATATGATACAATGGAACCTCGCTTTTTTCATGTGTCGGATTTGTTGGCTCCCATATGGTACTTCTCTCCCCCCCTTTAACTGGTTTAAACATCATTGTTGTCATGTAGTCAAATCTACCTGGTATCTATGTTAGTGGTATTTGTATGGACAATCTAGTACAATTTTTGTATGTTGTGGTTTAAACCAATTCGATGCTTCTGGAAATTATTTATCACCGCCTAAGTTTAGAGCTGCTCAACTAACATTGAACTACCCCCCTACTTTTGAAATTCCTGTAAAAGTTGACTGGAACCTGCACCGTTACATGCATGATAATTCTTGTGTTAGAAAACAGAAACAAGCATTCCATGCCTGCCTTTCTGTTGCCTTGTATACAACCTATTCAAAATCTCCAAGCAATGAAATTTCACCTTCTGCCAACTTTGCTTATATTAGTAGGTTTGCTTGCTCCAAAGGTTTTAGAAAAGGCGTCTCTTTCAAAGTCTGAATATATATGTTTAAACATTTAATACTCTGAAATTCTAGTATTAACCTTTATACTATTCGTAAGTTATGGATTTAAAATTTGAAATGTGGCACTGATCAAATATGTTAAATTTGTATATTCTATGACAGTATAAAAAGATAAGGATAGATAGTAAATTTCAACATAGTATTGTAAATCTCAACGCAATCATAACACAATTTCTGGCTAATAATAATCATTAAAGTTCAAATGACATTAGTCTTATTTATTATATTTGATTTTTTAAATCTCTATAACTTTTCGATATTCATTTATTATTCTTAAAAAAATCAATTAAAAGAAATAATGATAATATGAATAAATTAAAAGCTAACCTGCATGCACTTGGCTCTATATATACCAATCTGTAAGCAGGAGCCAAAGTAGAAGTGAAGCTTCACCTTTTGGCTTTTGCTTTGTCTTAAAATCCGTTGTCTGATACCAACATTTTTCATACTAATGTAAATGCTTTTACTTTCCTACGTTGTTCCAAAAATTCCTTATTCTGTTTCACTTGCTCAAATTGGCAATTCATTCTTTTAAAACATCCTTTGTCATTTTTAAAGTTATCCCATGCTTTGGTCTAAAGCTTTGCTATAAATTTTTATGTCATGTCCCAAAGCCAGGGATGTAAAAAGTTGACCTTACCTGAAAACCCGACTGAAACTTGCTAGAGTCAGAACCTGATTTGACCTGAAAATTTAATGACCTGAACCCGATCTGTAACCGACTGTTGTTGACCCAAACCTGAATTCGACCTGTTACTGTGGACCTGAAACTCGACCTACGCCCGACTGAAATGAACTTGAACCCGAAGTCGACCTGGCAGGTAACCGATTTTACCCGACTGAATCGACCCGAAATCCGATTTTACCCGACTTGTTTTCAACACAACCTGTTTTGGGACCCGACATGTTTTAAACTCGACCTGATTTGAACCCGGCATGTTTTAAACTCAACCTGTTAAGTGACCCGACATGTTGTTGACCTGAACTGATATTGACCCGAAATCTATGACTTGATGAATTAAAAACTTTCATAAGTTGATATACATATATGATGTATACACATATACACCTACATATATTGATATATATATATATATATATGATATATATATATATATATATATATGCGCGCACACACAAGTATATATATTAAGTACTAAAATTGAATCACTAAATTATACGCATAAACCTCAAACTTTAGCAATTAAACCCTCAATCCCTAAAATAATTCCATAAACCCTAAACCTTAAACCCCAAACCTGATTTTAAATCAAATAAAGACCAAATTAAAAACAAAACAAACTTTTCACTACTAAACCCTTAACTAATCACATTACCCCCAAACACTCCACTAGACACATTTATCTTTAAACCCTAAACATGAACCCCTAAATCTTACAATCACTACTCACTAATAATTAGAGTGCACGCCTAATCCTCAACTCCCTAAACAAACCAATAATTCCATAACCCCAAACATTTCACTTGACACATTTACCCATAAAACTCAAACACAAGTCTCTAAATCTTACAACTACTACTCAGTAATAATTAGAGTGCAAGCTCAATCCCTTAATCTCAACCCTTAAATCTTACAATCACTATTTACTAATAATTTAAAGTTTTAACGAGTTAAATTGAAATCTAAAGGTTAAAATTAGGACCTAAACGTAAAGTACCAAAGCATAAAAGTACTATAGCAATAATTTTCCCTAAACCAAAAAATTGGCGGACACATTCCCCAAAATACAAATTGGGCGCTACTTTAATTAAGAAGAATTTTTAAAATTCTTTTCCAAATATGACAGCTTGTCCATATTTGTCCAAATTTGGCAGATACTTTTCCACCAAAATTTCAAATTTGATTTTTTTTTATTTTGCTCCCTAAATTTTATTTTTATTCTAAATTAACTCACATTAATTTTTTAATTTGTCCAATATTTTATTATTTTAATTTAATATTTTCTTCATTCTAGTCCCTTAACTTTATTTTAATTTCATATTGACTCATATATATATTTTTAATTCATCATCTTTTATAATTTTTATTTGAAGTTTTGTTCATTATATACCCTAAAACTTTATTTTTTATTCTAAATTGACCTCTCCTTATTGTTTTTTTTAATTACTCCAATTTTTATACTTTTAATTTGATATTTTTGTTCATTATAGACCCCAAAACTTTATTTTTATTTCAAATTGACTCATTTTCATTGTTTTCTTTTAAATTTGTCTAATGTTTTATAATTTTAATTTGATATTTTTGTTCATTATAATCCGTGAAACTTTATTTTTAATCCAAATTGACTCATTTTCATTATTTTTTCAATTACTTCAATGTTTTATAATTTTAATTTGATATAACTTTAAATAATTAACTCCAAATCAATGACGATTGACGAAGGCCAACCTAAAGTCTATCAATTACTTATACGGTTGTACCGAACTCAAACTCAATACGAATTCCAATCCCGAAAATAACTCGACCTGAAACTACCCGACTTGAAATTACCCGACCTGAAATGCGCCCGACCTAAAATACAACCGACCTGAAATGAACCCGACCTGAAATTAACCCGACCTGAAATGGACCCGACTTGAAATGGACCCGACCTGAAACGGACCCGACCTGAAATGGACCCGACCTGAAATGAACCCGACTTGAAGTGTATCCGAACTCGAATTAACCTGTCAATTATCTGCATCGGACCCGACCCGTTTTGACCCGACCTGAAATGGACCCAACCTGAAATAGACCCGACATGAAATGGACCCGAACTGAAATGGACCCGACCTGAAATGAGCCTGCACCTAACCCGAGTCGAGTCAAAAAACAGAAAAATGACCTGAAATGACCTGTACCCGATTTTACCCGACCTAAAACTCATCTGATTACCTGTTTTTACATCCCTACCCAAAGCACTTTCTCTCACTACTTCATTGCTTTTGTATAAATTCCCTTGGCATGAAATCTAATGGTCCCCTATGCTTCTTTTTTATATAAATTATCGAATACATATTGCTGCATGACAATGAATTAACTCTGTGAAAATTTAAAAATTATATTCCATTGTATCAAATAAAAATCTTATATATCTGATAATTCAAACCTAAAAGTGTTATAATTAGATTTTTTACTCCAAAAACTATAATTTTATTTCGGCTGAAACCAATCCTAAACTTCAATATTTACTATTCTATACCCTCATTGAGTGACTTTGACGTTTCTCTTTATTAAACCTTTCGAATATGTAATGAGCGTTGAAAGTTGAAACTTAAATAATTAGATAAATGAAGTCTCATTAAATAGTTATGTTATTATTGCGCTGTTTATGAAAATAGATTGAATTGCAACTGATCCCAATCTGTTAGCTCAACCTATTTTAGTTGCCTTTGGGTACTTTTAAGACAAAGTCTGATGAAAGTCGAATAGAAATCTTCAATCTTTTTCGGTGTTTTTATTTATATCCATATATTAAAATTTTAGTTTAGGGTTTAAGGTTAGAGTTTGTAGTTTAAGGTTTAAGGAATTTGAGATAAGATGTAAGATTTAGGATTTAAAATTTAAGATTAAGACTTGAAATTTAATTTTTTAATGTTGGAGCATAAAAAAAGGCAGAGGTAAAAGATTGTCTTCTTTTATAACTATATTCAATCATACTCATAAATAGAAATAAAAAGATCAATAATTAGTTAGAAAATATCTAATTTAATGAAGCAGAAGAATTACGTTGTAAGGATTCTTCCTCATAAATTATAATAAATAATTCTAGGGTTTAAGAGTTTAGTTTTTTAATATTTAAAATTTATAATTTTAAAAGTAGGGTTTAAGATATCAAAGTTCATGATTTAGAGTTAAAATAGATATTTTGTAAAATAAAATTTACACAATATGTATATTAAAAAAAATTCTTAATAATATTTAAAAAGTAAAAACCTATTTTAAATAAGAAGATTCATTGGGGGCGTAGGTAAGATTGTTGGTCTAAGATGTCAAAACGGAAAAATTATATCATGAGTCTGGCTTATCACATCATCCATGATCTAATCCAATAAAAACTACTCATTTTACTATTATTTTTTTCAACCAATGAATCTTCACTGATTTTTTTTTAATAGTATTTAAAAAATAGTTTTTTTGAAAGTTATTATATTATTAAATTAATGATATAAAAATAATGGTGAAGTAAATAATTTTTATTGGATAAAATCATAATTGATATCATAAACTAGACCCGTAATGTAACCTCTCCAAATAACGGCATTGCCATGCAATATTACGAAAAGTGGTGGTGGTGACGACATCCCCTTACCCATAGAAGCGGTAAGTTTCAACTAAAGATTCTTTGACAACCAGCTTTCAACTTGTTATGCAATCCTTATCTTTCATTTTTCAACAATGAACCCGGCATCTACCAAGTCCAACCTTTATTTATTTGTAATGGAAATTGCCCATCTTCTTCTATCCACCTACACCGTCGGATTCATTGAATCTATTATGCTCATGCTAAGCATTTTCTTCCTTTTATCTGTTTCTATAATGGGAACAACTATCTCATTTTTTTGTAACGTGGCATCATTTTGAAATTTGTAGAATATAAGTTTAATTATGCTTACTTTAGTTCTTACGTTTCTCTAGTGCTAAATTATGCTTGCCACAGCCTGGAATCTTCGGAGGATAATTTTAAGGACGAAGTTAAGATTGAATCATGAGAGGGTCAAGTTAACTATCGTTGAAATAAAAAGGTTTTAGAAAGTAATTAAATTATAAAATTAAAGAAATTAAGGTTTAATTTCACTAATTTTAAAATTGAAAGGTCTTAAAAAGTGATTAAACCAAGAAAAATGATTGGTCGTGGCTTAATTTTATTAATTTTAACTTAAAGTGTCTTAAAAATAATAAACCATTTTTTAAAGAGGGACACGAATTTAATTACAAAAGTTTTAGAATTATCAATAACCTACAAATAATTAAACTATTCAAAGTTGATAGTGACAATTACCCCTTTCTTTTTCTTTTGGGTAAAGTACACGTAAAAAAAACAAAATGGTAACCAAATTTTCAAAAATCACAAAATGGTAACCAAACTATTCAAAGCTGTGCAAAAAGGACTTTTTGAAGAAGGGAAGCAAGCCTTAAAAGAAAGAAATATGAGGTTTATTTCGTGGATCATTTTGGTATGGGGTCTGCAGCAAAGAAAAAAATTGCAACAAAACATTTTGACAGTGGGGAAGGATTCAGATATGCAGGTATAGGTTGTATCAACTTTTGTTATTATTAATTGTAGTTTGATGGTGTTAATGTTAGTGGAAAACAACTTACATGTTAGCAACCTTCAACCCGGCTTAGAGTGTTGGTGAATGAGCAGTAGCTTAGATAGGTTGTTGGTGAATGAATAGTGGCTTTATGGATAATTATAGAGTTAAAAATAAGGCTTTACTTGCTATTTGGGGATGGTGAGTCGCGAATGTAACCCCCTTAACCCGGCCCAGACGGTTGAACCGAATTAAGAAGTTTACACGGGGAAAACCAAAGTCAACCCGAAAGTCAACCTTGATTAACGACCCTTTTTTTCTTTTTAATCTTATCTAAATGCACATTAACCCTAGCTATGTTCATACAATCAGCATACTCAAAGATCAGCACAAACAGAAAACGTTCAGGGACTTAATTACACAAAACATGTATTTAGGGACCAAATTGTAAATTCTGAATATTATAAGGACTTACCAACCTTTTAAGTTACCATTATGAAACTAGTCATGTTTCATGCTTATCTGCCAAATTTCAACTCAAACGGACATCTCAAACTCATTCAATTGCATAAACAAGGTTCAGGACCAAAACGCAAAGGTTTCAAAACATTTAACCAACAATTTCAGTGCCCAACGGTCGAGTGTTTCGGAACAGGGATGATCCGTTCCGAAACGCGGGACCGTTCCGAAACACGTTTCGATACAGGGCTCGGCAGTAGCATTTTCGTTCCGGAACGGTTCCTCCCGTTTCGAAACGCCTAGGCCATTTCAGGCCCCCGTTCCGAAACGGTAGCACCCGTTCCGATACGGCCTGCCCAGATTTGCAGAATTTGCTGGTTTATCACACAATTGACTCATCAAACATGCTCCAAAGGCAACCAAAACATACCAGCAAGACATTACACGCATAAGGAACATAACAACATCAACCATTCTCAAACATGACATCAATTAAGCAAATCCCCAATTCTATAGGCATGCATCCTATTTAGAAAACCATTCAAGCATCATAATATCAAACCAACTTCACAAAGGCCAATTACATGTTCCATCATCAACAACAACATAAAACCAACTTAGGGAGTCCAAAACATCTCTCAAAACAACAACATAGGTTCCCCATTGCCAAATGCCAAAAGCTAATAGTGTTAAGAAACTTTCACCATACATGAGCTTAGTACTTCTCTTGGATTCTTGACCTCTTGCTGCCCTTATAAGCACTTCAATTCTCTGCATTATTGATTCAAGAAAAGAGAGAGAGCGTAAGCAAAAAGCTTAGTGAGGAATGCTCTTTTAAAACAACTCAATAATGCTTTTATAAAACACCTTTATAAACCTTAGTTCAAAACAACATTTATACATGCACATAAGCATTTAAAACAAGCATTTCATGCTTCAAATTATTAACATGTCATATTGGCCACAAGTGATAATTATAATCTTTCCATTTCAAAATACGATCAACATAAGATCCACACATGGACTTTTAACCACCATTGTGATCTTACAATTCATAAGGACCACACATGGACTTTTAACCACCATTGTGTCCTTAGCTCAAGAATCTCCCATGGACTTTTAACCACTATGGAGTTCTTACAATACACAAGGTTCACACAAGGACTTTTAACCACCTTTGTGACCTTAACACAAGAATCACCCATAGACTTTTAACCACCATGGTATTCTTAAAATACACAAGGTCCACACAAGGACTTTTAACCACCTTTGTGACCTTACAATACACAAGGCTCACACAAGGACTTTTAACCACCTTTGTGACCTTAGCACAAGAACCAACCATGGATTTTTAACCACCATGTTGTTCTTAACACAAGAACCACCTATGGACTTTTAACCACCATAGTGTTCTTAACCAATCTCAAGACATCACTTGCCAATATGCATCATTTAACAACAATAATCCACTGTTTTAAAGCATTTAACAAAGCCATAATCATCATGCATCATTAAGCATCAAAACCACATTTAGCAATGTTCAAAACAAGGATCTCTTACCTTGAGCATCCTTCGACACATGGCTTATAAAATCAGAAAATAAACATGCTAAAATATGCTTTCAAAACAGAATTTAAAACATGCAACCAAATCACATTGCATACAACCATTCCATGGTTCAACATAAAGTGAGTTCTTCCGAAAACTTACTCTTGAGCTTAGCTAAGTTGCTTAGACTTAAACTAAGCTCCCAAACCTTCAAAACATTGGTTTCAAAGCTGAAAACCAAAATCCACTCACCGATTCCGTTTTGCAACTTGCCGAAACACCGATCAAGCTTCCGGATCACCACCACAAAGATCCGAAGATGTCTCCCATGTTTTAAACACATCAAAGCAGAGGATTAATGCATCATCATGCATTAATATCTTCAATGAAAGCACCTAAACTCGCTGCTCTCATCCACACTCCATTTTCGGCTACCAAACACAACCGAAAACACATCCAAACAACTCCACAACACTACCCAGCCAAGATCCATCAATTCCAAACATTCATAAACCTCAATTAACATCCAAAATGGATCTAATCACGTCCTTATACCTCCAGCTATAACAGATCATCAAGATCACTCCAAAAACAACCAAAAACTCAAGCAAAACTCAGGAAAATCAACCTATTCGGGATTGCATTGTTTAAACCTCAATTTCTCATCAATTATACATCCATTTTACATCAAAAACTCATCTCAAAACAATGCCCAATCAGATCATACGAATTTCATCAAAACTTAAGCAAATCTTGCATTTTAAAGCCAAGATTAAGAACACAATTGTAAAACCTTTAATAAAACACAAATCAAGGATTGAGAACTTGGGAATTTCAGTAAAGAACTGAGAATTTAGAGGAGAAGGACGTTCATACCTCTAAACTTGAGTTTCTCCCTTTTTGGAACCAAAATCTTGAAAATTCAATAAGCAAATGCTAAGGTTTTGTTGTAGAATTGATTAGAGATCAAATGAGGGTTGAAATCTAATCTTTGAAGGTCAAAACTAGAGGGAATTTTTCTGGAGAAATGTGTTTGGGTTGAGAGAAAAGTTGAGAGGAAAGAAAATGGAAATTTAGAGAAAAGTTAGTTAAAATGCCAAAATATCTTTTCTCTCCTTTTGCACTAAATTAAAAACCATTAATTAAATTGATTAATATTCAGAAAAATCTGGAGAAACTCTTTTGGTAAATAGCTCCTTTAAGATTCAAAGTTTCAATCCTTTTTAAAACAGTCACCCAGTTTTCAAAAATTACATTTTGGTCACTAACCCAAAATGTCACTCTTCCAAACCTCATTTTGTAAAATTGATTTCACCTTTCTCTTATATATAATAAAAGAGGATTTTAAGACATTTTTCCATATTTTTAATGCATCCTGAACTAGGCTTTCCTAAATTCACCCTTTTATATTCGAACCGCAACCCGACCGGTCCGGTCCAAACCCAAAACTTCTAAGCCCAAAATTGGGGTGTTACAACTCTCCCCCCATAAGAAATTTCGTCCTCGAAATTTACCTGAAGGAAAGAGGTACGGAAACTGCTTCAACATGTCATTCTTCCGTTCCCACGTGGCTTCTTCAACACCACGATGCTTCCACAACACCTTTACCAACTCAATGGTCTTGCCCCGAAGAACCTTACTATCCGAATCCAGAATCTTCACCGGTTCCTCATCATAGGTCAAATCTGGATTCAATTCCACTTCTTCCACATGCATCACATGTGAAGGATCCGATCTATACTTCCGAAGCATAGAAACATGAAACACATCATGAATCTTTTCCAATTCTTGCGGTAACATCAACTTGTACGCAACAGGACCCACACGCTCAACCACCTCGTATGGTCCAATGTACCTAGGGCTCAACTTACCCTTTCGGCCAAACCTCATCACCTTTTTCCAAGGCGAAACCTTCAAAAACACACGGTCACCCACCGCATACTCAATCTCCTTACGCTTTAGATCCGCGTAAGACTTTTGCCGATCAGAAGCTGCCTTCAAGCACTCACAAATGAGCTTCACCTTCTCGGTGGTTCCTTTCAACAAAGCTGGCATCGAAACCAACTTCTGACCCGTTTCAGCCCAACAAAGAGGAGTCCTACACTTCCTCCCGTACAAAGCCTCATAAGGTGCCATTTGAATACTCGCCTGATAACTATTATTATAGGCAAACTCCACCAAAGGCAAATGTTTCTCCCAAGAGCCCTGAAACTCAATCACGCAGCACCTCAACATATCCTCCAAAACCTGGATAACACGCTCGGACTGACCATCCGACTGAGGATGATAAGATGTACTGAAATTCAACCGCGTACCCAAAGCCTGATGCAAACACTGCCAGAAACGCGATGTAAACCTCGGATCCCTATCCGACACAATCGACTTAGGCACACCATGCAACCGCACAATCTCAGCAATGTACAGCTCCGCAAGCTTATCCAAGGTATACGTAGTATGCACAGGCAAGAAATGCGCACACTTCGTCAGGCGATCCACAATCACCCACACCGAATTCTTCTTCGATGGCGACAAAGGCAAACCAGATACAAAATCCATGGTAATCCTTTCCCACTTCCATTCAGGAATCCTCAACGGTTGCAACAACCCTGAAGGAAACTGATGCTCAGCCTTAACTCGCTGACACACCATGCACTTGCTCACAAACTCAGCAACATCCTTCTTTAAACCCACCCAATAGTACTCATCACGAAGATCACGATACATCTTAGTACTACCAGGGTGCATAGCAAAAGGACTACTATGACCTTCAGTTAGAATAGCACGCCTCAACTCAGCATCATTGGGCACTACTATCCGACTCCCAAAACACAACACTCCATCATCATTAAAACAGAAATCCGAAGGCCTATCCTCCGCAATATCCTGAACATGCGATACCAAGGAATCATCCAACAACTGCTTCTCCTTAATCAACTGAACCAAAGATGGTTTCACTTGCAATTCAGCAACAAGACCACCATCACACGAAATACTCAACCCGGCAAACATAGCCCTCAACTCAACAGCTACCTTCCTACTCAAAGCATCCGCTACAACATTAGCTTTTCCAGGGTGATACTCAATCGTCAAATCATAATCCTTGAGCAACTCCACCCAACGCCGCTGCCTAAGATTCAACTCCTTCTGAGACATCAGATACTTCAAACTCTTGTGATCCGTGTACACAATACACTTCTCACCATACAGGTAATGTCTCCAAATTTTCAAAGCAAAAACCACCGCAGCCAACTCGATGTCATGCGTAAGATAGTTGCGCTCATGCACCTTCAACTACCGTGACGCATAAGCCACCACTTTACCCTCTTGCATCAACACACATCCCAAACCAACATAGGACGCATCACTATACACCACAAACTCTTTCCCTGATTCAGGTTGAACCAAGATAGGAGCTTGCGTCAAAGCTGCCTTAAGCTTCTCAAAAGCCTGCTGTCTCGCTTCCGTCCACTCATACTTAACATCCTTCTGCAACAACTTCGTTAAAGGTGCAGCAATCTTTGAAAACCCATCCACAAACCTCCGGTAGTATCCTGCCAAACCAAGGAAACTACGGACTTCATGAACAGACTTAGGAACCTTCCAATTCATCACCGCCTCAATCTTTTGAGGATCAACGCGAATCCCTTCAGCAGAAACCACATGACCAAGAAA
This sequence comes from Hibiscus tridactylites, assembly GCA_958450335.1. NCBI lineage: Eukaryota > Viridiplantae > Streptophyta > Magnoliopsida > Malvales > Malvaceae > Hibiscus > Hibiscus tridactylites. The sequence continues at coordinate 84,014,672 of OY288275.1, read as the reverse complement.
CACCACCTCTCTAAGCCAGAACTCACACTTGCTCAGCTTAGCATAAAGCTGATTCTCCAACAAAGCTTGCAACACAATCCTCAAATGCCCTTCATGCTCCTCCTCAGTACGCGAGTACACGAGGATATCATCAATGAACACCACAACAAACTTATCCAGGTATTCATGAAATACATGATTCATTATGTCCATGAAAGCTGCAGGAGCATTTGTCAAACCAAACGGCATCACAAGGAACTCATAATGCCCATACCTCGTCCTGAAAGCTGTCTTTGGCACATCCACATCCTTCACCTTCAACTGGTAATACCCTGACCTTAAGTCAATCTTAGAGAACACAGCTGCTCCCCGAAATTGATCAAAAAGATCATCAATTCTCGGCAATGGATACCGATTCTTGATAGTCAACTTGTCAGCTGACGATAATCAATGCACATTCTCATAGTGCCATCCTTCTTCTTCACAAACAAGACCGGTGCACCCCAAGGTGATACACTCGTCCGAATGAAACCACGATCAAGCAACTCTTGCAATTGCGTCTTCAGCTCCTTCAACTCTTTAGGTGCCATTCGATAAGGGGTAATGGACTCTGGAGTTGTGTTCTCATACAGCTCAATCCCAAACTCCACTTCGCGATTAGGAGGCAATCCAGGCAACTCCTCAGGAAACACACCAGGAAACTCTCGCACAGTCCTGATATCTTGCACACGCAACTCCTTAGAACTAGGATTCATCACAAAAGCGAGATAAGCTTCACAACCTTGCCTCAGCATCTGGCTCGCCTCCAATGTAGACACCACATTGGCAAGAAACTTCACATTCTCACCAACCACAACAACCTCATAATCATCCGCAAGTTTCAACGAAACTCGCTTATTCTCACAATCCACTACAGCACGATGCTCAACAAGCCAATCCATGCCAAGGATTACATCAAAACCATAGAAAGGCAACTCCATAAGATCAACATGAAAAACATGATCTTGCACAACCAAGGGACATCTTCTATAAAGCTTTCGAGTCACAATAGTCTCACCAAAAGAAATAGTGACACGCATACCAACATCCAAAGACTCAACAGGCAAACCAAGCAATTCAGCATGCTCACGCAAAATATATGAGTGTGTAGATCCAGAATCAATCAAGGAAAGTAATGACAAGGATTGCAAAGTAAAAGTACCTGCGATCACATCCGTGTCATTCCTCCCCTCCCTCTGAGCATACACTCTAGCCTGGCCGCCACCCTCAGGCTGAACAGCTACAACATGGGCCACATTACGTCCACCATCCTCTCTACGCTGAAAGTTACCACGGCCGCGCCCACGACCTCTCTGTGGTGCAACCACTACAGGAGCACGCCCTTGGCCACCAGCCAACATAGGACACTCTCTCCTCATGTGATCCGTAGATCCACAGTTCCAGCACGAATTACCAGCCGCCACAACAGGAGCTTGCACCTCCCTCACAGCTCGAGGACAATCACGCTTCATATGGCCACGCGATCCACATGTCCAACATGCGTTCGGATCAGCTCTTGCCTTGCCTCCCTAAGCAGGCGCACCACCACCTCGCTTAGCCGAAGACTGATACTTCTGATCACGTCCCCTCTTGTTCTGTCCACCACCGGAACTATACTCAGCAACTCGCTTACCAGTACTAGAAACAGCACTTCTAGAAGATAAACCCAAATTCATCTCAATGTCCTTTGCTCTCCCAACCAGCACATCAAAATCATTATACTCAGCAGCCAGCATATACGTCTTTACCTCCTTCACCAAACCATAACGGAACCTTTCACACCTCTCCCGCTCATCCGGAACAAGCTCAGGTGCATACTGACTGAGTCGGACAAATTGAACCTCATACTCAGCCACTGTCATGCTCCCTTGAGTGAGAGACATGAATTCCCTTTTCTTTTCATCTAGGTACCTCACACCCAGATACCTTCTCTTGAACACATTCTGAAAGAACGTCCATGTCACATCAGCATATGCCATCCCAGAGATAGTGGTTGTCCACCAAGTGTAAGCATCGTCCTGCAACAACGATACCACACAACCCAGCTTCTGCACATCAGTGCAACTCATTTGTCCCAAGATTCTCTTGGTACTTTCCAACCAAGACTCCGAACCTTCAGCAGACAAACCCCTGAACTCAGTCCCTCCCAGACTGCGTAAACGTTCCAAAGGTAGTCTAGCACTAGCATCTCCCTGATGCCCAGCTCCCTTGAGCTCCAGCTACCGCTGCTCGAAAAGCTCCAGCAATGGCTTGTACCAGCATTGTCATGTCAGGAACAACTTGCCCCTGACCAGCTTCAGGTCCAGCGCCCCCAGCACCAGCAGCAGCTCCTTCACCTCCAGCACCACCACCACCAGGCGGAGGAGGTAAATCCACCACATTTTCAGCATTCTCCTCATTCTCATTTTGAGCCATAGCTCGCGTATTAACCCTCATTTCTCTACGAGGTGCCATTCACTAACAATGCAATCACAATGCAAATAAACAAAGTCAGGCCCAGCAAGGTAAGCAATCCAAGTACTCAAGCTCATTTCCAATTAAAAACAAATCATTTCATTAGCTTAGATTTGGCAATGGGTCCCTCTATCATGCTTCACCACAGCATACACCACAATTGTAACATGCTTACAATTCATACATCATGCTTTCACTCAACAAGCATACAAAGCATTCAAGCACTTAACACCCATTCATCAGTTCCCAATTACTCGAGAACTCAGCTCTGATACCACCAAATGTAACCCCTTTAACCCGGCCCAGACGGTTGAACCGAATTAAGAAGTTTACACGGGGAAAACCAAAGTCAACCCGAAAGTCAACCTTGATTAACGACCCTTTTTTTCTTTTTAATCTTATCTAAATGCACATTAACCCTAGCTATGTTCATACAATCATCATACTCAAAGATCAGCACAAACAGAAAACGTTCAGGGACTTAATTGCACAAAACATGTATTTAGGGACCAAATTGTAAATTCTGAATATTATAAGGACTTACCAACCTTTTAAGTTACCATTATGAAATTAGTCATGTTTCATGCTTCTCTGCCAAATTTCAACTCAAACGGACATCTCAAACTCATTCAATTGCATAAACAAGGTTCAGGACCAAAACGCAAAGGTTTCAAAACATTTAACCAACAATTTCAGTGCCCAACAGTCGAGTGTTTCGGAACAGGGATGATCCGTTCCGAAACGCGGGACCGTTCCGAAACACTTTTCGATATAGGGCTCGGCAGTAGCATTTTCGTTCCGGAACGGTTCCTCCCGTTTCGAAACGCCTAGGCCATTTCAGGCCCCCGTTCCGAAACGGTAGCACCCGTTCCGATACGGCCTGCCCAGATTTGCAGAATTTGCTGGTTTATCACACAATTGACTCATCAAACATGCTCCAAAGGCAACCAAAACATACCAGTAAGACATTACACGCATAAGGAACATAACAACATCAACCATTCTCAAACATGGCATCAATTAAGCAAATCCCCAATTCTATAGGCATGCATCCTATTTAGAAAACCATTCAAGCATCATAATATCAAACCAACTTCACAAAGGCCAATTACATGTTCCATCATCAACAACAACATAAAACCAACTTAGGGAGTCCAAAACATCTCCCAAAACAACAACATAGGTTCCCCATTGCCAAATGCCAAAAGCTAATAGTGTTAAGAAACTTTCACCATACATGAGCTTAGTACTTCTCTTGGATTCTTGACCTCTTGCTGCCCTTATAAGCACTTCAATGCTCTGCATTATTGATTCAAGAAAAGAGAGAGAGCGTAAGCAAAAAGCTTAGTGAGGAATGCTCTTTTAAAACAACTCAATAATGCTTTTATAAAACACCTTTATAAACCTTAGTTCAAAACAACATTTATACATGCACATAAGCATTTAAAACAAGCATTTCATTCTTCAAATTATTAACATGTCATATTGGCCACAAGTGATAATCATAATCTTTCCATTTCAAAATACGATCAACATAAGATTCACACATGGACTTTTAACCACCATTGTGATCTTACAATTCACAAGGACCACACATGGACTTTTAACCACCATTGTGTCCTTAGCTCAAGAATCTCCCATGGACTTTTAACCACCATGGAGTTCTTACAATACACAAGGTTCACACAAGGACTTTTAACCACCTTTGTGACCTTAACACAAGAATCACCCATGGACTTTTAACCACCATGGTATTCTTAAAATACACAAGGTCCACACAAGGACTTTTAACCACCTTTGTGACCTTACAATACACAAGGCTCACACAAGGACTTTTAACCACCTTTGTGACCTTAGCACAAGAACCAACCATGGACTTTTAACCACCATGTTGTTCTTAACACAAGAACCACCTATGGACTTTTAACCACCATAGTGTTCTTAACCAATCTCAAGACATCACTTGCCAATATGCATCATTTAACAACAATAATCCACTGTTTTAAAGCATTTAACAAAGCCATAATCATCATGCATCATTAAGCATCAAAACCACATTTAGCAATGTTCAAAACAAGGATCTCTTACCTTGAGCATCCTTCGACACATGGCTTATAAAATCAGCAAATAAACATGCTAAAATATGCTTTCAAAACAGAATTTAAAACATGCAACCAAATCACATTGCATACAACCATTCCATGGTTTAACATAAAGTGAGTTCTTCCGAAAACTTACTCTTGAGCTTAGCTAAGTTGCTTAGACTTAAACTAAGCTCCCAAACCTTCAAAACATTGGTTTCAAAGCTGAAAACCAAAATCCACTCACCGATTCCGTTTTGCAACTTGCCGAAACACCGATCAAGCTTCTGGATCACCACCACAAAGATCCGAAGATGTCTCCCCTGTTTTAAACACATCAAAGCAGAGGATTAATGCATCATCATGCATTAATATCTTCAATGAAAGCACCTAAACTTGCTGCTCTCATCCACACTCCATTTTTGGCTACCAAACACAACCGAAAACACATCCAAACAACTCCACAACACTACCCAGCCAAGATCCATCAATTCCAAACATTCATAAACCTCAATTAACATCCAAAATGGATCTAATCACGTCCTTATACCTCCAGCTATAACAGATCATCAAGATCACTCCAAAAACAACCAAAAACTCAAGCAAAACTTAGGAAAATCAACTTATTCGAGATTGCATTGTTTAAACCTCAATTTCTCATCAATTATACATCCATTTTACATCAAAAACTCATCTCAAAACAATGCCCAATCAGATCATACGAATTTCATCAAAACTTAAGCAAATCTTGCATTTTAAAGCCAAGATTAAGAACACAATTGTAAAACCTTTAATAAAACACAAATCAAGGATTGAGAACTTGGGAATTTCAGTAAAGAACTGAGAATTTAGAGGAGAAGGACGTTCATACCTCTAAACTTGAGTTTCTCCCTTTTTGGAACCAAAATCTTGAAAATTCAATAAGCAAATGCTAAGGTTTTGTTGTAGAATTGATTAGAGATCAAACGAGGGTTGAAATCTAATCTTTGGAGGTCAAAACCAGAGGGAATTTTTCTGGAGAAATGTGTTTGGGTTGAGAGAAAAGTTGAGAGGAAAGAAAATGGAAATTTAGAGAAAAGTTAGTTAAAATGCCAAAATATTTTTCCCTCCTTTTGCACTTAATTAAAAACCATTAATTAAATTGATTAATATTCAGAAAAATCTGGAGAAACTCTTTTTCGTAAATAGCTCCTTAAAGATTCAAAGTTTCAATCCTTTTTAAAACAGTCACCCAGTTTTCAAAAATTACATTTTGGTCACTAACCCAAAATGTCACTCTTCCAAACCTCATTTTGTAAAATTGATTTCACATTTCTCTTATATATAATAAAATAGGATTTTAAGACATTTTTCCATATTTTTAATGCATCCCGAACTAGGCTTTCCTAAATTCACCCTTTTATATTTGAACCGCAACCCGACCGGTCCGGTCCAAACCCAAAACTTCTAAGCCCAAAATTGGGGTGTTACAGCGAATGAGCGAAGTGGATTATTGGGCATAAATATAGAGTTGGGGAAATAGAGTTTGCATACTTTTAGTAATGCCACAAGATATGTATCGAAAGTTTGGATGGGGACTCTAAAGATTCGGAGAAGCGAGAAATGTATTAGATGGATGAAATAAAGCAGAGATTCGATGGGTGATTGGCAGTAAACAAAAGCATTATGATTGATGCAGTGCTGGGAGATGGGGAAATTCAAAGTAAAACCTATTGGAATTGCGAGGTGAATTTCGCTGTACGATTGGCAGTAAACGAACTTTGGTGTGATTTAGAGTCAGACTTTATAGACTAATATGACAATGTGGCTGGGTGTGGAGGTATTTTAAGAACAGAGGAAGGTGTCATAAGAGCGTTATCTTCTGGTCCCGGAGATGGGTCTGGAGGTGATTTTGTTGAAGTTGTCTAATTAAGACAGCCTTGGGAGTGTCTACTGAAGCTGTGTGACTAGGTAATGTGATGTTGATCGTGGGATCATGTTCGTTGATCGTTGATTCAGGTTCGTTGATCATTGATTCAGGAGGTGTATTTTGCTTGCTGGATGCTTGGCGAGAGATGGCTCATGTCAAGGTGCAGTCTTAAAGACTTGGTGGTGATGGCAAGCGATGTGCTTTAACTTGCCTCGGTATTGCGCCGCCCTGTAGGAGAATTCGATTACTAATGACTATCATTTTCTGGTTTCTCTCTTTGCTCTAGGCAGAGTTGATAGGCGTGTGAAAGGTATGGTGTAGAGTTTGATTTCACCTAGATGAGAATATTGTATTGCATGTGTTGTACGTGCAGGGGCGAGAGCAGTGTAAACTGTTTTGAAAGATTTTGTATTACCTGTTTTGTGTCGTACTCTTTTCCTCCACATAGGTTTAGGGAGGTTTTTAACGAGGCGCACAATTCAGGGATAGGCGTGATAGCCTTTAATTTATCAATAAAATATAACATTGCCGAGCAAAAAAAATCACAAAATGACAATTAAACTTTGTATTTTGAAATAAAATAGTAACTGGGACGTTAAACCCCGTTAACCCTTAAGGGAAATATGACTGTATATGCCACATCACCGCCTTTTTTCCATCTAATATTTAAAAAACAATATACTCATTTCCATGTCATATTTAAAAAATAAATAAAAAAATTATTTTTAATCTCCCTTTAAAAAATAAAAAACACAAATAAATTCAAAAACCCAAAGTATATGTGGATTGAAGAAACCAAATCTCCTCCCATAAATTAAAACTCTTTCATTTTTTTCCTTTCATAATTAAAATCAGTTGTTTCTAGTTACGCGAAGAGTTGTCAGTGGTGAAAACTAACCGTCGGAATCATTAAAAATTTATGAATTACGGTAATATTTTACAAAACCCTAATCTGAGTTATTTTTGGGGAATTAGTACTTTTTGAGTTTAGTTCTTTTTTGTCTGATACATTTTGTTATTATTCTAAAATTTTAATTTTATTCTTCCTTTATTGTTGTTTTTCTCACTTTTTGTCGCTATTTCCTTTTTTGTTTATAAACCGTCGATGAAATCTGATGGCAGGGTTGTCTAAGATTATAGAGAACTATTTGTTTTTAGGTTTTGAATTCAAAAACCATAGCATATTGGTTCATGAGAGCTGCTGATGGGTCTTTGCTTGATTGCGCTAAATTCATAGAAAAACTTATGTTATTGAAATCTGATCTCAATAAGCTTAGGTTCTGGTTTAACAAGTTTTCTGGATTGTTTTTAAAAGAGATTTGTGCTTGTATTTGACCTTTTCCTCCATTGCTTGCAGATGGGCAGCCTGTGGATCTATTTAAGCTTTTTTTAGTTGTTTTAGAAAGTGGGTTATGGGATTCGAAGAAAGAGTTTTGATTTTTGGGAGGGGATTTGGTTTCTTTAATCCACAAATACTATGTGTTTTTAAAATTATTTGTGTGTGTGTGTTTTTTTTGTTTTTTTAAACGGGTGATTAAAAATAATTTTTTTTATTTTTTAAATATGACGTGGAGATGAGTATATTATTTTTTAAATGAGGTGGAAAAAAGGCGATGATGTGGCATATACTGTCATATTTTCGTTAAGGGTTAACGGGTTTTAACGCCTCAGTTACCATTTTGTTTCAAAACACAAAGTTTAATTGTCATTTTGTGATTTTTGAAAATTTAGTTATCATTTTATTTTATTTTTTACCAATGTTCAGTTACCGTCTGTGTACTTTATTTTTTTTATCTAAAATAATTACCCCTTTCACCCTCCCTTTAGCTCGGTCCTGAATAGTCCGAACAGGGTGATTGTAGGATACGTCCATCGAAAATAGTTCCAAGGTATAACAATTGAAATGTCCCCGTATAATATATCCAGTAAAACATCTAGCTATCTAGTCCAAGGTATAACAAGAAGTAGAACGTTAAAATTCAACCTACACTCCATTCTATGAATTACTACAAAAGTAAATAGAAAAAGATTAAATGTTTTTTATTCTACTTTATCATAGCATAGGATCACTTTAGATCTTTTTACAGCATTTTACTTGTAGTTTTTTTATTAAATATTTTCACAAAAGCAAAAAGTCAAAAATAGCCTACAATATTTCACTATTTTATGCAAATAAACACCCGATGTTTTATTTTCGTTTAAATTTTTTTATTTGGATGAACACCATTAGTCAATTAACGATAATGCCTAGAGATTGGCGTGACATGTTTGCATGGCATGGGAAGCTGATGTGACGATGTCATATGATACTTTGATGACGTGTCATTTAAAAAAATTAAAAAATAATTAATTATTTTAAAAATATCTTTGAAATATTTTTAATCAATTCGATGATGCCACGTCAACAAAGTGTCACGTGTCATCATCCGATTGGTTAACAATATTAACAAATTCTTTTAAAAAATAATTAATTTTTTAAAAAAATGCCACATCACTAAAGTGCCACATGGCATCGCCATGTCATCTCAAACATGCCACCTTAGTCTCGGGCGTTGACCGTTAGTTGAATAACGATTTTCATCTAACAAGAGTGAAATTTGAACGGAAATAAAACGTTGGGTGCTTGTTTGCACCAAAAAAAAGAACAAAGCTAAAATGATCAAATAATAGAACATTGGGGGCTATTTTTGATCTTTTACCTTTAAAAAACCATTTATTTACAAAAATGTATCGCAGTTCGCATATTTTTGGGTTTGGTCATATTCAAGGGCGGAGCCACCCTTTAAATTGGGTTGTCTCATAACACCCCAAATTTTTTTGAGAAACCTATTTTTCTTATATAATTTGTATATAAATAATTAAAAATATGGACAAATAATACATCTTTTATGAATAAAATGACACCCCTTTATAAATAATTAATTCTCTTGATGTTTGCTTCCATCATGTATTTCGCGAGGCAAATGGTATGGCGGATGCACTAGCGAAGAGTGGAGTTGATCGTCCTTCGTGGGTTCAATGTATTGGGTGATTGGTTCTTTTTTCGCATTACCGGGGTATTCTTTTCCTCCATTTAGGATTAGGGAGGTTTTTAATGAGGCCACCGGTAATGTTGTCATGTATGATTCTTATATAATAAAATCATACAGTTTGAGAAAAAAAATTAATTCTCTTTTAATATCGTTGAAAATGACACCCTTTAAATATATTTCTAGCTCCGCCCTTGGTCATATTCGTTTCTCTTTCGTTTCAAAAAGGAATTTTAATTGTAAATATTCTGACTTTTGGGATAAAAATGTGCTTCTTAACCAAAATGATTTTGCATTAAACTAAAATAAATTTTAGGAAAATGGAAAGAAAAGATAGATAGTCGTCCTTGAAAACCCTGGCCACTTGAATATCTTAAGCACGTGATGGAAAAATACAACTTAATTATTTGTCAGAGTAAGTGAACGAGATTAGAATTCATATACTTTGAAGTCTAAATTAAATCATTAATCCTTAAAATAAAAAGTGTTGTAATCTTTATATTGCATTACATGTGTGGGTTAATTTGGTTAATAATCCATTTTAAATTATTAATTAGGTTTCTAGGGGAGTTTGGGGGAAATTTTGGGATCTAGGCCAAAATTCACAGTACCACGCCACCCCTTATGGCGTGGTCACTTATATGGCCAACCTCGCCACCTCCTTATGGCGAGGTGCTTGATGGCTCATGTGTGGTTGGCTGCTCGGCTCAACTGGTGACGTCTAGTGGCTGGTGGCTGGTGGGAAGGGTGACCTCGCCACCTCCTTATGGCGAGGTCACAAGGGCCATGCAAATCGCCTATCAAGCATGCTAATTTGGTTTAGGGGTTAGATAATTTGGTAGGGTTGTTTAGGGTTTCGAGTTTGTGTAAATTAGGGTTCAGGCCATGCACATCACGTATCAAGCATGGTTAATATGGTTTAGGGGTTAGGTAAATGATCAGGATTGTTTAGGGTTTCAGGTTTGTGTTGATTAGGGTTTATAGCTTATGTTTAGGGTTTGGAATTGGTTTAGGGAGAGGGTTTGGAATTGGTTTAGGGTTATAGATTATGTTTTAAATAAGTTTATTAAAATTTTACGTAGGGTTGATGCATGGCGAGATCACATGGCGTGGTCATTTTACGTAGTGTTCATGCATGGTAAGTATGGTTTAGGGTTTGGGGTTTAGGGGTTATGGTAAATTTATTAAAAAAATTTACATGGTATACTTTTTTTTTTGAATATGTTACAATTTTGTTACATAGGTTGTGTAAATTAAATTTTACAGGAGCCTGCATATTTATAATGTAAATTTAAATTACTAAACATAAACACTAAAATAGTAAACCTTAAACACTAAATTTTAAATTCTAAATTTTAAATAATAACCCTACATCCCTAAGCCCTAAAACTTTTTCTCATTTATATTAAAACTTTTTATTATTATAATTTTCTATTTAGAGATTGCAAAAATTTCGTTTATCTATAAAGTTTGAAATTTATTTCAAATTTAATTTTGATCAAAACCATAGATTATATAAGTATTTATATGCAACCTTACCAGCACACACAAGATGGATTCAAAAATATTTTTTTAGAGTGAGTACATATCAAATTTCAAAACCTCAAGGTGAACACAATTCATGTAACCCCCTCATCCCGGTCTGGCCGGATGACCGGTCCGAGTGAGCTACACGGGGAAAACCGAGTGAAAACCCCCTAAGGAATTCTCCCTCGGTTAGCAACCCTATTTTTTTTCATTTTAAATCTTGTCTAGATGAGAATTTAATCCTATGTGATCATACAGCGGAACAACATTCACGAGGCAAACAAACGAACTCAGCCCAACATCTTACAGCCCAATTTTAAGCTTTAACTACAGGCGGTATCGATACCCTTAAGGGGTGTATCGATACCCCTTGACTAGGTTTAAGCTTTAACTGCAGGCGGTATCGATACCCTTAAGGGGTGTATCGATACCCCCTTGACTAGGTCAACTGGTCAAAGTCAATCCGTAGAGACCGTATCGATACACCCAAGGAGTGTATCGATACCCTCCCCAACGGTTGACTTCCCACGGTCAACGCTAAGATGACGGTATCGATACACCAGAGGCCGGTATCGATACCGAAATGGACAGTAGCTCCAGTGACCTAAATGGTATCGATACACCCCTCAAGTGTATCGATACACGAGGCCTGAAACAAGAAGGTGGTATCAATACCGTACCAACCGTATCGATACCCCTGCTACGAACTTGCAGGTTTGAGCTGATTTAAGGCACAAGGAGGCCCTTAAATCCCTCTAAAACCCCAACCAACACACTAACATCAATCCTAAGGCAAATCAAACATAAAAGCATGCTTTAACTTGAAATCAAAGGCACAATCCAACACAAGATGATACACAAACCATACAAGCAACATAAGCTTTCAAGCATGGCATTCCAACAAAAGTCATATCAACATTTAAGGTCATACAAGGAACTCAAAGCCATGAAGGCACAAGATAAGCATATAAGAGGTTTACACTATAACAAGGCAACCTAAACATCTAAAGACATGCCACCAAACACAAGCATACATCATAGCGTAACATGTTTTACAAACCAAGGCCAAATCAAATCATCAACATACACCCAAACTCAAACAACAATACCTATCCCATTGCTTAACTATTACATTCTATCACTTAAAATTCATACATTGAGCTCACCAAAGCAACACTTGGAGATCTTTCCTTGCCCTTGCCACCCACAAGCTATTTATCTGCATTGTCGAACAAAAGAGAGCGTAAGCATAAAAGCTTAGTGAGGGTAAGCTCGTAAAACAAACCTCGACAATGCAGGGTCCAAGCACGAGCTACAACCAAGATAAAATGCATGATCTTACCTCCAATCCACACGACCCATAATTATAAATGATGCATGAACATATATTCAATATCATGTCATGCTCAACATGTTTAAATCCACAACATATGAAATCACATATATTAAACCATGTTAGCAACACATCCCCAATCACATTGCCTCACAATTAATCACATATTGGCAACATAAGCCACAATCCGTATTGGCACCTAGCTATGACTCGAATACGCGGATAACTGTTGGAACTCACATCCAACAACTCTACCATTATCTGACGGTGGGATTACACTCATCACCGTTCACGCGGAGGGGATTCCACTCATTCTCACGCCTCATTTCACGCGGAGGGGATTCCACTCATCCTCACGCCCCGTCGATGGGATTCCACTCATCATCGACTAATATAAATACAAATTTCCGGGCGTACCCGTACTCCTCCTTGGTGACTCAACGCCACCAAGGCCACGCGCGAATTTAAAGTCATGTGTGCACACTAACATCCTAATGATCGATCATTTGTACCCAAGCATACTAGTGCCAATACTACACATTTCAATAATCTTTCACAATATCATTTCATAATAACTTCCGTGCTTAGCACGTACTCACCATGACTCACTGTCATGCACAAACCACATTTTCGTGCCTAGCATGTACTTACCATGATCCTCGGATCATACCATCACCTCATAATATCATTTCACACGTCAACACCACACGTACATCATTAACAACCATATCACATCATAATTTACACATGTGTATAACCGTATCATATCTACCCTCAACATGCATATAACAATGCATCAAACATGCCTCAACATACACGTATACAACATATACATAATCAACACCATCACAATTTAGCACGAGGCATATACAACCATTAAAGAGTGCAACCAAAGTCTCTAATCAAAGTTTGGGATTAGGCTACCACTCTAAACCCAACTCTAGGTGGGTTTACCAAGCCCATCCTAGGTTCACATGCTTGAACCAAATACTCAAAACCATTTTAAAAATATTTAACCACTCACCTCTACCTCCAAGCTCATCTACCAAGCAACCATGGTCTTCAATTTCCGGATTTGTTCCCAAGGCCTCACCAACACAAATTCCCACTTCTAAACAACCTCAAGCACAATTCAAACAATTTCAAATCAGCCCAACTTCAAAAGACCAACCCGGAATACAATTCAATCACAATTTACAATGTTGCAAGCCATGACCAAACCCCCATACTTTTCAATTTCGGACAGCCCACATACCCCTTCCAAAATCCATGTTTCCAACACCCATTACACACACAAACGATCCCAAATCAACCCCCAACCATAGCACTACCAATAGCCTATCAATTCTCACTTAAAACAACCCCCAAAACTCACCCAAAACCCTTAAAAAAACCCATTTATACCCAAATTCGGGATTCAACATAAAACTATGTAAAAATTAACTATGTTGGACCTTATGGGTAGTAAACAACATATATAACTTCAACAAATCGAAAACTCAAATTAAAGACATTAAAGTTTGCATTTTTAACCTAAAACCCCAAAACCCTAAATTTCAAAATCCATGAGCTTTATGAAAATTAAAGGTACCATCTTAAAGAGGAAGAGGAGAACAAGTTAGAAACGGTTTTACCTTTCAAAAATCACCAACAAAGAGCATGGGGATGAAGGAATGGAGATTTGGAGAGGGAGGGGGTTTTTGGCGTGAAGGAGAGGAAAAAAGAAGATGAAGATAGGAATTAAAGTGGTCTTTTAAATTAAAGGGGTTTTAAAAATAGGAGACCCTTTAATTACACAGTTGCCATTAATGAGATGACATATCTCATCCATGTTTAAAATCCATGAAATTGATTCCAAAATAACTTAAGTCCAACATAAAATAATTCGTTTTGAAAATAGGAAGCCCAAATATTAATTTATTATTTTAATTATATAAATCGAAACCCGAAACAATATTTTAATATTATTTTCTCTCGGCCCCCAAACTCGGGTGTTACAACTCTCCCCCACTTAAGGAATTTCGTCCCCGAAATTCATCGAACATGAAGAGTCACTGAAACATGCTCCTCCAAACATTCCCCTCTCACCACAATATACTAACCAACTCGGTAGACTCGCCACACAACATTTGCTATCTGACACTAAGATCTCAACTGATTCTTCGTTGCACGCAATTTTCAAACTCAACTCAATCTCTTCAACAAACATAGCACAACCCAGATCTTACTCACATTCCCGAATCACAGATACACAAATCACATCACAAACCCCTTTCTAACTCTGGTGGTAACCGCAACAAATAAACAACTGAACTAGCCCGATTCACAATCTCTTACCACACTGTTTTAAAAAAACTTGATCGATGACTTTCTCTGACTGGTCATCTAACTTCATCAGTTAACCAAACACTATGCAGACGTCTTCAAAAACAATCTAGTTGAAATCTCGGATCCCTATTACCCACTTCCATTAAGAACCTTCCACGGATGTAACAAGCTAGAAGAAAAATGACGTTCGGTCCTGACATGCTGGCAAATTATACACTTACCCTTATACTGAACCACATCACACATCATCTCAATCCCGAAGTATTCATCTTCAACCCACAATACGTCTTCATACTACTCAGATGCAATACAAATGAACTACCGTGTGCTTCGGCCAAAACAATACATCTCAAAACACTATGTCAATCGGTACAACTATTCTGTCTCTGAAATGCAAAACTCTATCACCTCTGAAATTGTATTCTGAAGGTCTTCCTTCTGCTATGCCTCGCACGTGAGGTGTCAAGAACCTGTCTTGCAACTGTTTCTCTTCAAGCATTCTGACTCAATGTATGTCTAACATGTAACTCGGCCACAAGATTACTATCATTCGGTAAACCGAATTCGGCAATTACATCTCGCAACTCTACTACTAATCTATCATAAACATGGCTCAGAACATTGGTTACTACGTTGACTATCTTCGGATGGTACTCAATCTTGATATTACAGTCTTCAAGCAGTTCTAACACTTTATGTTGTTCAAGTTTCAACCCTCCCTAAGTCTTCAAATATTTCAAGTTCTGATGATACGTACATATACAATGTGCATTTCTTACTGTACGACTTTGTCTCTAAGTCTTCGAAGCAAATACAACTGTAATTAACTCTATGTCTCATATCGGATAACTCTTCTCACGGTCTTTCAACTATCTCGATGATCAAGCCACAAATCTTCCGTCTTGCATAAGCACACAACCTAACCCTACATGTAATGCATCACTATGGTTCACAACTCTTTCTCTGATATAAGTTGATTCAAGGTCGAAGCTCTCTTCGAAGTTTCTTTCGGTTTCTCAAGGGCTCATTGTCTCGCATCTAACCACACAACTGAACAATCTTCTGTAGCAATCTATCAATGGAGCAACTACCTTCAAAAGGCTATTTACGATTCTCTAAAAGAAACAATGCTAGACCTAGGAACTATAGATAACTGTCACAGTCTTCAATTTCTTCCAACTCATATCTTCTTTTGCCTACTTGGGATTTACTCTAACACACTCGGCTGATCTACATGTCCTAGGAGAACATCTTCATTAACTCGGAGTTCACGTTGGCTCAACTTGGCATACAACTGGTTCTCTAATAGAATCTACAATACTAACTCTAAAGCTTGTCATGGTCTTCTTTGGTACTTGAATATACTCATGTGTCATCTATGAGAGCTACTACAACTAATCAAGAAACTTAGGAAAATGTTCTGCTCAGCATCTCTATGAAGGTAACTAATACACTAGTCAAACAAAACGACATAACTCAGAGTTCAAGGTGATCACATCTCGCCCCTAAAGTTGTCTTCGGTACTTCAACTTTTCTCACTTTCAACTGGTAGTAAACAGATCTCAAACTAATCTTCAAATAGACTGAAGCACACACTAACTGACCAACAAATTGCTGACACTCGGAAACGGATACTAATCATTCACTGTCACTTGTTTCGACTGTATGTAATCTGAACACATTCTCATACTGTCACTCTTTCTTCTTCACAAATTTCACTGTAGAACTCTGAGATGATGTACTAGGCCTAAAGAATCTAAGGTCTAACAAGTCTCGAAGTTAATTCTTCAACATTCTCAATTCTTCCGGGGTTCATAAGTTACAGAACAAACAAAACAGAAGCAACCTCGAAAACGGTCTCAATAACAAACTCTTCTCCTCTAACAAGAGGTAAACCGACAATTCTTCCAAACACTTCTAGGAAAAGAAAACACAAACTATTCTAACATTCTGTGGTTTAATCTTCATTCAAAATCAAATCCATCACAATTGCAAAGCAAGCCTGTTGACTAAACTCAACCAATCCTAACCTCCAAAGCTGGATCAACATTCAATAAGGAGTTCACATCCTTACCTACTACTACAGTCTCACAAAAATCTACGACTTCAAGGCAATTCTCTCTCTGTCTCAATGTATATCCTAGCTTTGTGCTCTACAAGCCAAACCATGTCAAAAAGGTACATCGAAACCGTAGGAAGACAATCACTCCACATCTACTAGAAACTAGTAACTCTGAACCACCAACAAACATCTTTTGTACATCTTTCTGATCACTACTATCTCCCAAAAGGCTAGTCACATGTGTCCCTACATCTAAGGTCTCAACAAAGATATCTAATTTCTTACATGCTCACACAAAAGGAGGTATCCGCGGAAATTGCAACTTCACATGTACACAACTGATAGTCTTCGGTCCTCTTATTTTCAGACTGGTTCTTCAACAAAATCTGACTCTTCTAGACTGTTCTTAGAGCATCTCGTAACTTCAAGATTCAATTGTGATCACCCACAAATAGTCATGCTGGACTTGTTCTACCCCTACCAAACAACCTGGAGTCAAAGCTCAAGACTCCCTTCTCGGCTCAACTATATCGGAAGTGGCTTCATCCCTTCCGTTTGCTGGAAGACAACTCAACGTACTCTGAACCAATCACATAAACTGGCTCCCACTCACAGACACTGACCGGTTGTCTTGCATTAAAATCATAGGCCGAACCCCAACGGTCACTAACTAACACTTCTGAATTTCAGATTACTCGCGCGAGACCCATAAACCTGATCTCGCTAAAAGAACTAAGGTACTCGCACCTACCTCTAACACTTAACCAGACATGTTCAAACTTCCATACTTGCTAACGATATACAAAAGCACGGGTTTAGAATCAACTGGAGGAAACAACTTATTACTGTACTAAGGGCTTATCTGTTAAAACATCGACACCACTCTAACTCCCACAAATATGCCTTCACTTCTTCTTACCAACTAATACCAGAATCGATCACATTGTCCCTCATCCACAGGAATCAACCCACATACACACCGTCTCAAACGGACAAATTGTACCTCAATTCCGGTACAACCATACCTCCCTAACTAAGGTGATGGACTCCCTCAACATCGTCCACCCTTTTCAGAAACCACAACCTCCACTTACCGATTCACGGCCCACACACTGCCCTCAACTTACTAAAAGCAACAATCAAACAACAACAACAACAACAATAAATCATACAAGATTGGGTTAGCAAGGCAAGGCTTCCAAGTGGCTCAAGTATGTTTCCCTCACTTAAAATCTCTTTTTTGATGTAATAGTAGCAATGGGACTCTACTAAACATGTTTCAAACAACCCAACACACATACATGCTCAATCAAGCATATAAAAAGGCTTACTTGCTAAACAAGCAAACATATGCGTACAGTCAAACAACATACACTCTCAATCGAACAATCATACATAACAGCATACACGGGTAACGAACAACATGCTTTTAAACAAACAATCAACATACTTGTCATACCAGCAGTCATACTTACAGAGCAAGCAAACACCGTGCATATCAATTTAAAACTTAAACTTACCTCACTTACCTGCCCAAGGTCTCGGAAACCTTAGGCTCTGATACCAACAAATGTAACCCCCTCATCCCGGTCTGGCTGGATGACCGGTCCGAGTGAGCTACATGGGGAAAACCGAGTGAAAACCCCCTAAGGAATTCTCCCTCGGTTAGCAACCCTATTTTTTTCATTTTAAATCTTGTCTAGATGAGAATTTAATCCTATGTGATCATACAGCGGAACAACATTCACGAGGCAAACAAACGAACTCAGCCCAATTTTAAGCTTTAACTACAGGCGGTATCGATACCCTTAAGGGGTGTATCGATACCCCTTGACTAGGTTTAAGCTTTAACTGCAGGCGGTATCGATACCCTTAAGGGGTGTATCGATACCCCCTTGACTAGGTCAATTGGTCAAAGTCAATCTGTAGAGACCGTATCGATACACCCAAGGAGTGTATCGATACCCTCCCCAACGGTTGACTTCCCACGGTCAACGCTAAGATGACGGTATCGATACACCAGAGGCCGGTATCGATACCGAAATGGACAGTAGCTCCAGTGACCTAAATGGTATCGATACACCTGTTGCGTGTAAAATAGTCTATCGCACTACCAGTGCAAGTATACACGACGCAAGTAGTAAAGTGATACTAAGTATCGGATATCGTCTCCACAGGGATTGGGCTAATGACTTCACCTTGAATTACTGCACGAAAGTAAAAGAAACATTTGAGAGTTGTCACGAGAATAATAAAGTAAAGACGTAAATAAAAGGATTGAGTTATCAAGATAGAGAGAATGGGCTGGTATTGAATTGCTCGGTAGTGCAAGTATTGAATTGCTTAGGATCTCCAGTTCTGTCGTCGCTCTGTCGTCGACAGCACCTGTCGCGGCGTCTGTCCGTTGGCTGTCGCGGCAGCAGACACACCAACTCCGTACTTCAAGCTTGGCAAGAATCCCAGATCTGCCTTGGCCTATCCCTAGGTCCAAGTCTGTCGATGATCACGTCTTTGATGATACCTCCCGGCGTGAATCGAAGGATGAACACCGATGTGTATGAATTCTTCTTTAGCCACTTAACCTTGCCCTATCCCTAGGCACAAGATAGTTCAACTATAAACTAGAGAACTCGCTCTTATTTCTTTCGTATACTTAACTCTCCCGATGCTAAGTAAATAGATAACCTCACAATGCTCTCCCGATGCTCTTGCAAGATGTTAAAACCAAAATAAGAGAACTTGAAGTTTATTTTATTGAACTGAAAAATCCTAAAACAAAGAAACCCTTGCAACTACTTTACAAAACAACCCGTAGCCCTAGGGGGAATTTAGAACATGTCGGTGACGGGTGGACGGAAGGGGTTTGGTTTCGGTTATGGGGTCATAGGTTGTACCTCCTAGGTTAAATCTATGCCCTTATATAAGCTTTGGGCTCAAGTCATCTAAGGTAACAAGGATTACAACTTTAATTAAAAGTAAGATTCTAATAAAGACTAAATCTCTAAAGTCTCCTACTTTCCAGCCGCATCCTTGCTTTTAGGAATTTCTTCTCCTTGAGCTTTGGCTTGACATATCTTTCGATCCGGGGCTTGGAAAAATATGTGGCTTTCACACGACAGATGAGCAGATTTTTCTTTATCTATCGAGGTCCACTTTGCTTTTCCTCTTCATAAATCTGTTGTCACCATGCTGTCACGACAGGTCCATACAGCTTCGTCTTCTTCGTCTGCTTGTCCAGTTCAGCTCTCCTGCTTCTCTGCCCTGCGCCTGCCTTCATCGTCTACTATGGCAGATACCTACAACAATAGCCATCTTTCAGTAGAATCCGTGCTTTTAATCCTTTTGTGATGTTTTACTAAAAACTAACCTAAATGCAATGCAATGATGCTTGAATGCAGCAGAAATATGGGTTAAAAAGGGTGTAAATAATAGAACTTTTACACACTTAGCACACCCCCAAACTCAAGTTTTTGCTTGCCCTCAAGCAATGAAGAAAGAAAAAATGAAAATTTTTGTGTTGGCCTTCAAACAGTGAACTGTCCCTTACCCGTCGCTCATTCTCTATGGCGGCAGCAACCTGTCGAAAAAGTTAGGATCTGTCCGGAATCTCCCTATAGCTCTCGTGTAGTGTGTGCATGCTTGTGAACATTTATATGCTAAGACTCTCTTAGTTTCACTAGAATATTCAACTTCTTAACTCGAATTTTTATGCCAAAGTTTATTTTTTTAGAAGGCACATTTTCATGCTTCTTTTTCTTCTATTTTCAAGCTAAATTTTTCTAGAGCCAGTTTCGGGCACCTCTAGTTAGCTTCCTAGAGCCGGTTTCGGGCACCTCTAGGTTTTTGATTTTCTTTTGCTAAACTTCTTTCCTAGAGCCAGTGTTAGGAACCTCTAGGGGCTATTCAAGTTCTAAGCTTCCTATTCTAGTTTGGCTAAAAGAAATCTAAGCAATATAACAGTCACAAAAGTGTTTAAGTTTTCAGAACTATAGAAAGGCTCTAAACTTTTCCTTAACCTGTCCTAAAGATGCTGCCACGACAGAGCCGTCATGACAGGTAAGTTAACTTCACAATTTTAAGCCAACAGTTTTAATTTTCTGATTTTTTTAAGAGAAAATAAATAAATAATAAGACACAACAAATAATAAAGAGATGTGCTAAAGACTCCATTAAAGATGGAGGGTTGCCACCCCCAAACTCAAGGGTTGCATTGCCCTCAATGCAAAATGACATGGAAAATAAAAGAAAGAAAAAAAATACATCATAAAATATAAAGGCAGGCAGCAATAAGAGGAAAAAAATAAAAACTTAAATTTTAGTCGCTGTCCTCGCTGCTGCTGCTCACACGGATCTGCCGGCGACGTCTGGGCTGTGGAGGCGGCTGGGCAGGTGCTGTGGCAGGTTGCTCTACAAGTTGGACGTCAGAACTGCTGCCACTGTCCCAAGAGCTGCTGGTAGTGGTGCTAGCTTTGGGCAGCCTTTTCTTGTCTACCACGTGTTTGATCCTCTTGACCCTCGTGAAGTCACTCTCTAAATTCCTCCGGATAAGAGGGCTGTCATCAGTGGCAGGTCTCTTGGTTCCTCAAGGGGAGGTGTCTGCCGGAGGGCTGCCTGCTGTCGTCGGGGCAGGGGATGGTGTGGAGGCGGCAGAATGTGTATGGGGAGAGACAGGTGGTGTAGGAGTGGGGGAGGGGATATGGAAATAATGGGCGGGGAAGGTGGGGAAGATGACATCCGTATAATGTAAAGTATTAGTAATGAAATTTACCGTTGCATTGGTGAAATCGCGGATGAAAGTCATCAAACCCATTTGCCGCTCCTCGACCCGTAGGATTGCAGCAAGGATAAGTGCCGACTGGTCTGTCGGAGCGGTGGCGGTGGCAACTTTAGGGGCAGGCTCGGTGGTAGGTTCCTCATCCGAGTCTGCATGTGGTGCATTCGGATCGAAGGCGTTGATGGGTGTGGCTGCCACTACCTCCATGAGGCTGGAGATGTTATTGTCGGTCCAGCCATGACCTTGGTGTAGTTTGTCGGAGGGCTCCTCTGGTACAGCAGCACATCGGCAGAGGGCGGTGATGGTGAATGGCAGGCAGAGTCGTAAGTCTAAGCGGAAGGCACAATCGATGATGTTGTCCCTCATGTACCTGCCCACATTGATGGGCCTGTCATGCATAATAGAGTGAATGAGGGCCAGCCGCTGTCGGTTGACTGTCGTGTGGTGGGACGAGGGCAGGATACGCTTTTTGATGAAAGCGTTCCACAGTTTTGCTTCGGGTAGGAGTTGCCCCCTATTGACGGAGTGGGGGTTCTTCTTGCTGGTAGTCCATGTTGTACCAGCCTCTGTCAGCTCCACCATGACAACATCATAGGCAGCAGCATCAAGGGTGTCTAGAAATTGTTGGTGAGCATCATCATCGGGACCAAAGAAGAGGCCGAACATATGATTGATGTTGTTGGCGGTGAAAGGTACTTCCACTCCTCGGACGGTGACAGATGTCGCCGTTTTGCTGTCGATGGCCTCGTAAAACTCCCGGACCAAAGTATCATTTAACTCTGCCGGCTGTTCGGCAAAGTCCTCCCATAATTGTGTCGTGATGGCCTTCACAATGAACGGCCGGAGTCCCATATGTGGAGCATTTCTGTTGTAAATGAAGCCACGCTCCTCCCATAGTTCCTTGTTGGCGAAGGGTGACGCTGCTGCTGAAGAAGAAGCGGCAGCAGCGTTACGACGGGTTTGTCTCGACGACATTTTGGTTGCAAGGGCTGTGAAAGAGAGAAAACAAATAAAACTAGAGGAGAAAACAAGAGAGAAAAAATCAGAAGTGATGAAAAATGAAAGGGAAAACGGGGTTATATAGCTGTTGGGTATCTGCCCATTTATTGCCGCAACGGCAGGCGGGAATAACGGGGCGGCAGATTGGATGTAGCGTGTCTGACGCGTCTGACACGCAATTATGCGTCTACCGCACGCATCTGCGTCTGCAATGTCAGTCTGTTGCCAGCCTGTCAAGTCCGTCTGCGGCGGCAGCCGAAACGACAGGTTACCATAAATGGGCTTTATTGGGCTGATGGATGGGCGGTGGGCTTGGGCCACTTCTTCTTTTCCTTCTTGACTCCTTTAATTCCTAAAAACTGAAATTATAAAAACAAAACATTATTTAAATAAAATAAACCTAATTCCTAATAAATAAATAATAATAATAAAAATAAAAATAAAACTTAGGTTAAATTAGGGGTGCCTTGTGGGGCATCTCCTAAAGTAACCACTTCCTGAATTCCTGGGGCTTCAGTCCCCTGATAGTGCTTGAGGCGCTGTCCATTGACTTTGAATTGGTGCCCGTCTTTTAATGATTGAATTGTGATGGCACCATGGGGAAAAACTTGAACTACTTGAAACGGGCCAGACCATCTAGACTTTAGCTTTCCTGGGAAGAGTTTAAGTCTAGAATTAAATAACAACACAAGCTGCCCTGGGCAGAACTGTCGTGGCAGCAGTTTCTTGTCGTGCCACTTTTTAGTCTTTTCCTTGTAAATCCTTGCGTTGTCGTAGGCCATTGTCCGTAATTCTTCAATCTCGTTCAGATCTAATAACCTTTTCTGGTCGGCCTTGTCCAAGTCCATGTTCACTGCCTTGATTGCCCAATATGCCTTGTGCTCGATCTCGACAGGCAAGTGACAGGTTTTCCCATAAATCAGTCGGTATGGAGACATGCCCAATGGAGTTTTGAATGTTGTCCTATATGCCATAACGCATCATTCAGAAGTAGAGACCAATCTTTCCTAGTTGGTTTAACCATCTTTTCAAGAATGTTCTTTACTTCCCTATTGGATATCTCAGCCTGTCCATTGGTCTGTGGGTGGTATGTTGTCGCGATCCTGTGCTTGACACCATATTTCTTTAAGGCGGCAGCAATTACCCTATTATCAAAATGTCTCCCTTCATCACTGATAATCGCCCTAGGGATGCCAAATCTAGAAAAAATGTTTTTGTGCAAAAACTTTTGGACCGTTTTGGCATCATTCTTTTGAGTTGCGATTGCTTCTACCCACTTGGAGACATAATCCACTGCTAAGAGGATGTACAAATTTCCACATGAAGATGGGAATGGTCCCATAAAATCAATCCCCCAAACGTCGAAGATCTCGACTTCTAGAATATTCTGCAGTGGCATCTCGTTTCTCCTTGAGATGTTACCTGTCCGCTGGCACCTGTCACAGTTTTTGTAAAATTCCTGTGCATCTTTATATAATGTCGGCCAGTAGAACCCTGACTGCAGCACCTTGGCAGCAGTTTTATTGCCTCCTAAGTGACCTCCATATTGTGAAGCATGACAGTGATGGAGAATGTCTTCTTGTTCTTCTTGTGGTACACACCTTCTTATAACCTGATCTGCGCATATTTTGAAAAGAAGAGGTTCGTCCCAATAATAATGCTTAACATCATTTTGGAACCTCTTCCTGGCTTGATAATTAAGATCAGTAGGTAATATTCCGCTAACTATAAAATTAACGAAATCAGCATACCAGGGAAGGTTAGAAGACTTACCTGCCGCCATGGCTGTCGCGACAGCTATTACGGCAGCAAAGAGCTGCTCATCTGGGAAGGTCTCCAGTATGTGTGTCTCATCTAACGGTAGACTCTGTCCCGTCTCCAACCTCGACAAGTGGTCTGCCACCTGATTTTCTGTCCCCTTTTTGTCCTTGATCTCAAGGTCGAACTCTTGTAATAGCAAGATCCATCGTATCAACCTAGGCTTTGCATCCTTCTTTGCAAATAAATACTTGAGGGCAGAATGGTCGGTGTGTATTATAACCTTCGTTCCAAGTATGTAAGAACGAAACTTATCGATTGAGAACACCACAGCTAACAGCTCCTTTTCTGTGGTGGTGTAATTCACTTGGGCGTCATTTAACGTCTTGCTGGCATAGTATATGACGTGAAACAGCTTATCTCTGCGCTGCCCAAGTGCTGCCCCGACAGCATAGTCACTAGCATCACACATGATCTCAAATGGCTGTGTCCAGTCTGGTGGCTGTACTATGGGGGCTGTCACCAACTTTTCCTTCAGAACCTTGAATGCTTCAGTACATTCCTCATTAAAGTCAAAGGGTCGGTTCTGTTCTAAGAGATGGCATAGGGGCTTTGTGATTTTTGAGAAATTTGCAATGAATCTCCTATAAAAACCAGCATGCCCTAAAAAACTCCTAATGCCCTCGACTGTGGTTGGCGGCGGCAGTTTCTCTATGACTTCAATTTTTGCCCTGTCGACTTCTATCCCACGGCATCTAATCTTATAGCCTAGGACTATTCCTTCATCTACCATAAAATGGCATTTTTCTCAATTGAGAACAAGATTAGCTTTTTCACATCTTTCGAGTACCTTTTGAAGGTTGCCGAGGCAGCTCTCAAAATCGTCTCCAAAGACGGAAAAATCATCCATGAAGATCTCAAGGAAGTCCTCTACCATGTCGGAGAATATTGCCATCATGCACCTTTGGAAGGTGGCAGGTGCGTTACAGAGGCCGAACGACATCCTCCTAAATGCGTATGTTCCGTAGGGGCATGTGAAAGTCGTTTTCTCTTGATCCTTCGGTGCAATAGCAATTTGGTTATAACCTGAATAACCATCAAGAAAACAATAATAAGATTTACCCGCTAATCTATCGAGCATTTGATCAATAAAGGGTAAAGGAAAGTGGTCCTTTCGGGTAGCTTTGTTAAGCTTCCGATAGTCCATACAAACCCTCCAACCGGTCACAGTCTTGGTTGGGATTAACTCATTGTTTTTGTTGGTTATCACGGTCATGCCTCCTTTCTTGGGAACACATTGCACCGGGCTTACCCATTTGCTGTCGGAGATGGCGTAAATAATACCAGCATCTAACCATTTGATTATCTCTTTACGCACTACCTCCTTCATTGCAAGGTTTAACCGCCTTTGGGCATCAATAGTCGGCTTATGATCTTCCTCTAGGAGGATTTTGTGCATGCATATTGCCGGACTAATGCCCTGAATGTCTGCTATCGTCCATCCTATCGCCCTCTTGTACTGCCTTAACATGTCGATCAGTTGTCGTTCCTGTTCCTGCGGCAGCTTAGCAGAGATGATTACGGGCAGTGTGTCATCACAACCAAGATAAGCATATTTAAGCTGCCCTGGCAGGGGCTTAAGTTCTAAGACATGTGGTTCAATAGTAGAGGGCTTTTGGATTAAATGGTTATCCGAAGTGTAATTCAAGGGTTCGAATAACTTACCTGGACGATGGTCTAACCAGTTTACCTCCTCATGACCTTCAGTATCAGATGTATCGGATTCAGAGGAGTCGCTGTCGTCGGTGCTATCGTCATCGCTGTCGTCGTCACTGTCGTGACAGGCCTTTAAGTGGCTGTCACAGCAGTGACCAAATTTTATATCACGGCAGCCCGACCTGATGCAGGGGTAATCAAAGGTCACCTCAATGATGGCTTTGCATTCCTCGTCCACATCGGCATGTTTCATTGCTTGGAGAACATTCAACTTAATTTCTTGATCGTTCACGCGCATGGTGAGTTCTCCTTTATCCACATCAATCAATGATCTTCCCGTGGCTAAGAAGGGTCGCCCAAGGATGACTGGTGCGTTCTCATCTGCCTCACAATCTAAAATAAGAAAGTCAGCAGGAAAAATAAGCTTATCCACTCTTACCAGAATATCTTCAATTTTTCCCTCGGGGTGAACGTAAGAGCGGTCGGCTAGCTGTAGGGTTACTGTCGTGGGCCGCGCCTTGCCGATACCTAGTTTCTGAAAAATAGATTTGGGCATTAGATTAACACTAGCTCCAAGATCACAAAGTGCCTTACCCACAAATTTGTCGCCGATTACACAAGGTATGATGAAGCTCCCTGGATCCTTCTTTTTCTGGGGTGGTTGTCGATGAAGAATACTCATGCAACCTTCTTGCATCCTTACCGTTTCAAATTCCCCAAGTTTAGATTTTTTCGACATAACATCCTTGAGAAATTTAGCATAACCGGGCATCTCCCTAACAGCATCTAACAACGGAATATTAATATGAACCTGTTTAAAAATATCATAAATCTTTTTAAGTTGAGATTCATGCTTAGCTTGCTGTATCCGTTGGGGGAAGGGTGGTGGGGGACGATAATCAGCAATGCGTCCTTCCCACTGCATGCGAATCTGAGGACGATAATCTTCTTTTTTCTCCTCTGTCGCTTCTGCTGTCGTGACAGGCTCATCGACAGCAGTATGTTTTTCACCTGTCGGGGCAGCTTCCTCGGCAGGTTTATCCAAGGCAGGTTCCTTTTCTGTATTAGCTTCTTTTTCCGGCCCTGATAGTTTCTTCCCACTCCTAGTAGTAATCACCTTACATTACTCATGTGGGGGTGGTCTAGCATTTTCAGTATTGCTAGGGAAACCTCCATTCTGCCTTGGTTTAATATGTTGCGACACCTGACCCATTTGTGTCTCCGGAGACTTCAATGTAACTTCATGGTTTGTCATCCTCATCTCGGTTTTATCTATAAAATTTTCCGTCTTCTTGACAAACTGATTTATATTCTCCATATACGTACCAGTCTGAGACATAAAAGTAGCCAGAGTCTGTTCCAATACACTACTCGTGGCAGGTGGTGGCTGCTGTTGCTGCTGCGGCGGCAGGTTCTGCGGCTGCAGTTGCTGTCGCGTCAACAATCTAGGACCCCCCTGATTCTGATGATGTGCTTGAGGATTCAGGGCATTGTTAGGGTTACTCTAGGAAAATTTGGGATCCTTCCTCCAATTAGGGTTGTAGTTGTTGGAATTGTAGTTTGGCTTATAATTTCCAACATATTTTCCCTCTTCTATATTTATAGGGCACTCATCCCTACTATGATTTCCCTCACAAGTAGCACAAACTTCCTCGACAGCAAATCCTCGTAAGTCCTCTTCATTCAATAAGTGTTTCATGGCTTTAGTGAGGAATGCTACCTGTGATTTCATAGTGCTGTCGGCCTCATAGTCCTTGACAGCAAGTACCCGTTTACCCCCTCTTCTAGCTGTCGGAAACTGCTCCTCATTCTTGGCTAGATTTTTCAGAACTTGCAATGCCTCGTCCGGATCTTTATCCAATAATAGTCCATTTGCTGCAGAATCAATCCGAATGCGAGTTTGTAAGTTAGCAGCATTATAGAACTTAGTTACCTGATTCCAGACAGGGAATCCATGCATTGGGCAGTTCCGTAGAAGAGTAGTAAATCTGTCCCAGGCCTCGTGCATCGGCTCGTCATCTTCCTGTTGAAAAGTAGCAATTTCGTTACGTAATCGCTCAGATAAATGCGAAGGATTAAAACGAGATAAAAATTCACGAGTTAGATCTGCCCAAGTCATAATGGAACCCGGTGTAAGTTTATTCCACCAAGTTTTAGCTCTGTCCCTCAATGAATGGGGGAATAACCGAAGCCTCAGTATCTCCGGACTAACTCCTGGTAGTCTAAACGAACCACAGATCTCCTGGAACGTTTTGAGATGCTCCCTAGCATCTTCTGTCGCAGAACCACTGAACTGTCCGGCGTTGTTGATCATACTAAACATGACAGGTTTAAGCTCAAAGTTGTCAACATCAATATCAGGCAGCGTGGTCTCCAGCTCTACATGATCGTTCAGCATGTAGTCACGACATGACCGTCGTCTATCTGCCCCAGGCGGGTCGACGACAGGTGGGTTATTATCGCCAAGGGGTGGTATGAAACCACCAGCAGGTTGGTTATGGCCCATCTTCTCTAGCTGTTCTTCGAGATATTCGTTTCTGTCTAAAAGTCGGCGAAGTTGTTTCTTGAGACTGAAAGAACGTTCGATTTCTGGATCTAATGGATACTCAGGCTCTTCACCTCTTTTAGATCTGCGCATAAACAAGAAAACCTCGTGAAAAGCAAGAGTTGAAAACACAAAAGAAAAATTAAAGAAAAACTAAAAAATAAGAACGAAAATAAAAATAAAAGCAAAAAGTGCAATAAAAGAAAGATGTAGTTATGTTGTCAATCCCCGACAACGGCGCCAAAAACTTGTTGCGTGTAAAATAGTCTATCGCAATGGTAGTGCAAGTGTACACGACGCAAGTAGTAAAGTGATACTAAGTATCGGATATCGTCTCCACAGGGATTGGGCTAATGACTTCACCTTAAATTACTGCACGAAAGTAAAAGAAATATTTGAGAGTTGTCACGAGAATAATAAAGTAAAGACGTAAATAAAAGGATTGAGTTATCAAGATAGAGAGAATGGGCTGGTATTGAATTGCTCGGTAGTGCAGGTATTGAATTGCTTAGGATCTCCAGTTCTGTCGTCGCTCCGTCGTCGACAGCACCTGTCGCGGCGTCTGTCCGTTGGCTGTCGCGGCAGCAGACACACCAACTCCGTACTTCAAGCTTGGCAAGAATCCCAGATCTGCCTTGGCCTATCCCTAGGTCCAAGTCTGTCGATGATCACGTCTTTGATGATACCTCCCGGCGTGAATCGAAGGATGAACACCGATGTGTATGAATTCTTCTTTAGCCACTTAACCTTGCCCTATCCCTAGGCACAAGATAGTTCAACTATAAACTAGAGAACTCGCTCTTATTTCTTTCGTATACTTAACTCTCCCGATGCTAAGTAAATAGATAACCTCACAATGCTCTCCCGATGCTCTTGCAAGATGTTAAAACCAAAATAAGAGAACTTGAAGTTTATTTTATTGAACTGAAAAATCCTAAAACAAAGAAACCCTTGCAACTACTTTACAAAACAACCCGTAGCCCTAGGGGGAATTTAGAACATGTCGGTGACGGGTGGACGGCAGGGGTTTGGTTTCGGTTATGGGGTCATAGGTTGTACCTCCTAGGTTAAATCTATGCCCTTATATAAGCTTTGGGCTCAAGTCATCTAAGGTAACAAGGATTACAACTTTAATTAAAAGTAAGATTCTAATAAAGACTAAATCTCTAAAGTCTCCTACTTTCCAGCCGCATCCTTGCTTTTAGGAATTTCTTCTCCTTGAGCTTTGGCTTGACATATCTTTCGATCCGGGGCTTGGAAAAATATGTGGCTTTCACACGACAAACAAGCAGATTTTTCTCTATCTATCGAGGTCCACTTTGCTTTTCCTCTTCATAAATCTGCTGTCACCATGCTGTCACGACAGGTCCATGATAGCTTCGTCTTCTTCGTCTGCTTGTCCAGTTCAGCTCTCCTGCTTCTCTGCCCTGCGCCTGCCTTCATCGTCTACTATGGCAGATACCTGCAACAATAGCCATCTTTCAGTAGAATCCGTGCTTTTAATCCTTTTGTGATGTTTTACTAAAAACTAACCTAAATGCAATGCAATGATGCTTGAATGCAGCAGAAATATGGGTTAAAAGGGTGTAAATAATAGAACTTTTACACACTCAACAACACCCCTCAAGTGTATCGATACACGAGGCCTGAAACAAGAAGGTGGTATCGATACCGTACCAACCGTATCGATACCCCTGCTACGAACTTGCAGGTTTGAGCTGATTTAAGGCACAAGGAGGCCCTTAAATCCCTCTAAAACCCCAACCAACACACTAACATCAATCCTAAGGCAAATCAAACATAAAAGCATGCTTTAACTTGAAATCAAAGGCACAATCCAACACAAGATGATACACAAACCATACAAGCAACATAAGCTTTCAAGCATGGCATTTCAACAAAAGTCATATCAACATTTAAGGTCATACAAGGAACTCAAAGCCATGAAGGCACAAGATAAGCATATAAGAGGTTTACACTATAACAAGGCAACCTAAACATCTAAAGACATGCCACCAAACACAAGCATACATCATAGCGTAACATGTTTTACAAACCAAGGCCAAATCAAATCATCAACATACACCCAAACTCAAACAACAATACATATCCCATTGCTTAACTATTACATTCTATCACTTAAAATTCATACATTGAGCTCACCAAAGCAACACTTGGAGACCTTTCCTTGCCCTTTCCACCCACAAGCTATTTATCTGCATTGTCGAACAAAAGAGAGCGTAAGCATAAAAGCTTAGTGAGGGTAAGCTCGTAAAACAAACCTCAACAATGCAGGGTCCAAGCACGAGCTACAACCAAGATAAAATGCATGATCTTACCTCCAATCCACACGAGCCATAATTATAAATGATGCATGAACATATATTCAATATCATGTCATGCTCAACATGTTTAAATCCACAACATATGAAATCACATATATTAAACCATGTTAGCAACACATCCCCAATCACATTGGCTCACAATTAATCACATATTGGCAACATAAGCCACAATCCGTATTGGCACCTAGCTATGACTCGAATACGCGGATAACTGTTGGAACTCACATCCAACAACTCTACCATTACCTGACGGTGGGATTACACTCATCACCGTTCACGCGGAGGGGATTCCACTCATTCTCACGCCTCATTTCACGCGGAGGGGATTCCACTCATCCTCACGCCCCGTCGATGGGATTCCACTCATCATCGACTAATATAAATACAAATTTCCGGGCGTACCCGTACTCCTCCTTGGTGACTCAACGCTACCAAGGCCACGCGCGAATTTAGACTCATGTGTGCACACTAACATCCTAATGATCGATCATTTGTACCCAAGCATACTAGTGCCAATACTACACATTTCAATAATCTTTCACAATATCATTTCATAATAACTTCCGTGCTTAGCACGTACTCACTGTCATGCACAAACCACATTTCCGTGCCTAGCATGTACTCACCATGATCCTCGGATCATACCATCACCTCATAATATCATTTCACACGTCAACACCACACGTACATCATTAACAACCATATCACATCATAATTTACATATGTGTATAACCGTATCATATCTACCCTCAACATGCATATAACAATGCATCAAACATGCCTCAACATACACGTATACAACATATACATAATCAACACCATCACAATTTAGCACGAGGCATATACAACCATTAAAGAGTGCAACCAAAGTCTCTAATCAAAGTTTGGGATTAGGCTACCACTCTAAACCCAACTCTAGGTGGGTTTACCAAGCCCATCCTAGGTTCACATGCTTGAACCAAATACTCAAAACCATTTTAAAAATATTTAACCACTCACCTCTACCTCCAAGCTCATCTACCAAGCAACCATGGTCTTCAATTTCCGGATTTGTTCCCAAGGCCTCACCAACACAAATTCCCACTTCTAAACAACCTCAAGCACAATTCAAACAATTTCAAATCAGCCCAACTTCAAAAGACCAACCCGGAATACAATTCAATCACAATTTACAATGTTGCAAGCCATGACCAAACCCCCATACTTTTCAATTTCGGACAGCCCACATACCCCTTCCAAAATCCATGTTTCCAACACCCATTACACACACAAACGATCCCAAATCAACCCCCAACCATAGCACTACCAATAGCCTATCAATTCTCACTTAAAACAACCCCCAAAACTCACCCAAAACCCTTCAAAAAAACCCATTTATACCCAAATTCGGGATTCAACATAAAACTATGTAAAAATTAACTATGTTGGACCTTATGGGTAGTAAACAACATATATAACTTCAACAAATCAAAAACTCAAATTAAAGACATTAAAGTTTGCATTTTTAACCTAAAACCCCAAAACCCTAAATTTCAAAATCCATGAGCTTTATGAAAATTAAAGGTACCATCTTAAAGAGGAAGAGGAGAACAAGTTAGAAACGGTTTTACCTTTCAAAAATCACCAACAAAGAGCATGGGGATGAAGGAATGGAGATTTGGAGAGGGAGGGGGTTTTTGGCGTGAAGGAGAGGAAAGAAGAAGATGAAGATAGGAATTAAAGTGGTCTTTTAAATTAAAGGGGTTTTAAAAATAGGAGACCCTTTAATTACACATTTGCCATTAATGAGATGACATATCTCATCCATGTTTAAAATCCATGAAATTGATTCCAAAACAACTTAAGTCCAACATAAAATAATTCGTTTTGAAAATAGGAAGCCCAAATATTAATTTATTATTTTAATTATATAAACCGAAACCCGAAACAATATTTTAATATTATTTTCTCCCGGCCCCCAAACCCGGGTGTTACAATTCATAAAGATTAAAAAAATATGAAGGACCCATTCATAAAAGTTAAAAAAAATTAAAATTAAATATGTGGGTTTTATAAAGATGATATCTAGTGAATTTAAGTTTTTTAAATTTAATTTTAATCGTTAAATTCAAAATTGATATGTGTGTAACAACATACAAACAACAAAGAAATTAAAGGTTCAAATACGATGAATCTAATTGCTTTGTCCAACTCATTAGATGCCTCTGGAAAGGAACATCAAAATATAGTATACAAATTTGAAAGAGTTTTCAGTAAATTCATGTATTTTCTAAAATAATAATGTCCTTAAAAAATATAGTTTAATGATTATTTTGTAATAATTGAAACTTTAGTGCCCAAATTGAAAATTAAGAACAGAATTGGTATAAATATTGGTATCTCGTACTAAGGGGGTAAGGATTCGTATCCCGTACATAAATAAATGTTGGAGATTGTGCTCTTTCACATAAAAAAACATTTTAATTCTAAAACATAAAAATATAAAAAATATATATTTAAAAAAACACTCAATTTTTAAAACGTAATAGAAATAATTTACAATTAAATAAATATAATCTATTTCCTACGGGTCCTTGGTAACACCTGCCGGTGGAAGGATGATGTTTGATCGTACCGCTCCGGGGGTCGAACTTGTCTTCGTTGTTGAATCGAAGTCTGCTCATTCGGAGTCTGCTCATCGTTGTCACATTGGTCACCCATCATTTGCATAGAAGGTGGAGTACTATACATGCCTTGCAAATCTAATGGCGAGCTACTGATCGTGGTAGTCGACAACAAGGATGTCATAGTACCAACAATCATACCTTCCCCATAGAAGGGTGTTTGAGGATACTAAAATTGTGGAATGTATCTTTCATCATCGTTGTAAGAAGGCTGGTAAGATGAGCTTTCTCCAAACCGTGGTTGAGATTGGTCCGAAGAATACAAACTTGTTGAACCCTCCAAGTTTGGTTGATGAGAGCTCTGACCAAATGCGTACGATAGTTGTACGCGTCTTGAGCACCGTAGATCTTGAAGCCATTAATTTCCCTCTTCAAGAGGTACTATGAACGGTTTTTCATTTGATGAAAACCACGAATAGTACTCTGAATTAAAGTCAAAATCATCGGCTTGAATTGAACTCAAGTTGGCATCCCAATGCCTCCGTCTTTCCCGCCACAATTGGTTGAACTCCGCTTGTTTCGCGGTCCAATTTTCGTTGAATCGACCTCTATGAACAGTATGAATTTGTTGAGGTAGAGCTCTACGAATGGGTTGATGGTAGTTAAACTGCCGCAACATTCTGTCACTGCAATGAAACTCAACAATAGAAAAATGTATCAAAGGCACAATCGCACCCCAGATTGATGACATTTGCCGATAATTTAACAGTATATAGTCCCAGATCGTGTTAGTCACGTACGGCTGCCAAAAGAACTGTAAAACACAATTATTAATATGCATACACAAACAAACAAACAAACGTGTTACTTTAATAAATTACAAAGCCAAAATAAAAGCCAAAAAATAAAATTATGATACATGATATTTCCATATTATTTGAATTTTTAGTCTTATTTCTCTGAAAGTGTTGTGCACCACACTCACATTTGTCATCCTATGTCTCCATCTGCCAAGATTTAAAACATATATTTCTAAGTCTTTGCAGAAAAAAATTTAATCAATAAATTAATATACAACTGTAATCACAATATTAGTACCTTCCAGCAAGCGGAAACTCTATCGGTACTTCTACAATTGGCGTTAGATAAGGCAGTCTATACCATGCCCAAGACTGCAATAAGATTTGGCACCCACCCATATCTGTTAACTTTCTCGAACCATACATTATTGAAACTCTGCACATTTCATGGTACAAGAATGCCAATATTGCAGATCCCCAACTGTATGTAGAAGTTGTGTCAAAATTTTCCAAGAACGGCAGATACTGAGTGTGAATCATATTACCAGATGTATCTAGCATCAATACCCCGCCAATAAGTTGGAGTATATACGCTCGAGTTGCACACTCAAGTTCTCGGTCATCAGATTCATCTGTTAAAATAAATTCTCGTTGCAACCAAGGAATCTTGATACGAAGACCATCCACACAATCTGGAGGAGAAATTTTATCCAGATACTGCAAACAAAGGTCACCTGCTATACGACTATTCTATCTAACCACATGCTTCCCATTTGTTGGAACACCAAGTTGTAGTGCTACATCCTCTAGAGTTATTGTGCATTCACCAAATAGAAAATGAAACGTGTGTGTCTCTGGTCTCCACCGTTCAATCAATGTCGTAATCAATCCAGGGATAATTTTAAATCCACGGAGAAATGAAGCATTATAAAAACCTGAACGCTGCAGAAAATAAGTTATGCGTTCATCAGCTTCCTTAATCTTCAGTCCTCGACGCCGGATAGTATGCTTCACACCCTATAAATATAATAAAAATCGTAAATAAAGAATTTTTAAATCATAAATTATAGTAGTAAATAAAAAAAATTCACGATCCTAACTTACCCCCTCTTCGTGAATATGAGAGGAAATGTGCTCGTGGTCACGGTACAGCAAAACTGTTTCGGAATCCATTCGAATATAAAAATCAGACATTATGATTTCTGCTAAAACTCTGTAATTTCAACAACAAAAATTTTCTCTTCTCCCTTCTCAAGTGGCAAAAATAGACACCATCTATCGAATATTTATAGGGGTAGGAACAAAAAAAAGGTTCAATTATTTTATTATCACGTGGGCTGCCATGCATGGCATGCATGCAGCCGTGTCAGAGTGCATGTGACCACGCCATGTCCTTATGGCGAGGTCACTGTGAGTTCACGGTGTGGCAGAGTTTAGGGATAGACTGCGTTAGAGGAGCAAGCTTGCGGCAGGGAGGGTATGTGACCACGCCATAAGCACATGGCGTGGTCGGCTTTAT
Source organism: Hibiscus tridactylites (assembly GCA_958450335.1). NCBI lineage: Eukaryota > Viridiplantae > Streptophyta > Magnoliopsida > Malvales > Malvaceae > Hibiscus > Hibiscus tridactylites. The sequence continues at coordinate 83,978,872 of OY288275.1, read as the reverse complement.
TCACGTGGGTGGGGTTGGGGTTGGCATGCATGGCTCATGCAGGGTAGGGTAGGGACAGTGGGCAGTGGATAGGGGCATTTGATTCGAATATTTAAAATAAATTTGTTTGATTAAAAAATGAATTTTGTATTTAAATTTGAAATTCGTGATTCGAATAATCACGAATTTATTAAAATAAATTTAAATGCGACTAAAATATAAAAAAATTTATATTAACTAAACCCTAAAACCTTAAACCAAATCATAAACATTATGGACAAGGAGCAGCTTTATTAACCTAAAATCACGAATATTTGATTCGAATAAAATATATAAATTTGTTCGATTAAAAAATAAAAAAAATGAATTCTATATTTAAATTTGAAATTCGTGATTCGAATAATCACGAATTTATTAAAATAAATTTAAATGCGACTAAAATATAAAAAATTTATATTAACTAAACCCTAAAACCCTAAACCAAATCATAAACATTATGGACAAGTAGCAGCTTTATTCACCTAAAATCACGAATATTTGATTCGAATAAAATATATAAATTTGTTCGATTAAAAAATAAAAAAATGAATTCTATATTTAAATTTGAAATTCGTGATTCGAATAATCACGAATTTATTAAAATAAATTTAAATGCGACTAAAATATAAAAAAAATTATATTAACTAAACCCTAAAACCCCAAACCAAATCATAAACATTATGGACAAGAAGCAGCTTTATTCACCTAAAATCACGAATATTTGATTCGAATAAAATATATAAATTTGTTCGATTAAAAAATAAAAAAAATAAATTCTATATTTAAATTTGAAATTCGTGATTCGAATAATCACAAATTTATTAAAATAAATTTAAATGCGACTAAAATATAAAAAAATTATATTAACTAAACCCTAAAACCCTAAACCAAATCATAAACATTATGGACAAAGAGCATCTTTATTCACCTAAAATCACGAATATTTGATTCGAATAAAATATATAAATTTACTCGATTATAAAATAAAAAAATGAATTCTATATTTAAATTTGAAATTCGTGATTCGAATAATCACGAATTTATTAAAATAAATTTAATTGCGACTAAAATATAAAAAAAATTATATTAACTAAACCCTAAAACCCTAAACCAAATCATAAACATTATGGACAAGGAGCAGCTTTATTCACCTAAAATCATGAATATTTGATTCGAATAAAATATATAAATTTGTTCGATTAAAAAATAGAAAAACGAATTCTATATTTAAATTTGAAATTCGTGATTCGAATAATCATGAATTTATTAAAATAAATTTAATTGCGACTAAAATAAAAAAAATTATTAAAATATATTTGTTGATTCGAATAATCACGAATTTATTAAATTACATTTGATACATTAAAACTCTGTAATAGTAATGTACGACTAAAATATAAAAAAAATTAAAATTCATCAGTAATAATTTGAACCCCTAGACTAACCTACTCTAAAACATAAATGATGTCTCATGCATGACATGCATGCAGGCTGATGGTCAGGTTAAAAAAGTGATCTCGCCATGTCCTTATGGCGAGGTTGCGTTGAGATTTTTTTCATCTATATATTTAGTTTTGCCACTTGAGAAGGGAGAAGAGAGAAGATAAAATTTTTTATATTGAAAATTTGAGAGAGTTAACCACAGTTGTTGGAGCATATTGTTTTGTTCGATTACTTCAAATTTTTCAGAGAATGAGTTCATCAACAAATTGTGACACCGAACCCTTAGTCGGTCGTTTTGGCGAATCCCTTGCAGACTTTAGTGATGATGAAGAAAATATTGTTCATATGGAAGATGACGACGTACGGTTACTCGACAGAGATGATGTTGAGGCTATTATGGCAGATGTGTCAATGGGCAACGATATTGATGTTGAATATGATGTTTGGGCCGCGGCTGTTGCTAAGCTCGGGTTGAGAAATAACCAGCCAGCTTGGGGTTATGTTCAACCGGAGCTCGAACAAGCGCAACCAGTTTATCCAGCATATAAAGCTCCAGCAGCTCGTATGTATGAGGTTGACTATTCTGCAATGCACGATGTTGAACATAAAGCTCATGTGTTTGGTTCTTCATCGCATTATGAGTTTGGAGAATTGGTATTGAGAGCTGAATTTGACACAAAAAAGCTGCCCAGTTGGCAATTCAAGAGTACTGCGTCAAACGCCATACATCATGTCTTGTTAATGAGTCCAATCAAAGTACCTATTGTGTAAAGTGTATAAATTGGAAGAGCAATTGTCCTTAGTGAGTAAGAGCTTCATACAAGAAGAGGACTGACAACTGGGTGGTGACACGGTTCATTAATGAGCACACTTGTTCGAATAGAGTTTTATCCCAAAGTCACATTAATTTAAACTCTGATCTAATTTGTGCTTACACTAGGGGATTGGTGGAACATGACCCAAGAGTTTCGATTGCAGTCTTAGTGGCATCAATCCGGGGTCAACTTGGATATAGTCCATCTTACTACAAGGCGTGGATGGCAAAGCAGAAGGCGATGGCGCAAGTGTATGGTGATTGGGATACATCATATAATGAGCTACCAGCTCTTTTACAAGCAATGCAAATATTCATCCCAGGAACCCAAGTGGAATACGAAACAAAGGTTGCGGTCAACGCACAAGGCGAAATACTCCGTGGTAAAAGAATATTCAGTAAGTTGTTTTGGGCGTTCAATGCGTGCATCGAAGGGTTCCCATTCTGTAAACACATGATTCAAGTGGATGGTACTTGGCTATATGGAAAGTACGGTCATATATTACTCGTGGCCGTTGCACAAGATGGAGACAGTAATATATTTCCAATTGCCTTTGCCATTGTTGAAAAAGAAGACGCGAAAGGATGAGAATTCTTTTTGAAGCATCTACGCAACCATGTAGTGAAGGAAGATGAGATTTGCATGATTTCTGATAGGGAGATTACGTTGTTATCAGTAATTGACAGAGATAACAGTTTATGGAAGCCTCCACATGCATATTCAGCCTATTGTATCCAGCATATTGCGTCAAATGCGAAGACACATTTCGAAACAATCAAACCCGAAGAGAGATTTTTGGCGCGGGTAAGTTCTTATTTGTTGTTTATAAAAAAAATAGTTAACGTAAATCTTTTAAAATGATCATGTTGACTTATTTAATTTATTTTTAATAGGGTACGAACTAGTTCAACCAAAATTTGTCTCGAGGATAAATATGTTGAAGCGGTATGGTCCGGATGTTTTTGATTTTGTAAATGACATACCCAGAGAAAGATGGGCACAAGCATATGATGAAGGTCGACGTTATGGCCATATGACAACGAACCTTGCAGAGGCTATAAATGCAGTGCTTAAAGGAACATGCCATCTCCCAATTGCAAGCACTGTGTGGGAAACTTATTTCAGATTGGGTAAAGTGTGGTCCGACAAAGGCCAGGAAGTGAACGCCCGGATAAACAACGAGTTCAGTTGGTCTGAAACCCTACAAAATAAAATGCTCGAACTTCAAGCCAAAGCCACACCTCTATGAGAGTCAGAACATTCGACCCACATGGTTATCAATTTACGGTCGAAGCTAAGGTCCGAGGTTAGAACAAAATGTACATTGTAAACCTTGCTCAGAGATGGTGTGATTGTGGTGCATTCCAAGCATTTAGATACCCCTGCTCTCACGCACACGCCGCATGCTTGCATTTTCGTCTCGACCCTTACGAATTTGCAGATCAATGTTATAAGCTGGAGAATATTGCAAATATTTACATAAATCAGTTTAACACGATCCCGGACAAAGACTATTGGCCGGTAGAGTCAATATACGAAGAATGGCTACCAAATTCAAAGCTTCGTAAAAAGTTGAAGGGTCGACCGACGTCCACTCGAATTCATACGAATATGGATGATGCGGAGCATAATAGAGAGGGGAGAGTTCTAGTTAAGCATTGTACTCTTTGTAGGGCACCGGGTCATAATAGAACCAAATGTCTGAACAAACACAATCTTTCAAACTATCATGTCGGACCATCAAACTAATGTAATTTGTAATTTATGTTAATGCAAGTACTTTTTTTATCTCCTTCAATTTTGCAATTTGTGTTTACGTAATTTATTTTACAGAAAAATAAATATTTGAATATTCAAACTAAGCCTTCCTTTTTTACAGTTATTAATTGAACTAAAATAATTAATTAACATTTACTTTTTTACAGTTCATATTCGAACTAATGAAAAAATATTCGAACTATTGACTGGTATTTAAATTGAATCGATTTAAACAATTAATTCAATTCAATTCCTATCTAAATAATTTTTAAAAGATTTTTTTTAAAATTTTGAAACACATGAAATAAAAAAAATCAAAACCTAAAAAAATTCAAATTTTATCCTCAAAATACCCCGACAAATATTAATCATCATCTTTGTCTATAAAATATATATGTATTATTAATATACGAGTTTAAATTTTGTCTATAAAATATTTATGTATTGTTAAAAGATTAAGAATATGTATAAACAAATAATACGCTATAATCATCATCTTTGGACTATTATAAAATATATTATGTATGTAATAACTAAAAAATAAAAAAAATGTAAGTGAAAGATGAAATGTGGGGAAAATCACGTGAACCAAAATTGGTGGTCAAGCTTAGGCTGAATTAGTTGTTCATTTTTATTTTCGCAAAAAAAAAATTAAATTGAAAAAAAAAGTTAAATTAAAATTCATGATTGAATTTTTTACAATCAAATTATATTAAATTTATATTAGATTCGAATTAACGTAAAAATAGATCCGCCCGGAAATTACCTCTAAACCACAAATGAGCCCCGAACCCTAATCTACACATACTCAAAACCCTAAACACTTACCTAACCCCTAAACCATTTTATGCATGAACATCATGTAGGTTTCGTAATGAGCATGGCCCATGTGACCTCGCCATAAGGAGGTGGCAAGGTCACCCATCCCACCAGCCACCAGCCACCAAACGCCACCAGTTGAGCCGAGCAGCCAGCCACACATGAGCCATCAAGCACCTCGCCATAAGGAGGTGGCGAGGTTGGCCATAAAAGTGACTACGCCATAAGGGGTGGCGTGGTACTGTGGATTTTGGCCTAGATCTCAAAATTTCCCCCAAACTCCCCTAGAAACCTAATTAATAATCTAAAATGGATTATTACCCAAAATTACCCTACATGTGTATTGATAATATATATTATGAATTTTTTTAAGGGTAAACTATACCAATGACCACTAAACTATAGAGTTGGTATCGATTTGATCACTATATTTTTAATTGTGTCAAATATACCACTTAACTATTTAAATGGTTCCAATTAAGCCACCCGCCGTTAAAAAAATGAAAAAGTTGACGAAACTGTTTAAAAAATTGGTATAATTACACATTGGTCCTCTATATTTATACAATATATCAATTTAGTACTAATTTTAATATAATAAAATAAATTAATTATTCAATAAGATGGTGACACGTGTCACCACCTTATTGGAAGTCTTTAATTATTTTTATTTAATTAATTTTCACCTCCAATCAAGTGGTGACACGTGTCACACCCAATTGAAGGTGGAAAAATGTCAACATGAAAATTGTTTCCAAAGGGAATTAAACCTAGGACCTTTGCATGCAAAGGGCGGGTGCTTGCCATTAGGCCAAGCACTTTTTTGTGCTATAAGATACAATATTTATATATTTAAATAGTATTAGTGCCCAGAAAAATTGAAGAAGAAAAAATGATGTTGGGTGGATTTTAAAAAGTTTGAAACTTCTCACAAAATGGTCCCAATACGGGAATTTTTAAATTTTCGACAGTAAAAAAAATTCTCCAGTACGAAGGTCTCCATTCGAGGCCTTATATATATATATATAAACCGATGAAAGATTTATTCACTATAAATCGATCTAAATTAATAAGATAAAATTTTGGAAATTAGAGGACAGAAAAAAAAAAACTTATGCAGTAATCACATTGTTTTTTGTACATTATGATAATTTTTTGTTTTAGTCGAAAAAATTGAATAGTTTAAAAACTACTATATCTTATCACTGAAATCGTTCTTTTTATCGTCTGAATTTTTTGTTTTTCAAAACAAAAACAAAGCTACCAAATTACAATTTTTATTCTATTGAAAATCTAAAACTTCAATTAAATGTGGTTAAAATACGGTTCGAATCCACCTAACATCATTTTTTCTTCTTTAATTTTTCTGGGCACTAATACTATTTTAATATATATTAAAGATTGTATCTCATAACACAAAAAAGTGTTTGGCTTAGTGGCAAACACCCACCCCTTGCCTTTCAAGGTCCCAGGTTTGATTCCCCTTGAAAGTTATCTTCATGTTAACATTTTTCCACCTCCAATTGAATAAAATAAATAAAAATAATTAAAGACTTCCAATAAGGTGGTGACACGTGTCACCATCTTATTGAATAATTAATTTATTTTATTAGATTAAAATTAGGACTAAATTGATATAATGTATAAATATAGAGGATCAAATGTGTAATTATAACAATTTTTTAACAGTTTCGGCGAGTGGCTTAATTGGACCATTTAAATAGTTAAGTGATATATTTGACACAATTAAAAATATAGTGGTCAAATCGACACCAACCCTATAGTTTGGTGGTCATTGGTATAGTTTACTCTTTTTTTAATAATAACATTTAAATTTTATTAATCACCATGAAAGAGAATATAATACAATGCATTAAAAAAATAAGTCTACTAAAAATCTCTTATAATGATGCAAAGAAAAGCAAACATTCCCATCGAGATTAGCATACTAAAATTCAAAAATCTTCTTGAATCTCCTTATATTATTTACCCAAAAGAGACACTTTACGGGTGAAAAAAGGTGGTTAGCGAACCAAGCTATCAGGTAGATTGATCCGCTACCTAGGTTTGATTACATCGGCAACTAACTATCAATCGAGTGGGGAACCATCTTTCTAATACCACCAACAAAACTATAATCAGAGATTAGCGTCATGAAAATCTTTGTACAAGTACAAACTGACCGCTAAGATATGCTAAAATCGTGCCACAAGAATAGATAAAACGAATCACAAAAAATTAAAAAAAAAAATGTGTCACAGTGACAGAGGAAACATGTGACACAAAGACATAGATTCTTATTAAATAAAAAAAATAAAAAAAATAATAGACTCGATAGTTACAGACCACCAATATTAAAAATAATTGCCGGCCACCAATCAAAGGAGAAAAAGAAGTTACAGACGACAAAAATTTGAAGAGAGCGACTAGGGTTTTAAACGTAAAACAAGTATTATTTTTATAGATTTGAGTTCACTTTATACTGTCTAAAATTTAAATTTTTATTATTTTTTTATGGTTAGATGGATAAAATGAGTATATTAAAGTTTTTAAATTTAGGAATATTTACTTCCATAAAAATCTACGCATTCACTAGTGGCGAAAGGTAATAAAATTTAGAGGCTCATGGCCCCTGAAAATTTGAAAAGTATAATTTAATCTTTTAAAAATTGAATTTGATCTTTATTTTTTTAGTAATTTATATTTAGTTTTTAAGACTTTTAATATTTTTAATTAAAATTTCTTTCGTAAGTTTTAAAAGTTTACATTAAGGTTCCATTTAGGAACGCGTTCCAAATCAGCTTTCAAAGCGCTAATGAAAAAGCTGCGCCGAAAGATTATAAATTACGTTTTTCAACTAATTTTTGCATATGATTTGGTCTCTAAACCAAGCTTTTGAATATGTTGAAATTTTCAACTTTTCTCCAGACCACTGTTATCGTCGCTTTTCATCTAGAAGCTCGTTCTAAAATCATTTGTGAACAGAGCCTATTAAAAATTTAGATAGACTCCAAATTTTTTGAAAAATGTAAATTATTTTTTTATTTTTTATTTTTGAAAATTTTAATTTAAACTTTTAAATATTTTTTTAAATTATAAGTTAACCTCCGAACATTTTCACCAAATTATATCATTTTAATTTTGTCAATGGATTTACCTCTAAATTCGGTGAGATAAAAAAAAGTCTAATATGGTATCCAGTCTTATCCCATCGTTTGTGTCTCAATTGTCCTGCTTTTCTGTTCAACTTCGTAGAAAGAACTAAGAAGAAACCAAAGGGCAAAGGCGGTGCAAATCCAATGCTCTAATCAGTAATCAGTAATCATTCCCCCATTTTTCTTCTCTCTCATGGTGGACTCCACTTTACCTCCAACCAGCGGCGCCATTAGTCTTTACTTGGTTTCAAAGTTCACCCACCTCCCTCTCTCAAACCTTCCATCCCCATTTATTTATTATTCCCCCTTCTTACCAATCCAAACTCTCTCCATTTCCATCTCCCTGTTCTCTTCTCTTGATTTTCATCCTTTTTTTTTATTACTAAAATATAATGCTTTGACAAATTGTTTGTTTTTATCTCATTTCAAATAAAATAAGAGTTTTCATTTCCAAACATGAGGGGTGAATATGTAGAACCCAAGAATCAAAACCCCAACGACATGTTCTCTAAGCTCCACCACCACCAATCTCACCCTTTCTCTCATCACTTCCACCACTCCCGTGATTCTCAAACCCCCGACTCCGATGACACCACCCACACCCCTAGCCACGCTCCCAAAGATCTTTCCACCACCACGCACAGCCCTTCTCTGCCCAGCGGTGCTAACAGTGGTGGAGACGGAGCAAGCATCGAAATCGTTCGTAGACCCAGGGGTCGTCCTCCGGGTTCCAAGAACAAGCCCAAACCGCCCCTCCTCATCACTCACGACCCCGAACCGCCAATGAGTCCTTACATTCTGGAGATCCCTGGTGGAAACGACATCGTAGAAGCTGTCTCTTGTTTTGCTCGTCGCAAGAACATTGGAATCTGCGTGCTCAAGGGATCTGGGACCGTTTCCAACGTGACTCTACGTCAACCTTCCTCGGCCACTCCAGGAGCCACCATAACTTTCCATGGAAGATTCGACATCTTATCCATCTCCGCCACGTTTCTATCCCAAACGACGTCGTGCCACGTACCCGACACGATATCCATATCTTTGGCCACTCCTCAAGGGCAGATCGTTGGAGGGTTCGTAGTTGGTCCGCTTGTAGCAGCTGACAACGTGTTTATAGTAGCTGCCACGTTCAACAACCCCACGTATCATCGGTTATCCGGGGAAGAAGGGAGGAATACAGTGTCGCCCGGTGGTGCAGGTGGGCAGTCGCCGCCATTATCCGGCGGCGGTGGAGATAGTAGTCACGGTGGCGGGGCAGATTCTTGTGGTGTTTCGATGTATAATAGTCATTTGGGCGGATCAGATGTCATTTGGGCTCCGACTGCTAGACCACCACCACCTTACCAATGAGTTCTAAGCTGTAGCTTTCTTTTAAAATTTTCCGTCTTTGAAAGTACGGTGAATTAACGAAGGTTTAAATGTTTCTCCCCTTGCCTTTTCTGAGTTTGTTTAGTCTTTTTGTACTTATGTTCCATCAACTGGTCATTAATTACCTTTGTTTAAATTTCAATTATTGTAGTTCTTCGTTCTTTTCCTTGTATATGTATACATACATATAACAAACTTAAAAAAAAATCCAGCTTTGAAGAAGCTTCAAAAGCAAAGTCATCATCTTTTTCCCACGTTTGATGGAGCCAAGACAAGCCTAAAAAATCTTGGACATAATTCATGGTTATTAGATGCAAGATAATTGACAGATTCTCTTAAATACTTGGTGGATAAAAAATGGGAGAATCTGAGCCTGAGCAGAGAAGAGCTTAGCTTTGCTTTGAAGTTCGAAACTTTATCATGCAGCAGGAGCAGCACCGCTGGCTAAAAGTTAATGATGATGATCCGATTCATTGCTTTTTACTCGGCTTCTTTGTTTAGATAAATGCGTATGGCAGAAGAAAGCATGGCTAGGGTTATGCCTGCCAGTTTAGTCTTACACCACTTTGGTAATTTGCATTACTTCTTTCTATTCATATCTATTTGGTACTTTGATTTGTCTTTTTTCTAAATTGTATCGTTTTCTGATGGAAAAGAAGAAGACAGTGATGAAAGCAAAGACTAGGGGTTGGGCTTGTGGGAATAAATATAAAAATAAAACTTTGATTCTTGAGCTGCTGGTGCTGGATTGGCTTTTTTTGACCCGAATGAGTTAAATGACAAGTGTGTTTGTCTCTGAGTAATCATATTCATGGAGATAAGACATTCATTGCCTGATCCTGTCATTCTCTCTCTCTCTCTCTCTTTGGAGATAAATAATAATTTTTTTAAACACGACTTATTTATATTATCAAATATATTGTTGTCCAATTTTTTTCTCCAACATTATGGGATTTTTCTACCATGCGGCAGCCTAATATGCGGCTAATATACGACGTTACCAAAAATATCATTAAGAAATACCGGAAACATGGATTGATATACCGAAAATATGATAAGATATACCGGAAACATGGATTTCGAAAGTATCGATACTTTTAGATATGTTGATTTCGAAAGTATTCATACTTTTGAAAGTATCCATACTTTTGGATATGTTGATTTCGAAAGTATACATACTTTTGAAATCCATGTTTCCGGTATATCTTATCATGTTTCCGGTATATCAATCCATGTTTCCGGTATTTCTTAATGATGTTTCCGGTAACGCCGTATATTAGCCGCATATTAGGCTGCCGTACCGCAGAACTACCCAACATTATGGTCTTTTCAAATTTTTTTTATGGAAATATGGTTGATTATTGTAGCACCTAGAAATTCGGCTGCTTTCACCTTATTTTTGAACAGTGTTTTATAAAAAAATATTTAAAAAATGTTGTTGTAGTCATCCTCCATTGATCCATGCACGTCATGTGTGAAAAATATTGTTTAAAGTCAGACTACAACTTATGCGAGTTCATTATTTTAATATTAAAATAGAAATTACTGTTTGAAGTCGGACTAAAATCTATAAGAATTCATCATTTTAATATTAGAATGAAAATTATTGTTTGAAGTCGGACCATAATTTATCCGACTTCTGACTTGCTACAGTAAAAAGTAATATTTCTGAAAATAAATTTAGGAGGACCATATTGTTAGGAAAAAATTAGACAACAATATTTGGACAATAAATTACTCCATATTTAATTTTAATAGTTTATTATTTATCAATATTTTGTATCTACTAATATTATTTAGAGTATAAAAATTAATATTTTAATATAACATTATTAAACATATTTGAAAGCGAACTATATCAATAGAAAGTCGTTTAAGCGTCTGTTACTTTCAAGAAGTGTGCATAAAAAAATCAGCTCAACGATCGTCGCTTTCAAAACAAGCGAGCTAACGACAAGTTAACAAAATTACCCAGAGATCAACAAATGTGTATAACAGCCAAAGCTATTTCATCAGGGGACTATTAAACAAAAAAAAACTTGAAAATATCTTCAGCAAAGCTTAAACTGAAAATGGTTAATAATTAGGCAACTCCTTCTGCTAAGAAAGAAAGGCTTTCCCGCACCATAGCCAGAACGCCCAAAGATGTATTAATTAATTAATTTTTTATATAAAATTATCTTCTTAATATAATTTAATTAATTATTAATTCAAATAATATTTGAAGGAAATGTGTTAATATTATATATTTAAAGAAAAAAATTATTATTTAAATTATATATAAGAGTATGTTTTACTTTAAAAGTATTTTTAAGTTATTTATATACTTTTTATAATTGATAAGAGTAAAAAACTATTTATAACTATTATATCAAATTCTTTAAACTTGAAAAAGCTCATCTTGACAGCTTTTCAAATTTGAGAGATTTTTACTTCAAATTAATTTTTTTTACTAAATATCTAAATTAATGTATTTAACTTGTCAACCCTCTAAAAGCAATTCAAGCCTTTTATTTTTTACTCAAGATTTTTCTTTACCGAGCAAAAAATGAAGCGTTGGTTTATTTTTGTATGATTTGATTATTATCATGTAATTGTTTCGTGTATAAAATTCTCTAATCCCTTTGCTGATTTTTTAATTATATAAATGGTTTGAACTCAAGTGATCTAAATAGAAAAAAAATATTGGTGTTTTTAGGTGATTCTGTTGTAGTATATTGCGTATGATATGTATATATTATTAAAGAGCTAAAATTAATAAACAAATATTATCTTATAATCACATTAAATAATTTAAAAACTATATATTAGTTTTTCCTCTCAATTCAATGTCCCTTGAAAAGGTTTTTGGGATTAATATATGAGTTACTCTAATATTTGATGTATACATAGTAATCTTTTCCCCCTCAAACATAACATGCTTATTTAAACTTTAAAACCTATCTTCTAAATCTTTAATTCTAAAATTTTAAATCTTAAAATATAAACCCTAAAATCTTAAATTCAAAATATTAAAACATAAAATCTCTAAACTCGAAACCTCTAAAACCCCTAAAATAAGTGTGTTTGTATAAACTAAAGTTTACACTGACAATGCATCAAATATTTTTTTTCTTAATATGTAGTAAGAAAATTCTAGTCAATTTCTAAAAGAGTATTCTAAAAATCAAAATGCCATGATTCAAGTTAGATCATCGAATATGTTCGTTTTGATTTTTGCGAGGTCAATTTTTTTTGAAGAGTCACACACCTTGCACACAAAAATAATTTGAATTTGAGTCTCCTATGATGAACATCATCATCTTCTTTTCTACTGAGTCTGTTTGTTAGATTTCGTTAGGTCAATTACTTAAACATATTTAACTTAGTTTATTCTATTTTTTATATATAAAAAAAAAAACTCAGCTTATTTTTCGGTTTGCAGGTTATAGTCACAATTACCCAAATCAAACTAAAACTTTATTTGTCAATAGTTTTATTATTTCAACGATAATTGCTTATCTTTTCTCTTCGGTTTACAAGTTATAGTCACAATTACCCCACTAACTAGTAACTACCTTCCACAACAGTTTCTATTCTTATGCATTGTTTTTTAAAATGTTTGACCGATGTCTTGATATTTTTATTTTGCTGTTGCTGACATTGTCCATTATCGATTGCACTTCAATCACTATTATATACAACTACAAGGAGCTAGTATCATTATTTTATTTTATTTTTTTGAAAACCAAGGAGCTAGTATTAACCAGTGTTACTAGAATATTAAGAGGAAAAAAAACATGCGATGCATGTTAACAATCAAACATGGAATGGAATGTCGTGATGAATATATTTTGAATGCCCTGAGACCAAAGTTTTATTTGATTTTATTACATTCCAAGTTGGCTGGCAGATCCAACCAATCTAATTCCCTGTCTGCGATTGGAAATCTAAATGTGTCATAATATGGGGCGCCACTTTCTTTGACCGCCACACAGCGGTCTTCCGATATTGATTGTAATGAAAATTTTCCCGGTAAATCAGAACCTTTAGCTTAGTTGGCTGATGAAACTAATTCTCTCGACATTTCTCTTATAAATTTATCTTTACTCAACGCTTGAGCTTTCATCATTTGTGCTGGTTGTTCAGATTTGACTTAAGTTGCCTTCTGTCGGGGAAGATCTACAAAATCCCGATTGTTTTACCAGTTTATTTTAGGGTAAACTACATAAATAGTCTCCCGACTATGCTCCAATTATCTTTTGTATCCCCCTACTATCAAAAGTTATAAATTGGTCCTCTGACTTAAAAAAAATAACAAATTGATCCAGTGCCGTTAAAAATTTAACGGCTGGTGACGTGGCAGTTAACAAAAATTGGCATAATAACACATTTAGTCCTCAACTTTTACACTTTGTTTAACTTTGCCATAATTCTAAAAAAATTGACCCTTAACATTTCAAAATTCTATCAATTTAATCTATTTTTCTCTCCACACAATCCTAAACAAGAACGGTCTTCTAAATTAGACAATCTTGATATCAAATCATGCTTGCTCTTTAATTCCATTGTTGCCAGCAATCTGGGTGTTGCTTTCGAACATGTCCATGGAAACATGAACATAAGATGCGCCATACTGAAGCAGACAATCGGTAAATCCTCATGTGGACAACCCAGAATCAAGGGCTATTTTTCCAGCCACATCAACGCCAAGCTGTTCAATGGCAGCTTCTAACTTATATCCTGCTCTGGATTACCAAAGGCATCATTAAAAATTAACCTTAAACATTTCAACAATATAATCCACAAATAATGCAGGATGGATGTTTCATAGAATAATCACCTACATACGTATTTTGGAATTTCGGCAATGATTTCTACAACAGCTTTGTCAGAGACAGGTGTTCCGGCTTTGTTTACCACCTTTCCATTCACATAAACTTTGCCTGCATCATAGATGTATTGGTGAGAAGAAAAGGAAGATTTCCATGATTTCTAAAGGCAGTTCATATAAAATTTACATTTCCAAAATAGGAATCACAATTGCTCCAAGTGTATCAAAGTAAAATAACACATGCAATTGAAGATTATCATTTACCTTGTAAAATCCACGACTGTATGAACATTCGACTGTACTGCTGAAACCTTTCAAGACACAACTCATCCAGCCTTTTTTTCCTGAAATGTCATGAAGCACAATAAGATATAAAATGTAAAAGACATGGACTGGTTTCTAGGGCCAATATGAGGCTTGAACTAAGATAAGGTCACTTTGCAAATGGCATATTCTTCCATTGTCAATGGCATTCCCGGAATCACAGTTGCACTATGTATTAGCATGAAACAAAACTATCTTTAAATGTGTATCATAAATCATATAGGCTTACTTTTTAGGTATTTGAAGTTTTTCAGACTTGGAAACAACGAAGCTTCTAAAGGGACTATTCATATGAGATTTGAACCATCTCCCTGAAAACAAAATCCCAAACAATCAAGTATTAGAGCACAGCAAGCCGTATGGCCAAAACCCATAATAAAATCCATTTCTTTAGTACCCAAAAAACTAAAAGACAAAAGGAATTATTAAAAACAAAACCTACAGATTATAAATTAAAGCAAAACCCTTTTTTCTACAATCAAAAGAGTCTGAAAATTACTGAAAGAGAATGAGAAAAGTGCATAAATCTATAGAGAGATAGGAAGGGTACCATGAAGAGGAGAGTAAGATTTCGACAAGAATAACAAAGTGGAGTTAGTGCTATCGTAGCAGCGGGAGATGAAGGGAAGCTTCACAATATGCAGTGCCATTCTCGGCTCCGTATAGTGTTTTTCTTACGGTTGTTCAGTTCAGTTCTGTTCGGAGATGTAAGCCTCCGGGAGATAAAGTGGAGTTAGTGTTTAATTAAAGAGCAGGCATGATTTGATATCAAGATTGTTTAATTTAGAAGACCGTTATTGTTTAGGATTGTGTGGAGAGAAAAAGTGGATTAAATTGATAGAATTTTGAAATGTTAAGGGTTATTTTTTTAGAATTAGGGCAAAGTTAAACAAAGTGTAAAAGTTGAGGATTAAATGTGTTATTATGCCAATTTTTGTTAACTGCCACGTCACCAGCCGTTAAATTTTTAACGGCACTGGATCAATTTGTTATTTTTTAAAGTAAGGGGACCAGTTTGTAACTTCTGATAGTCGAGGGATGTAAAAGATAATTAGAGTATAGTCGGGGGACTATTTATGTAGTTTACCCTTTATTTTATTTACAACACAAAAAATAGTTGACAAAACAATTTTGACACACACATTTCTCCTTTTGAGTTTAACAACGAAATAATACACCAACTATACTGTTTTCTATACTATTTCATGAATCTAAATTCTCACTTTGAAAATACAATTAGATAGAGAATTAAAATCATAGCAAACATATTCGATGACAAAAACGATATTAAAATGACAGTCACAACACAACAATTTTGATGATTAAACCTTTTGTTTTTCATTTATTCCTGAAATCTTATAGGCCCCAATTAATCAAAGCTGACATTCTTTTTATTCATTAGTTTGCTTATTTTCAGTGCTCACCTTGACAACAGTGTAGCTTCTCCAAAAATATATATATATACTAAAATTCAATTATTTTTATATTTTTTAGCCCGTTGAATGATAATAATAAATGGCTAAGATTTTTCTTTTCAAATGACAATCTTTATATTTTTTTACTGTTAATCTCATTCATCCATTTAACTTCATCCAACGGTCCAAAAAAGTAAAACTTTCAAGTTTTACGTAGCGTAAGAGATCCTATATCTATATAAATATTATATATATATGGGTTACGATTCACTTACACAATATTTAAGTTATACACGCTTTTTTTATAGTTGGATGGGAGAAATGGACGACTGAGATTAATTCCTTACTTTTTTCCCAAGTGATAATTTTCACATATTCTACCGTGAATCTCATCCATCCGTTTCACTCATCCAACGATAAAAAAAAACGTGTAAAATTTAAAGAGTTTTACACTGTGCAATTGGATCTATCCCTAGAGGAGAGAGAGAGAGTTAGAATCAACTTACACGATGTAAAACTCTTTAAATTTTACACGTTTTCTGGATCGTTAGATGGGGGAAATGGATGACTCAGATTAACTACTTACTCTCTTTTTTCCAAGTAATAATCTTCACATATTTACTGTTAATCTTATCCATTCGTTTCACTCATCCAACGGTCTAAAAAACGTATAAAACTTAAAGAGTTTACACTGTGTAAACGGATCCTATCTCATATATATATATATAAACAAAGCAAGCATTATCATTGCCTTTCAGCCGAAAAGAAGACTTATTTTAACAGACAAAGAAGGATGACAATTGACAAATCCACCAAATGCATGATTCGTTGTCTCCTGCAACTTTGCCTCGACATCTCCGAAACATAAGGGATTTGGAGAGGCTGGTGCGTGGAGATCATGAACTTTTCGGCCGTAATATTCAACATTTCTTTTTTCTTTCCTGGGGAAAAAGCAATGTAAAATCAAACGAACAGTGCAAAGCTAGCAATGAATGCACGGGTACTTTTGTATGAAGACCGAACACGAGTTAATTAATAAAACAAGGCATGTATGATGGACATGAATGAACAAGTTCGGTCTGCTGAGCTGAAGGTGGTCCCATGCTAATTACCTCCAACTTGCTACGAAGTTATCGTTAATGAAGATGAAGCAGTGACCTTCTCGATCAGGGGCGAAGCCAGCATTGAACTATGAGGGGACAAGTTAACTAATTTTAAAATAAATAAGGTTCTAGAAAATAATCAAACCATTAAAATTAAGGGAATTAGGGTTTAATTTCACTAACTTTAAAAGTGAAGGGTCTTTAAAAGTGATTAAACCAGAAAAAATAGGGGTCATGGCTTAATTTCATTAATTCTAACTTAAAGGCTCTTAAAAATAAAAAAAACTAAAATTTTTTGGGAGGAGCAAGGACTTAATTACAAATATTTTAAAACTATCAATCTAAAAATAATTAAACCATTTAGAGTTGGGGGCAATTACCTCTCCCACCCTCCCTTTAGCCCCGTCTCTATTCTCGGTGGCAACAATTCCTAGCTTTCAGTACCGGCTAGAATCAATTTAGTCGATCAATAATGCAGATATCGGTGATTAAAAAACATACAACCCTGGCATTCACCGAGCCAAGCCCACAGGAAAAAAGAAACCATTTCGTACCAGATCGATGACAGCATTCCGAAGAGCATTTGGTACGTTGTTGGACGTGAAGCTTGGGAAGTCAAGTTTCAATATTTCCACAGAATAATATTCCAAATAAAAAACAAGGTGTTTGTTTTAATTTGAGATGATATACACCTGCTTTCAAATGATATGTTTTAATCACTTTGGACGCAAGTTTCTTATTTTCTTTCACATGAGTTGACAAATGAACCCAAAATGTTGGACTTTTGGATTCTCATCAAACTCATTGGCGTTTGGTTTGGTTGGATATCATGAATGACTAGAGAAAGTATACTTTTTTCCAAAGTGAAGTTGTAATACGACAAAACACGCACACTTTCTTCCTCAACTCCCAAACCAATACTATTTCTTTTAACCAAAGAAGCCGACAACATGAGATTAATGTTAATTCAAATTTGTGTTTTCATTTTTCAAATATTTATGATGCATACTTTACGTTTGGTATTTTATTTTAGATTAAAGGCAAAGGGAAAGGGTTGTGCCGGGTTTTTAGGATTTATTTGGGTTTTATACTTTAGGTTGTGATGGGCTTATTTGAGGGAAAAAGAATTCTTTAATGGTAGCATCTGGATCGTATAAAAATAGCAATACGGCTTAAAATCAGTTTTCATTGGTTCGTATGCTTTGCGCTTCATATTTGCTCCAATAAAATTCTTGGGCTTTTCTATTGTCGCCCAAAACCATTCGCGGCCCATCCTTATTTTTCTCTTTATTTGCCTACGGCCGTGATTCTAACTGATACTCTTTTGGTTTAAAATTGTTTTATTTTATGACGAGTCGATTATCTCTTAAAAAACGTTTACGGTGAAAGAATTTGTCGTTATTATTTATTGTGGATATTATTTCATCGCACATTCCTAAAACAATGCCACACAAATTTAAAAAATTAAAAAACTTATCATTTATTTTTTAATTAATATAAAATTGAATATATATATATAACTTTGAATGAATTTCATTCTAAATACGCCAAAAAAAATCCAAAGAACATCTTGTATTGTAATATATATATATGGGATATGATTAAGTTACATTGTGTAAAACTCATTTAGTTTTACACTAATCTAAGACCATTGGATGAGTGAAATGTATGGATGAGATTAACAGTAAAAAATGTGAAAATTATCACTTAGGAAAAAAAATAAGGAAATAATCTAGGTCATTAATTACCATCATCCAACGGTCTAAAAACTGTGTAAAAGTAATTGAGTTTTACTCTTTAAGTTTTACATGTTTTTTTGGATCGTTGAATAGGGAAAATGGATGACTGAGATTAACTTCTTACTCTTTTTTTTTCAAGTGATTATCTTCACATATTCTACTGTTAATCTCATTCATCCGTTTCACCATCCAACGATCCAAAAAGCGTGTAAAACTTAGAGAGTTTTACACTGTGTAATTAGATATATATATATATATATATATATATATATATATTAGATGAAATAAAAGTTAAATCTGTAAGGCCGCTTATATATAAAAAGAAGAGGCTTAGCTTGTTTGTGGCGAGCAGATTATCTACATCAACATGAATGAAAAGGGATGAAATGGCAGGTAATTCATGCAGCCACTGCCCACTATAAAGTACAAAGGACGGTTGCAAACCTATTGGGAAAAGTGGAAGAATTCATGGGAAAATCGTTCTGAGCAAACATGAAAAAGAAAATATTTTGTACCTTGATATTTTAGACAAGGATCCAAATCAATTCCATGCAAATAGAATATATTTTGAATTTTGACGTCCGACTGTGGCAAAGTTTACCGCTTTGTACTTTTTTCTGAATATAATAATATTATTAAAGTTACCATTTTATGTCTTCTTCTCAATACAACAGCTATTAATGTTCTGAACTGCAAAACCTCGTGAGCTTGCTGGCGGGGAATCCTTGCAAATTATGGCATTGATTTGAGGACCGAGGCTTAAAGATATTGAATCAAATCTGTTGCAAATCGAAATAAAAAATACATTGAATATAGGCGATGCTTCAGATCTATCATCTATGTTCGGTCAGCTCCCCTGGAATCTGCAGATTGAGAGTTCATTGGTTCTTGCAAACAAAACAAATGGAGCACTAATATTACAGAGGTGGGTCCGGTTCAGTCCAAAAAAGTCTTAGTCCGCCCGTGAGACCCCATCTCACGCAAACTTACGTAGGGACAAAATAGCAGTACCCCCTGGGCCCCTTCCATCCGAGATTCACGAGCTTAACTCATACACTTAATAAAATAATGCACCCCGACTCCCCGACTCTCCCCTAAATTTTCAATCCCAACGCCGGAACGTCATAATCCGTCCTCCGACAAGGTACAGCTACTATTTTCTTGGATGCCTTATAGGTCTTTAAAGACTGTTATTGTGAGATGCAATTTGCTAGGTTCGAGCATGGTAACGTGATTATGAAAAGTACTCTTATATTTTTGAGGTCTTAGGGTTTATAAGATGTCCATAGAAGTTATATTTTTGAGGTCTTAGGTTTGAGCATGGTAACGTGTCCGGCATTTTTATATCAAAAACCTATTTTTATTTATTATTTAGAAGAATTATCCCGCTATGTTTTATTTGGAAAAATGACCCTCAAATCTGTCATGTATGAAGAACTCGCTTTTTAGGAAACGCGAGACGCAATATCACTTTATGTAGAAAGCGAGTTCTACATACGTGTCAACGCTTTTTAGAATAACGAATTTAACAAGAACTCGCGTTCTGCAAAAAACGAGTTCCCCGAGAATTTGAAGAGCTGACTTAATTTATCGCTTTCTTCAAACAATTACAGTGGAAGATGTTGCATATCATCTTGGGTTTGTTTTGGATGATGATGTTTTAGTTTTTAATTGATATTTTCAGCATTTTCCAGTTTCCATATGCTTTGTCTACTGTTTTATTTCCATAAGTTTGTAAGAGCTCTCGAGAGTTAGCCTTTATTTGGGTGTTAGATTAGCTTAATGGTCGAGAGAGTTAAGCTTAGATCTACATAAATAATGGGGTTGGATGCTGAGAGGCTCAACTCTAACTCACCTTAGAGATAAAGATAGAGTTTCAACGGTTAAAATGAGTAGTACTTAAACAATAAGTAGCTTGCTAGAGTTCACGCTGAGAGGTATTGCCATAGCATTCTGACTGTCAGGTTTCTTGCTAAAAATAGTTTAGAAACACCTTAGTAAACTCTGTCGAGCATAATTTGAGCTGGAAATTGTTAGACATACATTAGTACTAGACATAAGATTTCTCAATAAGCTCATCTTGTCTTCCTCTCTGAGAGTTTCCACACGTGTGAGGACGTTTGAAGTCTTATCATTTAGCTCCAGTTTTATTTACAGTTTTTGCTATAGCATTTCTTTAAAACTACTCATATCAACTCTTTCATTCAACATTCAGTTTGTGTTTGGTGTGCTTAAACTTGACTTAATTTACCTCTAATCCTTGTAGAGATGATATTCACTCATCACTTTACTACTTGTTCAACGTGTATACTTGCACTATTTGCGTGTCAATTATAGTACATCATATGCGCAAACAGTTAGGAATTCGGACCATTTTTTTAATTCCTCAAAAAAAAATTCTAATCAAACTTTATATAACTCACGTTCAAAAATATTTTTTCAATTCGTGTGGACTCCGTACATTGCTCTTACGATTCGTGACTGTATTTCGGAAGACATTATGGACACCTCTCACGTAAGTTGTTGCTAGTGCCACTCATTAACTACGAAATTGTCGAGTAGCATCTTACGGACCGGGTTCTGCGACAATTTGGCTTCATCCAAGGGGTTCTGCTGCCGCCACCCAATTTAGACGAATTACATCGATTGACGCGGTAAGAGAAGACGGAAGTCCATTGGGGCCATCATCACGCTATTGGGCCGGGCAATGGATGATAAGATATGACAGGCGACCGCCCATCTATGCACCCATTATGGATAAGGCCGTTACTTTTGACTATATACAATGGTACCACCAAAATGGGAAGCCACATATACTCACTTTAGAGGAGCACGAGCGAGAAATTAATGTGCTTCCCCAAAACTGCCCGCCCACACAACGACAAGTCACATAGAGCCAGCCGACGCAGCGCGGTCCGAGAATGGGGCCTGAAAGCCAGAGACAACGAACTCACACTACAGGGGCCTCGTCGTTTGGAACAACGTTTCAGCAGATGAGTAGCCCGGAGATGTTTCAGCAGATGAGGCCTCCACCCGAGTTCGGCTTCATGGATGTCTATCGTCCCTTCATACCGGTGAGTGGTCCTCTGGTATTCAATGTTCCACCGTTGGCATCTTAGTTCGACTACATCATTGTCGAACGTACGTCGTCGCAAAGCTTGTTTTACACCGGCCCTGGTCCTAGGAGTGGTCCACGTTTCGAGGACGTTCATAGAGCCAATGATGGTGCCGCTGCTGATGATAACGACCCTGGAGCACATGACATTTGGTGGAATCCGCCATGGGATCGTCGTGCACCCAACTGCGGAACGGGTGGACATATGCATCATTGGTACGAGGCGGTTGTCTAAAAAAATTTAATTATGTTTATGCAAGACATTATTTTTTTTAATTTTATAATTACCAATATTTTATTCTACCTTATTTATTTTTTACATAGTTTTTAGAATTTATATTTAATTTTGTTTTCTTTGGATAAACAATAACCTACATTATTCGATTAATAAACCGAACCTATCACGCATTTTAAAAGCAAAATCATTTAGAAAAACAAGCTATGAAACCGTTTTCGACGCGAATTTTAGTCGGTTTAGAATGGACCGAACTTGCTCATATTGGTGTCAAATGAAAGACAAGTTCTAGTACTACGAACCTAAACTCAATGTTTACTAAAAATATACGATTCATAAGCCCAAAATATTGCTCGAACATGCCTATGGACGCTTGGTCTGCCAGTCCGATTTACAAAGAACTCGCTTTCTGCAGAAAGCGAGTTCCTTCTAAATTCGTTGTTCTGAAAAGTGTTGCCACGTATGTAGAACTCGCTTTCTGCAGAACGCAAGTTCGTGTCTCGCTTTCTCCAAACCGCGAGTTCTTTATACGTGACAGATTTGGGGGTCATTTTTTTCAAATAAAAGTCATTAGGGTCATATTTTTAAATAATGAATAAAAAAGGGTTTTTGATTAAAAAACCCCGACGTGACGTTATAAAGAATATCCCACATTTTGTATGATCCAATCTAAGTCATGGGTTGCTAGCTATTGGTTCAATTTAATTTGGTAGGATTGGAGTTTTAGTGGATAAGATAAGCAATTTGATTGAGTAGCGGACAAGGGCATTGCTTAAACTATTACATTTTCTTCACTATCCGTAGCTTAAGCCTTACTTTCTGTCCTCGCCGTTTCGTCGGCATCGAAAACTTGTCATTTTGCTTCACTTACCCCCTGCAATTTGGGGTCTTATATTAATGATGATCCAACATCATTGCGCATAGGGACAGAAAATGTTGCGGCCAATTCTCTGCGTTCTTATTGTCCCACTCTCACTCTCATCCTCACCCCAACTAAGGTATTTTACTGTTCTATCAGATCCCAAATTGTTTAAAAAATTTAATGCCTTGGCCAAACATTTATAATATATTATAACAACAAGGCTGTTTCAGTAATTCTAATCCATAAATTGCATGTATAAAATCATCTTTGGGCACTCATTTCTAACGCACACCACTCAGTAAATACTAAGAGCATGGACTTCACTGCCGCGCTCTCGTTCTTTGTTCTTCTCATTTCGTCCTCCGAAGCTTTATATCCTTGTGGTTCTCGGCCAGACAACTCGGACCTATCGGTGGTTCCAATCTACGGCAAATGCTCACCGTTCAACCCGCCGAAACCCGAGTCATGGGTCAACACAATCATCGACATGGCCTCGAAAGATCCGGCAAGGGTCAAGTACTTGTCCAGCCTTGTGGCCCAAAAGACCACTAAGGTTCCGATTGCTTCGGGTCAACAAGTCCTAAGCATTGGCAACTATGTTGTTAAGGTCAAGCTTGGCACCCCGGGTCAGACCATGTTCATGGTGCTCGACACTAGTAATGATGTTGCTTGGGTCCCATGCTCCGGCTGCACCGGTTGCTCGGCCACCACTTTCTCACCCAATGCTTCTTCCACTTATGGCTCGCTGGATTGCTCCTTGCCCCAGTGCACCCAAGTCCGTGGCCTCTCATGCCCGGCTGGCGGGGCGGCGGCTTGCTCTTTTAACCAATCCTACGGCGGAGATTCTTCTTTCTCCGCCAACTTGGTTCAAGATTCCTTAACATTAGCCAGTGATGTTGTTCCAAAGTTTGCTTTTGGATGTATTAATACCATCTCTGGTAAGTCAGTCCCACCTCAAGGGCTATTGGGTTTGGGCCGGGGACCCATGTCACTTCTTTCACAATCCGGGGCACTCTATTCGGGTGTGTTTTCGTATTGTTTACCCAGTTTCAAATCCTACTACTTTTCGGGTTCACTCAAACTTGGACCGGTTGGTCAGCCCAAAAATATTAAGACCACCCCATTACTGAAAAACCCGCACCGACCCTCACTTTACTACGTTAACCTAACCGGGGTTAGTGTAGGCCGAGTTCGGGTCCCTATTGCCCCAGAATACCTAGCATTTAACCCGAATATAGGGGCAGGGACAATAATCGACTCGGGTACGGTTGTAACCCGGTTCTTCCAACCCGTGTACGAGGCAATCCGAAATGAGTTTGTGAAGCAAGTGAAAGGCCCATTTGCAACAGTAGGAGTATTCGAGACATGCTTCGACGCGTCAGCAGAAGTTGAGGCCCCAATAATAACATTACATTTCGAAGGCTTGTCCATGAAACTGCCTATGGAGAACAGTTACTTGCATACCAGTGCAGGGTCACTTGCTTGCCTGGCAATAGCACCGGTTCCAAACAATGTGAACGGAGCCATGAATATAATAGCCAATTTGCAGCAGCAAAACCATAGGTTTCTGTTTGATGTCGCAAATTCTCGCTTGGGAATTGCTCGTGAAGCTTGTAACTAGTTTGCTCTTTGTTTGCTTTCTTGTCGTTTAGGCAAAGCCTAAGTTTCTAGTTTCATGTAACGGGAAAAAATGGATTTGAAGTTCAATAAACAGGACAAAGAAACTGTTGTTTTGGTGTTTATGTAATAACATCATTAAGTTTCGGTCTAACTTACATTTACTTTTAGTCCTAATAATATTGCCATCAACATTATTATTTAAGTAAAATTTCTAGTAAATTCTGATACTATAACTAAAGACTGGCTTCATTGATTCTGATTCAACCTCCATAAGGCTTATATCAATCAATATAAACCAAGACAGCTTAAATTAGGAGTTCAGTTACGTTATTTGCAATCATTGCTTGGTTTTTCTGACAACAAAATTCAGTCACCAAGATTTCAAGTTATTCAGTTTATTACATCTACGACATGCTAATTGATATATGCATATGTACATCTTTGATTAAAGTGTTACCAGCTTCTCCTCTTGCTCTTAATACGGGCATCACCAATCAGTCTCCCCACCAACAATATCATCACTCGCTCTCCGGTAAACTTTCCTCGCGTTCTAAAGCACCATCAGCTTGGATCAGCAGATCCTATACACTTCATTATATAATTCGACTAGCATGAGACTGGCCTGATTCTTGAGCTTAATCTGAACTGTAGGACGCCATTGGCCTTGAGATCATCTCGTCTTGAATATGGGTTTTATTGCCTGGATTCTAGAGTTATTGGCTAATGTCGGGTCCTCTGCCTTTTTCTGGATTTTTAACAGACTTGGTAGGTTCTGCTCCTTTGCCTTTTTCTGAATTTTTAACAGATTTGGTGGGATCTGCTCCTTTTCCTTTGTCTGGATTTTTAGCAGATTTGGTCGGTTCTGCTCCTTTGCCTTTGTCTGGATTTTTAGCTGCTTGACTTGAACCACGGCCTTTCTCCATTCCAGCCGTTTCATTTGTAGCCTGGCTCCGAAGCTCCTTCATAAAGTTGTTGATTCCATTAGTCAGTTTTTTAAGAGCTGAAGTTGAGGAATTGAGTCTGAACGACTGTACTAGCTTTCACATGAAACTAAAAACGATATTGTTTATTACCAACTATCACTGAAATAAGCACTTGAAATTCCATTAAGTAGGTAAAGAGGTTCAGATTTCAAAGAAAATCAAGTGAAATCATCAAAGTAAAACAACAGAATCAATTCCATTCTTAATCTAGGAAACTTCATGCTGCCTCAAATGTATGTGGGTTTACCTTGCTTCTTGACCTCGTAGAAGCAGCTTCGGTACCCTTTGTCTTATCCTTCCTGTGTTCAGAGTAAAACAAGTATGTATATTGTTACCAAGTTCATAAAGAGATAAGAATGGGAATTGAATTTTTTTTATAAATAAACATCTAAAGAGGATTATCTATTCTGAAGCATGAATTACTGGCGAGTTAGCAGTTGCCAAACCACACAAGATGCATTTTACGATTCCAATCACTACAAGGATGAGATGTACTCAACTCCAAAGAGACAAATCAAAGAAATGTTTTGTAACAAATATCCATAAAATTATCCACAAAATATGACAATGCGAGAGAACCAACTTATAGCTTACTTTTTTGATTGATGATTTGGATCACGTTGATTGCATGAATCGCTCAAGGAAGCAGGCTTTTGCTCAGGCTGTTGATCAAGCTGCTTCTCTAGATCTTCAACATTTTCGTTCAAATTGATTATGTCTGCCTCTGGTTGAGTTATGTCATTGAGATCTGCCTTTGTCTTTATAATATCCGGAAGTTAACATTTGATGCAAACAAAGATTAGGTACACTAATTAAATCTTAGCTAGGCCTTAGGCTACCTTTTCGTCAAGCTTAGCTGGGAGAGATGTGGGTCCTCGAGACGGGTTAAGTCCCTCTTCAAGAGCTATCATCTTTTCTCTAGTCCTTTGAAGCTCTTCCTCTAGTCTTGCAACCTATAAGTACAGCCAGGAGTAGCAATCAAAACAGGGGCCATTCACATAAAATTAGCACAGCACTTGAGATAAAAAAAAAAATCATTAGCTTTGTGCAACTAATACATTACCAAATAAAAAAGGTTTTTTTTTAAATGTACTTCCAGTAAATATATAATTGTTCATTCTAGATGCGTTTGCATACATCTACTCACTGCTGATATATAATTAGGACTTTACTTGTTTTACCAAGCCATGTTGAAAAGAATTGATATCGAAGAGGAAAGAAAGAAATGCAAAAAGATCTCTTAACTAAATTTTAAAAATATTTTAGCAAAAAAGGTTGCTCTAATATATTTGTTTTCTTAGGATAACAATATGCCTCTTTTGTTACTACAGATATGGAACCTAACATAATGCATGAAACATAAAAGACAGCACAGAAGAAATAAACAAAGAAAAAAAACATCTCCTGACAAACATACCTCTTTCTCAAGAGCTAGCCGTTGCTCATGCAATGCCTTCTTTCGTTTTTCCAAGCTGGCTTCAAGAATTGTATTACCTTCAATCTGTATTAGAAAGATGACTTAATATGAAAAGTTTCAAAAAAAACATGTGATAAAAATAACTAGAATGGGTGGGTAAAGCAGGACCTCTTCCGTGAGTCTCTTTTGCAAGTCTGATTTTTCAGCTTCAAGTGACTCAACTGCAAACCTAAAATTGAGTCAAAATCAGGTAAGTACAAAAGAAAATAGAGATATTATTAACAATATAGAAGTCCAGCTCTACATTATTTTTGCTTTTCCACTTTTGGCTTCAGAAACTAGTTATGCAAGGGGTAGATTGCTTCACCCTAAGCATGAAAGAAGATTTTAGAAGTTGTTTGGAACTTTTATGGGTCTGCATGAGTTATGCAAGTATAACCAGGAAAACTAGTAGCAGAAAAATTTATATATGTTTTTTTTCCCTACAGATCATGGGAACATCACTTACTCTTCCTCACATGGAAGATCAATGGAATCCGTAGCTAGTTTCTTGCTTCCCTGTAAAAGCAAACACGATAAATCAAAATATTAGTTGCTACAAGATTATTAACACATTGCGATTGTAATATAATTAATGCTTGAAAATACTCATTAGCTAACAGAAAAATTAACTAGGCCAAAAGCAGAACACATCATGAACGTGGAAAACAAAAACTTACACTACTCCTTCCCCAAACAGCTGAATGCCTACCATGGTGGCCAGGTCCGTTTCCAACAGCAGCGGTTTTTGCAGTGCTTAAGACTGGACTTTGACGAGTTGATGTATCCTCACTCCTTTTTGAATTATCATTTACATTAAGTGAACTTGAAACTTTCTTGGTGGCTTTGACATCATCACTAGATTTAGAGGATTCAGAAGTAGAGCTCGAAGATTCAGAATCCTGCAATTTTATTTTCCAATTTGTGTAAGTATTGTGTCTCCTCTTTTTATACTGATTTATTGCTCTTTCACATTTTTTAAGTTTATGATTCCTATAAGGGGAAAGTATAGAGAACTATATACATCTGATTCTGATACAAGGTGCTGCAAAGTTAATTTAGAATATATTCTAATAGTGGTAAGTCAAGTTCATATTGTGAGCGTGAATTCAAAGGGGAAAGCAAAGACGTGGAAATGATCAAACAATAGAAACCTCGAGTCGCCAGATGGTGACAAATGAAGCAGATACACAAGCTACCAAATCATTGAAAAATGTAAAATGAGTATATAAATCTGGTTACCTACGAGCTCAGCACAAATATTGCACTAAACAGAGGTAAATGTCTAAATAAGATTTTCCGAATAGAAAAGTTAAATAGTCCTGAAATTGTATCAAGTTTGTTACTGCCATCATTTCTAAAGTTGATGAACAAGATATAAAACAAAAATGCCAGTGTAAGAAAGCAGACAAACAAACCTTATCACCACTTTTAACAGAGTGACCACTCTCACTGCCTGTTCCACTTCCAGCAGAGTTGCTATCGTCCTCACATTCATCATCTTCATAGGACTCATCATCATCAGCTTCTTCCTCACTTCCACTTTCAGTCTCATCTGAGTCAGAGTACAAATCAGGAGAAACACCACCCTCCTGCCAACAAAATATTGAGCTCATAACTGTAATGTATAAACCAAAGTAACAAAAAATTGGAATATGGAACAAGAACAGCCAAATTCTCAATTTTTTTCTTTTAAAATAAACTAATATCATGCAAGAAAAAGGAATGTTACTATATTATAAGGAAAGAATGTCGGGAGGATATAATTAACTCAGCTTAATTGTATTCAAATTCCACCTTTGTACAGTCATAATCTAGTCACTTTAGATCTGTACCAATAATAGCGTATACATCCAGGACAACACAAACAATTTCGGCTTAATGATCATGCTTGCTCATAAAGAATAGAAAGAAATAAAACATATATATTCTGAACTAAAATATTTATGATGTACATAAAAAAATTGGAATATGGAACAAGAACAGCCAAATTCTCATTTTTTTTTTCTTTTTAAAAAAACTAATATCATGCAAGAATTAGGAATGTTACTATATTATAAGGAAAGAATGTCGGGAGGATATAATTAACTCAGCTTAATTGTATTCAAATTCCACCTTTATACAGTCATAATCTAGTCACTTTAGATCTGTACCAATAATAGCGTATACATCCAGGACAACACAAACAGTTTTGGCTTAATGATCATGCTTGCTCATAAAGAATAGAAAGAAATAAAACATATATATTCTGAACTAAAATATTTATGATGTACATAACTGTAATGTATAAACCAAAGTAAAAAAATTGGAATATGGAACAAGAACAGCCAAATTCTCAATTTTTTCTTTTAAAAAAAACTAATATCATGCAAGAATTAGGAATGTTACTATATTATAAGGAAAGAATGTCGGGAGGATATAATTAACTCAGCTTAATTGTATTCAAATTCCACCTTTATACAGTCATAATCTAGTCACTTTAGATCTGTACCAATAATAGCGTATACATCCAGGACAACACAAACAATTTCGGCTTAATGATCATGCTTGCTCATAAAGAATAGAAAGAAATAAAACATATATATTCTGAACTAAAATATTTATGATGTACATACTTGCCTGTATAGTGACTATAAAAAGCCATATTAGAAGCAGTTGTGCAATGATGACAATAATTGCAGCTTACCCCAAATATTTTATCATACTGTTCCAATAATGTTATAACAATGGTTTGAGCATGATTGGCTGCAGCAGCAGCTTTCAGCAGTTGCATTGAGCCATCACCACCCACATCAAAATCACTTTCGATCTCACAGTCACCAGATAGAAGGGGGCGAAGAAGTAAGGGTGCCATGCAGGCTGCCACAGCTGAAGAGCTCATTAGATTTTCATTTTTGTGAGAAGCCACAGCTTGCATCATCATTAGAATTCTGAAAGAGAGGAATACGAAAAGATAAATATATGAATAAGGCAGTTAGAAGCTGAGAAGGCAAAGAATGAGGATGATATCTTTATTGTGGAAATAAGATTGAATATCAGTTTTTCTTTTCTTTCCCAAAAATGCATTTCACTCATCATTTTCAAAAATAGAACTTAAATGCTTAAAACTACAGAACACTAAGAGATGTATTTCTGCTTTCAAGTACATGAAGTTCTGGTGTGATAGGCTTATTGATTGTAGTTTCTATATCTGCAAAATATTATATCCAATTTCCCACTCGGCACTCACTCATTTAGCAAGGACCAAGACATATATCAGAGGGTTACACACCATAAGATTTGTTGTACCAACAGGAGATTGTGGATAATCAACCAGTTTAAAATAAAATTTCCACTCATCCAAACAAATTATAGAATAAATTTTCTCCAAAAGTAGGACGAGCAACAAGGGAAGGAGAAGAATTTGACCCCCCCCCCCCCCCTTCCCATAGTTAAGTGAAAATGTCTAGAAACCCAGTAAGAAACAATGCAAACGAAATTCGATTATGACTTTTAAATTGAATCTAATTAACCAAATTCCAACGTTGAAAAACAAATACTCAAGCCAAATATCTATCTATACTCCGTACCAAAGTGGCTTAAACGAGTGTGAAACTTCTGGCCTCTATTTTCATTACACTTATCAGTCTCTGACTATTTCCATTCATGAGTTATCTTTAATGTAGTTTTCTAATTTTATACATGCATGGACTGTTAGCTGTACGTATTTTTCTCCTTTTGCTTATCTTCAGCTAATAGTTTGTCATTAATAATTGTATCGCATAGGAAATACAACTTTAATTGCATATCATTTAAATTCATAATATAAATATATACTTATTTTAACCCCCATATGAAATAACAGCTCTTCTTTAAATTATACCTATAATGCTCAGGAAATAAGTGCAAAAATTGCATACTGAAAATAATTTGTACTGAGAAAAGCATTATACTTAAAACGGCAAGGATTGACGGTGATGAATCAGCTACCTCTGTAATAAGCGACGATTTGGCTCAGGAAACGTGTCCAACACTGCCGTTCGCATAGCATTGACTCTAGCACTGTGCTCGGTTCCTAATCATTGTATGATGTTCAATAACAGAATAACAAACTGAATCTTCGGAAATAATAACAGCTAGGTAATATATCATGCAAAATGAAATGTCATAGAGCTCATATACAACCAGACAATTTCCACTACATTCCTTAGGAATCCAACCAATTCAGAATACAAGAACTTCACCCAATAAGGATACCTTCAAAATTAGAGGCATCAAGATCCAATAGTGGAAAGCATATTATGACTTCAATTTATTGCAGGTTAAAACAGAAAAAACAAACCAGTTCAATGAAAGACTTACGGCATGCTTCTAGTAGCGCATTGCAGCATGATGCAGGGACAGGATGTGATGGCAACTCTCGAATAACATACTGGAAAACAGCGTGAAGCAAATTAAACAACAAAATACCAGAAGAATATGATGCAACTTAAATGAAAATGTTAGGAATTTGTATGCAAAAAATTAAAAGCGAGATCAACATAAAACAAGGCACACAAGAGACGAGATTTAACGTGGTTCGGCCTTGCCTACCTCCACGGATGAGAGAAAGGAATGATCCACTATCAACCTAGAGAATATGAAGAGTACAAATACATGATATCCCATGTAATCAATTAACCCGATATAAATATCCTAGAAGCCGGTGTATCCAAACATCCCTACAATATCCATCTCTACAACAGAGCCGATATAGTTGCAGAGATCCTAAAAGTAGTTACATACTTACATCTCTCCAAAGTAATTCTCTCTCATAATTCTAAAAGTCAAGACCAACCCTATATTTATAGAGCTAAATACTTGGACACCAAGAAACCTTAGCCCATAAGACTTCTTGCCTAATATAAATATTTAGGTATTAAATAAACCTAATTACCAAATAGAATTTTAGTCAATATTTAACAGAAAAAAAAACTTATGGAAACTAGTAAGGCATACCTTGACACAGTCAGCAATGACATGTGCATCTTCGTCCTGAGAGAAGTCAGTTTTTCCTGCAAAAAAAAAGAGTTCGGAGACTGAACAGAGAGCATTGTGATGAAGAACTACAAGCTTACAAAGTAGCCAGACTTCTTTCTCTGTCTATACAGTAAGAAAGAAAATTTCCATAAATGGATACCAAGTCAAATTTTAAGTTCTTACAAAGCTGCCTTTGATAGCATTGTTCACGGCGAAACATTAAATATATTAAACTGATAAATGCAACGTGTAAGAAAAGAACACAACCTACGGTAGCTGAAAGCAATATCAAAATTGAATATAATCAAGGACAGTGCATCTTAAACAAACCCTGCTCAAATTCCCGAATTCGGCGCTCAACATCCTCAACATCTGCAGCCTGCCTCAAGATCCCTTCTACTTTGACTCCTGTGAAATTATTTGAACACGATTAAAAGGAGCTCGATGAAAATGAATAAAAGTGCTTTGTCATGTGACTTAAATCACCGGAATTAGCATCACACATGCAAGATTGCAAGCTACTGAGGCTGCTAAATTGTGAACAATGTGGAAAATTCTTGAAACAAAGATAAAGAAAATGAGACACAGGTGGTGAATAGACATGCAGGAACCTTATCCTGAATATGGATATCTCGAGAAAGGAATTTGAAAAAAACAGACATGCACATATATTTACTAGACTATATGCATTAGAATAGAGACAGTTATCCAGTATATGGAATTAGAACTTTGGCATATACTTCGGATTGCAACAATTAAAACAAAAGAACAACTCACCATGTTCTTCTACAAATCTTAGGGCCTTCTCCAAAAATGTTGGAGCCCCATCAACATCTTCCAGTGCAAGTAAAATTGGTCTGTGTAAGACTGAAGATCTCATAGGCTGTTTATCATTATCTAACAGAGAGGAAGAGAGAGCACCAGTATCTCAAATGAGAGGAAAAATAAATCAAAACAGCCAAGCAAATTAGAACCCAGAAACAACTTGACAGGCTTGTAAAGAAACATAACAAAATGAAGAGATAAAGGAAAACTGGAGAAAAAAAGGAGGGTACATAGAAAAAAATGAAACTCCCAGCTAAGGCTCCCGATCAGTAACATACTAAAACTTTTCAGATAATGAACTCGTATCATGCAATATTTCTGGTGTTTACATTAGGAGCTAGATATGAATGAAGCTTCATACAGATGCCATTCAAAATTATACAAAATTCATTTTAAAAAAAGCTGGATGAAACTTACCTGGTTCCTTAGAACAATCAACTGCATCTGCCTGATCATTCCCAAAAACGCCATTTTGTCCCTCTGAAAGAGCAGAACTTGGTGCTTGTAACAAAGCTTTCTCAAGTGCAGCCTTCCACTCGTACAAATCCTCCGAAGTTTCAGCCTGCAACATCAACAAAAGGAACTGTCATGTCACGATTTCCCAAAATCTCACGGTTATTTTCAGTTGAATAAGCATTGAATTTTCCAATAAGTGCATTTCAGCCTTCAAAATTAATTACGGGTTTCGGAGGATAAAAGAATGCTACCAGCAGGGCATTGAGTGAATTACTTCTATAAAACTGATAAACCAAAGATGAAAATTTCCTGTTCAGGGCATTCTCTTTACACGGTGGTTTTGGCCACTCAAAACCAAGTTTTCGGCTTTCATTTAAAGCTCAACTTTGGTTAGATTCATTTGATCAGGCTTTAGGTACGAGGAAGATCTTTCACTGTTTCGGAAGAATCTTGGTATATGCGGGTCAAATAGAAAGCTCTGAACAGTTTTAGAGGAAAACTCAACCTTGAGTGTGAAGGTTCGCCCATCGCGGCCATCTTGAAATTGTACGGTAATGAGTTTTTTATCAGCTTTGACAACCACACTAGAAATTTTGAAAGGTACCACGAGTTAGCAAACCTTTCCAACTTTAACGGCATTCACAATTTGAAGAAGATATCACAAATTGATAATCTTTTCAGAAATGCAAGCCAACCTGCCTGAATTGTTGAGATCAATACCGCCAAGAGTTAAATTCACTTCATTCCCCTTCTGAGAACTGGCATTCTGAAAAGTTAACAAGAGTATATTAATCTTCTAAAATCTTAAGTGAACAAAAAACGCAGATAGAAAGGAAAATCGGCTACTGCGCGGAATGTAGAGAGAACAACACAATAGCAGGATAATAACATCCAACCAATCAACGCATCTAGTAAAAATACAGCATACTCCAGTTCTTCCCCAATATCCTCCTAGCCCACGTCCTTTTCTCAGCCCAAGCAATAGTTAAATCATTTTTATAAATTACCCTTCGAGGTCAAGCACTCGAATATACCATGTAGCAGAGGCCCCATTTGTCTAAACTATAAACACTAACCCTAAACTCTATTTTTTAATACCATAGCTTAGATAGAGACACTGAAAATAATAGAGGATTTCTATTTATTTTGAACAAAAATCATTTGCACAACATTAAAAAAATTAAACCTACCCCTACCTTAATTTCTAATTTTTAAATCTTAAATCATAAACCCATCATTAAGTTTAACTCAAAGATGATCCATCTAATGAATTTTCATATTTCCTTTTTTGGCACTTTGATGGAGAACCAAAGAACTGGTATTTTGGATAAAAATCCTCTACCTTTTTGGTGCACCTATTTATGCCTCAACACTAAAAAAATACTATAAAATTAAATTCCAAGTCCTAACCTTAGATTTTAAATCTTAAACTCTACCCTAAAAAATACATCATACCCTAAATTTCCTAAACCCTAACATAAAACCCTAAACACTAAACCTAATTTTAAGCGTGAGGCGTAAATAGGGACACCGAAAAGGGGCAGACGATTTCTATCCGATATAGATAAAAATCATCTCCCCTTTTCGGTGCCCCTATTTATGCCCAACACTAAAAAATACTATAAAATTAAATTCCAAGTCTTAACCCTAAGTTCTAAATCTTAAATCCTATACCCTAAAAAATACACCCTACCCTAAATTTCTAAACCCTAACCTAAAACCATAAACCTAATTTGTTTAAGCCTGAGGCATAAATATAGACACCGAAAAGGTGCCGACGATTTCCATCAGTATTTTGAACTAAAGAACCTTTATTGTCAAATTAGACAGTGTTTGATAACAATCATTTCTACCAAGCTAAAAATGTACATCCGTACAAATCACTAATGGGTCGCTTAAATTAGCACTTAATTCTTTTCTAAGGTAAATTTCATGGATTTAGAACCACCTTAATAACTTAATTTTAGGCCAGCTATTCCATTTCAGCTTAATAGTCTGTCCGAAGACGACCTAAAAACTGGAAAAGTAGTGTGAGGACCTGCTGTGTGAAATAGACACGAGAGTTTTATTGAGATACATTCTAACCACTGATAGTCATTTACAGAAGAGGAATGATTGAACCAGATGCTTCTGATTGGGAGAGAATTACAGCACATACAAGATAATCATATCAAATTAATATCATTTTAATTTCAGCCTTTTGATTAAGATATATTCTAGCCACTAATAGTCATTCTCAGGAGAGGAAATAAAACTCAAGAACCACATGCTTCTGATTGAGAGAGAACTAGACTACATAAAAGATAATCGTAGCAAATAAGTATCATCCCCGTGAATCCTAAAGCCTGATATAGTCTGAAAAGCAGTGCATCGTTTGACCTTTACTGTTGTCCCAAGAAAAAAACAATATATGATGTAAAAAAAACAGATAAACAAATATCAATGTTGAGATTGACAATCTGCCGGACTGCAAATACTTACAGGATCACTTCTGAAAAAAACCAGCGAAGTATGTGTTAAAATGAACCACCTTTTCTTCCATGATGTCCATCCAATTCCTTTAATCAAACAAAAATAAGGAAAAAAGGGAAAGCTTAAAACCGAGAGGAACCCAAGCCATTATCATGGGACTGACTTTCTACATAAACCTCATAATGTATATTTTCTAGTAAATATATGTAAAA
Source organism: Hibiscus tridactylites (assembly GCA_958450335.1). Classification (NCBI taxonomy): domain Eukaryota; kingdom Viridiplantae; phylum Streptophyta; class Magnoliopsida; order Malvales; family Malvaceae; genus Hibiscus; species Hibiscus tridactylites. Next base: position 83,942,868 of record OY288275.1, on the reverse strand, counting down.
GCAGTGTTTCACAAAACGTAAGGTGAAAGGCAAATTATTAACTAAATTAAATTAAAAAAGCAAAGTATACAAACCTTTTGATGATAGAAAAAGTGGTCCACTCTTTAAAACCTGCGAGAAAGTTTTAAACCTTGAAATGCACTAACTTTTACAATTTTGAAAAATGCATTCTTAAGAAACTCTAGAATGCGGACAATGTAAGAAAAAAAACATTGGAAGGTAAACAATTTAGTAATGCACTTAGAACACAGGACAAGGTTCTTTCTCTTGCATCAAAATCCATCATGGCTTTGGTTGGTAAGTGCTACAATAAGCATGATAATATCCAAATAGAATAACCACCATATAGGCAATTCTTCTATGAAATGGTTCAAAAGGCTCAAGCGCATAAGATACAGATAAGTAATGATTAAAAAAATAGATAAGATACATAGATATGTGATAGGCAAAGATTATTATAAACACAGCCTTGATGATGACAAAGATTACCGCATGGTAATTTAGGGAATAAATGGTCCCGAGCAACTTTCAATCAACAATTAAAAACCCAGAATACTAAACAACTCACGGCGGGGGGAGAGCTGACAGAGTTGCCTCCACAAGAATTCAGATTCTCCGATGGTCCTGTGGCACCGGCTGGACCTGAAGGAGCAGCAGCAGTTACTGCATCTCCCTTGAGGGAAAACAAAAATGATTCTCAGCACCAAATCTCAGCTAAAAATCAGAGTTTTAGCTTTTGTTTTTCCCTGATGGTTGAAATCATTTCCTTGAGAAAAGAAAGCAAGATTTATCTAAACCTGATGTCCTTGAGATGGCTCCCGCTCATCCCTTCTGGAAACCATCCTCTGTCAACAAAATTAGACTCGCCCGATCAGAGAGCTTTCAGTCCAAAATGTTTCCATGAAAACAATAATGTGAACGAGGGGGAAAATGTGAACCTGTTGTGCTTTAGATGGCTCTTCCTTTTTGCCAGCCATTTTCTAGTCATGAAAAAAAATCTCTGCTAAATTACAATGTTTTTTCTTCTTTTCTGAAAACCAAAATCTAGAAGAAGAAAAATGATCACACCTGTTGAGCTTGAGATGGCTCTTCCATTTTCTGATAAAAAAATAAAAAATGAAGAATTACTGAAAAATCTCCATTAAACCACAATGTAGTTTTTCCTCTGTATTTCTGAACACCAAAATCTTCTAAAAACTAACAGAAGAAAACAAATGTGACGATTCTTCTTTTTTGCTAGCCATTTTTATCAACAAAATGAAAACATAATGTAAAAATCTATGTGAAATCGCGATTTATTTTTCCAATAGAAAATTAAAGAAGAAAGGGAAATAAAAGAAATCAAAAAGATATATTAAAATCTGTTGTGCTTGAGAAGGCTCTTCCTTTTTGGTATGCATTTTCTAATGAAGAAAATAAAAAAGAATTAACGTAAACTCTACAATCACAATTTAAATCTTAGTTCGTTGACTTCATTCTGTTCATCGACACCAAAATTTTCTTAAAATGAATAGGAAATTAACAGAACTTGTTGTGCTTAACACAGTTCTTCCTTTCTGCTAGGCGCTCTCTGACCGAGAAAATATAAAATAATTAATGTAAAATCTTCTCTAAATCAATATGTAGCTCTTTTTCTTCCTTTTTTCTGTTTCTGAACACCAAAATTTTCTAAACGCCTATAGAAAACAGAAGGAAAAAGATATGTATCAAACCAGTGGTGCTTCACAAGGCTCTTCCTTTTCTTTGCTAGATTATGATCAATAATTTTTAAAAATGAAGTAAAATCCCACAAAATCATTTTCCTGTTTCTGAACAACAAAATCTTCTGAAAACAATTAGAAAATTAGGTGAAAAAAAAAGGAATTAAAGATATCGATCAAAACCTGTTGTGCTTGAGGCTGTTCTTCCTTTTTAGTAATCAGTTTCTGATCAAGAAAATATAAAAATTAGAGCAAAATCTCCATTAAATCACATTGTAGTTATATATATTGTTTCTGAGCAAAATCGATTAGAAAAGTAACAGTAGGATAAAAGAGAAAATCAAACCAGGTGTGTTTTAGACGGATCTTCCTTTCTGGAAGCTATTTTCTGAAAAGAAAAGAAAAGGAAGTAAAATCTCCATTAAAAACACAAAACGTTGAAATTCAACTAAAATCGAAGATAGATCAATGAAAACCTGTTGTGTCCAAACTGATTCATCCTTTTTGGTAGCCATAATAATCCTCTGGTCTATCGGAATTTAGAGGGGGGGAAATCACATCCCAAACAGGTCACAAAATCAAACGAACAGCACCAACCTTGCACTCATTCACAACATTGAAACACGCAAACACTAAAATCCAAACCGAAACAACCCTTTGAAACGTACTTAGTGGAAAAAAGGAGCGAAACGTAGAAGAAAAGAGGGAAATGCGATAAGGAAGAAGCGTGAATGTGAGAAGAGAGAGAGAGTCTTTTTCTCCTTTGGCTGGGAATTCTTTGAGCTCAACGGAAACCCGTTTTGGTCAAAGCGCCTAAAAGCCCTCCCCTCCGAAACCGAAGGAGCCGTTGTACACGTTAATTCTACTCTCTTCTCTCTCTTTGTTTCAAAAAATAATTGATTTCTTTTTTGGAGGGAAATGACAGTCGCGGCAATTATTTTTCCTTCTTGAACCGCCTTGCCAGTTGCCACCCCGTGATTTCCCGAATTGGGCCCACTGGCCCAGATGATTTACGGAATCGATCACGGTTGCTCAACTCTGGTCCTGTCCTGTGGGGTCACTGGGTTATGTCGGGACTTTGATGGATCCATCATCCATCCGTCTGGTTGAGTTAAAAACAAAAAGTACATCCCGCAATAGGGGGGCATGAAAGATCAGTCGTTATTTGACTGAGCCTAAATTTTACTACTCTTTTTTCTTCTCATGCTTCTATTTTGTCTTTTCACACTTAAAAGAACAAATTAAAAACTGTTCGTACTGAAGTTCTTTTTTTTTGAAAGGGTATACAAACAAAAGGGTAATTCTGTAGTACGATATGGTATTGTGCGGCTACAATGTGGCACCAACTTAAAAATGTTATAAGATTTAAAACATAAAACTAAAAATGTTACACTGTTTGATAACATTTTCGGTACTTACAAAAATTTAAAAGGTTATCAAAACTCAGAAGCAATGAAACTTTCTATACTTGAAGTTAAAGTTTCGAGACTTACCACCAACCGAAAATGTTATCAAACAGTATAACATTTTTTTGATCAAATTGTATGCTTTAATTGAGGGTAAAAACATACGAGAAATATTTTTATGTGCCTCATTAAAAAAATCCTAAACCTAATCCGAGGAAAAGAGTACGCATGAAAATAACCAAAGATAAAACGTATACAAACTGAATATCAAAATCAAGACAAACAAAATAAAACCTCAGCCTCCATCAAAATTCCATTCTCTTGGCACAAACAATCTAGCTCAACAGACATTAAAGGAAATTTACAGTATTCCAGTGATCCATTTCACGTCAACTTTGTCAATCAATCAGTCACTTTATTAGTCTCACGATAAATATGTACAAGCTGACCATCCCAAGCCCATCGAAGTTGTTCTGAAACCCGTTGACGCAATGAACTATGCGCACACAAGTGTTATAACATTTTCAGTTGGTGTCACACTGTAGCCGTTGTTAAAATATAAGCTAGAGAGAATATTTGGTATTTTGTATAAATGAAGCTCATCTGATTACAAAGTATAATCTGACTACTAATAATAGCCCAATGTGGTAACTGTTTGGGTTAACAGCCTAACTAATTGATCCAACAAACTGAGAGTTTGTTACAACCTGATACAACTAACTTTGATTATCTTTAACATTTCTCTTGTTTTCAACTTTTAACTCTGAAAAATATTTGACACAAAACTGATGTTGAAACTCCTCAAACTTAGCAACAACAATTGACTTTGTAAATATGTCGACAATTTGATCACTGGCAGGAACATAGTTGACTTAGAGACACCGGGATAAAACTTTCTCACGAACAAAGAAGAGATCAAGTTTTGCATGCTTAGTTTTGTGATGCATGGCGGGATTTGCAGCTATAGCAACGACATTGGTATTATCACTTCAAAGTGTAGGAATATCATCAAAAACAACACTCAGATCCTTTAGAACAACTTGAAGCCAAATAATTTTAGAAGCAACATCAGCAAGGCTTTAAAATTATGCTTCTGTAGTAGAGCGTGACACGGACCGTTATTTTTTAGAACTCCAAGATAACAATGCATGTCAAGAAACGTACAGTGATTAGAGATGGACCGACGATCATGGGGGTCACTACCCCAGTCAGCATTAAAGAATGAAGTGAGAGCCATACTATAATTGCTTTGAGACTAGAACCATAGCCCATGATCCAAATTACCTCGCAAATAGCGTAAAATCCTCTTCACAACCAGTCAATGACTATCAGTAGGCTATTACATGAACTGAGCAACCTTATTTACATTAAAACAAATGTTTGGACGTGTATGACAGATGTATTGAAGTGCTCCAACAACATTTCTATACTCATATGGCTGCTCAAGAAGAACACTATATTAGTTTTGACAAGCAACACAACTATATATTTTTTGAGACAAAAATAGACCAACACACACAGCTCTAACTTCGATTTTCAGAAGAAAAAAAATTGAGTTCACCAAAATCTTTGAGGAAGAATTTTTGATACAATTGTTGGATAACTCGATCAACATGCTTTGAAGAGGGACCAATAAGTAATATATCATTAACATACACGACTTTGTAAGTGACTATGTCAGCTTATTTGAAAACAAATAAAGAAGTATTTGCATTGGAAGAGCTAAAACCCAGTTCTTCGAAAAAACTTTTCAACATTGAGAACCAGTTTCGTTGAGCCTGTCTGAGCCCATATAGTGCCTTCTTAAGCTTATACACTAGTGGTTTCTATTAATACTATCAACATAAAAATCATCTGGTTGTTGCATATAAACATCCTCAATAAGATTTCCCTTGAGAAAGACATTATTCACATCTACTTGTCTTACCCTCCAATGATGAGTTACAGCTAGAGAAAGAACTACATTCATTGTGAAATATTTCACAACTGGGCTAAAGGTCTCTTCAAAATCAGCCCCAGTAACTTGTAAGTAGCCTTTAGCCACCAAACAAGCTTTGAACCTTTCAACTAACCCATCTGTATTTCTTTTCACCTTGAAGAGACACTTGCAGTCGATGACCTTTCGATATACAGGTAATGGATCAAAATCCTAAGTTTTATTGTCCATTAAAGCTTTAAACTATGAGTGAACACCTGCTTTCCACTCAGAAACTGTAAAGGCCTCATAAACAGTCCTAGGCACCTCCTGAACTTGCAAATGATATGCTTTGAGTTTGAAGATCCCAACTTTACTTCTTGTAACTATGGAATAAGAGTTGGTTACTAGAGGAACACCCATGGTTGCATTAGTTACAAGCAAAGGGCCCTCTTGTGCATCAAGATCAGAATGAGTTGCCCCTTCATTGGCAGTTGAACCACTACCCATTTGCTCGCCAAAGTTAGCAAAATCAGAGTTGGCATGAGCACCAAGGTCAGCCTCATATTGAGTTCCCTCAGCAATCTCACCATGGACATAACTGATGAGCATAGAATCAGTACTTTCTTCTTGGACATCTACTATTGGTTGCATGTCCTCACGTGCATCATCAACTATTAGATGTGTATTGGCAGAGGCATCAGGTGGAGAGAAAGCCACTGTTTTTAAGACATCACAACCATCACCAGAATGTGATGCAAGGATATCAAACCCATAATAAATTGAATCAGGTTGTGAAGTTCGCTTGAAAGACTGTGCTAGCACAAGCACAAGAAAAAATTGAAACTCTGATGATGCAGCAGGGAAAGTATGTGTGTCTGAGATGGCAGCTAGAAATACTCCCTCATAAAAAATTACATGTTTAGAGATGAACATCCTACCACTACTTCTGTCCAGACAATGATAGCCATGGTGTTGAGGGGAATACCCTAGAAAAAGACATGACCGAGACCTAAAGTCTAATTTATGTTTATTGTAGGCCCTTAGATGAGGATAACACAAAGTTTCAAAAAATTTCAAGAATTTCTAATTAGGTAGCTTGTCAAACAAAATTTGAAAGGGAGACATATTATGAAGAACATTAGTGGGCAACCTATTAATTAAGTAAACTGCACTTAAAACAACATAAGACTAGTACTGCATAGGAATGGAAGCTTGAGCTAGAAGAGTTAAGGCAATTTCAACAATATGTTTGTGTTTTCGTTCAACTATCTCATTTTTGTTGAAAATTCCTAGGGCATGTTATTCTATGTTGAACACTCGATTGAGCTATAAAAGTATCTAGGAATTTAAATTCACCCCACCATCAGTCTAAACAACTAGTAATTTAATAGAGAATTGAGTATGCACCATTTTGTAGAACAACTGAAAAAGTGGTCTTAGCATCAGATTTGTTTTTAAGCAAGTATACCCAAGTGTTTCTACTATATAAATCCACACAAAAAATATAATAGTTGTAGCCATTAGAAGAAACAGAAGCAGGACCCCAAACATCTATTTCAATCAATTGAAAAAGGTGATGTGTAAATAGAAAAAGAAGTTAATGATAAGGCATGACTTTTTCCAAGCTGACATGCACTACAAAGAGGTATCTTAGCTACATTAAACTGTTTATTTAATACCAAACTCACAACCTCATGTGCAGGGTGCCTCAACCTTCTGTGCCACAATAGAAACTCAGACTATTCTGTGAAGAAGCTATGCAAGCAAGAACTGATGCAGATGCAGACTCAAGAACCTCAAAGTGATACAAACCATCAAGTTGTGTGCTTTTCAACAAAACAAAACTTGTCTTTTCATCCTTCACATAGCAACAGAATGAGTGAAACTCAAAGAAAATATAGTTATTGGCAGTGAACTTTGATATAGAGAGAAGACTTCTTGTAATTTGTGAAACATGCAATAATAGATCAAGTAGTAAGGGCCTAGATACATCATTGAACACATGATGTCTTATACATGATATAGAGAGAGAAGAACCATCACCTATATGGACCTTACCATGGTCTGTGTATGGATGACCAGATTGAACATGGCCTTGATCAAAGGTCACATAATGTGTGGCTCTAGAGTCTGGGTACCACCTTGACACGGTAATGGACAGAGAAGCTTGCAGAGTGTTGACCTGAGAAGAGTCCGCATTAAAGACTGAAGAGGAAGTATCAACAAACGGTGTATACATGTACTCAACAAGAATGTCATAATTGCAGCAACAAAAATGTGCCTGAGCATCGGGCCTTTTAGATCGAGTACCACTGAAAGATCGATCTTCACTGGAGGTGTTACCCTTAGAATTGTTACCATATCGAAACCAACAATGATCGGCTAGATGACCAATCTTCTGACAAATCTGACACTGAGGCCTTGAACTACCTTTGAATCTACCACCACGAGAGCCTCTCATATTGTCACCAAATTGTGGCCAACGAGTTGTATCTTGAACCTCATTAGCAGATTCATTAGAGGCTATATAGTGTTATGAATCCCAATAGGCAATCTGAGTGGGTCAAAGATACATGCCTCAGCATCTGCCAGTAAAGAAACGGCAACTTCAAAGGTATATGGCTCCTTACTCGCCGTAATAATCGCCACAAATGGCTCAAACTCAGACGGTAAGCCATTAAGAACGGTGGCTACTTGCTCAATTTTTAACACCGAAATTCCATAATTGGCAAGGAGATCGCATATTTCCTTGATTTGAGAGGTAAAATCAACCATCAACATGTCATCTTTCTTCAAATATCTTAACTGACAGTGAAGTCGCATAAAACGAGTTGTGAAAAGCTTTAAGTAGCGACAGACAACGGAGCTCTATATAGTTGCGGATGATTCAGCTCCCACAAAGTGAGACAAGAAATAAGGATGAATAGTGGAAAACAACCACGATGCGAGTGAACTATCATGCTTGATGAACTTGAGATACGCCGGATTAACAAATCGCTCACCACCAAAATTAGTAATCGCCTTGATCGGAAGGGGAGTATCCTCTTAAGGTAATGTTCGAGTTCGAGACCTCGAATCATCAACTTAACTTGCTGACGTTAGAGCAAAAAATTGTCATCATCGAGCTTGACACTAATCTGCTTATTGACAAACGCATGAGTAGAGACTTCATCATCAATCGATAGAGACTCAAAGCGATTCTCAGAGGAGATGTCAGTGGATGACGACATCGAGAAGCATAAAGAAGTGACCGGAACCAACGAACTCAGAGTTTAGAGGAGAACAGCTAAGGAGATGAGACGACGGTCGGATCAAAAATGGCGAATGATACCATGTTAAAGTATAGATTTAGGGATTTTGACTATTCGTAAAAGCCGGAGAGAATATTTTGTATCTTGTATTAATGAATCTCATATGATTACAAAATACAATCTGACTTCTAATAGTAGCCCAATGTGGTAACCGTTTGGGTTAACAGCCTAACTAATTGATCCATCAAACTGAGAGTTTGTTACAACCTGATACAACTAACTTTGATTATCTTTAACAGCCGCATCGTACCATGTCGCATGTTAGGCTCGCCCCAAACGAAATACAACGCATGAAATGATGTATTATTTTTATAGTGTTTGTAGTCCTTTGTTTTTTTGTTGGTTAATTCTGTAATCGATCTTTTAAAACTAACACCAAAACAAATTTATTTATCTTCAACACTAGCCTTGTAAATAGTGTTTGGAGTGTTTCTTCTTTCGCTTGTTTTTTTAGTCTGATCGAGAATTAATATGTAATCATAGATAGACTGGAAGGAGCAGTCATCCTCTGTATGATTTTAAATTTTTTTATGTATTTTCTATTAAAATTCTGTTTTCGTCCTTAAAATTTTATTATTCCATCCCCTATAACTTTGTAGAGTCACTCCCTAACATAAAATTTACACCTCTCCCTGTTCGTAACAGAACAATACAAATGGTTCATCATGATGCAGACTTGGTGCTGATTGTAAATTCAATTCATCCTGATATTTCGATTGTTAATGTTCTGGCTATAGTTATTCGTGGAAGAAGAAAAGTTGTGGGAAATGAAGTTCATTCCTCGATAATCTATGTTTTGTCAGGGCGTTTCAATATCTTTTCTGACCATAAGTGTATGTCACATCCTATATAAATTTACATCAAAAAGAAAATGAGCGACAATGTTGTGTATTTTGTCAAATTTATTTTTTGAGATTGTTACGTGATTAGAGATTACTTAGTAGTTGTATTTCCTTATATTTTAGGTTATGATATATATATATATATTCCATCTTATTTTATGTTGGTCCTACATTGTTTTCTTTATCATTTATAAATTTCTAACAAATGTTGAGCTTAAATTTCGAGAAAGTATGAAAAGTTTGAAGAACTATCAAAACACTTTTAGTGATAGAGTTAGATCAAGTGAAAATTTGGGTTGTTCAAGTTATAAATTTTATTATATCATTTTAATTCGATTTGATTTTTTAGTAAAGTTAAGTAAATGAAATTCGAATCTTAAGAGACACAAGTTTGAATCTCTTTGTCTATAAGGTATATGCGCGTATTATTAAAGGGTTAAAAATATATATGAACATATATTATCTTATAACCACCTATAGACTATTAAAAAAATTAAAATACACAAAAAACTAGTATGTTTGGAAAGTCATTGTACAATTGAGTTTGAGTGTAATTTAGTGTAATTATACGGTTGAGACACATTTAGACAATCATCGTAATTTGTAACCTAGCTGAATTTGGTGTAGTCAGAGGTTTTCAATTACACTCTCTAATTCTTAAGTAAGTGTGAAAAATGGTATAATTACGTGTGTAATTACACTATATAATTTTATAATTAATATTATTTTTAAATTTTAAACTTAGTAATTGTATTGTGTAGTTACAATTTATATTACCAAGCATGACATATTTAATTGCAATTTGTAAGTCAAACATGTATAGAAAATTAAATATCCTTGTAATTACACGTGAATTACACTCGTGTGTAATTATTATATCGGTAATTACATTTTTGTATAATTACAATATGATGTTGCGTTTAAAAGTTAAATTCAACTTGAACTAAAAATATTGAATAACTCAATTTAAAATCTCTAATAACTCAATCAATTAATTTAAATTATTAATAATAATTTCTTAGTTAATCAAATTTTACTCATTCCAATAAACTCACTTTCTAAAATATTAATAAATTATATACACAACATAAATGAATAAAGAAGCAACGGCCATCATAAGTAGGGTGGGAGAAAATACCCGACCCGATTGACCCAACCTGATGACCCGAAACAAAAATGCCGGGTATTTTCCGGAAAAAAATTACTCGACCCGGCAAATTTCCCGGGACACGGGCCGGGATACGGGCCGAGAGTTTTCCCTTACCGGGTACCCGACCCGACCCGATAAAATTTAATATATTTTTTATATATTTAAAATTATATTTTTATTTTATGTTTCTTAATATTTTCACTCTAAAATTAAGTTTAAATCCCTACATTTTTTCTATGTTTGTATTATATTCTTTTAAGTTTTAAGTTTAATTTTTTTAAAATATTTTTGGGTTTAACATATGATTTTTTTAATTTTAAAATTAAAAAAAAAATATGAACCGGGTACTCGGTACCCGATTACCCGGGTACCCAAATTTTACGGGTACCCGAATTCCGGGTACCCGGATATATTGGGCCGGGACACGGGCCGTTTAATGAGGTACCCGGATGAACCGAATACCCGGTTTTCCAAGTACCCGACAATTCCCACCCCTAATCATAAGTATAACCAACTTGGCGTGTAATGGGTCGTACATGTCCCCCAAACTGACTTTAGGTGACCTTGCCACAAGAACCATATGCGCCTGTTTTGTGAAGCTATATAATTATGGAAATGTTTATTAGCAATAGACTGAAAACTGTTAATGTTTAACTTTATTTTCTAGAAAAGGAGGGACAACACTATGTGGTATATTGGTCAGTCGGAGAATTACAAATCAATTTTATTGTAACTATTAGACAAAAAAATGTTAACTGTCATTAAATTTTAATTTGGTTTTAACGAAGTTACAACCCTTAGCTGTTAAAAGAATTATCGATATGATAATTGAATAAATTTATATAATAATATTTTTGATCTCATTATTTATGTATTTTATAAATTTAATTTTAATTATAATCATTCAATAAAATGATGATACATGTCATTATTTAATTGGTATAAACTTAAAAAATATATAAAATAAATTTTAAGGGTACAAACTTGAGACTCGTGGGAAGATAGAAAAAAATAAAAAAAATAAAACAAAAAACTTGAGAACAAATCTGAAAATTTCATAATTCAAGAAGTTGACGGCGAAGATGATAATGAAAATGGTAGCAAGTTTGATTGAAAATGGCTTGCGGGCTATGCTATGAATATGTAACATCCGGGTTTAGGGGTTAGGTGAAAATAATATTTTAATATTATTTTGGGCTCGGTTTTATACTCTAAATAATATTTTGAGTTGTTTTCAAAATTAATTAATTTGGGTTGACCATGTTTTAAGATTAAACTCCATTTAGCCATGGATTTACCTCCCTTGTAAATGCCCCATTTCATTAAGGGCAAACAAGTCTTTTGAGCTTTAAAATTTAACACATGTCAAATAAAACACCCACCCTTCTCATCTTCTTCCCCCTCCCTCTTTCAAACCTAACGTTTCTCCCTTCTCTCCTTGGGGGTTCACTATTCCATCACCATACACTCACATCCTTGGTGATTTTTGAGAGGTAATCATGTTTCTAGCTTGTCCTCACCTCCCTCTACATGCTCATACCCATAGTTTTCATTAAAACTCTTGTTTTTGTATTATGAAGTTTTAAAGTTTGAAATTAAAAATGTTAACTTTGTTAACATTAAGTTGAGCTTTTGATTTGGTAATGATAGATGAGTCATTTGTTGTTCAAAAGGTCCAATATATCTAATTTTTATAAGGTTTTATAATGATTTTCGGAATTTGGTTTCAAAGGGATTTTTAGAGGGTTTTAAAGTGGTTTTTGGGGTGGTTTGATGTTGATTTTTGAGGGCTGGTGCTAGTATAATATATGGGGGTCACTTTGGGTGTGTTTGATGGTTGTTTGGATGTTTGAAATGGAAGTTTTCAGTGGGTGTTAGGGGCTGCTCGGAAATTCTGTTTTTGGGGTTGATTTTGAGTGTTGGATGCTTGATAATGTTAATCTGGGTTAGTTTCGATGATGAGTTATTGATTGCGAATGTTTTGTTTGTGTTTGAGATTGATTAGAGTCGAGTTTGGGCATCGGTGAAGCATCGGAAGTGAATCCGGAAAATTGAAGGTGGTCGTTTGCTTGGTCTTTAAGCTTGGGAGCTTAGGTGAGTGGTTAAATGTTTTAACTAGATTTAAAATGGTTGGTTCGAGTACATGGACTAGGTTGGGCTTGGTAGACCCGCCTAGAGTTAGGATTAGGGTGGTAGCCTAATCCTAAGCTTGATCTAGAGCCTTTGGATGAACTCATTTGTGTGGTTGTGTATGTCTCGCATGAAATGTGATATGTATGCTATGTATATTGTATTATACATGTGGAATGAGATATGAATGGTGATGCTTGAGACATGCATAATGATGGTTGTTGGTGAGTACGTGCTAAGCACGGAAATGATTGGAATAAGTAATGTGAAATGGGTAAATGTTGGCACTAGTATACTTGAATACAAATGATCGATCATTAGGATGTTAGTGTGTACACATGAGTCAAAAGCCGCGCGTGGCCTTGGTGGCGTTGAGTCACCAAGGAGGAGTACGGGTTCGCCCGGAAATTGTATTTAAATATAGTCGGTGAAGAGTGGAATCCCATCGACGGGGCGTGAGGATGAGTGGAATCCCCTCCGCGAGACCGGTGATGAGTGTAATCCCACCGTGAGGTAATGTGGTTGTTGGATGTGAGTTCCAACGTGTCTATCCGCGTATTCGGGTCATAGCTAGGTGCCAATGTTGGTTGATAAATGTATCAATGTGTTGAGATTTATGGTCTTTATTTGGATGTTTAATGTGACTACTTGTGTTGAGGATTTAGAGCTTGTTGATCATGACATTTACTTGTATATTGCTCATGCATCTTATCTTGTGGCTCTTGTGGATCCTTGGTATATTTGGGTAATGTCTTGGCTAGATCGTGCTCAGACCCTGCAATGTTGAGGTTTGTTTTTAGAGCTTACCCTCACTAAGCATCATTGCTTACGCTCTCTTTGTTCAACATTGCAGATCCTTAGTTCGTGGGTTGCTCAGGCAAGTGGAGGGCCTCCAAGTGTGGTTGTTGACTTGAGTACATCAAGTGTGGCTTTTAAATGTTGAACATGTAATAATTTAAGCAATGGGACATGTGTCTTTTGATGGATGATTGTTGGTTGTTTAGGAGCTTGTTTAGACTCCATGCTATGTTGCTTTTGTATGACTTGTGATGCCATGTTTGAGTTGTAATCCATGCCTAAATTGCTTATCTTGAATGTTGGTTAAGTGCCCTTGAGTTTGCCTTATGTTGAATGTTGAAGTTTGAGTTTTTGGATGTCTAAGTGTCATCTTTGATTCAATTGCATGTTCCCTTGATGTATGTTCATGTTGGGTGTTTGTATGGCTAAGCAATGACCTTTAAATGTTGTATGAATGCTTGAAGGGGTCTAGGAAAGTCCTAAATTGCATTTAGATTCGAGTCTTGATCGTTTTTGCTGAGTTTAGAAGTTTTTGTTGTGCAGGGGTATCGATACGGTTGGTACGGTATCGATACCACCTTCTTGTTTCAGGCCCGTGTATCGATACACTTGAGAGGCGTATCGATACTATTTTTGTCACTGGAGCTACTGTCTAGTTCGGTATCGATACCGGCCTCTGGTGTATCGATACCGTCTTTTAGCGTTGACCGTGGGAAGTCAACCGTTGGGGAGGGTATCGATACACTCCATGGGTGTATCGATACGGTCCCTACGGGTTGACTTTGACCAGTTGACCTAGTCAAGGGGGTATCGATACACCCCTTAAGTGTATCGATACCGCCTGCAGTCTAAGCTTAAAATTGGGATGTAGCACGATTGTTTGAGTTCGTTCGATTGTTTTGTATATGTTGTTCCGTTGTATGATCACTTATGGTTTAATATCCATTTAGACAAGATTTTAAAATGAAAAGAATTTTAGGGTTGTTAACCGATGGGGAATCCTTAGGGGTTTTCACTCGGTTTTCCCCGTGTGGCCCACTCGGACCGGTCATTTGGCCAGACCGGGACGAGGGGGTTACAGAATATTTGGGTGTTCATTTTCGGATATTCGATCCGAAATTTTGGATATCCGAAAAATTCTGATCACCTAAATAGCGATTCGTATCTGATCCGAAAAAATCGGATATCTGAATTTTTGGATCGGATACTTGGATATCCAATTATCCGAAATTTATGAATTTATTTGATTTTTTTTAATTTAATGGTTCTATCCATGAAAATTTTAGGTTTTCGAATATAAAAAATAATAAATTATTGAATATAACAATATTTGTATCATGAAAATTTCAATTTTTCATATATAACAAGTAAAAATATCGAATATAACAAGATTTATACCTATAAAAAATTTGAATTTTCGGATATCGGATAATCGAATATCCGATCCGAATGTAAAATCACTATCTGTATCCGATCCGAAATTTTCGGATATCCAATCCGAATTATCCGAAAAATAAAAAATGAATTGGATATTCGAAATTTCGGATCGGATCAACGGATAATTGGATCGAATCAATCGGGTCGAATTTTTTTGAACACTCCTAATGAATATGATGAATTGTATAATACATTTATGTCCTAGGAACCCTCTTGATCTTGATTGATCAAGCAATCTTCATTATAGGCTCTAACCAATTCTCTAAGAATTAATTATCTTAACAACTTAGAGTGCGAAGAAAGAATCATCAGCAATCTATAAAAAAAATTGTCTTGAAACACTTCCAAAATGATGCAAGAACTATCTTGCAAAAGAAAGAAACTTAAAGAGCATTTTTATTAAAATTCATCAAAGATAAATATTTTTTAATGTGTTTGTTGTCTGTCTTTAAGTAGGATAAGGAATGCTTTTATTTGGGCAGCAAAAAAAGTTAGATACAAGATAAAATAAAATTTATTGGTTGGCAAATCTTCTAAAAATAAAGTTGTTGCTTCATATAATAGTTATTGGATTGAATTTTTATTACATTGATCGATTGAACTTTATAATTTCTGAATAGAAAT
The DNA here is from genome assembly GCA_958450335.1 of Hibiscus tridactylites. NCBI lineage: Eukaryota > Viridiplantae > Streptophyta > Magnoliopsida > Malvales > Malvaceae > Hibiscus > Hibiscus tridactylites. The sequence goes on along the minus strand of OY288275.1, from coordinate 83,927,552 downwards.
TTTTGCATGTGTTGTCTTCACTAAACTAATTGTAGTTTGAGTTCTTGATATCGGATTGATGTGTTCAAGATGCATTGAGAAGTTAAAATATAGACGAACATATTTGAAGAAGATATGTCAACCTAAAAATGTCTGGATTTCATTCGAGAAGTCGTTGCAAGTTTGATATCGGTTCAGATTTGACAAACAACTTTAACTTCTTGCCTAATATGACTAATTTAACTTCTCTTATTCTTGCATGAAATGAATTTTAAAAATACAAACACGAGACTCGTTAACATTTAACCGTCGGACATTAACACTTAACCATTAGGTTAAGTTAGGTATTTGTTTTATAGTTGATAAATATTATATTTAGGTTAAATACTTAGTTTAGTTTAGTGATTAAGCATTGATACCAACACGTCTTCTAGTTTTGAACTGCAAACTCATTTTAATTTTTTTAATAGTGTTAAGGCAATTATAAGGTAGCACTCGATCATATATATTCTTAATCTTTTAAAAATACGCACACCTTACAAACAAAAACGATTTAAATCTGAGTCTCTTATGATTAACACTATCCACTTTTCTAAATATATAATATTTATAATTTTTTTATTAATTACAGTTTAATCTATATATAATATTTATAAATTATAAAACCGAAACTTAACTTGGTTCAACAGTTAAATATTGATGCCCCACAATTCTTAGGTTTGACTCATAAAACCATTTCATGTTTTTTTTCATCAATAAGACGATGACATATGTTTGGATCAAATTAGATGGTTAAAATTAGAATTAAATCGATAGATTGAATAAGTAATAAGAAACAAATATCTTACTATACAAATTTACTTATTTTTCGTGTCAGAGATACCGTTAATGATCTGTGACTTGATTAAAATTAAATTGAAAGTTTAATGATTTAATTAAAAAAAATATTGATAGTTGTCAAAATAGAATCAAAATAATATTTTGGTGACCATTAATCATTATAGTAGTTTACCCTAAATTCTAAATTTTTAATTCGCCCGTCGCGTCGGGCACGCAACCCGAACCAAACCGGATCTCAAAATCCTGAACCAGCTCCAATGCTGATACGGCGTCTTTGTGCACTTTCCTTCTTTCTCCGTTTTCACTGCCAAAGCAGAGTAAAAAAAAGTTCAAAAGCAAAAAACGCATGCTCTTTCTCACCACTAATTCTAAAACAAAACAATAAATTCAACCATTTTTTCTCGATTTCCTTGTGCGAGAGTTATTTCAAATTCTTTAGATTTAATCTGATCTGAAATTAGTGGTGTTTGAAATTCGAGTCTCTCAGGTGAAAATTTTAAGATTTGTTTTAGGGTTGGCAATATGGAGATGGAGGTAGCTGGCTCTAGCAGCGAATCGTTCCAAGCTTGGGAGATGAAGAGAAAAGTTGTGGAGGAGAAAGATCAGGTTCGTGTTACGGGGAAGACTTTGCAAGCTGTGCTGGAACAGTGCCAAAGAGCTATCGAATTGATTAGTAACAGCGAAGGAGGGATCAACGATGAAGATGGTGAAGATGAAGCTGACGTGGATCCTCAAGGGAGAGTCAGCAGCGTGGGTCTTCAAAGAGATCAAGAGGTCGATGAGGTTTGTTTTATTCTTTCTGTTTATTATCTGCTTTAGGTTTTTGTTTGGGTGCTTAGGGTATGAGAAGAATTCTAATTTAGAATCTTACATAATCACCATTTTAGTTCGTAATCGTAAAAATAATGGATTTTAATTTTGGTCGAATTTATTTTTCCAATTTTTGAAGTTCTTTGTGAATATTTAGTTTGTATACTTATTCTACGTTCTGTAAAATTTTATGTTCGGAAGAGAACTCTGCAATTTTTAATCCATAGAGGTTCTTGTAAGTTAACTAGTTCATTTGAGGCTGATGAGCTTTCCCCCATGAGTGACGAGTAATTCGATTATGAATTGAACTTAGCTTGAATGAGACAATTAAACATATATTATAGCTAAATGGTAGTTCTCATTTGGATAATGGTCTGGTTTTTTATGTATCAGTTGCATATCAATGTCAACTGTCAAAGTACGTTATTCTGCTATCAACACCAAGAGTCGGCAGAGCATATTCTCTTCTTCTGCCCCTTTGCTCAAGCTACCTGGAAAGCTTCGGCGTTTAATTACTCCCCCGCTGCATTGGGCTTCCCAGGATTCCCAAAGTGGTGGTTCCAACTTTGCCATGATCGAAAGATGGGGATGACCAAGGAAGGTCTCGCTCATATTGCTTTCATCCTTTGGAATTTATGGAAAGCAAGGAATGCACTCGTTTTCGAAGGGAGAAGGGAGTCCCCATGGGATGTCTGGCTAAGAGCAGATCGTGGCTTTATGGAATTCCAACAAGCAAACAAAATTGAGTCCTCTGAGAAATTGAATGAAGAACCGGAAAATGCAAAATGGATACCTCCCCCTTCAGGCGTTATAAAAATAAATTGTGATGCCGCTTTTGACCAAAATTCAGGAAAAGCTTCGATCGCAGCTGTGTTCCGGGATAACTCAAGTTTTTTTGTCCATGGTGTCACAGCTCCCTGTTGGGCGCCATCTGCTGCTGCTGCTGAAGCCTTCGCTATGAAACTGGGACTCACAACAGCGAGTCACCTCGCCTTCTCAAAGGTTATCATTGAGACAGACAATAAGGCTGTTGTCAATCGCCTGAAGACAGGGGTTCCCTCGGATTGGACAACCTCTGCCACTGAAGAATGTATCAAGAGTTTGGCAAAGGAGTTTGAGTCCTGTTGTTTTTCCTTCGTGAGTCGATCTTGTAATCAGCTTGCTGACTGGCTTGCTAAATTTGCTAAGACGGAACAGGTCCAAGTTTGTTGGAGCCCTAGAGTCCTTCCGTCACATTTATTGTACTCTTAAATTCTTATCTATGCAAGTTTTTATCGATAAAAAAAAAAGTACGTTATTCTGCTGCTGCATTAAACTTATTGACAAGGTGTAGTTTTGGTAGACTTTTAAGTTACCAATGAGCATTGTTTTTTCCATGTTTTGTTCGTGAGTATACTTTGATACACAAGCTTTTCAATTTTAGGGTTTAGGGATTTATGTTGTGGTTTAGGGTGTAGAATCTATGATTGGAATTTAGAGTTTAGACTTTAAGGTTTAGGGTTTAAGTTTTAGGGTGTTAGGGTTAGTAATTTAGGTTTTATATTTTATAGTTTAAATATGAAGGGTTGTGTAAAAAAAATTTACACAGCTTGTGTATCAAAATATTACCCTATATATACATACACACACATAGGTTGTCAGTATTGAACTGAACCAAACAAATAGAGAAATACATAACTTGGATGTCATCTCAAATACACTTTTCTTTGCTTTGGAGTCCGTTTGCCTCTTAGCCTTTGTCTCATTGATGTCATTTCAATTGCAACTATCCTTATGATTTTGAAACTTTTCCATCATCACAGTCTGACAGTCATCCTATGAAGTAACATGTTGGTCCATAGATGTAAGATTGAAAATTAATACAAAGGATTTCAAATTGGATACTTGAAATGAAGCTCAAAATCAGAGCCTATTTTCTCTTCGTCGAGAAGTTGAGTCTGATTGTTTTGTAAAGAAATTGTTCTTTTCTATTTGATGGTTGTAATTTGAAGTGCGTATTCTTCTTTTCCATGTAAATAGCTTTATGGCAATCGGCAATAGGAAAATGCTTATGAAGTTTGCATTTGCTTTCCTATCAAACATTTCCAAATAACTTGGTATTAAAAGTTTGTACCCCTTTTATTTTAAATGCAGTTGTGCAATCTTCTGAAATCTAGAGTTCAATGCTCTGATTTCCTAGAAAAGTTGGCGTGTGCTCAGGTGCCAGTTCCAGAAAACATTTCAGGTATGCTTCTAGGAGAACTTCCTTTTTGTGTTTAAAAAATATTTTTTGCCTGGTTGCTAATGAAATTCTTCTATGGACCAGAAGAAGGTAGTTCTTGGGACATGGTCAATGAAAATGATCTTTGGGAAGATAAAGATATTGATTTGGATCGAGAAGATTATGTTCTTGTTAGGCAGGAGGATATAGTAGAAGGAATTGCATGTTTTATGGCTGCATATTTGCTGTCCCTTAAACATACTAAGGTATGTGAAATTCTCTTTGTTGTCTGAAAGTTTTTATCTCAAATTTTCTGTGGTCTTAATTTTCTTTCTTTCCCAGGATTTGACCCCTAATCAACTTCAGGAAGGTGAGCCTTTGTGTTCCTTCCTAAATGTTTTAAAGAAATAAATATCATTTCACTGAATAACTTGTATTTTCCATCTCAGGTACCTTTTATTCCATTTTTATTTCTTATCACTAATTTGGCATTATGAATTCTGACTTTCGTTTGAATCCCATTTGTAGCACTGAGCAAGACCTTCTCTGTTAAGAAGAAAAAGGGAAAGCTTCAGAAAGCTTGGGACGGAAGCAAAGTCATATATAATGTGGCATCCTGGGGAGCTACAGCAATTGGGTGGGTTATGATTTTATTCTCGACAAACTAGTGTTTCTCAATTCCTTGGTCACTCGTTGGTTTTAACATATGCTGCATCTTCCTATATCTACAATTGAGTTTGGTGTCATGTTTTAACTAGACACCAACTCAATTGTTATATGAAGTCTCTTAAAAAAAAAACCATTGATAAGATTTGAACCTTTAACTCTCTTAAAAATATTTTTAAGCATTTAAAAAACAATAACTAAAAACTATCCTATTAAACAAATGTATCACTTTCTTTTTAAAAATAGTTATCATTTATTTTTTTAATATATTTTATATAAATTATCCATCTTTTGTGGATGTGCCATTATTTAGTGTGCGTGTGTGTTGTCATTCCATTGCCAGATATTCTAATACGTTTATTTGTTCGTTGGTTATGGACAGGATATACCAAAACCCTCTACTTCTAAGAGCTGCATCGAAAGCCTTCTGGGTTTCTTGTAATCTCATATCCAAACTTCTCTGATTTCCTTGCACTACTTGGACAACAAAGCTGGGAGTTTAGCAGGTTGTGTGACATGAATACCTTATTATTCTTTTATATTTTCCTACAACACATCCACGTCTCAAAGTATTTTGATCTTTTGTAAATATTGTTTTTCTTGAAGAATTTCTGATTGCAATTCAAATCCATTGGCCCCGTTCCCAATGAGAGTGAACAACTCTCCATTCAGATTACTGTGCATGTGTATATTTATGTTTTTCAAGGGCATTTTTCATTTAGATTATCATTAAGTTCTCTGAAGTGAAGCTAATAACAGGGGAAGTGGGAAGAAAATGCTAGTGCTTGCTCAGTGTTTGATTTATACATTATACATATATTGAGAGCAGAGCTGCGAATTTAGAGCAGTTGAGTCACTTGCTCCCTTTCTTCAGAACTTGAGGCACAAAACTGTATCATACACTACTGCATATACAGACAGAATCACAGATGACCAAATCCAGTCATCTAATCAGAAGGTCCCCATCTAGTAGCAACTATACCTCCATGTTTTCTTTTTCTTTTTCGGTTTGTTATCCAAGGCTTTTGATGTAACGTGTGAGTATCACCAACCGATTTCATACCACTACCCAAATAACTGTGCTTTTAGTAGAAGAATGAGTTATCCTTGTTATTATGAGCATCCTTACACAGCATCGACCGTACCTCCATTATTGACCTTGGTGGCTCAAGGTCCTTTTCAGGGAGTGCATTCCCGACGAGCTGTTGCATCTGTGATGCAAAAGTATCGTCCAGGATCTGCATTTTAACAACAGGGTACAATGTCAGAAAAAACTCAACACCGAAAAGGATAGGATACACGACAGAGGATTTCAATGGAGAAATCCATAAATGAAATAACCAATGACAACCCTATTCTCATATCTAACTGCTCAACCACACCAGCTGAAATGAATTACCCTTATTTCTGGTTTCGGGTTCAAATTGTTTTAGGGTCTGGTTGTTTGCTTTATGATAAAAGAGGCTGGGTTGAGTCTGCTCATATGAGCGGGATGGGTTTTTCAGGTTCCGGTGACTTTAAAACTCAAGCAAACTTCATAATGACAAGTGCATCAATGCAAGGAAAGAAGATTGTTAAGTGCTCCACTGGTCAACATTGTAATGTCTAATTTGGAACCTTATTTTCAGCAAGGAAAGAAAATATTGTTAAGTTTTTACTTACAGATACGGCAATTCTGGAACCTTTATACCATGATCTATTTTCTTTACGGTTTTCCAAGAAGCTGAGAACATCCTGCAATGAGGGACACAAAAAAAAACTTGTGAGATGAGATGCATTTTACTTGGATTCTTTTTAAACCAATTACACATCATCATGCACCTATAACTTACTTGTCCCATCCGATCCCAGTACCATCGGCAGATTGCAATGAAAACATGAGTCTCAAAAACTGTATGAAGGTGATTTATTGTGCTTATCAGCTGTTCTTTCAATGGCTGCATTCTGGCTTGTATATCAGATTCTCCCACTGTTTCTTTAGAATCTTGTAGAATCTTTTTCAACTTTGTTGAGTTCTGTAATTTTGTCTGAAAAAACAAAAAGGACGAAACGGTAAACGAAGTCAATTCTACATCAAAAGCAAAGACACCACAAACAAATTCAAATTAATTGAATGGGAAGCTCAAGTATATATCCTGGTTAGCAGTATATATCCTGGTTAGCAGTATGGGACTCACATTCTCGGCAAGTTTTTCAACAACAGCTTGTAGATACCCTCTGAACTTCGTTCTCAACATCACGGTGACCTCGCTAAGACGCTCGCCAGGAGCTGTGTTTCCCCCATCAGGCATGCAAGAACCCCAGGACTTGAACTTGTTTTCTATCTTAGGACGTAGTACATCAAGCATCCTCTTCATGGAATTCAACATGATGCCCAGCTGAAAGCGGCAATCAAATTCTTAAAGCTAAAAAAAGAGAGTAAACAAACCAATGAGAGATTCTTGCTAAGTAAAAAAATCTACGGCTTACCTCATCAGGAACAGTATAGGAGCACACAGATCGTTTAGTGAGTTTCTGCATGTACTTGAGGCCAAATTTCTTGGGTGTCATGTTTTCCTTCAAAGGAGTGACTACATCTGCATACTGCTTATCCAGAGCATCCACTACTGCCTTCTCAATATCCGAAACAGCCTGGTGTAGAACGTAACCCAAAGTTTATAACTTGTCATTGAAAATAGCTAATTATACAATTCATGATGTACATTTTGTACATTGATCAGAAGTTCATTAGCGCAGAACATAAATAACTAGCAGTTAGAAATCTCTTTATATCTCTTCTTCGTCTTCCCTTTCCCCCTAAAATAAGCTAGTTTTTGGAAGATCGGGATGATAACATGTGTTTCATGTAGCCAGGATTCATATAAAAGGACAATAATTAAATAAGAACATGAAAATTGAAGTACATGACATACATTTTCCAGAACAAAAATGTATTCAGGCCAGCGGCAGATAATGACTTCGTAATCATTCAAGGTCTCCTTCAGTCGATCATACATTTCATCTACAAAAGGAGTTGTAGAATATTGTGTTCTAACTCCCGACCACTTCACCTGCAAGCATATAAGTTTTAGACATTAAAAGAATTCCTTGAAGATCAGTTTGATAAAATATGAAATATGCTTCTATAGTAGCAACATATTTTATCAGTCTTCACTTGTGGGTTTCGTTTTAATCATTTAAGAAGGGAGAAAGAAGTGGTGATAAAAAAAGCTCTTGTTGATTAAAATAAACTAGCCTGCAGTACATTTGTGAAGTTACAAGCCAGAAATCTATTTCGAAAGTAAAAAATTACCATTTCACATTAACTATCCACAATAAGATTCTTTCTTAAAGAATGTACCTTATCTAGTTTACATGTCTCAAGTAGAGATTGCCGCTTATCTTGAATCCATATCATGATGTATAAGTGGAACAACTCCTTTGCCTCAACTCCACCTTTCACATGACTGGAAGAAAAAAATGAGCTTGAAATAGTTCAAAAGAAAATACTAATGCTAATAATAATAATACAGAAATCGTTTTTGCTAAAAGAATCACCATATATTCCAGCTGGCAAGATCTCGCTGGAAATCTGCTGTTGCAACGACGAGTTCTGCCACGGGTGGTGAAGGGCCAGATGGTGGGCATGCAAGAAGAAATGCACGTAACCGGCTGCAAAGCTCTGTGCTGTATATAGATGCGGACAGATTTGGTAGATCTATAAAACTGCAAAAGAAGGAATATACTTTAATGCTGCTTAAGCCATAACACAAGAAGCAACCTTATGGACGTTGAAACATGCATGATATGATGTTCTCAAAAGTGAATGGACATATTGTATAAACAATTTACATTCAAAAGGGTAACAAAAGCATATTAAGTAATAACATACTCATGACTATATTGTCAGCTTAACAAATCAAAACACGCACTCATGAGCACATAATTGGATTAAAATCAAATAAGAATCTCAAGTACTGCTAATTTCGGGCCATGCTCCACATGATGAAAATTTACCTCTGAGCAAGCTTAACAAATCAAATAACAATCAAAGAAACAATAAATACCTGGGAAGTATATGTTGATCGTGAATCTCGATATCCGTGAATATCTCATTCTTAATGTTCATGCAAAGACATGACATCTTCTGGTAAGCAGTAGACATAGCAACTGGGTCCAAGAAATTGGGTTCATTGTTGTTGGTGATGAACTCATCAGTCTCAGCCAAGTGCCTTCTTGATCTCTTTCTTGCGGCGGCCTATATAGATACTAATATTTAGAAAGTGGAGGAAAGTAAGGTAGAAACAAAAGTAAGAAATAAAGGAAATTAAATTCCTCGACCTGGAAATAATGACAAAGATTTTTCTGTGCTTCTGGAGACAATATGTCATGTAGAAGAGTATAGAGTTTGACAGCAGGTTCCAGTGCAGGTGCCGCAATCCCTGTTGCAGGGTTGAAGACATTCATAATACCAGAGAGTGATGATTCATCAAGGGATTTGTAGTTCTCAAAAACCAAAGAAAGGATTTGCTCAATCTGATCTTTGGTTTCTCCCAAAATTCGGTTCTGGTGAAGCAGAAAACAATTGGTGTTGTTATAAAAGGAAGGAGCAACATGTTATAAATTATATATGTATGTATGTATGTATATAAGTAATGAAATAGTACCTCTTGATGACTCAATGTGCTCTTACTATGGCCCTTCATAACAACAGGCATTAACAATTCATGCACCAATGTGAGGCAATCAGCAGTAGGAGTAGCCACATCCATAACATAGGAGAGATACCTGTTGGAAATGCAGGTTAAAGACAATCAAATCGAGACGCTTTTACCAAAATAAAAGCGTTATACGAATTGCAACACTTAATAGGAAAGGTAAACAACTTTTTTTTTTCTGCCCCATACCTTAGCTTGGTGTAGACATCAGAAACTCCATAATATGAGGCAAACTCCGTTAACAGCCATTTCCATGAACCATATAATTGTAAGTTTCTTTGTTGGAAGCGTTGAACCTTCATTGCAACTTCCAGTACAAGGTCATACGCAACTGTTTCGGCAACAGAGCCACACTATACCAAGAAAGAAGAATGCAATGAATATCGTAAAACTATTTCGTAATAATCCATTTTTTTCGTCTTAAAATCAAAACAACATGCAAAAATACCAAGTTAGGAAGCAAAATTAATGGAATGAACTTTCTGTAAATTATGAACTACAGATGTCTTTTTGTAATTAATTTTTTAAAGAAGAGAGAACTACAGTTTTCAGATTTTAAGCTATTCAAGAATAATTCACCTTGAGATGACTATTGTCATCAGAACTTGTTGAGTAATTAATATACAGCTGCAGCTTCCCCACTGGTTCATGTTCAGGCTCACGAAAAATGGGCCACCACCGCAACTTGTCAGCCTGCATTCAGTTTCCAAATGAGCATATTATTAAATCAACTAAAACCACAAATTAAGGGGAACTAATGTCAGTATAGAGAAACAATACCGAGTCTTCAGCAATAGTAGCCAATTGTGCAAGGACACGGCCAAACTGCTTCCCCTTGGAGTCGTGAACTTCAACAGTCAGATCATCTCCCAAACTATCTGGGAAGCTGCAGAGTTATCGGTCCCTATATTGTCAGTAACTATCTTAAAGAAACTTAGACCTGAAAGAAGGAGAATTCGGAAACAATCACATACAAGACATGTGTTTCACCAGATCCAGGTTGCATCCTTTTTCCATCTTCTTCAGCTGAACTTTTCAGTCTCAGCAGACAAGAGTACGTTTCTAATGACATATGTAGACAAAGAGGAAAGAACGTTTGAAAAATAAAGAGAGAAAATAATAAGTTGGCTTGTTCCGAAATAGAAAATGAAAAAAAAATCAAAGGAACAATCACCAAACAATACCATAGTCCATAGGTAAATATGATCCAGATGTTTTAGTTGCAAACAATTAAAATACATCAGGATTCTCTTCAAGGTTTACTATCTAAAATTTACAAGCAAAAGCAAATCTTTCACAAATTGATCATAGAAAAGCCATATGATGTGGTCATCTTAGTATAGTAAGGAAGAGTACATCAAAGTCCTAGTCAGCAGCTAGGACGGATAAATCCAGTTAAACATGATTCTAGTTTGTGTACGAAACGAGAAAGCAAGGGGTTTGGAAAGACATACCTTGTGCAACGTCATATGATGATGAACTATTGCGTAAACTTGGCACACCAATTTTCAACAGTCCAGACACTTGTTTTATATACTGAGTTCCAGCATGCACATATGCTAAACTTTGGCGTGAGAAAGAACCATTTGCAGGTAAACGAGGTGCAACACGAAGCCTTCTAAGAGTTTGCCACCTCGAAGAGAGTGTTGACTGAAAACTGGTCAAGTGATACCGTATATTCCCCAGCTTAATTACTGGTGCCTTAAGACTAAGAGATGAGATACTACAGCCAGTTGGTGGATCCAGGGTTGTTTTGACTTTGCGCACTGCCAGTGAAGAAAATATTTAGGATAACCAAGAGAAAGTGACTCAAAAATTATAACATCAAAATATCAAATCTGGGATAGAGAGTTAGAAACCTACCTTGCACCTTCATCTTGCCAATAATTTTCTTAGGTTTTGAGGCAGTTGCCTCACTGGTAAGCTCTGAAGAGCGTTTTGCCATTAGTTCCTCTTCTGATTGTAACAGGACTTGTTGCAACCTATGTACCACATGAAAGTTTTAAGGCAAGTAAGAGAAAGAATTAGTGGGAGTAGAACAATAAAGCATACTCGTTTGCAATATGATAAACAATTTCAAAACCTCCATGATCAATTAGGGAACCGAATTAAGATTCTTTAAATCATTTCCTTCTGAGAATAAGAATGGCATTTTCACAATTAACAGAGGCTTCTGACAAATGTAGTCAAGTAAGTTTTGATTAGATTGGACTTTCAGGCGTGAAAGCTTTTATTGGACTAAATAAATCAAGACAGTTTGATAGCAAAGGCAATTACTGTGAGACAATGTTTCAATTGTGGGTTAGCTTTCTAGAAGAACAAAGGGATTAAACTCACCCAAATGTATCTCGTAAAAGAGCACATTCATTTTCCAGAAACATTGGAGCTTCCATGCAACCCCTAGCCCAAGCATGAAGGCAAAGTCGAACACATGCATCATAGGCAATTACAGCATGCCAAGGTCCAAGAGCACTGATTTTGATATAAACAGCTTAGAGTGGTTAGCGAATAAAGTGCATGAAAGAAGTTATCATTGGAATCATCTTAGAGTCTGTGTTAGTCAAAAGTACCTTGCATGAAATGTCGGGACACGAGCTGGATTAACCCCTGAAGATGCAGTGGTAGTTTCTGCACCAGCGCCATTTCTGGAAACAAGGAGCATAAATAATATTTAATGTGCTATCAAATTGATTATTGAATAAGCATTACACAAAATGATTGCACAAACCTTACACACTCATTAGATTTTCTGTTACTCGCATTCTGTTCAGGCTCAACTCCTGACATAGAATCGAAAGTCTTTGGACCACGCAAATCAGCTGCACCATTGGCGCTTTGTATCTCGGTCACTGGCATGTGCAGAGAATTTTGTTTATCTTCCTTCGCTGAGCTAGAAAATGGTGGTGCACTTGGAATATCATCATCAGAAAACTTCTCATGTTGTAGCTTTCGAGAATTCAAATCCTGCAAAGAAACTATCTCAGCAAGAGCATTACAAATAACTCATAATAACTATATCTACTTCATAACTTACATTGTTGAAAATGAATTTAAAAGTAAGTACTAGACATTCCGATCATTGTCTGACTATACAAGCATTTTGAAACCAAGAAGTTCAGAATCCACCCAAAGAATAAGCTCAAGTTCTCCTTAGTTGCACTAAACAATAGCAAACTCCCTAAATGGTGCAAAATTAATGAACTTACTCTTCATTTATTTTCGTACCATATCCCACATATTTCCTTTCAAGTTACCTTTGAAAACCTTGATTAATGTAGAACTTCACCTTCAATTATGTCAAGCAATAATTCATATGCTACAATATATCTATCTAGCATCAAACTGAAGGATTTTGTCTTGACCGGGAAAATGATCAAAACATTTTGAATCAAAATCTTAGGAAACAAACCTTCTCAGCTGCACTTCCCACATTAATCCGAGAAGGAACACTCGAAGCATACCCTTCAGAAACATATGCTCTACTCTGAGGAATTCTCCCATTTATACTCCCCACTTGTGTAGTCGAAAACTCCGAGCTACCAGCCGAATCCGAAGACTCATCCTCCTCTGTAAAACCATCCCTCCCAACAGGGTATCTCCCATTCCCCCTCCCTAAGGTACCCTCCAAACTACCTCTTCTCCCTCCCATTATCGTCTCCATCGAGGAACTAACATCCGAATACGTATAATCACTGGCAGTGGTGTATCGGGGCCTCCTTTGGGCCAGGTTTCCATATCTCGGTGCAGTTCCATTAGGGATTCTTTCATCTTGTGGAGAAGAATCAAGAGAATACCTCCCTCCGTAAACAGTATCCTCCTCTGAGTCGGTAGTGACGTCATTTTCAGAACCGGATTCTTCATCGACGGATAAGGTAGTAGTGGACGTCACCGGCAAATGCCCGCTTCTGAATTTTGAAGTCGGTGGTAAGCCGAAATTCCGGCCACCGGGGCGGATGCTAGTAATCGGATCCATTCGAGGCCTTAAGCTAGAATTTGAATATGGAAGTTCCTTCTGCTAAAAAACAAGAAATCAGAATATGTGATTAAATGGGAACATAAATTCAAAAAAATAAAAAAGGACAAAAAGCTCGTACTCCTCGAACCCATTTGAGGGCATTGTTGTCAAGTCCTTCAGTAAACATGTTGCTTGTTCCTGCCTCTTAAGTCTTACCTAAATCAACATTGTCAAAAATGTAAAGAGTAAATCAGTAACTAAAAACAAAGATTAAGAAAACCGATGAACAAACAGTGTAGAGAAGTGAAACGGCAGTGACTAACATAAGAAACGGTGTGGAGAGTTTCAGAGCTGAGAAAAAGTCGACCTTGGAAAGCGAAAAACCCAGTGAAGAGATCAGCTAAGTATATATGGAAACAGTTAACAAAATTTCTGAAGCTTAAATGAATAAAAAGATTTGCTTCGGAGAAAAGCTTCCTTCGGATCTGAAACAGAGGGAGAGAGAGAGAGAGAAGAACACTGAAATACAAAGGGTAAACTACCTGGCTGAACACTTAACTATTGTATATGATATGTTTTGACCACCAAACGAACCACTCAGTTATTTAATCGGACATATTTTGACCACCAGCTGTTAAAATTTAAAGAAAAAGTGACATAATTATTAATAGAAATTTGTATAATTACATATTCGGTCTTTTTTAGTTACATATTTTATCAATTTGTATAACTTTAATTTGATCCAATAAGGTGATGACACGTGTTGGCACCTAATTGAATAATTAATTTATTTAATTAAATTAAAGTTAGGATCAAATTGATAGAATATGTAACTAACATATACTAAATATGTAATTATATAAATTTTTATTAACAGTCACGTCACCTTTCATTGAATGTGAACGGTGGTCAAAATAAGTTTAATTAAATAATTGAGTGATCGAATTTTAAATTTTTGTAGTTCAATGATAAAAACAAATCAAACTTAATAGTTGGGTGGTTACCCAAATAGTTTACCCAAATACAAAGCTTCTCTGCAACATACTTTTGCGAGTACTTGTTTGTTTGTTTTTTTCTCTTTTTCCCTATTCAAGATTTCGATTTCCTATTTCTCTTACGTCGGTTTAATCTTACGTTGCGGTTCCGTCCAAAACGTTTTAAATCTTGTCAATTAAAGGAAATTAATAAAAAGGTAAATTACACTTATGGTCAATAATGTTTATGGGAGTTTCTTTTACTACTATCACATTTATAACAAAATAATCATTCCGTCCTTAGCTCCCATCAAATTTATGACTTAACATGTTAGAAAGAATTAATATCTAATTTAATTCTTAAACTATAGATCTATTTAATTCTTTTACAAGAAACTAGTTATTATAAAAAAATAAATAGTCTAAAAATAATTATAAAATAATATATGTTCATAAATATTTTTAATTTTTTGACAATAGGCATACACCTTGTAGACAAAGCGATTTAACCCTGTGTCATTTAAAAATTTTAATCCTAAAAACAAAAATCAGATACTATCTTATGCAATTTTTTAAATGCAATTCATATACAATCTAGAAAATATTTAAAAATGAAATAAATCTTAATTCAAATTGTATGTAGTGTTTAGATTTTTAAATTATAGTTTAATTCTTTTGTAATAAACAATAATTAATATTTTAACGAAAACTAATGATGGAATTATCATTTTGTAGTAAATAATAATGTTAGTGGACATTTTAATATTAATGATCATAATTATATTTTCAAACTTTAATGATAAAAAAATTCACACATGTATTAGTGGTCATAACTCATAAGTGTAATTTATCCTTAATAAAAAAAACGGTGCGAATAAAAACTGCACGTAGCAAGGTTGGTTTGAGAGGAGAAAAGTAACGGATGAGTTGACGAGGAAAAGAGGAACACCGTTATTTTTTTATTGTTTTTTAAATAAAGTTACCATTTTCAGTCGAACGTTGTAAGTGGGGACGCTTTTTAGTTTTTTTCTTTTTTGGGCGACATTCTAATTTTCCCACTGTTGTATATAGTTCACGTGGTTACCAACACGGCAACACACCTCAATAATTCTAAATGGGTATAAAGTCGAGGAATGTATAATGTAAATGTACACAATTTAAATTTTAATCATTTATTTATATTCATTTAATGATTCTAAATGAATATAAAATTAATTTTTTGTATTATATAATTAGATTTTATCCTTTATATATTAATATTATGTTTTTAATAAATCAATAATATTATTATCCTGTCATGGCCTTAAGGCTTAAGGCTTAAGTTCTTGGTGTCGGTTCTAAAATATTTGATTGGAGCTGACAAAAAGGGAACAAGACAAAAGTCACATGATGATTAAATATTTAAATATTGTGATCGACGGATGTGATGTGCGTTTGGACAGTACTGATTTTTGTTTTGACTAGGTTATGACATGGCCCCATATTTGATAGGAATGGATTTAGCTGTAATGTTGCATTCGTAGTTGTAACTTGTAAGTTCATTATTCCACGTTTGACGGCTTAAGTGGGCCGAATATGCTTTAATTTGAAATTTCTTGAACGTTTGGGGGGTGGTTGCATGCAGTTATGATAGTTTTGACATAATTATGAACAAAAAGATATAACTAATTAAAATTTTAAATTATCAATTTAGGCTTTTGTCCGATGGGATGTAAAAGTTAAATTAAATGTGTGTTGTTGCTTTGAAATTAAGGGGGTCGCAAAGGAAAGAATGAAGAAATGTTAGGGGAGAGGTGGGAACCGACCTTCTTGAGATGGAAATAGCCTTTGCTCTCTACTACCTAACCTCAACTACTTGTTGGATGTCTTGAAGATAAAGGATTTCAAACATGGGAAATGGGAGTACAATGATGTTGCTTGTACCAAGGACAAAACACACCAAAGTTGTTGTATTACAATTACAAACAGCGAGGGCGGAAATAACACCCTAATCTGGTGAATGAGGAAAACAGTCCCTCTATGGAACCGGGGGTTTTAGTTTTAGAGCCTAGACTTTACGACAACGATTGTAGTAGTAATCTGAGCGTTGGCCCCAGCTGATGGCGACCAAAACAAGACAAGACAAATGGTGACTGACTCGGCAAAAAAAAAAACAGCAAACATCCACGACGCCAGAACAAAACGGAATGGGGAAAATGGAGACTCCTATTGGCATTGTCTTCTGTGATTTAACATTGGTTTTCAGGGGAGAAACGGGGTGAAAATAAAAAACCAGATACAAGGTAATTCAATTTTATTGGACCTTTTTTCTCTCCACTGAAAACACTAGCATAAAACCTGACGCATGAATTTGATATTTTGATTGTGTTAATTTTTAATCATACAGTTCATCCACATTACACTCCCCTAGGAAAACCTTTAAGCTATAAGGTGAGCCACAATCGCCTTCAGCAATTAGTGCTCTGTCATTGGCAGCCATGTGTTCAATGATTTTGTAAATCATTTCAATCTGCAATGACAAACACAGAGGAGGTTAGCACAGTATTTTATTGCTCAAGTCGTGAGAAGTAACCTCGAACAGCATTTCAGACATACGTCTTCGGGAGCATGGCAACGTTCAGCCACTTCTTCAAGAGTCAATGGTTCAATAGGTTGGTCACAGCTAAACAAAGTGAAACGGACAACATAGTCAGCAGAAAAACAACAAAACACACACATTCATCCACTCCAATCCCAAAGAAAGATAATAAAAAACTGCATGAAAAGGGAATTCCATTGGAAGTCATCAAGGATTGAAAAGTCTTTTAGATTTGAACCAATGATGTTAAGCCTGACAAACAACTGCTTTCAGTATGTTGCTTCCCTAAAGTATTCGTATCCGACATATAATGGCATCAGAGACTTTCAGATAAATTGCACCACAAGCAGATCACAATCATCTGGCATCTTACCTGGCCTCCTTGAGTACTGCTAAAACCCGCTTCTGTAGAGCTAATACTTCACCTGCTGCTTTTTTCCCGGCTTCCACACCTAAGATGGAAATTAAGTGCCAAAAATAGAGAAGAAGAAAAGGATCAATCAATATAATTAAACCAACAAGAATGTTTAGGTCAAACAGCTCGAACAATATTCTCCAGGTTGCTGTTTAGGTCAAACAGCAAGATATGACCCAACAAGTAACCAAACAATATTCTCCTCAGTCCCTTTCAAGAACTAAATTTCCTAAATAGAAGATGAAACATATTTTTACCAGGTTGATGGTAAGCATTAATGTTGACAAGAGAAGCATAAAGTCCAACTGCTCGCTCATAAAGTGCTATGAGAGCCCCAACAGATCTAGGTGTCACCTCTTGGACAGTGACGGTGATGGACTCCCGGTCATTTGCGTATAGAGCTGATCTCGTTCCCTGCACAAGCAAGGTCATAAGTGCAAACATTATTGGCCTTTATCATGCCTATACTCATTAAAATCCTCGTTTTAGAAAACCAGCACTTATCAAACCTGTAGCATTCCAAACAGGTAGTCACCACATGTAACACCTGGTTCAAGTTCCCAATCATGACCAGGGGGTCTATCACGTAATACTTCAATGAATGTCACAAAGAAATTATGCACACCATCCCTCAGCTGTTGAATATAGCTATAAATTGATTAAGCGGAAAGTTGCATCAGGCCTTTGCTTCACTTTCATCAATACAGATAAAATAAATTTTAAAGGCATAAGGAAAACTTACGCATGCTGATCTGTGCTTCCTTTATTCCCATAAACAGATATTCCTTGATTTACCTGATGAATTAAGAAATTGTGTTTTTACCAATTCTAAGAATGCACGAAAGCCACTCAAACATGTTTATAATGAGTAAATTCAACAGAACCTGAAAAAACAATAACAAAAACAAAATGCAATAGAATTGAATCATGCTCCACCATCATTAACTTTTAAGATCTCAAGTAACACATTTTGACAGGTTTCTGGTTCCTCGATATTGCTTTGATATTAATAAATTATACATAATGTGCATTGAGGGGCTCAAGCACAGACTTTGTAGAATTAAGGCCTGGGCCACCAATAACGTTGCTCGTGACACAATTCTACTACTTATTAGTCATGCCTAGTCAACAAACAAAACAGATAAAACGTGTATCTGATACTTCATAAATACATAGCTAGAGGCCCAATCACTTAATTGCTAATATTTAGAAACAATCCAACCAAGTTACAGATCTTTGATCATGCCAAAATGTTCAATGAGCAAAGATTTGACAACAATTAATCCATTAAAATGGCTCCACGTAAGTAAGAAACTGTATGATACAAGGTATACTCCTAACATAAGAATCAATCATGTATGGAAAACCATGAATCATACTCCCCAAACACAAAATGTCCTCATATCAGCTCATATGCTTTATCCAGTAATACACCCACTATGAAAAGCATTTAAAGTTATTGACAAGAAAATGTCCTACAGTTAAGCTTTCCCTACAAAGTGGCCACCAGTGAACCAAAAGTAATCTCCAAGACGCATCTTAAAATAAAGCGGAACGAGCCATATTAAACAGCTACACATACCCGGTTACCATCCAGGTCAAACTCCTTGCCAAGTGATTCCATAACCAGCTGCTGTAAGTACCTACTAAAAAGTAATAAGCTGTCCTTGTAAGGAAGGACAACCATATCCTAAAAGAACCCCACAAGAGAAGCCATTAGTATGAGAAACCAAAATTTTGACAACATAAGATCTGTACTGTTGGTAAGAATTTAATACCTTAGATCCAACCCCATCACATGCCCAATACCAACATAAAGCAAGCAATGCTGCGGGATTATCCTTAAGCTGAAGGAAAGGAGGAAAAATATTTATGTCAATGAGGGGGATGAGAGATGGAATACAGGCCAGACACAATAAATATAGGGAGTCAAAAGCAAACTGAAACAAGAAACATTTCACACAGAAGATGAGAAACAAGTTTTTTCCATGGTAAGAAACTGCGAACTAAACTCTTTAGCTTCCAAAATAGGCAACATGAGATGAAGACAAGTAACCCAACGTCCCAAATAAAAATTGCAATTCTCATGATTCAATTCTTCCCTAATCAAACAATTGAAAACAACAACAAAATATGTTAAAGCAACTATAAAACATCAATCCAAAATTTACCACTGTGCTCCTAGTGGCGTTGTCCATCATAGATGCACCAACTAGCATCTCTCTTATGTCAACTCCCTGAAGAAATATTCACTTAGATGAGCTGTTTAAAAGTTCTCTGATAACCACAAATATTAAATCCATGGACTACTTGCCTGAAGTGCTGCTGGAAGTAGACCTACAGCAGACATTTCAGATGTCCTGCCACCAACCCAATCATACATAGGAAATCTGGCTACCCAACCCTCAATCCTCGCTGTGTTGTCCAACAAAGAATTTTCTTGTGTTATAGCAACGCCCTGCATGAATGTGTAAATAAACAACATATAAATCTGAGAATCAAATTACAGCGAAAATCTGCTTCATACAGGAGAACCAGGCAAGAGTACAAAATTCTCATCTAAACACAATAGTTGATTATGTAATACCAGGTTCGAGTTTCACTAACAACCCCACTTGGCTTTGCTGAGCAAAAAATCAAAAGCGACGTCTATATGTCAGGGACCATACAAAACAAAGTATAGATTCAGCTGGGGATGCCGGCTTAAAAATTCAAGCTACCATCTAATACCTCGCAAATATTAATCAAGCTCACTAAATGTAATAAACTTTTTTTTCTTTTAATCAATGATAAGACCAATTTTATTAGGGGAAATGATCGTAGGATTGTACAAGTATGTGTACGATACTCTTCATTATGGTCCCAGAACATACATCGTCCAGTTAAAGTGTAACATTAGGAAAGCTAAAACCCATGTGTGTACATGGGGAACATACGTGGTTTCAGCATTTATGAAAGAACACTTCCAAGCATGCATCTATATCTAAACCCAACTCTAGTTATGAAGCCTTTTTCATATCCTCCAATTAAAACCTACCTTGAATTAAATACCAAAATAAAAAAAACTTTAAAATAAATAAAAGCAGAAACAAGAACCTGAGATCAAGACCTGTTTTGAAAAAACCAGACCAGCTTCACGGAAGGCTTTCTGAACTTCCAACAGACCATTCCTAGTTTCCGGGGTACCTCCACTCTTAGTGGTGTAAGTTTTCAGTTGATAATAAAAAATATGTTATATATAGTCCATCAAATAGGTAAGTAAAGAAGAATAAAACAAGAACAAAGAAAGGTAAGTAGATATTAAGGATGACTTAATGCATACCTTTGAAATCACAATTACAAGTGTAGAAGCCAGCTCAGGACCAAGCTGTGCAATCTGATGATCTATTCCACCGGGATCTGTATTATCGATAAATCTTATCTGCCAATTCAGAGAACAAATATCAATAGCCTACTCCAATACATGTTACATGTATGTATAAGGTTAACACTATAACATCATTGTAAATAAACAAATGCAGAACACACTTCAATTTAACAAAACAAGGGATAATGAGCCAATTCTTCAACTGGGCAATTTTACCACAAATGATCAAAATCTTCTTTTTGAAAAGCAGATTTCAAAGAGAATGAAAATGTAATTGAACAAACACCTTTAGAGGAGGATTATCAGGAGCCAATGCTTCAGCGACGAACTGTGGGCCCAGAGCCGAACCTCCAATCCCAACTGAGAGTATTTGAGTAAAACGACCCTCTGGAGAAGACGGAGGCTTAATCTGCAGTTCAAAAGGGATTAAGCAAATTGATTAGTAAGATAATCCTGCTTCAACTAGCTTATTACGGATAGTAAAAATAGGAGCAGCCAAACTAACCTTACCGCTGATGACGTCATCAGCGAACTTGCAAACGGCGTCGAGAGTCTTCTCAATCTGTACTTGCAAAAACGGATTTGGCGCGAGCTTAGAGTTCCTCAACCAATAGTGGCCCACCATCCGTCCTTCGTCGGGATTGGCGATGGCGCCTTTTTCCAACTCCTCCATAGCTTTAAACGCGGCTTGGAACCGGGGCTCCATTTCCTCGACGAACTCATCCGAGAACCCGACCCTACTAACATCGAGGTACAACCCGAGCTCCTTCTGCTGGTACAACCAGTCAACGTACCTCCTCCAGAGCTCTTTAGGATCTTTCTCCAGTCCACCTTGCTTGGCTTTCTTCAAAACGCCAACGCTGTTCGTTTTCGACAAATCGGCGGACACTTCACGAGCCACGGAGAGCTTAGAGTTGGAACGAGTTGAGAATGCGTGTGAGTCTTTGCGAAACGAAGGAGTGAGTTTGGCGACTCGGTCATGCTTAGGCTTCAAAGAATGGGAAGAAGAGCAAAGGCCCGAGAGAGAGGCCATTGAAGAACACAAAGACGAGTGAAAACGAGACCACGATGATAACGATGTGCAACAAAAAGAATAAATAGAGAAGGATCTTTTAATTTAGGCCATTGGCTTGAATTCGAACAAGGGTTTGATTTTTTTGTGAAAAATTGATGAACCGAAATGGTTTTTGGGTTTTATGTGCTGTGCTGGAGTTGAACCTCTTTGTCTTTTCCGGCATGTTTCACATGCTGATTGGTTGGTCTGAGGTAGCAGCAATCTGCGGGTCCGATCGAATTTGGGTTTGCTTGTTTGTGCTCCAAATAATTTCTAAGATATTTTATGAGATGACAAATAATACAAACAATATATAAGATTTCAAGTTCAGATTGCATATAATTTAAACTATTTTGATTTTGATTGTTTTTGAAAATGTACTATTTATTGTTCAAAATTCTAAAAAACAATATCTCTTCTATGAGTTATATCTAAGTTTGAAGCATTTCAATTCAAATTATAAAAAAATTAGGTTAAATTATCCAACAAATCATTCAATGTTTTGTTTTAACAGTAATTTTGCAAATATTTCGATTTGTTTATTTCATAGATTTGATCATTACAAATTACTTATTCAGAATCGAATTAAATAATTTTAAATTATTAACTTTCTTAAATCGGTTTTGCCAAATTTTACTTTTATTCACGAGTTTTTAGAAAATTTTACAACGGGCGACGAACATTGATGAACACCACTAACGATGAACACTATTATTTTTTTTAATTTTAAAAATCTAAAGGACTAAAATTATAATTAAAATTATCTCTTAAAAAATAAAAATCAAATTTAATTACTTTATAATATTTTTTAATATGTTAGAATCAAATATACCCACCAAAAAATTGATTTCTATTTTTTAAGAGATTGATTTTGTTAGGGTTTAGGATAATTGGGTATATTTGATTCTAACTTATTAAAAAATAATATAAAGTAACTATTAAATTTGATTTTTATTTTTTAAAGAGATAATTTTAATTATAATTTTAGTCTTTTAAATTTTTAAAAAAATTAAAAAATTAATAGTGTTCATCGTTAATAGTATTCATCAATATTCGTCGCACGTGATATATTTATTTTTTTTATCATGACTTTTATTCACAAGTTGGACTAATGGCGAAGATCATCGACAGAAGGACAGTGATACCCTTGGAATATTCCTTGGTTACCTGACCTCTATTTTTCGGAAATTTTGACGGACCATTGAAAGTGGAGAAAGACAAAACGCTTTGTACGATACAGAATATTTGGGTGTCATTATTAATTCATTGAAATGTTTTTTTTTATTTATATATTTTTTTTGCGAAATTAGGTTAATATTGTATCTAAAAATATATTTTTAATTACTTGTTGTATTATTTTTTAATATAGCACATTGAACATGGATGAATTTTTTTACCTTTTTTAGTATTCCTACTTATATTCTCACACTCAAAATTACGTTTAAGTTTTATGATTATGGTTTGTAGTTATGATTTATGGTATGGTGTATTTTTAGGGTATTGGGTGTAGGGTTTAAAATTTAGAATTTAGGGTTAGGGCTTGGAGTTTAATTTTGTAATGTTTTTTAGTGTTGGAGCATAAGTAGGAATATCGAAAAAGAGGCAGAAATTTTTTATCCCTTTAAACAGTGCTTGTTAAAGTCGGATCTCTTGCAACCCGTCTTCATAAAAATCTCATTTTTAATATTAAAAAAAGGCAACTCTTCATAATTTTAATATTACATCTTGTTTTTTTCATGAAGACAAATTGTAAGCAACAAGTCTTCGTGGTTTTTTTAATATTAAAAATAAAATTTTTATGAAAACGGATTGTAAGCAACCAGTCTTTATATTTTTTTAATATTAAAATGAGATTTTTATGAAGATAGATTACAAGAGACCCAACAAGTACATTAGATTAAAAAAATATTTTTTAAATACAATATTAACCCATTTCTCCCCTTTTTTTTTTTGAAAAGTAATGGGCCTCATTAAAAAAACCCCTTCCTAGTGAAGGGGGAAAAGAGTGCCCCACTAAATAAGATTTATTTCATAAGAACAAAATACAAATATCCTTTCGAGTACATCAACAGCATAATAAAACAGTGACTCTAATTATAGACCCCAAAGACTACCCTATCCCTTTCTTGGCATAAGAATCCGCTAATGCATTACAGGACCTGGGAATAAGCCTAAGGCTCATACCCTTACACATTATAATACATGCAATCCTAGCCACCTCTGCTGCAATATGAACCGGAGGATTAGACGCATTTTTCAGCCAATCTACCACAGTAGCGTAGTCGCATTCGATGATCAACCGATGAGTTTCCACCCAGCTTGATGACATAAATTTCATAATACCAACCGATAATGCCTCTAGCTCCACCAGCACTGGGAAGGAAGAATTAGACGAGTCAGAAAAGTGCATCAGAATCGCACCCAAAGTATCCCTGAAACCACCCCCTATACCACTGTTTCGAGACTGCAAACAAGTTGCCCCGTCGACATTGAGTTTTATATAACCTTCGGGAGGTGGCTGCCAACTACATGACTTGGGTTTTTTCTTCTTTCGCAGCGGAAGAAGCGAGGCTAACGTAAGATCGGACACCAAAGATTCAACACTCAGGGTGTCACAAGAGAATTTAGCTAATAACCATGACGCAATACGGAACTTGACTATAAATTCCAACTGGAACCAATCAACTGACTTCTTACTAAAAATGACCTCATTGCGGAACAACCATATAGACCAGATAACAGCCGCTGGTATGAACAAAACCCAAGATAAGTTCGGGAGATTTGCCAAATCTTTCCAAAATAACAAAAAGGACCAAGAGTCCCCTGGCAGTACTGTTGATACACCAATCAAAGCGCACAGATTTGCCCAAATCCGCCAGACACCATAGCAGTTGAAAAAAAGGTGAGATGTAGTTTCACACATACTTGAGCATAACGGACAACAAGGAGAATCGATAGCAGTGACGCCTCTCTTAATCAGCTCCGACCTTACCGGAATACGATTCCACAACAATTGCCAAAGGAAAATCTCCACTTTCGGAGGTGCAAAACCGCACCAAACTACATCCTTCCAAGCTAAATTTTTATCAAACTCACTGTTGATCAGGTTTCTCATTGACTTAACCGAGAAGGATCCGTCATTAGAACCCTTCCAACACACCCAATCGCATTCAAAGGAACTAGATCTGAAATTCTGCAGTAAAATCATCAATTCATCCCACAAAGGTAGCTCCCAATCAAACAGGTTTCTACGTAAACTAATAGACCAATTCCACCCTTCCAAGCCTTTTGTGCCAAAATCAGAAACTACACCCGATTTATTAACAGCAATATTAAAGATTCTAGGAAATTTATCTTTAAGAGGGACATTGCAGGCCCAAATATCCGACCAAAAGAAAACACTATTCCCATCACCAACATTTAAAACCAAATTAGCTCTAATGTGGTTTCCGAAACTGTCATTAGAAAAGAAAGAGTTAACAATACCTCGCCATATCCATGAAGAGGCCCTTGGGGGAACGATATCGGGAAGAAGCTTTGAGGAATTACTTGGAATTTTAGCATCAATTACCCTCCTCTACAAATTGGATGTCTCATTGCCGAAACGCCAAGCCCACTTACCCAATAAGGACCGGTTCATGATCTCTAGATTGATAACCCCAAGACCGCCATTTTCCATAGGAGTACAAACTTTATTCCAGTTGATCCAATGAATCCTGGAAGAATCTTTACCATCGCCCCACAAGAAAGCAGACATTAAACTATTAAGGCGATTAACAACCAAGCTCGGCATCCTGAATAAAGATATGAAATAGGTAGGTAAACTGGTTAGAACCGATTTAATTAAAGCTAGTCTACCACCAATAGACAAGGAGATAGATTTCCAGCCTCCTAACCGAGACGAGAATTTTTTGAAAACGGGCTCCCAAAGAGCCAAGGAATTTCGGTTGGAGCCCAAGGAAAGGCCTAAATAATCGGTCGGGAATGAGCCCCAAGAACAACCCACATTTTCGGCCCACAATTTCAGAATCTCCACAGGAATATTAATCCCGAACAACCTGCTTTTTTTCAAATTCAACTTCAAACCAGATGCTAGCTCAAAGACTCTAAGGACCCTCTTTACATTTCTAGCTTGTCGCTCTTCACCCCCACAAAAAATTAACAAGTCATCAGCAAATTGTATGTGCGAAACTTCCACAGCATTATCAGCGCGACCCACTTTAAAACCATTAAATAACCTCAAATGGACAGCCTTGTCTAATAAAAGATGAAGCGCCTCGCCCACAAAATTGAACAAGAGAGGGGAAAGAGAGCAACCTTGTCTAATACCTCTAGATATCAAGAAAGCTTCAGTAGGGGAACCATTCACTAGGACAGAGATTGAAGCGGAGGAAATGCATTTATAAATCCAGTCACACCACTTAGAACCAAAGCCACACATTCTAAGAATTAGGATAAGAAATTCCCAACTGACTGTGTCATACGCCTTTTGAAAGTCTATTTTGAAAGCCAAACCTCCGAGCCCTGATTTCTTCATAAAATCCACTGTTTCATTAGCTACTAGAGAGCAGTCCAAGATTTGACGACCAGCTAAAAAAGCAAACTGAGTCTCCCCTATAACATCACCCATCACAAGTTTTAGCCTACAAGCAAGCACCTTAGACAACAACTTATACAACCCGCCTACTAAACTAATAGGCCTGAATTCGTCGAGGGATTCAGGGTTGTTTACTTTCGGAATCAAAGTGATGAAAGAATGATTGGTGCCCATCTCCCATTTTTTGCCCCTATAGAAGTCATTAAAAAATTCCAGAATATCTTCTTTAAGGATAGGCCAGAACTGTTTAAAAAAACCCATATTAAAATCGTCTGGGCCAGGGGCACGGTTGCTATCAATCGATACTAGCGCTTGCCAAATTTCTTCTATCGAAAAATTCTTCTCAAGAACAGAGGATTGATCCGCACTGATCCTCCTAAACTTTAAGTGTAGCTCATCCACTAGAAGGTTCCTGCGAGTGTTATACGCGGCACAGAAGTAATCCTTGATGTGCTTCTTAACAAGATTAGGATCCGTAATAACAGTGTCCCCATCCTTGATACAATTTGTAGCATTTTTCCGGTTGCGCGAAGTAGTGAGATGGAAAAATCGTGTGTTTCTGTCCCCTTCCGAAAACCATCGAAGCCTAGATTTCTGGAGCCATTTACTTTCTTCCCTTCGATAAGCTGACCATAACTCTGATCGAATCATAATGATGGAAGAAAAACAAGAAGAATCCGCCGTACCATTGTGAAGATTACTCTCCAATTCTAATAATCTGAGCTCTAGACTCTGAATACTACTGCCAAATACCTGTTTATTTTCATCGACCCACTTTATAATAGCAGATTTGGAATTCTTGAGCAGCCTCCCAATTTTAACAGTAGAATTTCTGACTTTCGAACCTTCAATAGCCGTTCTGACAATATCTTCAAACCCATTCTCATACTTCCAGTAGCTAAAGAACCGAAAGGGTTTAGGACCCCAATTTTTTATCTCCTCAAGCAGCTGAATCGCATTGTGATCGGATAGCGACTTCGGCATCACCTTCTGAACAATATTAGGAAAATTTTCTAAGAAAACCGGCGAAACAAGGAACTTATCCAACCTAACAAAAGTTGGTTCCTCCCTATTATTCCCCTCACGTGAACTTTCCACCATCTAGGGGGAGATCCACCAAACAAGCATCAAACACAAATTTTCTGAAAGCCTCCATTAAGGAAAAATTGATGGATTTACCCATCTTCTCTTCCGGATTCAAGTATAGGTTGAAGTCTCCGGCTAAGCACCAAGGAACTTCCTGATTCTGTATATAAGCCAATAGTTCAGTCAAAAAATCTAATTTCTCAGCCTCTATCGAAGGGCCGTAGATGTTGCCGAAACCACATGCAAAATTGATTGCTTAATGCGTCCAACTAAACCAATGAAACGAGGCTTTATAATAATTTCTTCAGCTAGAAAAAATTCTGAATCCCATAGACTAATAAGACCGCCTGCAGACCCGACAGCATCAGAAACAGCCAATCCCAAATTATTACCAACCCAAATACGACGTGCTTCATAAATGTTGAAATTTTCTTTCTTGGATTCTTGTAAGAAAACCATTTTCGGCCTATATTTACCGATAAGCCTTCTAACCGCCCTGAATTTTTCCTTGCGTCTAATACCCCTAACATTCCACGATATAATGTTTAATTCCATAAAAAAGATGTATGAAATACCTGAGAGATAAAACGATCAACACACCTTCCGAGATTCAAATTCCAACTCTCGAACCTTACCAATCACTGCGTCACGACCTCCCTTGAAAGATATCTCGAGCATCCTGCTGATTTCCCACACTGACTCTGCTTCCAGACCTACCACCGATTCACCATCCTCAGCCGAAAGGGATTTCTGGGCAACCCCTTGATTAACCGTCCCTTCATCTATAGAGTCTCGAACAAGCCTTCTGAAAATTCTTCTTGAACTAGCTCTAAAGAATCCCCTAGGTGCAGAAGCGGAGAAACCGACACTGGGAAACTGATGAAAAGCAAAGGAGGAAGGAGGTGCTTGACCCAATATGCCAGAAACTTCTAAACTGTCAGGAACGTAGTCTGTTGAAAGTTCATTATTTAGGAGGACATCGGGTCCCAACGGGTTAGGACCAGAGGAGGAAAAGGTTCGGGCCCGTTGCTCAGCCAAAATAAGCCTATCATTTTCTAAACCGCCGGCCCTAACCGACCCATTATTTATCAATTTATCAACTGACCCACCCGAGTCACTATCCTCATCCCATGCATTAACGTGGACCACATTTTCCATATTATTAGAACCATCTCCATTAATACCTAGGGAAAATAACGGTTCCCTAGCTTCATTCAATTCCTCGTTTGATGAACCCAAACAATCCTGGGAATAGGGTTCCTCGTCTGGACTAACGTTACCAATTCCAGCAGCCGGAACGTCATCCAATTTAGGCTCATCGACAGCCTTTAACTCATCACCAGAAAACCCCTGATCATCATCTGATTCCTGCCATACATCTTCATCGTTATTCAGATGATTCTGGATATCTTGTGCGAACTCCTCCTCTCTAACAGTTCCAACGATTATTTTGATCAGATAAGAGATATCCTTAGATAGCACTCAGATACTTCTTGGAATGGCCATGGGACTTGCCACTCGAATTATGATTCTTGCAATATCCAGGCGGGATTTCTGAAGAGTACTTTCATCAATACATACCAAAGAACCCCACCGCTTCCCAAGAGCTTCAAAGAATTCCTTGTGCCAACAATATAAAGGAACACCAGTTAAGGATATTGAAACATAATAATGGGGAATCTCATTGATCAGTAGTGGACCAATGTGAGAAAACCAGTAACAAAGCTCTTCGTTTTTTGAATTCCAAATTTCTTCCATAGCTTCTACTGACTCAAATGAAATAATGAAAGAATCGAAATTGAAGCCTCATCTCCTAATTTGAACATTAATACCATCGTGCGAAAGAGCCTGTTGAACAAATTCTTGGTCAAATCCATTTCTGAAGATCCCCATCATACTTCGTTTAAGCCATAGGCTTTCACTAGCAGCAAATTTGAACTCCATTAGATTGTCTTTACCCTTCTCTTTATCATTATTCTCCAAGGAGACTGTATTCGCCTCACTAGCCTCCTTGTCCAGATGATTGTTCTGAAGCACCTCCTTGAAGGATTTGGATCCAAAAGGAACATATTCCCTATTAATTTCTGCAGACGGATGGTGAACTTAGCCTGACTGAGGTCTAGTACGACGTGGCACGTACAGATTATTCTTAGCTCCATTTTTCCGAGCAACAGGTTGGCCAGGAAATCTAGCTTGTGAAACTCTAATAACAAACCCGTCAATCTTGAAACCATTCAACCTTGTGATGGCCCTAACCATATCTCCATGGTTGGCAAAGGAAGCAAAAGCGAAAGTAGTGTCAGTGTATTTCTTTCTTGTGTTGACAATGGAAATGAAAACTTGGGTAACCCTCCCATAATGATTGATAAGTTCTCGCAGGGTTCGCCTTGAAACTCTCCGACTGCGATTATCAATGAACATAGTCCGATTCGGATTCTCGCGATGCTCCGCCGCTACCACCTCGTCAATCTTCCGAGTATCAACTCTGCCAGAAGAATGCTGCTGTCTCTTGCTCTCCTCTGCCGCTCGCGACTCCATCATTTATTTCTCCCCTATTTTTTTAATATGCTGTTTTTTTATTTGAGTTAATATATTCATCGTCGATAGCGTTGTCTAATCAATATATCACTTTTAATAAAAACTAACTGAATTTTTATAATGAACAAAACGTGGGAATATTATAGAGGCCTTTTTGTGAATTTCGCTGGGGTTTTTTTTAGAGAAAATTATTATATATATATATATATTTTAAGGATGAGTATACCACGTGTGACGAATACCGGTGAACACCACTAATGATGAACACCGCTAAATACTATTGAATTAATTAATAAAGATTTAAAATTTTAAAGACCCATTATATAATTAATAATTATTTTTAAAAATTCAATTAAATTATTTTTTTATATATATTAAAATTTTATTTTTTTAATAAGGGTAAACTATATATTTAGTACCTCGCTTATTTTCGTATTTCCATTGAACCCTTATTATTTAAATATTATTTCAATTTGACCATATTCTTTATAAAAAAATAATTTAACCCTTAACCCTCAACCAAAACCCTAAACTATTAAACCTTAAACCCTTAAACATATACCCTAAACCATATACCATTAAAAATAATTTCACCATCATCGATTCAATTCAATGAATTGTGGAATTCTCCTAAAAAATTCAATTAAATTATTTTATATATATATCAAAATTAATTAAACTTGAATCTCTTAGAATTAACACTATCATCTTATTTGAGATGAAGAAACCATCACAATTAACAATAATTAATTCAAATCATTGAATTAATAGTTTAAATCAGGTGGATAATGGAATCGAGTAGAGTTTGGAGATGTGGATAAAGTTGTAGAATCAATTCAACAATTAATTGAGGATTTGGACAGTGTCGTTGCTGCTGGAAATGGAGTTCTGAGCTGCTTGACCAACGTTTTTCATGGTTGATTTAAACTATTAATTCAATGAATTGAATTAATTATATTAATTGTGATGGCCTCTTCATCTCAAATAAGATGATAATGTTAATTTTAGGAGATTCGAGTTTAACTAATTTTGATATATATAAAAAATAATTTAATTGAATTTTTTAGGAGAATTCAACAATTCATTGAATCGAATCGAATCGATGATGGTGACATTATTATATGGTTTAGGGTATAGGTTTAAGAGTTTAAGGGTTTAAGGTTTAATAGTTTAGGGTTTTAGGTTGAGGGTTAAGGGTTAAATTATTTTTTATAAAGAATAGGGTCAAATTAAAATAATATTTAAATAATGAGGGTTCAATAGAAATACGAAAATAGGTGAGGTACTAAATATATAGTTTACCCTTATTAAAAAATAAAATTTTAATATATATAAAAAAATAATTTAATTGAATTTTTAAAAATAATTATTAATTATATGATGAGTCCTTAAAATTTTAAATTTTTATTAATTAATTTAATGGTATTCAGCGGTGTTCATCGTTAGTGATGTTCGTCGCACGTTGTAAAATTTTCCATATTTTAAAAATAAATTTTGTAATTTTATTCACTCATTCAAGTCATAGCATGCACTTAATTAGAATGTTTAGTTAGATTAGACATTTATTTAAAAATAATAAAATTTGCCGATGGAAAGTTAGAAGTTGAATTAATCACTCGATATTAAGTGTCGTTTCTTTCGTGGTCTAACCCTCTTACATGAAGATTGTAATATGCTAAACCTAAATACTTGCTAAGTTTGTATTTTGTTAAATAATCGATCTTTATTCATGAAAAAATTTGAACACGAGTTCAGATAAACTCAAATGTGGATAAATTACTTAAGAAGGTTGGTGGAAAACAAAACGATGCAATACAAAAAAAAAACACACACACACACACAACAAAAGATGAATGATGGAATTTGGATAGGTTTGATAATTGTGTTTATTTTTATGCGTTTATTAATCAATACAATCTCCCACCTCGGAAAACTGTGATTAATATAATCGGGCTTATTTTTAATTAGATAATTGAGTTTATACTTTGGGTAGTGGATGTAAATTATATTTTTGTTTATATAACATATTTGGATTTAACTTAGTTTGGGCTTGAGTAGTGGGTTGAATTTGAGTTTAAATGTTTTTAAAATATTAATACTTAATTTTAAATTGATTTCGTGGATTTAATCGATTTTGGTCTTCTAACTAATTTGAATAAATTGTTTTGCCCGGCCTTTTCAATTGACTTTCAACTAATTTGATTAAATTTTATTCGAAGAGAGCAAAACTGATTCATTCGATTAGTTTGAATAAATTGTCGACGTATACCACTAAATAGCGAAATTTATAAGCCAACACTTGACTTTAGATCACTTTTCCCCCACCAATCTTGTGCATGGGTCGTTAATTCAAAAAAATTAAAGTTTGTGCTTGAATCCAAGTCAGTCCGATGATTTATTTAATTATTTTTAAAAAAATGCTTTTAATTGAATTTAAATTTTTTATTACTTAAATTAAATTAAACTGGGTTAGTCGGAGGTTAAGAACTCACACCAACTCCAAGCTCTTGATTTGGCCTACGGATAGGTTTAAAAAAACAAAAATTTAAGATGAAAAAGTATTTTATTATAAAAGTATAGGTTGAAAAGATGGGCGAAAAAGGATTAATTAGAAAAATGGATAAAGTAAATAAATAGTCATTAAACTGCACCAAAAATACAAAATGGTCACCAAACTTTAAAAGTTACATAATGGTCATTAAACTTTAATTTTTGTTATAGAATGGTCATTGAGCCTTTAAATGTTGTTGATTGGGTGACATGGTAGTTACAAAAATTTGTATAACAACACATTTAATCCTCAATATTTACACATTTAATAAATTTAGACATCAATAATGAGGGTTAAATTAGGACTAGATTGATTGAATATGTAAATATGGAGGATTAAATGTGTGATTATTCAAATTTACATAATTCTTACGCCATTTGCTTAACGACAGTTAACAGCTCAGTGACCATTTTGTAACAAAAACTAAAGTTTAATGTCCATTATATAACTTGAAAGTTTGGTGATAATTTTGTATTTTTTGGATAGTTTAGTGACAATTTGTGTAAACCATAGAAAAAGTTTAACACACAATTTGTGTAAACTAAAGTTTATAGGTGCTTGTCAAATTTAGGAGTTAGAAATTTAGATAAGGCAGGTTGCTCCGCTACCCAGGTCTGATTACATCAGCAAACAACCATCAACCGATGGGGAATCTATCTTTCTATGAACACCGACAGAATCAAGATCAGAAACTAGCACCGCGAAGATCACTGTAAGAGCACCAAATGAATGCTAAGGTATGCTGAAATTATGCCAAAACGACAGATGAAACGAACCAAAAAATAACGAAAAAGTGTGCCACAAGGACAAATAAAACATGTGCTACAATGACATAAATTTTTGGCTTAAGGGTGTAAGAAGCCCTTGAACTCTTGAAAA
This sequence comes from Hibiscus tridactylites, assembly GCA_958450335.1. Classification (NCBI taxonomy): domain Eukaryota; kingdom Viridiplantae; phylum Streptophyta; class Magnoliopsida; order Malvales; family Malvaceae; genus Hibiscus; species Hibiscus tridactylites. The sequence goes on along the minus strand of OY288275.1, from coordinate 83,894,366 downwards.
AAAATCAATTAAGCTCCTAATTTTTTTTTACACCCAATTAAGCCCTTGAACCACAAAATTTAATCAATTAAGCCCTTAAACCAATAAATTGAATCAATTAAGCCATTTGACCAACCTTGACCATTAAATCTTAATAGTTTTGATCGATCCATTGTTGCAGTGCACTATGTCACAATGTTTCCACTTGACAGTTTTCAGAATTTTTTATTTTATTTAAAAAATTATTTAAAGATTCTAAAAATTCTAAAAGACTTATAAAATTTATAAAAAAAAAATACTTTTTGAATTTCTTTTGTAAATGCAACATGATGGAACTGTAGTGTATTATGTGCCGGTAATATCTGAAGAAAAAAAAAGGTCAAGATTTAATGGTCAAAATTGGTCAAAGGGCTTAATTGATTCAATTTCTTGGTTCAATGGCTTAATTGATTAAATTTCTTTGTTCAAGGGCTTAATTGGGTGCAAAAAAAGTTTAAGGGCTTAATTGATTATTTTTCAAAAGTTCAAGGGCTTCTTACACCCTTAAGCCTAAATTTTTATTAAAAATATAAAGAAAAACGGATAACTAATGAATCCAGTGGACGGTAATCAACATAAAAGTTGGAACCGCCGCCGGCTAATAAAAAAAATGGGTGAGAACCCTTGCGGCGCAATTGGAGTAGAGAGAAAAAATTAGGTCAAAGAGAATACCATTTTTATTTTAAATTTTAAAAAAGATATGTGTAAAAAAAATATGCGGATCATGTATCGAAATATAACCCATAATAAAATATTTACAACTTTTATGCTGATTATTTATCTGAAATCTAAATGTTCTATGAACTGCAACTCTCATTTTAAGATGAAATACAATAAATATCGAAAATTTTCGGCCCTGTTTGGCAATTAGCGGACAACAAATTGCATTAGCTGATAGCTTATAGGTGATTGATAGCTGATTTGACTAGCGAATTGCATTAGCTGATTGTATAAAAGTATTTGATAAAATTAACTGATAGCTGATAGCTGTTAGATTATTTAAACAAGTAAAATGACATATAAGGACATGTTTATATTCAATACTTGTTTGAATAGTTGATTAGTTATCAATATCTTGTATCTAATTATTATTAATTAGATCTATAAAATTATTTTTAATATAACTTTTCTAAACATATTTAAATGATTTATATATGAATTTATTATTTATATAATTATTTTAATATAATTTAATTAATTAATAAATTAAATAAATATGTGATAATAAAAAGAAAAAAAGTAAATAGGATTAGTTTATAAATAGGGTGAGAAAATATTTAATTTAGGTTATTTTGAGATTTTTGGTAACTGGTAAGGGTAAAAGAGTCTTTACAACTCTAATATCAAACATCTAATCTCAAAAACTCTTATTATGAGTTTTTTTAAAATTAGCGGTTTCACCCCAATCCGCTCTTTCAATCCTCTTTTACCAAACAACAATATTAGCGGATTTGACTGGTCAAACCTCTAATTATGCCTCAAATCTTTAATTTTTGTACAAACCTCTCTTTACTAAACATGGTCTTCATAAAAAAAAATCACAATTTTTTAAAAACCCATTTTTTAAATATAAATCTGGCTTTGACTAAAGCTTTTCAGTCACATACACGATGAATTTAAATTGTGATCGTTTTTGTTTATTTTGTGAATTGATTATCATCATTAATACTTAATAGTATATGTGCATGTATAGGTGGAAAACGTTTTTTGCCTGGTTGTGGAGACTGGAGAGCCGCCAGAAAGAACACAAAGCCAGCTGCCGGCCTGGGAGAGGATGGAATTCAAATTTAGTTTTCTTAAAACGCACCGTTCCAAGCTGGCTGAGTCCCGTATATATATTGAATAGTCTAAATGTGATTAGAATATAATATGTGTTTATTAATATTTTTAATCTTTTAACAATACGTATATATCATATTAATAAAATAATTTAAACTTGTGTATTCTAAAACGAACATCATTATTTTTCTACTAAAACACTTATTGGGTCCGAATTCCCTAATATTGCTAGTTGATAGTTTTTAGACTGTTTTTCAACGTGGAATATCATTCCAAGTATTAACACTTTTTTTTATTAAGCAAACTAACAATAATTGCACAAATCCCAACGACGCGATTACCATTTTACCCTCGTCATCCCTTTCATAGGAAATAAAATATCTTCAAGTTAAGCACTTAAGCACCCTAAAAAACCAAAAAGGAAAAGAAAAATCTCCTTTCTTTACTCCGGAAGCCCACCAATATCTGCAAATGGCGACTACGGTGCCGGACAATCTAAGCCGCGACCAATATGTTTACTTAGCCAAGCTTTCCGAACAAGCCGAGCGCTACGAGGAGATGGTTCAGTTCATGCAAAAGCTCGTCCTCGGCTCAACTCCTGCCGCCGAACTCACCATCGAGGAACGGAACCTTCTCTCGGTTGCCTACAAAAACGTGATCGGATCTCTACGCGCCGCGTGGAGAATTGTTTCTTCCATCGAGCAGAAAGAAGAAGGTCGGAAGAACGAGGAACATGTTGTGCTCGTCAAGGAGTATAGATCGAAGATCGAAGCTGAGTTGTCGGATGTTTGCGCTAGTATCTTGACTTTGTTGGACTCGAATCTAATCCCGTCTGCTGCGACGAGTGAGTCCAAGGTTTTCTATCTGAAGATGAAAGGCGATTATCATCGGTATTTAGCAGAGTTTAAGGTTGGCGATGAAAGGAAAGCGGCTGCTGAGGATACTATGTTGTCTTACAAGGCGGCTCAGGTGACTTTTCTTACAAGAGATCTGTAATTTTTTAACTTGGAGCCCAGCTTCGACTAAATAATTGAATGCTAGAGTAGAATTTTTGATGTTGGCTTGGAATTATGATTTTAGGTTTAGAGTTTTGATTTCTGAAAATTCAGTATTTTTTGAAGTTGAAAACTTTGGATTCTGTGTTGAATTGAATGAAGGATGTTGCGTTGACGGATCTAGCACCAACGCACCCAATCAGGCTGGGATTGGCGCTGAATTACTCGGTGTTTTACTATGAGATTCTCAATCAGACTGATAAGGCTTGTAGCATGGCTAAACAGGTAAGTCCCTTTTTAAGCTCCAACTTATGTCTCACCTTGCTTCAGTTCTGCATAAATCAATGAAAAATAGAACGTAGTGTGATTTTTTATCATTGTCTTGGCTGTTTTCCATAGAAGAGTATAATATCTTTAGCTTATTTAATCTGCTTAGCTTTAGTAGTTTGACGATGGAAAGTTTTAGTAGGGTACTAAAAGGAGGTTGCTTTGATTTATTGTGTTGGTGACTTGGTCTAGATGATATTTTTAGGATCCAATTAGATTAGAGTTTGAACCAGCATTAGCGTAATTGAAGTGTTAATGATTTTCTTGCTAATATGTAGCTCTGTTGCTTGGTTCTCGCCATTCTAATTCCAGTACCTTAAATTTACATATAAGTCATAAGTTTGAAGTTTGTGACATTTGGATTGTAAAGAAACTAAAGTCAATCCTGTTATTAGCTAACCAAATCCTTTATGAGCATAGCATACTGGAGTTTCGGCAATATTTCTTGAGGGACGATGAAATATTGGGCGTGGATGCCGTCATTGTTGTTACTTCCGCCGTTAGGTCTACTAGCATACCTTTGGAATTTAGGGCCATTAGTTAGAGAGGAAAAAAATTAGTAAACAAATACATCATTTCCAAACAATGGATAGATCAAATTGCTTGTTAGGAGTTAAATTGTTTGGATATGTTTCCTATGACTTCCCTTGTTTATTTTATGAGGAGAAAATAAGTGGAATGTGGCCAACCTCCGAAAGTACTGCAACTTAATGCATGTAACTTGTCTGGAGACCACCTCAGTTGGAAGCTTTAAATAAACATTAACATTTTTGGTATCTCGACTTATTTCTCTGAAAAATGTTGGTAGTTGTAGTAAGAATAAAACACAAATTGGATATTCATTAAATATTCCTTGTTCTTTAAAAAGGCATTCGAGGAAGCCATTGCTGAGCTTGACACACTGGGTGAAGAGTCTTACAAGGACAGCACTCTCATTATGCAGCTCCTAAGGGATAACCTTACTCTCTGGACTTCAGATGTTCAGGTCATTGCCCTCCCCCACTCTCACCTAGACGCTCGCTCGCGCGTGCACACAATTAAGACCATTTTAATGGCGATTTTGATACATTGAATTTACCAATGTCTAACTGTATGTAATGTTGGTTGTGCTGCAGGACCAGTTAGATGAGCCATAGAAGGTGGTTTAACGAATGTTGGTCCTGTTCTTCTTCTGGAGGAGGTGGGCTTTGAATGTCATATGTTTATGCTGATTAAAGTGTGTAATCTAAAATTGGGCTTTGAATTGACCTTGGCATGATGTTTGCTAAACTCTCGACTAGTTTTCTGAATTTGGAAGTGACTCCGAAAGGTAGCGTTTTCCAGCTAGTTTGTTATATTTACTGCAGAGTGGCAATTCTTAGCTATGGTAGAACTTTTTTTTCCAAGACGGCATAGAAAATTGGACGTGATAACTATGGAGGTATTTACATTAATGAGTAGAAATAAAGAAAACCGAAGGAAATTAAGGGATTAGTTTACAAACGACAGATAATACACTGTATTTAACAATGTGAATCCCTTGTCCTATTTTGAAAGTAATCGACTCTAAGTTGCAAGACATTTGTTAATAAATAGATTTTAGATTTTCACATTGAAAGCCTCCTTTACTCGAGCTAGAAGAAGCTGTATTTCAGACAAACAGTATATGAGATCCAGAACCCTTCAAACAGGGTTCACACCATCACACTAGATCCGAGGAATTCATTCCCGTGTGCTGTTCTTAAGCCATTCTAGATACTGGGGGCTGCCACTTTGTTGATTCCATGTCTCATTTGATGTATTAAAAGAACAGTTGGTCTGAAGTAACCGAATTGGCATTAGTATACATAGCCGTCTCATCTTTATTAGCTCATGCAATGGATTGTTTATTCTGTTCCTTAGATTTTTGGGGAGGAACTCAGCCCAAGCAAGGAAGATTCCATGTTTAAGTCCAAACGATATTGTGATGTTTGTCTAGTGGAACAATATACTAAACCTTTTAAATAATAATTCGAATTCTGGTGTTGTAAATGGAACAAACTGAATTGAGTGAGTCATTCCGTAATAAATCTCGATCTAAATTAACCAAGTAATGGATTGATAAAAAAAACTATATCTAGCATAAAAAAGAACAAAGTATTGTCTTCAAAAAGACACAAGAGGCACGAGGACAAGTGGGAAGTTTTTAAAGGAGTGGGTGGTGGTGTAAAATAGTGGACACACACCGGGGATACGGCGGATGTTGTGGAGGCTTTTCATGACCCTCCACCGCGTAGGTGGCTAGATCACCACTTCTTAATAAAGAAATAATACTAACAAGTAGCAAGTGAGATCTTTAAAATAACCGGTGTTTGTCCATTGTCATTAAACTCTTTGATGTGGCCTGGCTAATGGTCTTATTTTATGGATGGAGTGAATCTCAAGAACTTGGTCTGAGTTTAAATATGAAACATACTTTTAAAAAATATATTATCGCTAGTTAAACAAAAACCCTTTGGTTTAATAAGTTTGGCTAATTCGCTGAAGCTACATTCCTGAATCTAGATCACTCTCTGATTCTTGCTGTCTCATTCTTAACAAACTATAATAATACCTACCCAAAAATATATAACAATGTTTATATTTTGGATTAATATCCTATACACTGGCGGTGGAAATTTTTTGTTTCCACAAGCGCCTCAATTATAGGGTTTAGGGTTAGGGCTTAAGGCTTAGAGTTTAGGGGTTTTAGTGTAAAGGTTTAGAATTTAGGGTTCATGTTTAGAATTTAGGGTTAGGGTTAGGGTTAGGGTTTAGTTTTAGGGTAATATGGGTGGAGATTTAGGTTTTAACCTATAAACCCTAAATTTTAACCCTAAATAATTTTTTTTAACGATGTTATCTTCAAGGTTTGAATTTAGATTCTTTTCTTAAAAAACAATATGTCTTACTATTTAACCTAATAATTATTGGTCACTCATCATATTTCTAAACATGTTTGTATAGCGTTTTTTCATTGAAGTTGTGTATCAAATAATAATTCTCAAAATTTATATGATATTAAAAATATTAAAGTTAGAATTTAATTCGAATCGATTCATTTTAAAAACTTTAAAAAGTAAATTTTAAATTATAATTTTGAATTCAAAGTTCGGTCAAATGCAAAAATAATTGATATTGGAATAATAAGTCTAGTAGCATGCCTAACAATATTGGACATGGCTGCAGTAGCAAAAATGATAAGAAATAATATTATAGTCAAATTATGACTTTGGTGTCTATATTATGTTTGTATTTAAATTATAGTCCTATTATATTTTGATGACATATTTATTTTTTTTAATTTTATAATGTTATTATTTAGTCTTAATTGTTCTAATTAAAATACTTACTATGTATTATGTATATATATTTTTTAAAATAAACTTATTTCAACAAGTGGTAAGCAGCTTGGTATCGCTTAAGCATGTCTCGGGTTCGAGGTGTTATGTATGCAAAAAATTCCCACTGGGAGATTCACCTACCAAAGCCAAGTGTGCGACGCGAGTCGGTTCGGATTAGTCAGGACAAAGCCTTAGAAATCAGAGGGCAACCAAAAAAAGAGGGTGTTTTAAGAAAAGAATAATATCAATAATTAACTAAGGAATATTATTTGATATATAGGCAGTAAATTTTTTCCTACGTGAGCAACTTCAATCTTTAACTACGTGTCCTTGATTTATTATATGCAACTGATGATACATGGTAGCGGATTAAAATCGTTGGTGGAGGAAAAAAATTCACCGTCAGTATATCAAATAATTATCCATTTCTAATAATATCATAAGATTAGAAGCTTAGAATAGCACATCATGTTAAATTATAATATAGAGACTCAACCATAAATTTAAGTATAATAGAGGGACCAAAATAAAAATTTGACCTATGAATATAAACATTGAAAATAGAGTTAAAAAATGGGAGGTGGGTAGGGAGGCATGACATGACACTCTGTTAAGCTCGGATCTCAAACAGTAGGAGAATTTAAATGCAAAGTGTGATGTAGTCTTTGAGATTAGCTTTAGTTTTAAATTTTAATTTTAGTTTTTTAATTTTCCCCCAAAATTTTTTACTAAGGGTTTCCATTTAAAAGTCCAAAAAGGGTGAAAAAGTTAAATTCCAAAGCATAATATATTGGATAAAAAATATCAAAGAAAAACAAAAGTTTTTTAAGAAGAAGTTGACAGAAGAATATTGGAGAAGGGGAAAAGGGTTATAAATTTGTGTCCTCAAAGTCTCTTTACTTACTTATATTTTAAGCATGCCTTCTTGAACGAATTAATGAAATGTTAAGAACAAGAGCATCCAAGGTTAATTCGTGTCCTCAAATTCTTTTTACCGTTTTTAAATTAGGATAAAAATAATCATGAGAATTGAATTCAAAGCTTTCTTTTGTCGTCAAACTCAAAGATGCATATGGATGTTAACGTGGTTATGTATATATATACAAGGCTTAAAATTCATAATTTTTTAAAGGATTTTTATTCAAATATACTGGTGGTGAAAAAAATTTAGTCTCTACAAACATTTTAGTTTTAAGGTTTATAGACTCAGATTAGGGTGTAGTGTTTAAATTTAAGGGTTATAGTTAGAATTTAAGGTTGATGGTAGAATTTAGGTTTTAAGATGATGTGTTGAGGATTAAGGTATTAACCTATAAACCCTAAAATCTAACCTTAAACTATAAATTCTATTCGCATTCTCTAAATTCTAAACTACTAAACCTAAACCTGTAAGCTCAACACCCTAAAGTCCCTAAACCTTAAAACTATAGCGCTTATGAAAACTAAAAAAAATTACAGCCAAGATATCAAATAATTATCATTTTTAATATTAGTAGTAATAATAGTATCAACGAAATTAAGACTCTCTCAGTGTGAATTTCATATTCGTAGTTTTCGATAGATGTGAAAACTATATGCAAATGGAACTCTTGTCTTAATTACATTTTTACTAACGTTGGGTTGAGACTTGAGAGGTTAATTGCTTTTGAATTGGACCGATTAAAATGAAAAGAAAGAAACAACTCCTAGTCGAGGGGTATCAAACTTAGTTGTGTGGGATATCAGAACATCCGAGAAGGAAAGGGGGAAAAAGAATTAAAGAAAGGAGCAATTGTTTTCTCGATCTGTGCAGTGTTTATTTGACTGTAAAAATTATTACCAGTCGACCAGACATCGTTGTGTAATAAAAACACCATTACCAAGGGAGTTAAATGATGAGATTTTTACCAAAGGACACACTCAGACAATGTCTCTCCGCTCAATGATTTAAAAATTACACTTTCAAAACTCCTATTTAACAGTGTTCTTAGTTAAGAGAATAATTATCAAAATCTAAGCAGTCATTCGCTAAAAATGTGAGAGAAAATGGTGTACTTTTCCCTACCCTTTTCTCCAGAATCCAAAAGGAAAAAAAAGAAGATGAAAATGGTCCTAAAAGTGGAAGAAAAGCTAAAATCCATCGCTTTTTGTACAAAGATGGACAGTTTGACTGATTTTCACAAGATTTCTAAGGCTTCATCTTTACAATCCTCGCTTTTTTTTTTCATGTATCAATCCACCCAAAGACTTAATGACGTTGAAGAAGACTGTTGATTTGACGATGATGAATTCATAGGTGACCTTCTAAGGGTTTATTCCATAATTTATTGAAAATAATTAATTCATTAGATATAATAATTTCAATTATTTAATAAAGTTTACACAATTTTTTTAATTTAGAGTTTATAAATTTAAGTTGTGGTTTAGAGTTTAGGTTGTAGGAGGCCGAATTTAAGGTTTGTGATTAAAACTTAGACTTTAAAGTTTAGGGTTTGAGGTTTAGGTTCTATGGTGCTATGATTATGGATTTAAGTTCTAAATTTTGTAGCTTAAATATAAAAGTTTGTGTAAATTTTTTTACACAATTTTGTATCAAAATATAATCTTAAGTATATAAGGACATACGTATCACTTGATGCATAATGCTTTTAATTTTTTAATCATGTTATCATTTAAAATTTACCCTTATTGAATAGTCTAATTATATCCAAAATTTAATTTCAAGAAAAATATTTAAAAAATTACAATTTAAATACAACGTTTGATTTTATACTATTTGTTTTTAATTTTAACAATACATATAACTCGACAATAACGAACTAGTTGAGTACTTATTTTCGAATGAGTGGATGAATTTTAACGGGAATTTTCTGTATATACAATGCTCCAAACTCAAAATCTGCTTAAGCAATAATAAGCTAGTTATCGCTTAAATTATGTATAACTTTCATTTTCTTTTTAATTTTGGATGATATTAAAAGTTGTACACATGTCATTCACTGAGTCGTCATTATCAAATAAACATACTTCTGGACCAATATTAAATATTTAAATGTCACATTAATAAGTGTTTATTTTTTCAGTTTAGATTAAAAATTCGTATCCCAAAATTTATAATATAATTTGTGAGCGTATAAATTTATATAAAATATCGCATTTGCGTGAAAAAAGGATAATGGAATTTACCTTGATACAAAATTGAACCATTGCTCTGTATTTATAGTTTCGAATCATATGATATTATGGCAATCAAAGTTTTATTCGAAAAATAATTGGAGACTGTACTTGTTTTTCTTGTCCGCAATAAATATCATTGACATTTTATACCCCTTTGATAATTAATTAGGGACCAAGGCGGTCCTTTCCCACTAATAAGTTCTTAAATACGGAATTATATATGATTTCATTTTTAAATATTTTATGATAATTTGTAGTATTTTATCAAAACAATTATCAATCATTATTATTTAAAATTTATGAATGGATACATTTCATTTCTAAATATTTTTATTATGATCGTATAGTAGTATCTTATATATTTTTAAGTCATAAATTTATATGCACTTTATAAAATAATTTGTTCAAACTTAAATATCTTAAAAAGAATAAGCTCATGTACATTTTATAAATAATTTTGTTCGAACTTAAATATCCTAAAAATAATAACATTCATTTTTTTATTAAAACCATTTCTCGTGTTCTAAATTTAAATTTATTTAAATAAATAAAAACAGTTTCAAATAGTCTGGCTAACTCCTCCAAAATGTTTGATCAAATCAATTGGATTAATCAATTAAACAAAAATATAGTTTTGATAGATTATGAGCAATTAGTAGATAGTTGATAGCGGATTACATTAACTGATAACTGATAGTGAAATGTATTAGCTAATTTGCCTAGCGGATTGTATAAAAGTATTTAGTAAAATTAATTGATAGATGATAGCTGTTTGATTATTTAAACAAGAAAAATAACATATAAAGACATGATTATATTCGATACTTATTTGAATAGTTTATTAGTTATCAATATTTTGTATATATTAATATTAATTAGATTATAAAAAATAATTTTTAATGTAACATTAATAAGCATATTTGAAAGATCTATATATTAATTAATTATGTATATAATTATTTTTAATACAGATTAATTAATTATTAAATTTAAATACAATTATAAATGTACGAGAATAAAAAGAAAAAAAACAAAAGAGATTAGGTTACAAATGTCACAATATAAATTAGTGATGTTGAAGAATTAAAATAGAAAATGTTAAATTTAAGTTATTTGCAGATTTTTTATAATTGTTAAGGGTAAAAGCGTCTTTATAACTCTTTTTTCAAAACCTCTAATTTTAAAAAGCTTTTATTAGTAGTTTTTTCAAAATTAGAGATTTTACCACAATCCGCTATTTCAATTCGCTCTTTACCAAACATCTAAATTAATAGATTGACCAATCAAATTTTTAATTCTAGCTTAAATCTTTAATTTTGGCACAAACCTCATTTTATCTAATATGGCCTATATCTATTCTACTATTGAAAAAAATAAATTCATGTTACTGTTATTACATAAAAATACAAGACTATTATTAAATGTTATTTATTCGGAAAACGATATTACTTTTTTTAGTATAGAAAATGAGAATCATTGAATGTTGTACATAACATAATTGATAATTTATTTCATATAATAAGTGACCAACAATCAGGGATGATACATTTAAGGTGGTGTTTGGTTCACAGAAAAGATCATTATTAGAGGAAATAATGTTTTCCGAAATCACATACCCACATTTGGTTCAAGAGCATTCCCTCCTAGGGGTAATGAAATATTTCCAATAGTAGCTATTTTTGGGTCTTTTCCTAGGAATGTCATTCCCTCTCTTTTCTTAGGTATTAGACAATTCCCTCCCCTTTACACAAGAATACCCATAAAAATATAATTATTTTAAAATGATCTTTTCCTTTTTTATATATAATTACACAAGTATAAATTTATTTTATTTTTTAGTGTTTTAGGGTTTATAAAATAATATGATGCATATAAAATAAAAATATATCAAAATTTTATTTTATTTCAATTTTTTATATATGTGTTTGATTCAAATTTTATTATTGATATTTGTTTTATTACATTTATTATTTAGGATCAATTTTTATAAAAAAAGTTTTCATATTATATATATTTTTTATTTTCTACGAACTTTTATGTAAATATTTTGACTTTAATCTTAAAACTTCAATTGGTTAAAAAAGAAAATATATTTCAAGGACAATTTGGTAAAACATACATTTTCCTATCTTATATTCCTTCAACCAAACAATGTAATCTTACATTCCTGCCAAACAAATCAAACAAGGTAATACAACATTCCGGGTAATATGTTAAGTAATGTAACATTTCGGTAATCTCATTCCCAAAGGTAATCTTACATTCCGTGAACCAAACGACCCCTAAGGGATCAGTGGGGTTACGCCCCTAAAAAATGGATAATTGTAAAATTATTTTTTTAGTATCCTAAAAATATATAATGCATATTGTTGTTACCTCTAAATTTAAATATTTTTGAATGACCTCTCAATAAATAATATTGAGTTCTACGAGTACCAATAATGCTCATGATGTCCCATCACGCATGAGTTCGAATCATGATATTTTTACATTATGAATGTAAATATCTCTCCATTTAATAAAAAAATACTACTTTTACTAACACGAATGTAAGTGAAAAAGGTAAATAATATAAAACATGTATAATTAGTAAAAGAATTAACTTGCTCGTAATTTCGAGAATACACATCTAACAGAATATGCGTTTTCTTCTTCTTAATTAATTAACATAATACTTAATAAATTAAATGAACTAACCAAACATATTCAATTACAGCTAAGTAGTAACTCGAAACTAATGTGATCAATGCTCAGCCTTAATTATTGAGTTAAATTAATCATTGAAATGTAACCAATAACTTGAATATCACAAAATAGAGGCAACACCCAACCGTAACTGAACTTGAAAATGAATGCAAAACATATATGGACTAAAAGAAAAACCCCTTCAATTTGATTGGAAAAAAAGGAAATTCAATAAAAAAACTTTCCTAATAAGATTATCATGAAAGAAACGAAATGATTTTTCATTAAACCATCGCCTGTTTCGTTTTTCAGACAATTCAACGCACTAAATTCAAAAATCCAATAAGCGCAATCCAAAACCAAATGGGATGTTTGAAAAAACGGGGTGATTTTTCGTATAAAGGCGCGAAGGAAATGAAAAGATGAATAATTTACACTTTTCGTTGTGTACAAATTACGTATAAAAGAAAGTCCAAAGACTCAAATAAAGAATACAGTATTTTTTCTCTGATTCATATTCTCTCTCTCTTTCTTGCTTTTACCCTAAAAAGGGCATTGCTTTGCTTCTTAAAAGACCCTCCTCTTGAGCAGCCTCTTACAAGGAAGGAGACTTCTGCAACATTGATCTTCTGTTTGGAAAACTTGTTTTTATTCTTACAAATTTTATTATTATTCTTCAATTCTTTGATTCAAAGGAAGCACTTTTGTTTTGCCATTTCTTGTTTGGAAGATATAACTGCAATGGCACCAAGTTTTGATTCCGCAGTTTCAAGTCTTCTGTGTGCCGAAGACAACTTCAGCATTTTCGGCGATACCGATGATTACTTGGGCGGGGTGGGAGAGTTTGGGGCAACAACATGGAATCATAGATTTTATCGAAACTTCAATCAAAACCGAGTCTTTAATGGGGTTGGTGAAAACGGGTTGCCGTTACAGAGCGACGAATGTGTGGCTTTAATGGTCGAGAAAGAACAGCAACATCTGCCTAATGCCGATTACTTGAAGAGGCTACAAAGTGCCGATTTAGACCCGACGGCTAGAAAAGAAGCTGTTGATTTTATTGGGAAGGTGGGTTTTTAGTTCAGAAATGAATCACCACTTAGATCAGTATAGGAATGTCTCTGTATTTTGCTGATAATGTTTCATCAACAGGTTCGTGCCCATTTCAGTTTTGGACCATTGTGCGAGTATTTAGCAATAAACTACCTGGACAGGTTTCTCTCTGCCTATGAATTACCCGTAAGTTCAAAAAACTAACCTTGTTCAAAATTTTGGACCTACCCTTTCACAAAAACTCCATTGATTTAATTGTATATCTCGAATCTTGCAGAAGGGGAAAGCTTGGACTATGCAATTACTAGCTGTGGCATGTCTATCTCTTGCAGCCAAAATGGAGGAGACTGAAGTTCCATTGCTCTTAGATTTGCAGGTTGAAAAATCAAGCAATAGTTTTTTGTTTTTTTCGGCGTCGTAAATTCGATTTATGTAATGGTTTTGATTGTTAATAACAGGTTGGTGAATCTAAATTTGTGTTCGAGGCTAGAACTATACAGAGAATGGAGCTTTTAGTGTTGAGCACATTGCGTTGGAGAATGCAAGCAATCACCCCATTCTCCTACATAGACTGTTTCCTTTACAAGCTCAATGATGGTAAAATCCCACCAAGGAGTTCAGTATTGAGAGCAATCCAACTCATCTCAAGCACAATAAAAGGTGTCCTACTTTCACTGTGACAAAATGTACTATTTTTTGCAATAATTTTGAGAGGGAAACTGATGGGGGTTGGTGGGTGGGATTGAATGCAGGGATTGACTTGTTGGAATTCAAGCCTTCTGAGATTGCAGCAGCAGTGGCCATATCTGTTGCTCTAGAAACTACAACAGTGGACACTGAGAAAGCAGTGTCTTTTCTCACTCAACATGTACTAAAGGTAAAAGAACTGTTTGTGTGGTCCAACATCCAAACTTTAGATGGCTGGTTTTGGTTATTAATGGATTTTTGATTTGCAGGAAAGAGTGATGAAGTGTGTGGGACTGATGCATGACATGTCATTGGTTGGTGCCGGTGCCACCATCCCATCCGTGCCCCATAGCCCGATCGGGGTGTTGGATGCCGCTTGCTTGAGCTATAAAAGCGATGAAACAGCGTCCGGGTCTGGGTCGTATGCAAACTCTTCGGACACACATAGTAGTCCCGGTACCAAAAGGAGAAAGCTAGACACCGTTGAAATGGAGATGTAAAACATCAGTATATTCACAGAATAAACTATACTAAGATATGTTCAATAAGTTGTCATGGAGTGAGTATGGAGGGGGGATTGAACCGTTTCATGCTCTTGGCATGGAGCAGCTGTTAAATATTAGACTTCTTAACAGCTAGTACTTGCAATGTTCTGCCTGTGAGATGTAATTCGGAAAAAAAAATGAAAATTAAATACATTTTGATTGGTTTATTTAGCTATGTTTTTGCAATTTATTTATTTTTATGGTATTGGGCCTCGACGCATTGAGCCTAAATTTTAATAACCGAAATGGAAAAGGAGAATGAGGTCTTGGGCCGCCACGTGAATCCATACTAATGCCTAAATTATTGATTTGATGAAGTCCGGTAAGGTATCGAATATCGATACATATCAGAATGTAATGTAATCAAATATTGGTCCCGGAATTGAAATAAAGATTGAATTATTGTTGCACAAAGTTTGTGTACTGCTGTCAATTTTAGGCCCGTGTAAAAAGGTCCATAGTCGTATTGAAATCAAATCCAATAATGTTACAACACAAGCCTTGGGTTTATAGAGCTCACTTTTCCTCGGAAAACAGTGAGTGTGAGCTTTAAGCCCATATGTATGATCTAAACCTATTAACAGCCTTTGGCCCAAGTAAGGCTTTATGACCGTCGTGAAGTTATGTTTGGACGTTAATTTTTAAAATGTTTTTAAAAAATAAATGTTAGAATTTATAATTATTATATTTATATAAAAACGGTTTTTAAAAGAAAAAAATAGAGTATTGAATTTTCAAGAGTTTAAAAAGTAATTATAAAAGAATAATATTGATATCAGAGATAATAATAGAAAAAGTATGCCATTGAAAAATGCATATAATCTGTGGTAATATCTCTTTCCTTATAAAGGGTTTTATTTAAGTGTAAAATAACACCAATAGCCCCCTTAGACTTGAGTTCTTGACTCTATTGTTACTTGCCATTTAAGATAGACGACGTGGTATGTTATTTTAATAGTTATTATCTCATTTGATCCCTAATTATAATTAAATTTTATTCCATCTACTTTTTCAATATTTTAAAATAATAGCTTCAAAAATAAATAAATCTGAAAATTTCAAGACTTCTTTTTAAGATATATGAAAACTCGTAATTTATTTCTAAAACTATTGTTTTATTAAACCTTTTTAAAGTCGTAAAATTTCTTTAAACTTTAAAATTTCTAAAATTCTCAAGAAAAGGGTAAAGTTCACCGGAGGTCTTTATATTTAGGACTTGTTCTATTTTAGTCACTCATTCTAAAAAATATTATTCTTGTCATTTACGTTTTCGATCGTTACTGTTTTGGTCACCAAGCATTAACACACGTTAATAAAAAAAGTTAATTTCTAATTTAACCCCCAAACTTTCATAACTTTATTTTTTACCAACTTTACCAAAGTTTTTGATAAAAAATATACTTCAAGTCGAGTTTCATAGGGTAATAGTCCCAACATGGTGACGCAAAATACGACACTCTTCCCAGTTCCCTTCCCATTTTTACCCCTGCAATTCTTGGATAATTATTTTTAGGTACTACCATGGTTGATACGTTGGATATCTCATTCGTTTTGACTTTTGAGTCTTATGCTTCTCCATTGTCTGCGTCAAACCATTGTGTGAACCAATATAAATTTACTATTGAGATGCTCAATGGAGATAGGACCTCAGATTTTGCTTTTGACTTTCTTATCTTACATTGAATGTATGAAGAGGATTTTTTTATCCTCTCTTGAGGCACTTATTTGTCTACATTAATATTCGAATCTGTTCCATTAGTGTCTTCTTGAATATTTGTATTTCTTTTATATTTTGTACACTAATATGAAACGCCTCTTCTTCTTTTTTGCCGGTCTTATCTTTCAGGGTTTTGTTTTATTGCTCTTGCAAATCACTTTTCTTCTGGTACTGAATTAACATTATTATCTTTATCAAGCTTAATGAGCCTGTGTCATCAAAGAATTGAAGGGGTAAAAATGGAAAAGGAACTGGGAAGAGTGCCATATTTTGGTGCCATCATATTGGGACTCTTATCTTCTGAAACTCGACTTGATGTATATTTTTTTATCAAAAATTTTGAGGAAGATTGTGAAAAATATTTTTTTAAAGTTTAGGGGTTAAATTAGAAATTAATTTTTTTTATTAATATGTCAATCATTTTATTAACGGGTGTTAACACTCGGGTGACCAAAATAGTAGCGATCGAAAACGTAAGTGACAAAAATATATTTTTTAAATGGGTGGCCAAAATAAAACAAGCCCTAAACATAAGGGACCTCAAATGAAATTTACCAAAAAACTATTTGGCAATAGTGTCACGGGGCTAGACTTTAGCTAGGCTAACCGTGCGGCCTTAGTCGCCTTCTCGGCTGAATGCTACGACTAAGTCACCTGAATCCCTCGTTACGGTGCTAGACTCCGGCTAGCTGGACCGTACGACCTTAGGCAAAGCTCTCCTGGAAAACGCCTAAGTCTGCTTGGATTCACGTTCTGGAAGATCAAACACTTCCCAGAGCCTACGAACGCAAGATCGTTCTAAGCGGAAGCTCTTTATAGAACAATTGGACGGAATTGGAAGGAATAGGCAACAGGAACACGAAGAACACTAAGAACACTCAGAGAGAGTAGAGTAAATGCTTCTTTTATTACACAAGTGAATGAATGAGTGAATGAATGATTACAACTGAGCTGGGGAGGCTCTATTTATAGTTGAACTCCCCTAGATCCAACGATACAGTTTGAATTACATCGACAGACGAGATCTATCATATCTCTTAGTTTAAATCTCTAATTATTACAAACATCATCTCTAAGATAATCACATAATAATATAAGTGATAATCACGATGGCTTATCACAGTTACCATCCCAAATTACCCTGGTAAATCCTCCATGGATTCTACTAAGTCTGGTGGGCTTGCGGGCTTTCTAGTATTCTCCAAGTGCCAGGCCAAGTCTGATGGTCTTGGCGAGCCCAATGCTCTGCGCACAACCTCTCCACTCGGTGTTTGCGCCAATGCCTCGGCCACAATATCTTGGTCCGTGACATTCTCCCCCACTGAACTTAGCGACGCCCTCATCGCTGCTGTCGAACGATCCTGGGCAGGGTCAACTTGTTCACTCGTCGATGCCTCGGCTTCCCGCAATCCTCCCATACGAACTGCTTGCCTTGGCTCAAACTGCCTTGGACAATCGCGCTCCAAAACGCCACTCGGTACATCACTATCGTAGGAGTCCGTCCCTACAGTCTCTGATTTTCCTCGACTCGAATCCTCTTGATCCTGCGGTAAAGACTTGGAAGTCACAACATTGAACACTTGTCTAGTTCCCAGAACTCTAAAAGGTCTCTTCCAATATTTTCCCCCGCAACGAAGGCTAGGTCTCACTCGGCCTACGCTCATCAAAGACGGCAAATCAAACTCAAAAAACTAGGAATGTGTTTAAGATGTACCTTCCTTTCGGCCGTCGTCGACGTCCCCGCATTTACTCTAAAACGTGTCAGCCCTTCTTCGTCTGCGAAGTCTGACACCCCTCGCATCGAACTTTGTACAGTCAAGTTCGTTGCGCAACTCTGATTGCCACACCGCATCGGCACTTCTCGCTTGAAGTCCGCTGCTCTCTGCTTGCATCGCTTCTTTTTCCTTGAAGAACGCTGCCTCGACTTGCGTTGGCACTTCTTCCCCGAAGTCCTCCGCTTCTTTCTCACCTTGCCCACAAGTGACTTCTCCACGGTTGCTATGTCTCTCAATGGCTTAGCCCCCTTTGACCCTTTTCTGGCTATGGTACTCAATGATGTTCGTCCGTCAACACCATCAGCTAACACTTCCTTAGGCTCTACAGTGGCCTCAAAAGCGATGTCCCTTTCCCCGGGCACATCCTCGGATAGCGCTGCCTTAGACCCTCTCTCCAGTGTGGTCTCAAAAGCAATGTTCTTCCCTCGAACATTCTTGGCAAGCTCTCTCGTAGCCTTAGACATCTTCAACCCATTCTGCTCGGTACATGTGGCAGAACTAGATAACTCAGAACCAAGCTTGATCGGCACGGTGCTCTTGGCCTTGCCCAACCCTTTGGACTCCTTGGCTCGAACTGGGCATCTCCGCAACTTGTGAGGCCCCTTACAACGGTAGCACTCCAATTGTTTTCTCATCACCCTCGGTTTGATAGCTTTCTGGCTCGCTATCGCACCAAGTCTCGTCTCCGGCTTGACTACTGTGGTAGTTGTAGTCGAACCACGACTCACACTCACCTTGGCGGCACTGACATATCTAATTGCCCCAAGTCTCGTTACTTCTCCCTCCGACTCGTCTGCTGTCTTCGTCATGACAGCTAGGCAGTTCTTCTCGGGACATCCTCGTATCAGATGAGGACCATCGTAAAAGTAGCACTTCAGCTTCTTCTTGCTCACTTTCTTTTCCGGCACAGACTTAGCCTCACCATTCCCTTTGTCTATCAAACTGGAACTGGTTGACTCAACACCTGCTTGTTTCCGTTCTACAAGCACACTCAGAGGTTCAGCATCGTCGGCCTCTGAAAGTCTCTAGGCATCACCTTGCTCCACTGCGAGCTTCGCCCCCGGCTTAAGTCCCTCTAAGAAAGGTCTGAGCACACCCCATTCACTCATTGCGGTCTTGCAACTGAGCAGCTCACTCCGGAGCTCATTCACCTCTTTCCGCAAAGCTTCTACCTCAGCTTCACGAGAACAACTCTCTCGAACTGCCTTCAACTCAGTGAGGATGCATTGCGTCTCGTCCTTGAACCTGTCCACCTTGTACTCTAACTTTTCAAGACGGGATTCCATAACACCTTGAATCTGTTTGGACTCCTCCTCGAATTCCCTCAGCCGATTCACCCTCGGTATCAAGGTATTCATACCCCCGAACAGTTCATCTATCTGTTCATTAAATAAATCAGACAGTTGGTCAAATTTCTCAATATGCAATCTGACCTGTTTCATCGTCAATGTTCTCTAGTAATCTTCACCGCGACATTCCTTGTTGGTTTCCTGTTGCGCCATCTCAATCACCTTTGCCACGAACTAGTCAGGTCCGTTTGACTAACTCGAAAAAAAGCCACCGCACTTGACTACACCTGCAAGCTTGGAATCCACCAACACTTGTCTCTGCCTGCAAGCTGGCTCGAATGCAAGTCACTCCGTCGACTTGTTTTGATGCTGCTTCCCAAAACACACGCAAGTCCCTTCCTCGACTCGCACTGACCACCACTTCACTGAACAGAAAATGGATCTGACCACCTCCTTGGACAGAACACGCTTCGATCACCTCCCTGGCCGAACACGCTCTGATACCACTTGTCACGGGGCTAGACTTTAGCTAGGCTAACCGTGCGGCCTTAGTCGCCTTCTCAGCTGAATGCTATGACTAAGTCACCCGAATCCCTCGTTACGGTGCTAGAATCCGGCTAGCTGGACCATACGGCCTTAGGCAAAGCTCTCCTGGCAAACGCCTAAGTCTGCTTGGATTCACGCTCTGGAAGATCAAACACTTCCCAGAGCCTACAAACGCAAGATCGTTCTAAGCGGAAGCTCTTTATAGAACAACTGGAAGGAATTGGAAGCAATAGGCAACAAGAACACAAAGAAAACTCAGAGAGAGTAGAGTAAATGCTTCTTCTATTACTCAAGTGAATGAATGAGTGAATGAATGATTACAACTGAGCTGAGGATGCTCTATTTATATTTGAACTCCCCTAGATCCAACGGTACAGTTTGAATTACATCGACGAGCGAGATCTATCCTATCTCATAGTTTAAATCTCTAATTACCACAAACATTATCTCTAAGATAATCCCATAATAATATAAGTGATAATCACGATGGCTTATCACAGTTACCATCCCAAATTACCCTGGTAAATCCTCCATGGATTCTACTAAGTCTGGTGGGCTTGCGGGCTTTCTAGCATTCTCCAAGTGCCAAGCCAAGTCTGATGGTCTTGGCGAGCCCAATGCTCCGCGCGCAACCTCTCCACTCGGTGTTTGCGCCAATGCCTCGGCCCCAATATCTTGGTCCGTGACAATAGCAACGATAACCTACTCAAACAATACCTTATATATCAAACATAATCGAAAATAACATGAAACCACACGAACATTTGTTTCCATTTTCCAATAAAAAAAGATAATTGAAAATTGAAAATGAACATGCGAGTATTAACTATTAAGAGATCAGAATCCAAACCAGTATTTAGAAGGGAAAAAATAGGAAGGGGCAAATGGCAAATACATAAATCAAGTATCATCAGGCCCGAAAAATCAGTAAATCGCCATAAAAATTACGGAACAAAAGGAATTTAAAAGAGGAAAAAGGAAAATAACAGTTAACGCGCTAGAAAGAGTACGCCAGTGGCGGCTAAGATATTTTCCAACACTTCAATCCACATTTCACGGCAATCTCATAAAAACTATTTAGAAAAATATCAATCTTTCAGCGCATGCAAAGTAAATTTGTGTTTAGTTAAAAGTGAGTTTTAAACTTGTTGCGTTTAACTAAAAATGAGTTCTATGTAAAAAAAAAATAATAAATTAATTTTTTATTTCTTACCTACTTACTTAACACAGAACTCACGTTTAGCTAAACGCGAGCTTAAAATTCGCTTTTGGCTAAACGCAAATTTCATCCTATGTGAACTAAAAGGAGAGTATTTTTCTATATTATCTTCATTAGGGTTGTCTCTTTTTTTTTTTAAATATTTTCCTAAAAATAATATTAACTTGCTTTTGCCTCAATCCACTCTGAGTTTTTTAATGGTCTAAAGGCAAATATAAGGTAGTGTCTGTTTATAAATCAAGGATGAATTAAAGTGTCTTAGAAAGTATTTGTTGAACTAGGACATTGTTATCGGATAAAAAAAAGAACTAGGACATTGTTATAAATCAAGGAAAGTTGACAACATACAACATTACCATTCGTCTTTAGAGAAAGTCAACAACACTACTGGCCGACTTCAATCATAAAAACGTACTCGATTGCATGTCACTTCAACAACTCTATTGATTTGATAGATTTATCATAGAATGAACAAATAATATATAAAACATAACTTATTCAAATATTATCTTCAAACAATATTATTTGAGCAATTTATCCATCAAAGTTAAATGAATGAAACATTTTTATATTTAATTAAAATTAATAAATTATGATTTAAGATTTAACTATATAAATAAAAAATAAAAAATATTTTTTCATACTTTTAAACATAATTATTTAAAATTGTAATATCTCACAGATATTATATCGATAATATTAAATATTTGGAAATCTTAAATCAATCTTAAGCCATTTCTATTTTCTACAGCGTATATTTGAAGTTTCAACCCCCACACCTCCAAAATCTGTCCGTAGAGCCGATTGTCACGCTGTCGCTGGCGTGCATGTTAGGCCATTTATAATACTTTACATTGACCCAACAAATAGAACACAGTCTTAAAGGAAATAAGAAATAATAATCTTTTCCCTTCCTTCATTGTTATAAAACCACGAGCCGAAGCGTGCACAAATGCATGCGCTCTTTATTAAAATCCCGACGCTGATGCTGATGCAACGTTTTATTTTGTTTTTTCTTTTTTAAAAAAATAGAAAAATATATTATAAAAATAATTAATTATATCATACACCCTTAAATTATGACACTTATTTTAAATATTCCTTAAATTTTTTAAAGTTTCAATTTCATCCCTAAACTACGACTCTCGTTCTATATTGGTCTCAAACTTTTTATTGTTCTAGTTTCACACTAAACTATGACTCTCATTTTGAATTGGTTCCAAAACTTTTGAATGTTCTAGTTTCATCACAATCTATATTTGTCATTCTGATTAGGCCCCCAAACTTTTGAGCGTCCCAAGTTCATCCTCAAATTATCATTTATGCCACATCATATGTATTACACAATAGACACTAGTCTTTGCGTGTCAATTAATATTTTTTTATAATAATTTTATTATCATGTGATATGATTAATATAAATTGATGCTTTGTGGATGAAATTTGAATGTTCAAAAGTTTGGGGGACTAATTTTGAATGAGGGTTATAGTTTGGGGATGAAATCAGAATGTTCTAAAGTTTTGAGACCAATTTAAAATGAGGATCATAATTTATAGATAAAATTAGAATGTTTAAAAGTTCATAGATCAATTTAAAATAAAAATTATAGTTTAAAGATTTGTTACGCAATTAACTCTAAAAAATTATACTAACAACTTGCACTAATTTCTGTAATATCGTTTTTAATGAGAAAATAAATTGGGTGAGGAGTTGGGAAAAAGATAAAACGGCGTGGAGACTCCCTTTTCTTACAAGGGGAAAAAGTCTGCTGTTTCCTCATTGTACTAAAGATTTTGGTGTCGGATTGCAAGATTTTCGTTCCGCTTTTCCCTTTAAAGTCTTCTAATATTTTAATCTCTCGAGGTTAAACTTAAATTTAAGTTTCCCTAATCTCTATTATTTGGACGGAAATTACTTCTTTGACATTTATATTTTAAGTAACATCAATTTATTATTATTTTCTTTGTTTTTCCGGAAGTTTTGCTGTGCGGCACCTTAACTTAATGTTAATTTACGCAAGTATTGATCTAAAATATTTTATTGTCCACTCTAAAAAGTTATACAATTGATAATAATTTTAATTGCAATTGAAAATGTTATAAAAGTAACTTTTTAAGTTGCAAATCAGGATAGTTATACAATTTACATATTTTTGTTGGCAAAAAAATATCACTACACCAAACTGGGTCTTTCGCGACGCTTTTTTAGGCATTTTACGGCGTTTTTAAGCGCCGCCAAAACACCTCGCGGCGACATGAAAAACGCCGTGACAAACACCGGCAGTAATTGCGTCGAGAAAGTTCACGGCGTTTATATAAAAAAATGCTACATTTGTACCATGCTCTATCGCGGCGTTTGTATTACAAACGCCGCTATTGTGCAAGCTATGGAGGCGTTTGTAGCACAAACGCCCGGATAAAGCATGGTACAAATGTGGCGTTTTTCCATACAAACGCCGGGATAGACTTGGACTAAAGGCGGTGTTTTTTTAAAGTAAACGTCGGCATAGAGCGCACAACGACGACGTTTTTAACACAAACGCCGGGATAAATTTGGACTAAAGGTGGCGTTTTTTTATACAAACGTCGGGATTTGTTTAATCTCTTTTAATTTTTTTTTACATACATCAGTAATACAACAACAATAACATGTAATACAATTTTTCAAAATCTGTATACTTCAATTAAACAAAAAATTCAAGTTTCATTCAAAAATAAATTCAAATCTAGTTCATAAATATATTAATAAACAAAATCAAACTAAGATGAGGGATTCGATGGTCGATGTTTTTAGAATATTCCCATCATTTCTTTAAATTTATCTTTGAGGCTCTGATAAGACGATGCCAGCTCCGCTACTCTTTCGTCTCTCGCCACATTGTTCGCTTTTAATTGAGCCGTCAGTTCAGCTACTCTTTCGTCTCTCACCACGTTGTTCGCTTCTAATTGAGCCTTCAATTCAGTTACTTTGTTTTCTAAGCGAGTAATCTTTTCCTTCTCAGACTGGCTCTATGATGGCGTGTAGTGGGACGAAGTAGCACCAAAAAAAAAATTCGGGGTGATAAACGATCCTTGGCATCGAACCCGACCATAACGTTCAGGACCCAAAATTTCTTCCATAACTTGATGTTCGATCTCATCCACATTAATAAAAGAATCGGTCGAGGCTGCAGTTTGAAACTCCGTCCTTTTTTCCTTCAAATTTGCCTGATAATCAAGTAATAAAACAAATTAACATGTCATACTAATGACATAAACGAATTCAAAAGATATACCATTATCTCTTCAGCTTCAGTATTGACAGGAGTGCCATCTTTTTTTGTATGTGTTAGATCGAAGAGCCTTATCCGTCCGACGCTATTACCAGTCGTAATTTCCTGCAATGTAAATTTAGCAAATATAAAACACGCATGGACGTACATCAATCCTCAAACACATTTTAAAACTGAATCGAAACATGCTTCATGACATCAAATTAACAATTAAGCACTACTAATGAACCAAAAGTCCAATCATTTAAGCATTTTAAGAACAAAACACGTCTTATATTAGTCACATCGAATTAACAATAACATGCATGCATACATCAACTTAAAATTTAACAAAAGCATATTCAAATCATTTATTACAATTTCAGAATAGCAAATCCACAAACTTATCCATTTTAGGTCTCATATTTCAATCCAAATCCCGTGAATCTAAGTTTTTGGAGTTTCTAGTTTTTTCAACAAATCGTGTAAGGAACAAATTAAATAAATATAGTTTTCAACTTAAAAATAGTTTATATATTTTTAAATATAAAGATTGGCCTAAATTAACTTTACCCATAATTTCTGAATTTTGATTAAAATTTAAAATAAACAAACCCTGTTTTTGTGACAAATTATCGGCATAATTATTATTAGTTATTAACTTTTTAATAATTTTGAACGAAAGAAACTAATAAGAGTATTTTTTCATACACATTAAAATGTAAAAATATTCATTAGCATACATATTTACTTTCTAAAAATTAAAATATAAATACATAATTTTAAACTTAAAATATAAACCCAAGGCTGAGTTTTAGATCTGAAATTTAAAATACCCAAAAATGTAAATCAAGTGTTACCTGTAGTGGAGCGGCAGACGACAGCGCGGCGGACGGCAGCACGGTGAACGACAAAGAAAATACGAAAACAGGGAGATAATCAGGAGGGGGGGAATCAGGGGCTATGAATTTTAATTCACGAGTAATAATATTGATCCAATGAAACGGTGCGTTTCATTTAATATAGCCTATCCCGGCGTTTAAAAAAAAACGCTGCCTTTTCAAGTTATTCGCGGCGCTTCAATGAAAACGCCCATATTTCTCTGAACTCTTTCGCGGCATTTTCTGAAAAAGCGCCGCTATATCCTTTTCTCACGGCGTTTACAAGATGCGCCACTGAATCATATAACCTTTGCCGGCGTTTTTATACACAAACGCCGCCGTTTCTTTGTCTCTCGCTTTGGCGGCAATTTTTCCCTACAACGCCGCTATATGTCAAATACTCGTAGCGTTTCTTCTAAAAACGCCGCGAAATGCGTCGTTATAGACCCAATCTGGTGTAGTGTGTAATATTTTCAGTTTTCAAGCTAAATTGTTATTCAATTACTCTAAAATGTTACGGGCTTAATAATTTTTTTATTATAACCGATTTTTGCCATTTTTAATCTTATATTAATCGATTGTATGTTATACCCATCCTTGTTTCCGACCAGGCGACCACCAAGGAATTCAAACATTGTGGGCAGCTGAGTTTGGTCCATGTCTTAACTCTTGATTGGGAAAGGTTCAATGTATTTATAACTAAGCCACGGATTAAGCAAATAGTTTGACTAAACACGTCAAAAACAATTCAATTTCAGGTTCATGGAAAATAAATTAGACAATATTATATATTTTCAGTGTTTACAAAGAATATGAGCTTCAATTAAACAAAATTAACCTTTCCTGCTTGTTGTATAATATTGTTAGTCTTTTTTGTGATATTATTTGTTTGAACTCGGACAACACCCTTCGTATAAGTGAAAGGTGAAGGATTAATGGCTGCAAGAGGCTGTTGGATCATGAAGGTACACACCTTTCGTGCTGTATGGATGTTCGATTAGTCTCTTAAATTTGTTGATATATAATTTTTATATTATTATTTTCTTAAAAGAAAACCAATTCATTTCCCGATGCTCTATTGTATGGATGTTGGAACTTTAGTTTTAACCAATTAAATTTAAGTTTTTTGGGTTAATCCGCTAGATAATTTTATGTATGATCGGTTAACGGTTAAAATATTTTTTAAACTTCAGTTATTGGTTAATCTGGTTTGAAACCGATTAATTAATTAAATTAACTGAAATTGTTATATATTACATATGTATACATATTTTGTCTTGTAAACGTTATAAAATGGTCATTAATTTTTAAATATGTTATACAATTGTCATCAAATTTTATTAAATTAGCAAAAAAATGGTTGTTGAACTTTTCAAAGTTTATTAATTATTTATAACATGCAATGACTATTTTGTAATAATTTAATAAGTTTAATGACTGTTTTGTAATTTTTAAAAATTTATTGGCTAAAAGAGTATTTTAACTTAGTTTAGTGACCATTTATGTATTTTACACAGAAACTTATAACAAATTTCGGTTAACTCAAAAATCGATTAAAATTTTTCAAAAAAATAAAATTCAATTAACGGTTAAAGAAAAATTTTAAATAATATATTTTAACTAGTTCGACACGGTCGGTTAACCAAACCGAGCAAACCCCTGCTCTTTTGGAACTCATTTTTTCCTTTCAATCTACTGATTCTCTTATCGCAGGCCACTCTACACAGGTTGGCAGCTTTGTTTGGTTTTTATTTTCCTAACATTAAATTTTTCCTAGTAATGATTCCAGAATTCACCGTAACATAAGTTGACAAAGAAAGAAAGAAAGTGAGATTCCAATTTACCATCATAGATTAATTTGCTCCATAATTGAAAAACCTTTACAATAATGCATGCATGTTTTTTTTTCAACTTAAGATTAATCAGATCCCTTTTAATTCTTTAATAATAAATACATATTTTTTATATAAATTTGTTATTTCATATTTTTCTCAAATGTTTTGGAGGAACATTAAAGAAGAAAATTATTTTGATAGATATTATTCTTATTAGATACAATGATAACTATGAAATGATTTCTTATTTTAATTCCTATGAAAGTTAAAAGCTAAATTAAATTAAAAATGTTAATAATTTTCCTTTAATATTATTGACTATGACTTTCTTGATTGGACAATAACCTCAATTATAACCAAGTGCTGAAGCAATTTGATTGGGGTACCCACTCATAATGCAACTTAACCTCCCCAAAAGAAAAGAACTAAAAACTAAAATCCAACTCATATCCACCCAAAAAGCATGGGTCATGTTATTCACTAAGGGCACCATCCATCTCATGATTCCTAATTTCTTCTTTAGTTTCTAAGTCAATAACCCATTATCATAATTACTTTACTGTTAATTTTGACCTTATTTACTGCAGCCATAATGTTATAATTTGTATTTTAACATTTTAATCTTGATTGTCTCAATTTTAGTCAAATCAGTTAATTTTGGATATAGACCTTCTTTTTGGAGTTAACATTTTTGTTAAATTTAAAATATTTAAAAATAAAAATAAACGATAGATTTTCCTGTTATTTATTAAGCCTAATTAGGGCCGTAAACGAACCGAACGAACACGAACAGAACACGAACAGAACACGAACGAGAGTGTGTTCATGTTCGTTCGTTTAACTTTAACCGAACAAATGAACGAACACAAAATTTCTTGTTCGTGTTCGTTCATTAAGGAATGTAGCTTGTTCGTGTTCGTTCATGTTCGTTCGTTTAAATGGTAAACGAACATAAATGAACACTAAAGAACATAAACGAACATGAACGAACATATATAATTTGTTAAATATTTAATATTTTTGGTTAGTTCGATTTATTCAGTTAATTAACCGATTTTAAACCGAATTAATCAATAATTAAAATTTGAAAAAACTCTTAATTATTAGTCGAAACCTAAAATTATCTAATAGATTAACCAATTTTGTTTTGGTTCGGTTGGTAAGTTCGGTTTAACCGAATAATGAACACCCCTAGACATATGTGAATAAATTTAAATGAACATAAACGAACATAAATGAACATAAACGAACGAACATAAATGAACGAGCATAAACGAACGGATTACCGAACGTTCACAAACATAAATGAACGAACAAGCCTTTTGTTCGTGTTCGTTCATTTAATTAGACGAACAAAAAATCTTGTTCATGTTCGTTTGTTTAATAAATAAACGAACATAAACGAACTTCCCGCCGAACGGTTCACGAACGGTTCGTTGAACGTTCGATTCGTCTACAGCCCTAATCCTAATATAAAAAAATTCAAACTTTAGCCTCTTTTACTCGTCGACTTCTAGACAAACAATCAATAACTAGTTTAATCGGTCTCCACCATTCCTCTAGTCTGTTTTCATTTTCATTACAGGAAACTCCACCACACGTCTTTACAGGACGAGTCTTGTCCAAATTGAGTTTAATACAGCCTTAATTATTGCCATTTTGACATTCGTTTTTATAGACATTGTGACTTACCTTAAGGGGCGTTTGGTTCACGGAATGTAAGATTACCTCTAGTAATAGGATTCTCGGAATGTAACATTACCTGACACATTACTGGAATGTTACATTACTTTGTTTGGTTCATTTGATAGGAATATAAGATTGTAGTGTTTGGTTGGAGAAATATAAGATTAATTAGAAGCAAAATTACTAACTTGTCCTTATGATATATATATTTTTTAACAAGTTTAATTTTTAATTATTAAATTAAAAATATTTACATAAAAATTTATAAAACTATTTTCGTTACATTGCCTAAAATTTGCAAAAAAAATGTTTATAATATAATTACATTTTTTAAAAATGTTTCATATTTATATACATTTATTCCTTTTTAATTTTTTTGAACATCAAAATATTAAACGTTAATATGCTTAGATTTTTAATTTTTTATTACTTTCGACCATTTATCAAACAAATTAAAGTAAATAATAAAATAAATCTAAAAGTAGTAAAAAATGATAAAAATAAATTAACCTACTGATTTTTTAAGATAAAAATATCTTATAAATTAAATAATAAAATTAATAACATCAAGTCTTAACGCATTCAGTCTCAAGCAACATACAATCTCATCCTATAACCCTAGAAACATCGTAAATACAATATTAATAAAATGTACTATTAAATATTACAACATTATCTAAATATATACAACACCATTTATATATTAAACTAATATTAAATATAAATATTTAATAAATTTACTCCATAAATAATTAGTTACCTAAATAAAAATGCAATAAAGGATTGACATGAACATAATTCATAATCATAAGGGTAATATTGTCCAAAGGGGAAGGAATTGTGTAATACCTAAGAAAATGAGGGGAATAGCATTCCCACCATTTAGGGGGAAAAGAGCCACTCTTGGGAAAAGAATAATACCTCCTAGTGGGAATCCTTTTAAACCAAACATGGGAATGTAAGTCTGGAAAAGATAATTACCCATGGTAATCATCTTTTCCGCGAACCAAACACACCCTAATATCTATAGTTATATACGACTTTTAAAGAAAACCTACGATCTCAAATTTTATATATATAAAAAACATGATATTATTCACATTTCAGCAGTGATTTTCTGCCCTCGTACTTATATCTTAAATTATAAATTCTAACGTGTTGAATATAACCAAACGGCTTTTTCAGGCACTAATAGTTTATACTATAGATTCCAATATATTCATTTGTATTGTATCTGCATTTTAATTATATTTGGTTCAGTAGTGACATTACAAGATTACAATTTCTAGAAAAAACAAAAGTTGTTAGTTGCAAGACATGGGGGATTGCTTTCAACTTTTTTCTAAGCTTGAGTGTTTGTTGGAGTATCCATAGCCAAATGGTTCCATACTCTCACTATCCCCACCACTAATATTTAAATACCATACGGCCCTTAAACATGTTTTAGTGGCATAAAACATGGAAACTTGTTTAAGTTTACTTATTACCAAACAAAAATTACACAATTCATTGTTACTCTTGGATATGATAATCGTGGGACGAGTAATCACATATTTTGAATATATTATTCATCAACGATCTCTAGAACAAGTGATTAAAACTCTCATTTGACACATCTTCCCTCATGAGTTGTGGGTTATAGACCATCAGGAACAAATTTCTCCTACTCCTAGATAGGAGTTGTTCAAAAAAACATGAATCATACTTTGATTTTAATAATGTTTTACGATTAATTTTCATAACTAGTTAACTTTTCAAGTTGGAGTTTTTTAACTATGGGTCAACAATCTTTAGAGTATGTGGTTAAAGCTCTCAATTGACACACTCCCCTTCTCTTAAGTTGTGGGTTCAAGACCTAATAAGAAGTAGGAACAAAGTTCACCTTTTCTCTCTCATAGGTAGAAATTGTTCAAAAAAATTTATGAGTAAAAATTTATGTTTTATGTAGTTAGGGTTGAAAGTAATGACGGAACTTACTATTATTTATTAAGAAAGTTATTTACAAAAGTAGTGATAGATTATTTATTTTATTTGAGGACTAAAAAGTAATATTTTTATGAGACCATAATTTCACTATTTTTTTAGTGTCACTGATTTGAAGTATGTTTTATAATATGAAATATATTCGTCAACTCGTAACATCCATGTAAGATGGATGGTCCACTAGCAAGTCTATACACATATATAGTGGAACTTATGTGATGGTGCGTTGCACTACATTTATTTTTACTTCGTGGGTAAGCTAATGTGCCATGTGCACTTTTATTCTGTATCACTAATGAAATTTGAGAAAGAAAACTTGAGTTAAGTGGTCAATCCACAACCACCACAATTATAACATCTCTCGAGGCATGTATTTGATAATTGATATATTATTTTATTTTGAAAATAAAAGTGGTAAAAGTTTCAATATTATGACGATAATGATGAAATCATGCTAATTTTTATTTGATTTTTGGATTTATCACATAGTATTTATTTTTTATAAAAAAGAATTTCTTATTGGAAAAAGAAATCCCAAACTTAAAAAGGGTAGATTAAGTAGAGAAGGAGAAATGAGTTTGATTAGGATCCGAAACCCGAACCGGTCATGATAAAGCCACCCGAGAGGGGCCCGAACACCAAACACTCACCACACGGACCAAACTGTGCCTTTCATCATTTCTTTACCAATTCCTACCAAAGCTTTAATCAGACTTTTTATTTCTTTTATTTTTGGGGGTGTACCAGGGATATTTTCGTAAATTTATTCCCTATTTAATCCATTTGACTGCAAGCCTCAATTATCTCTGTTCCGAAAATAAAAAAAGAAACATTTCAGACTTCAAAAATATCCCTTTCTCTATCTGCTGCTTAAGGATTGTTGGAGCAATTGTGTGTTTCTTTTGATCGAGAATTTTGGGTTTCTTATCCTTTCTTCTTTCCTGTAAGTTGTCAGCTTCTTTGATCCTTTTCACCCCCACATTTGATTTACTTTGTTTTGTTGCTGTGATTTTTAGCTTATTATCTTTAGTGGCTATTTGCAGTGAAGAAGTAACAACATGCGTTGGTGGCTGAGTCTTTCAGTTGACGTGTTTCGAAAAGTCATCTCCTTGAACTTGTATTGTAGAGTGATTCTGTAAATTGTAATTTCATAATCCAGCGTCTTCAAGATCCACCCTTTTTTGTTTTTTGTTTTAGTTAGTGTTAGTATTCTACCCTCCATGGGATCTACTTTCTTCATCGTCGTTCCATGTTATGTCCGCCAGATTAGCTGAAAATCTTCAAACACGTCGCTCGAATTTCTGACCCAGCAGTTATCATTTCATAGTAGTAGTAGTAGTTCGGTTTTTCTTGTTCTAGAGTACAGATCTTGGGGTTTTGAATACGTTTTCGTGCCTGGAAGACCCTATCTTTTGGTGCCATATTGAAGGGCTAGGACGTAGTTATGGTGTGCCAAGCAGCGAGCCAAACAAGATTCCGAGCATTGAAGTATGAGAATGGAATTGCAGGGACTGCCACCATTGTTGTTAGAGTCATAGCATGCTTTCAACCCCTTCAGGATTGCCAGGTTTTTTTTCTCCCTTATTCCCGCAACCCCAAAGAATTTATGAAAGAATTAGATACCTTTTGTTTGGTGATGTTTGCATTTCACTGGTTCATATTTGTTTTCTTTAACATATGAGATTCCTTGTTCTATTATTATATTTTGTTATTGATAATTGGTGAGAAAGTTTATGCCAACTCTTTATTGAATTCATTTTCTTTTTCAGGCTGAATATTTCCGTCATTTGCTTAAGCCGGTTACGTAGGTTGCTTTTTACATTTTCGCGTTCAAGTTAAGCTGGGATTTTTAGTTTTCTTTTCCCCCTTTGTTTTTGAGAGAAACTGCAAGTAAACTGCCATTTCCTCTGCTACATCATTCGATTTCTGGTATGTAGTGCTTTTTCCACTGCTTTGTTTTATTGCATATCTTTTTTTTTTGTCTTTGAAATATCCTTTTTAGGTTAACTCTGTGTTGTTCTGTAGGTGATTGTTCTTGTTGAATGGGAGAAGGCTGTGGTTCCGGGTTTCCTCAGCAGCAATTTGATCGACAATCGCTCAACTTGAACTCTTTGCCTATTCCACTTCCTTTTGGACTGCAAAGTAGTAGCCCTCCATTCATGAACCTTGGCACTAATATGGTGTCCCCTACTGGGGTTTCGCCGGTTCATGCGAATCCGGAAATACCTTGCTTGCGGGTTAGACAAGTTAATGAAGCTCGTGGCTGGTTTTACTGTTTACCCCGCTTTCGACAGGTCTTTGCACCTCCTTCGAACTCTTTCTTGAAAGAGCAACCCCCGGCTACCCCGTATGAAAATGGTAAAGGAAGTGGTATCCTCAAGGCAGGGTCTGGGGTTACTGAGAAGAGATTCCTTGTTTTTGATCAGTCCGGTGATCAAACTACCCTGATTTTTAGTTCTGCTTCTGGGACTCCTACCAAGTGCCTGACTTCTTGGGGTCCAAAATCTCCTGTTGCTGGTAACTTTAACGGGGAAGATCCCATAGCTAAAGTAAATGAGAATATTCACTCTGGACCAATCTCTAAAGATATTTTTGATGAGAGTGAGACTGGTGTGCAAAGTGAAATGCATGAGGACACCGAAGAACTCAATGCATTGCTTTACTCGGATGGTGATAGTGAGTATACTGAGGATGAAGAAGTTACGAGCACTGGTCATTCTCCTAGTACAATGACTGCTCAGGATGAGAAATTTGAGGGAAGCTGTGAAGAGGTTGCTAGCTGTATGAGGCTAACTAAGAAGCGAAAGCTACTCGATGACAGTAACGATAATTCACCGCTTCTTATGGACACTGCTAATTCAGGGAATCCTAACCGATATTCAGAATATGCAGATGATGCAGACTCCAGCTGTGCCAATGGCCAAAATCCTGGATGGTGTAACATGGATTCTTCTTCAGGCAACAAGAGGATGGGAAAGGATAAAATCCGCGAGACTGTGAGTGTTTTGCGAAGCATAATTCCAGGCGGGGAGGGGAAAGATGCGGTTGTGGTTCTTGATGAAGCTATTGACTACTTGAAATCCCTGACACACAAAGCCAAAACCATGGGACTTAGTACTCTATGAAGGCAGTACAAGTAGTATCAGTGGTAGCTTATGCTATTGTTAAATAATAAGAATCTTGCATGGAGTCGCATATATAACGTGTAGTCTTCCAAAATTGAAGGCGTTGGTTCCCTTCCCTTCTCTCCATAAAGTGTTTATTCTGTCAGTTATGTTGGAAAGCAGTAGAATTGGCATGAAATCTGTGTCAAATTTCTAAAGAAACCAAGGATGCAGCAGTGTACATTATGTCCCAATAAAGTAAGGTGAATCATTAGTCAACATCTTGGGGCTTAGAGAAAGTAAAACTCGCAGCTTGGATGTGTGAATGGGAAGACTGGCTATTCTAGAGGGGCCCTTTATAAAAGGTGTTGTCTCAGCGCACGCTCAGTAGGTGTTTCTTCTTCTTTTTTGTATTCTTGTCGAGTTTTATGCTTGTGGGTTCCCCTTTCCCTTGATGCAGAAAACTGCACGAGCAAAGAGCCTTCTCCCATTTCCATCATATGCCACAATTTCATGAAGTGGGCCCATATTTCACCATTTGATGCATTCCTTCTTTTGCCATCATGGGGTGTTGTTGTTAAACTCGTGATCTTGTAGTGGTTTGATGGGGGTTGGGATGTGAGCATCCATGGCCGGCAATCGGCATGGGTGTTGATGTAATTTAGGTGTGAAATCTTTTGTCTTTATGCCCATGTATTTTTACCTATCGTGCATGCATTTATGTATGAGACAGCGATGTCTTTTGCCCCCTCCCTATCTGAAATGCTGCAAAAAGATGGTTTTCGGTGATGGTCATGGGACCACTAAAGCTGCTGCCAACCATTATTTCTAGTTGATCATCCTTTGGTCATTGCCACGTGGAAACTGAAAAAGGCGAAGAAAATAACACTAACTTATTATTATTATTAACTTGAAAGAAAGAAAACAAGAAAATGGAGTTTCACCTAAATAAAGAGGATGGTCCCTCATGTCACGTCATTTATGATATATATCATCACTTGTGCATTTCTCAAGTTATCATCAAATCGATTCTTCAAACCTTTGAATTATGCTTTCATCAATTGAATGATTATTTTGATATTTATATACTCCATTTAAAGAAGAAAACAAAACATTCTTCACGGTTAATTAAAAGCCGACAATCATAGCGGGCATTTCCATGGGCTTTCCATAGATTGGACCTTACTTGCTGGGCTACGTTGCCCATTTACCAAACCCCTCTTCTATAAACAACGCTCTCCACCGCTCAACCCAACGCATTTGATCTTATTTTGATTAAATTGATTTTTTTTCCTCTCCGAACTTTTGAGAATCGCTACACAGTACACAAACACGGATGAAGCAACGCATTTGATCATTTCTTTGCTTTGGTATCTCAAGACCCATATCGTTGTCGAAATTCAAACCGACGAGAAATCAGTCTCGGCTTCTAAAAAATGATTGGATTTGTTTTCCGCTTTTGGAATCGCTTTTGATCATCGCCGATTAACAGCTTCACTGCCGATCGGAGCTAGGGTTTTCGAATATCTTTCCACTTTTCTTTGTTTGTTTTTAATCAAGAACCTCGATGGAGGAGTGGCCGTTCCATGACGGCAACGTGCACAATCTACTCGAGAACAGGCACACCGACTTTGGCCACGTATTTCCTATCTCTTTCTTCGCAACAATTTTCTGTTCTTGTTTGCAGTTCTGAGGAATAGCGGAATTGTTTTTTTGTCATTTTATCTCATTTGTAATTGTGAATTCCAGTAAATGTTACAGGAATTTAATACACATATGATTATTATTTAAATTTTGATCAAGAATCGAAGTGCTTGACCCTAATGCCTAATGGCTTCTTTCTTGTTATTTCATTTCCCCCTAATAATGCTGATAGTCAATTATTCAATCTTTATTAGTTTCTTGTGATCAATTAGTTGATCTTTATTAGTTTCTTGCTGACTTACAAGAAAAATATATATATATTGTTGCAAAAGAAACTTGATCAAGTTAAACTATGATTAAGTGCTTTCCTTTTGTTGACTTACAATGGTGACTGTACTTAATCTAAGAGATTTCTTTTTGGTATTTTTGTAGGATGTTGGTCGTAGTTTGCAGATGCATTCTTCTCTGGTTCGTAGGCTTTCAATGGAACAAGAATTGGAGGTTGTTTTAGTTTTTTTATACTTTTTTTTTTCTCACGGACTATTAGATAGTGGTGTCCTCTTACCATGTTTTCTGGTTGAGCAGGGACATCAGGGCTGTGTAAATGCTGTGTCTTGGAATTCAAACGGTTCACTTCTGATTTCTGGTTCTGATGATGAACGGGTATGAGACGTCTATATTTTTCTTAGAGAGTAATAGGTAGCATGAAAGGGGACAAAATGTAATAATGGAAAATTTAGCTGAGCTATGGTGTTGGGGACTTGAGGCTTTGTGCTTATATGGGTCTGATTGTTTTTTAAGTTTGTCTTGTTTACATTTTAGTTTGGGAAGTGTTTGTGAAGACTTGAGTCTTCCTGTAATCCTTCTGAATCAGGATTGTTGGGTTGTGTATTCATGTTTAATGATGCATATAAATACTTAATACAGTATCGGGAAGGTTTTGAAATTACATTTTAGAACATATAAGAACTTCCGTCTTCTCACCTAACAAATGATTTTTATGCTTTGTGGCATTGCGTATAGTGTTGTAATTATTTTTGGCACCTGTCATCTGTTGATAAAGGTGTGTCGAGAACTGTGGTTGAGGGTATTGGTTTTGTGAGAATATGTGAGATTTATTAATGAACTACTTTTTTGCAGATTAATATTTGGAGCTACTCTGGTCGAAAGCTTTTGCATTCTATAGAGACTGGACATTCTGCTAATATATTCTGTACAAAATTCATTCCCGAAACTTCTGATGAGCTCGTGGTCTCTGGAGCTGGAGATGCAGAGGTAATTCTTTTGTTATATGGGTAAACATGGTTCCTGTGGTGGATTCTTACCGCATTGCTATTAGTTACAATTAGTAACTTGGATGTCTAATATTTTTGCAGGTTCGATTATTTAATTTGTCCCGCTTAAATGGGACAGGGCTCAATGACGGTGCCAGTACTCCATCAGCACTCTATCGGTGTCACACAAGAAGAGTTAAAAAACTAGCGGTAAGATTTATTGCATAAATGACTGATAAATGGAATAATAATTTAACTGGCAAACAAACATGGGAAATGGTACATTGTCAACATTTTTTGTTCAGTTACATGGTGAAAATGAATGTTCTTCTGGTCACTTCAGCTGTCATTGTCTGTACTTATTTCCCAATTCAGGTTGAAGTTGGAAACCCCAATATGGTATGGAGTGCAAGTGAAGACGGAACTCTGAGACAGCATGACTTTCGAGAGGCCACTTCTTGTCCTCCAGCTGGATCTTCTCAGCAAGAATGTCGCAATGTTCTAGTGAGACTCACATTTTCCTCTTATTCATTTCTAAGTTCTGGATACCTATATGAGAACTTTTTTGTTATAGTACTGTCTAGCAGTGTGGCATGTTGATTGTAAATATGATGCTATCTATGAAATACACGTTAAGGATTTTCAATTTGTTTTCTTCACCAGGCTATAATTGTTGGTGTGGTTGTTATACGACTTTGGTTTCCTTCTCTATTGATTCTATGTAACAATGAAGACTTATGTTTGATGTTGAACAGTATATCTGTTCCTCCTGATTTTTTGCCAATCAAGATACTTGGTTGGTAGAAATTCATTTTTTTTCTTGTTTGTATTGGGGATGACAATGGAGCGGGCAGGGCAGATGATGTCAAATTCATCACTGATTGTTGGCACACTTTGCTCCACCACTTTCCCCGCTCCACTATGGATGTGTAATCCTGAAAACATCCATCCTGGCTCCGATTCACCCTGCCTCTTTGGTTTTTGCTAGTTACTTATATAAGCATAATTCTTCAAAAAAATATTTGTACATAAAAAATAGAACATTTTCCGCAATTATCTAAGCATAAAATATAAAACTTAAAAAAATTCAGAACTTTTTATATAGCTCATTTTTACATTTTTAATAGTTATATCTGTACAAGGGTAAAATGGTAATTTCATATAACGGGCGGGGGTAGAGCGGGGCAAGCAATCATAACCGCTCCATACTCACAATCTATAAAAAACCACCCCACCCGCCCCACGTCCACTTTTCAAAAATAATAACTCCATTCAGAATCTATTGGACTGTTCGGATTTTGTGATACTTGGTTTGTATTGAAAACTTACAACCATACAGTTGACCTTTTAAATGTATGAAATTACTAGTTTGATGTAGCCTTGATTATGTAGCTCATCTTTGTATGTTCAACATCACTTTAGAGTTTAGACGGCATGGGTGGACTTGAAGCAGTGGACAGAAGGATGCCCCTTGATTCTTGTGTTAAATGGATTATCATCTAAAAGTCATATGGTTGTCAGTGTAGCTTGAAATTTTCAATTTTGTTTGCCAATTTTTGTCTTTAATTGATATCTCAAATTTGACATTGTAGAATTGCCATAATGAGCCAGTTTAACGAATATAAGACATTCATGTTCTGAGTTGCTCTGTATGTACTCATATCTCTATAGGATTGTAATCATTTAAATCTCTCTCTTTTTGCAGCTTGACTTACGTGGTGGGGCAAAGAGATCATTAGTTGATCCTCCTAGGCATACTTTGGCCTTGAAATCGTGTGATATCAGTTCTACTAGACCTCATTTACTTCTTGTTGGTGGGAGGTATATAGCTGATCTTCCCTTTCTTAATTTTATTTACTCTTTTTGTTCTCCACTAATCTTGTCTTGGAATGTTTGCAGTGATGCATTTGCTCGTCTATACGATAGAAGGATGCTGCCGCCGTTGACCTCCTGCCGGAAAAGAATGTTACTGCCTACTTGTGTTAATTATTTCTGCCCAATGCATCTTTCTGACCGTGTTAGTTTTGAATTCCTTTGTTAGTTCATACTCTTGTTGACTTATTTCTTGGAAATATCTTGGTAAACTTATGATTTCTGCTCGTTGGGAGCAAGTTTTATTTAGTATCGTATGGATTTATCAATAAATTATCTGGAATGATGTAACTATTCGGTTTTCAAATGATAATAATTCTCTGTTTGTTTTCCTTTTGTTTACATTATTGGTGAATGAGTGCGCTTATCTTCTTTTTATCTTCATTAGGTCACTATTGAGTAGTTTTCTCTTAATGGATTCTACTACATCTTTACTTTGTGCATCCTGGATATTTAAAGAATTAAAGTTAAGTGTTAATAGGACTCAGTTAATTGTGAACTGCCAATTGTTATTAATTGACATTCCCATCAGTAATATGGCTTTCTTGCTTCTAGTTGTCATTATATGTCTTGGAATTGAAGCCCTGCTGGTTTTAAGTAAAGCTATTATTGTTCTATTAAAATTAATTAAAGCATTGTTTTCTTTGCTTTTCAGGGAGGCTCAAGTTTGCACTTAACTCATGTTACGTTCAGCCCTAATGGAGAAGAGGTTCTTCTTAGCTATAGTGGGGAGCATGTATATCTAATGGACATAAATCATGGTAAGCATATTCCAAATTCTCTAGTTCCACTGTAGTCACTAGTCAGATTGTTCAATTAGTTTGTGCTCTTTTTTTAAGGAGGTTCATGTTGCCTGATATGACGTCTTATACTGTTGACTTCTTTCCATGTTGAAGTTCCAGTTTTTAATTCAGGGAACTGACTAATAAGGTTCTAATTGCTTCTTAAGATTCAACTTAGCTTAGTGTGTCTTGCCTACCCTTCTTCCCCTGTTATTTAAGTTTCATCTTCATGCCGTGCCTTTTAGATTGCAATATCAAGGTTAAGCATCAGGTCAGAATATGTGTGGCAGCTTGTCACATTCTTAAATTTAGTTGGATCACTATTTTCTACTTGTTTCTTTATTTTCAGTTAGTTTGATGCATATGTATCTATTTTTAAGACTATTGAAATGTTCTTTAGGCTTTAGCTGATCATCTGTTAGTTGTTTCCATAATCAACAGGTAGTGGGAGTTTAATGCAGTATACCTCAGGAGATGCTTCAAAATTGATGACATTCACCCCTGTACTAAATAAACTAGAGCACCAACCACCTCTTTCCAGTGTCTTTCAAAATGGTCTCCGGAGTAGAAGCAACCCTCCTGCTAGAGTATGCATATTTTATTTTAACTTCTATTCTTTTTTTCATTGTTCTGTTAAGTGTCTTGAAATTTACGTAGATTATTATGTAGCTTATACTCTTCCATATGTATATCGGCTATACTCTAACATTGTGGTTACAGATTGAAAAATGCAGGATGTTGGTTGAAATTGCTAAAAGATCCTTAGACAAGGGGACAAATATTTTCCATGCAATTGAGGCATGCAGTGAAGTCTTGGATGGACCTGGTAGTGATATTGGGCCCACTCTAAGGCTTGAATGTTTTTGTACACGTGCTGCCTTGTTGCTTAAGGTTCAATGATTGCTTTGTTATTTTTTATGTACCATTCATCTATTTGGCATGCCATTATGCCAATATTTTAAAATGTTTCCTTTTGCAGAGGAAGTGGAAAAATGATGCCCATATGGCCATTAGAGATTGCCATAATGCTCGAAGAATAGACAGTTCTTCCTTTAGAGCTCATTATTTCATGGCTGAGGCTTTAGAACAGGTAATCTGCAGGATGAGTTACAGTGGAGTTTATAAACATGGTACTGATCAATCGACTCATTTGGGTTACAAAGAACATTTAAATTGTCAAGTTTGACCATCAGTTAATGGCGCTTCCTTGCTTTGGGGTTTTGTCCCACAACCATCTTTTTTTACCCCTTCAGAATCTTTTAAGCTTAAACAAAATCTAACCTTGTGGAACTCTTGTGTAAAAAATATAAAAATATCATTAGAAAGTTTTTTAATTCTCACTTAGGAAATGTAATTTATTCATTAGCCAAATTTATATTCTGAGAAACTGGTTAATGAAGTAAAGCCAGCGGTTATGGCTTGGTAATTTATGTTTTCATGTGTTCAGTTGAATGTTGTTTATATAGATTTTTGTCTCTAGATGAATATTCGCACATTTAATATTTAATCATTTGGTTTCTACTTTTTTTCCAGTTGGGAAAACATAAAGAAGCATTAGACTTTGCTGTTGAAGCACAATGTTTATCTCCCTATGATACTATGGCAGCTGATAAAGTGGAGAACATAAAAAAACATCTTGCTACAGGTTGGTTTCTTGTACAGGCATATTGTCATATAAATTGAAGTGTCTTATCTGTGGTTTTTAAAGTTGTTTGTCCTACTTATATTCACAGTAGGACAATTCTATCATGGTTTATTCATCCCACCCTTACCAAAAGACTGTTTTGGGTGTGTAATTTATTTATTGGCTGAAAATTTCTTGGGAATTTTGTGGTAACGTTGTTACTAGTCTAAATTTTCTTCTCTGTTCAGTTCATTGGGTTTGTAGATGCCATGTATACGTGATGCCCTCAGCTCCGTATGTTTCTTCTCTGCTCAATTGCATCGTTTGACCTTTCCCTAAGCCTTCTCTTTGTTCATAGATCAGCTTTAGTTTGCTGTTAG
This sequence comes from Hibiscus tridactylites, assembly GCA_958450335.1. Lineage (NCBI taxonomy): Eukaryota > Viridiplantae > Streptophyta > Magnoliopsida > Malvales > Malvaceae > Hibiscus > Hibiscus tridactylites. The sequence goes on along the minus strand of OY288275.1, from coordinate 83,852,918 downwards.
GCTCGGGAGCAATCATGTTTTGAGTGTACTTGCCTAAGCATGTGTAATGTTCGTACGATCAAGTTGATAACATGGACTTTATGGTCATTGCCTTTGCTAACTTTTCTGCCATTACATATGAAATGAACTTCAGTAATCACTTTAAGAAGGGTGAAATACTCTTTCAATTTTCCTCCCTTTTGCTTTCCATGAGGAATGTGAATGATCAGTAGCTCCTGGATTACTAATGACTTTTGCCGGACTTTTATCTTTTCTTTGATCTAGTGTCATTTTTCTTTTTAAATTTTCCAAAATAGTTGAGGCTGAGAAGAAGAACAAGGCAATTGAAGGGGGACCTAGGTCTGAAACTCGAACTGGAAGGGGATTGTCATTGACTGACATACTGTATCGCTCACAAGCCAACCACGATGCTTTACAAGATGTTCCAAGATCTGAAAGAGAAGACTCGGATTTTGATGAGGAGCTGGAATTAGATTTTGAGACTTCAATTTCAGGTGATGAAGGGCACGATGTTGAGTCCAACATATTACATGGAAGTTTAAATCTTAGAATTCATCGAAGAGGTGATTCAACAAGAGAAACTGGTGCCTACGGTTCATGTGGATCTCCATCCTCATCATCACAAAATGGAGCAGCTTATCAGGTTCACATTTGTATCTTTACTATAGATTGCAAATGGTTTTAGATTATGAGAATCTGATGTCTTTTATTTTCTTATGTCATTGTCAAGAAATCACCTTGAAAGTAATTCCAGTCAATTATGAATTGTTAAGGCATGGCTAAACGTGTTGCTGCTAAAGTTGCTAGCCTTTGGTCGTCATTTCCTGGACAGATAACCTACTTGTGTTTTGCTTCAACTCTTGGTGAATATTAATAACTTGATAAGTAACCTAATTGCCAAGAAATGTTGGGTAAAAGTCTACAAAAGACTGTGCTATAATAGAGATAACATGGAAAAGAAGTTTGTTCACTTCCCATGCTTGTTTGTATTTTATGTATGCTTAGTGACATATTCATGTATTGCTTGCGCTTCTCTCTTCACTAATCTCATTGCTTATAATTTTCTTGTCATGCATCCATGTTGTTCCTAGCCCGAGGCAGTTATTGATATGAAACGTAGATATGCTGGTCACTGCAATGTTGGAACTGACATCAAGCAGGCGAGTTTTCTTGGTCAGAGAGGTAGTTTTCTCTTATCATCTTATTTACACTTTTTATCTACCATTGAAATTATATTGCTCCCCCCTTTTTACGAGATTTATTGCAGTTGCTTTACGGTGTTGAACTTGTGCCTTTTCATAACTCATTAGTATATCTTAGTTTTTTTTTCTTTCTTCTAAACTTCAGTTCCTTACATTTCATTTATTTAATACACATCATTGCATCCTAACTCAACTTAGCTTATTTTGTTCGAGGATTATCATTTTATTTCTACATTTGAGCTCTAACATTTTCTTGAGAATAAAAAGTAGTGAGTTGTGACCGATTTTCTATCTGTGAGGGTAAAAGTAGAAAATGATATGGCATTGTCCGGTTGATTAATGCAGTTCACACATGACAATGGAATCTAGTTTCCCAAATGTTTTGGTGCATGTTGTATCTGGATGAGATGTATAAGTCTTTATTTAATCCACAAAATTTGTTGCTTGTTGGACTTGGACATCTGATATGTAACATATAAGTTTGTTATCAAGCAACATCTCAATGCTTTAGTGTTGTAATAGCTCCCATGAAATATGGGCTTTCCTTCGGCAGTGTGCTGTGTGCAACGACTGCTTCCCAATACAAAAGTGCTTATAGATGATGTGTCCCTGCATCCCCAAGAAATCTGAGTTGTTCACCCCTCTTAGTCCCAATTCTTCGTGGGTGTTACTAATTTCTTTTTGTCAAACATCGACTCTTCCTGAAACCAGTTCTGATCATGGAAAACAGTCACTCACTACTACTTGAACTGGATCTGCATGCAATTTTGGCAATGAAATCATTTTCATGACATTCTTATTGGTTCATTTAGGTGAATTTGTTGCTAGCGGCAGTGATGATGGAAGGTGGTTTATTTGGGAAAAGCAGACTGGTAGATTGATAAAAATGCTACTTGGAGATGATTCTGGTAATATTTCTCCTCTCTGATGTAAATTCCCTGCACAGATGGAAGGCTTTGCCCTGACCTTATGGCTTCTTTTTGACTGAAAAACATCTATTTTTTGTCCTCTGCAGTTGTAAACTGTGTTCAGTGCCATCCATTTGATTGCTTTGTGGCAACCAGTGGAATTGACAACACAATAAAGGTGAGCATCAGGTTTATGGGAAGAGTTCATTTACATGCAGTATTCAAGATAACTTTCTAATTTTAGTTGGTCTGTGGTGTAGCTATGGACTCCAACTGCTGCTGTTCCATCAATGGTTGCTGGTGGATCAGCAGGGCCAGAAGCTGCGAATGTGTTGGAGGCCATGGAAAGTAATCAACGCAAATTATGCCGTAATCGTGAAGCTTTCCTGTAAGGGGTTATGGATGATTTTTGTGTGTGTGTGTGTTTTAAATTGGAACATGCTTCTGATGAGATAATTATGGATGTGCCACCTTTTTCCCCTTCCCCGTTTCTTTCTCGTGTCTTGTTCTGATTGATCATTTATTAATTGTTATGCAAGTTCCTTTCTGCACAGGTGGAAACAGAAATTGTATAGTTTTATGAACCCTAGTAAATTGTATAGTTTTATGAACCCTAGTAAGATTTCCCTCAATTATTTTTCATCCTCAAGTATCTGATCCCAGGATATGCAATCCTCCTTTATCCCTGTAGCTCCACCTAGTTGGGAAAATGTCAACTGTCTTTTCTGTCAATCTATAGGTGGTCTTATTGGAGGATGTTATTCCACAAAATGAACTTGTCTACTATGGTTTTATAAGTTGAATCTCCTATAGGTGAAATTTTAGCTCCTTATATTAAACAATTATTTACAACTATATAGCCGTTCAGTTCTCATAGGGCTATGAGTCTCAACAATGATTTATTTTCTCTTTTTTAGTTTCTCAGGATTCTAGGCTGCTTTGTGCCGTAAGTTCTCTCTCTTGATATTATTTAGTGCTATAATGGTTCAAAACATAGTGTCCAAAATTGGTCAAACTCTTATGTTTATTGAAAAAATTTTAGGCCTTGGAATTTTACAGTACTCGTCATCAGAATTTAACAGAGGGTCACTCGGTAGTACTAGGCACAATTTACTATTTTCTGAATGCATGATTTGGATTATTGGGATTTAGCACTTGTATCATCAGAGTTCAACCGAGGTTCACCGGGTGGTGGGTAGTGTTAGGCATAATGCTCTAACATCACGAAGCTGAGCTTTCAGCTAACAGATATTGGTCTGCTTGGTTTTGTTGATGTTCTACGTCTCTTATTTTACAGGGCATGTTTGACAAAATTGTAGATTATATGGAGACCTTTTATCGTGTCTTTCAAACCATTGACATTGTTTCTTGAAAGTTGAAATTGCCATCACAATAACTTATTTACTAAAGCTGCCTCACCATCAAAAAGGTGTTCTCAAAAGTAAGGGCCATAGGAAGGTGGAATTAAGTTTGACTTCAGTTTAGGCGTGTTCATTATTATTTTTTTAATGTTGATTGATGTTTGGAAAATATCTATTTTGTTATTTTCTTAATTCTTATGGTCATGCTTCTTGAATCAAATTTCCTTGTGTTATTTGCAGGCCCTTTGAACTTTTGGAACGTTTTCGGATGCATGAATTTTCTGAAGGATCCTTGCAACCGTTTGAGTGTGCCCAGAGCTAGCCTGCTTCTTAGTTCTTATGAAAGTATGCAGGTACCAAACCACTCTTTCATTGTAGATGCTTCTCTCAAATATTTGCCGGTTGATTTGGGGTATTGGAAACCATGTGTTGTGGTCTTCTCTTTTAATTTCGTTTGATGAATGAAGTTTGACCTGGATACTGCTCTTGATTATTTAATTGCTTTTACTCTAGTTTTCTTGGTCTTGCAGTTTTTGACTATTACAAGTGTGAAGTGTCTGTTGAACTTGAGTTTTGTCCCTGGATAAACTAATACTCTCTGTTGAGCCAATCTGTATCAATGATCACCATTTTTTTCTTCGGTTGCTTTGGTTTTTGTCATGCACAGACAGCAGTGTGCAAAATCATGAAGGAGAAGAGAGAAGAGGAGGTCGATCAAGCTTTTTGGGGATTTTCCCTAAATAAAGATTACAACAAGGTTGATCAATTGTAAGCCATCTCAGTCAGTTTTAATAATGTAGATGTTCTTCCTTTCTTTTTTTGTGTTCCCCCGAAGAACAAACATTCGAGTTTGTATGTGCATTGATGGAGATGGTAATGTAAATAGTGGAAGAATGAGAGGGATGGTTTTGTGTCATATTAGTGTAAATGTTGTTGAGAAATGTTTTTTTCCAGACCGGAAATAATCTTATTTGCTGAATTAAGATGATTTTCATTCGGCCTGTGAGCCCGATGACTGATTCAACTATAGAGATGCTAGAAAAGGATCAAACAGCGGTAGAGGTGGGGTATCCTTTATTGGTCACTTTCTTGAATTCAGGGCGGTCGTTACTTTATTTAATTAAGTGAACCAATGGCCATGCTTGCTTGTTTTGTGTCATGGTGTATATAATGAAGGGGAAAACCCCCGTCTACTTTGCAGGACAGCCATCTTTAGTGGAAATTGGTTATAAAGAAAATCTATTATGGGACCGGTGTTTGAGATGGTGGGTTCCATAATGTTTGTCAAATTCAAAAGAAGAGAAAATAAAGCCATTGAAAACATGGATTTTTTTTTTATACAGGAAAGGAGCTACTGCTGTACTCGGTATTGGCTTTGCGAGACATCATAAATCAACATATCTAAATAAACAGATGTAGCTTTTCCCGAAATTTCTGAAAATTGGTTTTATGGATTTGAATTGGCGTCCAAAGAGATATTTAACTCCCATTCAATTTTCTTTCCACGTTTAATACATTGTATTTTTCAACTTAAAATGTACATAATTCCCATTTTTCGTTTGTAAACATCATTGTTTAACAAGATTTATTAGGGGAAAAGGGCATGTCTTTGCCTAATTCGATTCCCTGTGTCCAAATATAACACGTATTGATCATTACCCTCCATTGATTCTTTGCCTAAAAACCACAAATCCCAACCCTTTCTTTCTCTTCCCTTGTAGTGTCATTTTTTTTGTGATTCTTTTCTTCATGTGGTAGAGAATTTAGTTATTTGTTCTAAAGTCGAATCTACAACATGACCCATATTTTTATTTGTTTATTTCCCTAACGAAACTTGTTTTTCCTTCTTATACTCATCTTGGCATTCATGTTAGGGAATACACAATTTCCCAAGGACTTTATAGACAAAGTATGTTGCCACCCACTACTTGTATATCTAAGACAGAGACCCCGATTCCCGAAACCAATCTTCAAACCTTAATCACGCATTCTTTTTTTGGGTACGAGTTTATTAAACACTCTCGAAACTAATATTTATTTAATTATTAACTTACGCCCTTAACAAGTTTATTAATCACGCATTCGTTTTTTTATCTATGTAGCTTTTTTTATTTTATATTTGAAATTGACGTTTATTTGAATATTTTTCTTTTTCTATTGATAAATGCTCTCAACCATCTCAGATAAGACGCATTTGAGTTGTGATAAAATCAATTGTCAAGTCACTATTATATTTATTTATTTAATGTTGTTTACTACAAATTTTATACACCGTTTTTCTAATTATGATTTAATTGTAGAAAACAAACCGCTCTTATTAATTAAAAATATTATTACATATAACCCCCCCCCCCCCATCAAATCTTTATTTTCTTGTGTGTCTGTGGACGACTTTCTCCTACTAGCCCCTATAAAAACCACACCATGATCTGTCTGTCTCATAAAAAAAATGACAGCAAACAAGGAAAAGAGTGTACCAATTATATCACAGCAATCAAGCCTCGTCCAGTGTTGCATGTGTGGCGACTCTGGCCTAACTCATGAGCTCTTACAATGCAAAGTTTGCCATTTTAGATCTCAACACAGGTCATTTTATATCTTCACAATCACAATCAAGGTCTTTTCTTTTAAAATGAGAAATATGATCCTATTCCTATATGCTTTCTGGGTTTCTTTTCTACCAGATATTGCAGCAATCTGTATCCCAAAGCCGAGTCTTACCAAGTTTGCAATTGGTGTTTGAATCAAAACATGGATTCAAAGCCTCACAATTCTTCTGCTTCTTCACCGTCGTGTAAAGACAACAGTGAAGCCGAAGAAGATGGTAAGAACAACAGAAAGGGTGATTATAACAATGAATGTTCAGGCACCCGAAGGAACAAAAACTTGAAACTCCGATTCGTCAACAGACCAAAGTCTCCGGAGAAACGGCCGCCATGCACGACACGAAAGAGGTTCATAAGCAACGCTCGTTTAGAAGAGAAACTTACGACAAGAAACTCGAAAGACACATCGAATGGTGGGCTCCTTACAAGGCATGTTTTCAGAAACAAGGTACGAAGATACAAACTTTTGGAAGAGGTTTCAAGCTAAAACCACGCACATATATATACACATGTAGAAATGTTTATCTGGAAAATGAAACTACAGAGAATGTCTATGGTTTGGTTTTCTTTTATTTTCCCTCGTTCCAAACAGATATAATGCCACTCTGTGATTTGGAAGTGAAAAATGGATATATTTTGCCATATAAGAATCGAAAATAGAATAATTGCCAGGTAATTCACAATGCTTCCATTGATATAACAGCTAAAGCTAGCTCCACTAACAGAATAAATAAACAAACAATTGCTCACCAGATTTTGTTCAAGTCAAATCCTAGCAAGCTAGGTCTTCCAATACGGAAATGTATCAAATATCTCATATTCCAAATTGTTTTGCGGTCGGAATAATTTGGAGAAAAAATGCAGATTTTATTTAAATGTAGTATTTTTTTAGATCGAATTGATGGTGTGGTCCGTGTGGAATTAAATACATAAAATGTCATTTTAAACAAATCTAGAGTTTATATATGTTAAATATTTTATGCGTCTTGCTATTTATAATTCTATGTTCCATTCTAGTTTATTAGTATAAAATTTTAATTTTAGTTCATTTAAATTTAAATTTAATAATAATACAGTATCCTGAACAATATTAAAAAGAGAATGAATTTAATTTTAATAAATCAAAGGATCATATTTTGTAAAATAAAAGGTAAAAAAGGAAGAAGTCCATTAATTGGGGCCGTTCCTTTATTAATATTTTCGTGAGTGAATATTCAGTTTTATATTTCATTGTTGTTAATGGCGTGTACAATGGGTTGTTGACTTTGTGGCTTCTAAATTCCGTGGTGGAGCATATTGTTATATCCAAGTTGTTGCCCCACACGTATATCAACAACCAATATCGTATCAATTCCGATATATTAGCATAGGCTAGTGTCAAGATTTGAACTAATATAAATCAAAACTATATGAACATTTTTATCACTCAATCAATCTATTTCAAATAAAATCAATTAATTTTCGCAGGAGCAATTGAAAAATAAATTCCCGTAAATGTACACAAAACTCAAAGACAACCCACCGGATTATGTGAGTAATTAAGGCCAGCTTAGTTTTTGAATGCTATATTAATTAAAGTGTTGATAGGTGTTGCTGAGCCTTAGATGCTTCAAATCTTAATAGATTCATCGTGGTTGTTGTTTCCGTGGATGGGCCAGCCCTATAGCCCTGTTTGTATTTGCAAGATGAACAAATCAGTCCAATTCATTAGGTGAGTGAGGATTCTAAATTTCAACATAAATACGGTGCATCAGCGGAACAAAAATCTTTAAACATATTTTAGTATTTTTTATATCTCAACACTAAAAAAATAAATATAATTCCTCAGCCAAACAGCGTGCAAAGTTTAAATCTTTTTGAACAAAGTACCAGAGTTCAAGTCCTTTCTCACCCATACCTTCCTCAAGTTTATAATCTTCAAAAAAAATCTTTTTCATCTAGTTGTGGGCAGAATTATCAAAGGTGGTTTAAAATAAGGTTTTATTTAACATCCTCTTTCATTTAGTTCATAAAATAAGATTTTACTTAAATAAAATATATATTTCACATATTATTATTAAATAAGGTTAAATTGATAATTAAAATAAGTTTTTCTTATATTTTCTCAAGCATTTCATTTGATGGTTAAGTAAAAGTGTCAATTTCAATTTTTTGTCTTAATTTATTAATAATAAAATTTGAATAATGTAATTTGATTAAATAAAAATTTATAATTTAAATGAAAATGAAAATTAAATGGCATAATGCCAAAAAAATGTCCCTAACGTTTGATTAAATTGTCATTTTGGCCCCTACTCTCTTTTTTGAAGCAATATAGCCCTTAACGTTTTATTTTGGATAAAAACGGCCCCTCTGCATATGAAAATTGTTAGCCAACTAACTATAAACAACTTGAAATGTCTTAGCAGAATGACATCTCAGAAGAAAAGAAATATTTTATATTTTATACAATTTTTAAAATTTATCTTTTGTCTGGTGTGCCATTCTGTAAAGTCAGCATATTTATCTATATGACATTGTTGTCGCGGCGTACATTGCCATGTAGGTTTGCCACATCATTTCAAGTCATTTAGCGTTAGTTGACTAACAGTTTTCATCCGTATATGGACTATTTTGACTCAAAATAAAATTTTAAGGACTAAACTACTTAAGAAAAATATAAGCCAAAATAATAATTCAGTCAAACATTAAAGGTATTTTTTAACATTATGCGAAATTAAACTTCTAAAATGTAAGCTACTACTCTGATGGGTAGATAAAGTTATTTTTATTTTTGAACTGCTTTTGGTGGTTGAAAAAGCATAAGATGCAGAAGCAGATAATGGCCCCGATGGGCAGTGTTTAGATATTTGACACATCCAAAGCCTTTAACTTATAACACATGATTTTCTTTTCGCATGTCAAATGACATGAAAACACTGTCAGTAATGCAATTTTTCCTTTTGAATCTGTACAACTAATTAGCCATGCTTGTGAGAAGTACATTTGTTCATTTTTATTTTTTTTATATTTTTTTAGGTCATGAGTTCTAGACTTACTAAGAACAGTCTTTTTTTTCTAGAGTCTCCTTTTTTCTCTCCTTTAAATAAAATTATGATTAAAATTAAGATTTGTAAAAAAAAATTAGTCGTGCTTGTAGAAGAAAATTTCACGGCGAGTGCATGAAACAATTATCCAAAGAAAATTACACAATTATTCCTTAAATTTTAAAGTTTAAATTCTTAAATTCTAAATTGTATTCTTAAATCTTAAATTATAAACCCTACCTCCTAAACTCATAAACTCTAAACCTAAACTTATATACCACCTAAACACTAAGTTTAACAAACTTTAGTTATACCCCTTATGTATAAAAAATTTCTCGTTATAAAATATACGCCATTTTAGTTGTAAATTACCTTAACATCGTTGTTTTTAAATTTACAAAACTAAAATTCGAGTCTTACTTAGTATACGGTGTTGATATATATATTTTTTCTTTTCTACTTCTACTTATTATTTAGATAAAATAATTGGGCCTTAGGATGAGCCCAATAAAGCATGGAAATAGATGGTTAACTATACCATGAACCCATCTATGTTTATCAAAACCGTCATTTATTTATTTATTTATTTATTTATTATTATTATTATTATTATTATTATTATTATTATTATTATTATATCTTGAAAATAATGTTTAAACAGGTTTAGATACACACTGGCATCTAATTTAGGAGTTTAAAGAAGAAAAAATATAAGTAGTTTAGTTATTATATCAGAAAGATTGCGATATATTATTAACAATTTATATTAAGAAATTTTGGTTGAACGTGCATTTAGATGATACAGATTGTTACTTGAAGTTGCTAACATTTCTTAAACTAGTAACCAAGCATAAGTAGTGTAAAAAGGATAAATGGTGCTTTAGCCCCTTAGGAAATCACACAAAGTTAATCCAATAAAAAAATTTGTAATTTGACCTCTTTAAAATTTTATAAAATTATTTCGACCATACGAAAAATTAGCATGCTTTGCCTCTGAATTAATACTTGGTCTTGTTGATTGTTGAAATGATAAGACAACATTAGTATCGAGTTGAGAATTTATTTCAAGCTCGGTACTAATACAAGACAAAAAGATAATGTAGTAATTTTAAAAATGTTAACAACATCAAGTGTTAATTAGTATAAATATACATATCATTTAGTTGTATAGCATAGTTTGAATTTAAAAGCAAAGCTGCCAAAAAGCATGGAAATGGGAACCAAGCTTAGACCTCACCCTTCTCCTTTTCTCGTGTTGTCGCAATCTCTCTTTCTTTCTCTTTATTTATTTAGTTAGCTGAACAGTAACTCCCACACTGGCTAAAGACGTAAATGATTAAAAGGAATCTTCCGTAACTCAGAACGGGTTAAACATTTGTTGACCTATTCTAGTGAAACCTGAAACGGAACGGAACAACAAACAGAGGATTTTTCTATCATGCGGCAGCCTAATATGCGGCTAATATACGGCGTTACCGAAAACATGATTGTGTATATAATGTAACCGATAAAGCGGTACCGGATATGTGGATATGAAATGATCTTTCCGGTAAAAACCACTAAAAAAATGATAAAATAATAGTAACCGGCAAATTTAAGTAAAAGGTCAGACATAATAAAACCGGTAGCGTCTAATTTGTTATAAGGTATATAATGTATTCGGTAACGCGGTACCGGATATGTTATATTCGAAAGTTTCCATACTTTTGAAAAGTTTATCGAAACTTTTTATCAATGGTACCGGATATGTTGAATTCGAAAGTTTCCATACTTTTGAAAAGTTTTTCGAAACTTTTTATCAATGGTACCGGATATGTTGAATTCGAAAGTTTCCATATTTTTGAAAAGTTTATCGAAACTTTTTATCAATGGTACCGGATATGTTGAATTCGAAAGTTTGCATACTTTTGAAAAGTTTTTCGAAACTTTTTATCAATGGTACCGGATATGTTGAATTCGAAAGTTTGCATACTTTTGAAAAGTTTTTCGAAACTTTTTATCAATATATGGATACTTATATTAAATGTTTGGATACTTCTATGAGAGGTAGAGATATTATCGAAAAAGTATGGAAACTTTATAAAAATTATGGAAACTTCTATTAAATTGTTTATATGAATTAGAATCAAAAAAATAGTAGTGCATCAGATAGAAAGGAAAAGATTACAAAATGAAAAGATTACAAAACGATATGGCAACGGAAATAAAAAGAAATTGAGAAGAAACAAAAGATTGATCTTCTAATATTTATGTGCAATGCAAAGACCAAGCCGGATTGTTTCCAATATCATGTAATAGAGTTTTATGATATTGAAAACAATCTGGCATGGTCTTTGAACTGCACATAAATATTAGACCATCAATCTTTTCTTTATTCTGAATTCATTGTCCCTTCAAGCCTCCTCCCTTCAAGTCCCCCTGCCACCCATAGAACTTGTTCCAGCACCAGGTTGCTGTCCAACCATCTCTGCATATGGTCGCATCTCAAACTTGACCTTTTGGTTGCCCAATGAACAATTTTTTTTTTTGCATAAGTATGAGCAGAAGAGTATCTTGTTATTAATAATAGAAGAAAATGATAGATAAAACCTTGGAGATGGCGGTTGAAGATGTGTATGTCTTCTTTTTCAGCCATGTAACCATATAGTTGGCGCTGGCTGGATGGAGGGGATGGAGCATGACGTTGCCAAGCATCTAACCCGAAACCTTGGGCAGCAAACTGGTTATGCAGACGCTGAGCATCTAGATAACCTCTTGGTGTGCTCTCAAAAATCAAAAAACTCATCCCACGATGGCCTTGTGGACCATATGAATGGCGAGCCTTGGCAACAGCACCATAGGAACTGAAAGCGTTGAGAAGGTCTTGGTTTCCCATGCCAATCCACTGAAGCAAAAAATTAAAGAAATAAGAAGTTAAGTATTATAATAGTAACGAAAACATAATTCAGAAGTTATATAACTACCTTCCCATCTTCATCTGTATGATGTTGTGTGTTCCTAATCATCACCATGGGTGGCCAGAGTATTTGGTGATGAGCTTCCTGGTGGCTTGAAGGCGGGGGGGAGACAATAGCAGCATCATTACTCAGACCACGCCATTGGCCTGAAGCGTTTTGTTGAGGTTGAGGTTGAGGAGTGGCCGAAGCACCCCTTCTTCGTAATTCCTCGTCCAACGTCTGAGCAAGGAGGCGATGGATTTTCATCTTATCTCCTTTTTTGGTTTTTGCATGGGTGAGTAGGGACTGAAGGCCAGAAAACGACTTAGAGGCACCAGGACCTCCGTGGCATGCTGGACACCGCCATGTAGTAGTAGGGTCGTTGATAGAGTTCATTCGATCGAAGGCCTCGAAGAAACTCCTGAAGAATTTGCTGGATTTGAATGCCTCGTGGCTTAGTTGTTCGTCATTATCAGAATCAGAATCAATATAGAAATCATCATCACTGTTTGATGATGTGTCGAATTCAATCTTCCTCTTTGTGAAAGACTGAGGATTTTTACCCGAACTTCTGCTTGAACTCATTTTATAATAGAAGATTGTGAAAGAGAACTGATTATAAAAGCAAAGGAAAGGGTTGAGTAGATAAAATTGAAGATGTTGTGAAGAGCAAAATAGAGGAGTTGTTAATTTATAGGCAATTTCCGTTTGGGAGGGAAAGTGATAATGCATGAGACTGAAAAGGCAGAGATTCGTTCGTTCTCCTCGTTTCCCGAGTTATAGAAATAAATGAGGAGAAGGTACATGAACAGAAACGGTGCATGTGATACATTGGAAAGACGCGAAACTGAAAAGGTAGAATCAGATTCGTTCTTCTCCTCGTTTTCCGGGGTTATAGAAGTAAATGTGGAGAAGTAGGAGCAGTAAACGGTGCATGCGTGATACAGGGAGGTAGAAGTGAAAAGACACGATACTGAAAAGGAAGAATCAGATTCGTTGTGGGGATTAAGGGTTTCAGCTTTATACAGGAGGAGCAGTAAACGGTGCATGTGATACAAGTGAGAAATGACATAACACTGGAATGCAAAGTTGTAGAAGTGTATAATGAAAACGGTAATAATAAACCGGATACATTGATGTAATGAATAAAGAATACAGTAAAAATATACCGGGAACATGAATGTTTTTGCAAACTTATCGATAATTCCATTAAAACATGGAAAAAAGTTTCGAAAATCTTGTTCCCATTAACCTATGGGAAGCCTTTAGTTTTTGTTAATTATCGATATTTGTGTAAAAGCATCGATATTTTCGAAGGATATTCGTACCGGAACATTGATTTTCTTTCAAAAGTATCGGGTTTTTTATTAATAGTGTGTAAATTGTATCGAAACTTTTTCTTCCAGTAAGCTATGGGAATCCTTTGTTTCTTAAAGTATCGGTATTTGTATCGTAACGTTAAGAAACTATCGATATTTTCGAGCAGATTCGCTAATGTATGATGGAATTTAACAACAGTATCGAAACATTTTCAGATAGGGGGAATAATGTATCGAAATTTTATTTGGAGCCAGTGGACAAGTAAGGGATAAAGGATGAAATAAGACGTCATATAACATAATTGGAAGATAATTTCAGAAGTTTATTGTTAATCTGAATCATCATAGTCAGTGGACACGTCTGAACTTAGGTTTAGTTCTTCGATCAGCTGTTGTTTTCTTTCTCTACGCCTGTACATAAAAAGTTACAGCTCATCCGCAGTCGCATCAACATCCGGTGAAGACGGTGCGCGTTCAGTGTTTGGATCAGGTTGTACGGGTGCAGACGAACTACCTTCGCCGGCGTTGACGTCGTCAAACTTAACATGTAAATCGACGTCTGTAGCTCCGACGGAATTGAGGCGGTCATACATGTTACGAACGTCTGTTTCGTTCGTAAGCTTCATAACGTAGTGTGTTTTGTTTGCTGACGGTGTTGGGATTCGACATTCCATGGAAGAAATTTGTTTGTGGCCGTGTTTACTAACCTCGATTGTTGTCAACTGTATTAAATCTTTCAGTGACATTTTGGTGGTGATTGTTGACTGAAAAAAAGTATCGAGAAAATAAAATGTTGCCTGAAATTTGGCCATAAGGTGAGCAAAGATTGGGCTCGGTGTTTAGAGAGAATTTGGAATGAGTAAGTGATGGTGGAATTCGTGGGTATTTATAGGAAAGCAAAACACCACATAAGTAAATTTAACTGGAATGAAAACTTTAATTCGCATTTCATTTAACAATACTTTCTTTTTACAATAGTATAGAAACATATTTAGTAAGTTGGAATAATGTTGCCTGAAAGTATCGATAATTTTTATCGTCCTATAAAGAAAGAATCGATATTTTCGAGCAGATTCGGTAACGTATCAGGGAATTTAACAACAGTATCGAAACATTTTCAGAAAGGGGAAAATTGTATCGAAACTTTATTTACAGTAACCTATGAGAATTCATTATTTCTGAAAGTATCGATAAATTTTATCGTGAAGGAAAGAAAGATTCGATATTTTCGCGCAGATTTGGTAATGTATCATGGAATTTTACAACAGGATCGAAACTTTTTCAGTAGAGGGAAAAAATGTATCGATAATAAAATAGAATTTATTGCACGTTAACTTTGTAGGATGGAAGAAATAAATTGCTCTAAATGCTTTCAACCACCATCAACCACCACCACCTACCGAATTTAGTACCTGAAAATGAAAGCAACACAACAGAAGTCCTATGCAGGAAAAGTTTGGACCACTTCAACCGACCGTGTTTAAGAAAATGGAAGATATTCCGTCCAACGATGTTAATGGTAGCGGGAATTTGCAAGATGAGAAGTTGACCGTTGATGATTCGGAACGGTTGGTAGGTCAGCTCTTTTCTTCACGTGAGGAAGCTTGGAATTTTTACAAGGAATACGCAATGAAACAAGGTTTTAGTGCACGTCGAGGAACATCACGGCTGGATGGCGAAGGGAATGTGAAGACACAAGAATTTTGTTGTTCAAAAGAAGGTTTTAGGTGTTCGAAGGTCGAAAATGTTAATCGTCGACGTGCGCATACGCCAGTCACACGAATAGGATGCAAGGCCAAAATCGTTGTCACAGCAACAAAAACAAAAGATCAGTGGGTTCTAAGTAAGTCTTTCCACGAACATAATCATGCATTGTGCACACCTCTTATGACACCATTTATGCGTTCAAATAGAGGTGTGACTGAGGCTGATGTGGCTGAGGCAACAACGTTGAAAGATGTTGGTGTTGGGACATCAAAGGTAATGAAATATTTCATGAATCAGGCAGGGGGATTTCGTAATGTTGGATTTACTAGTAAAGACCTGTACAATGCACTTGATAGAGGTAAAGCAAAGGAGCTTGTCAATGGGGATGTGAATGCACTCCTTGATTACTTTGAGTACAAGAAAGATGATGATCCAGGGTTTTTTATGACATACTCCACAGATGAATCAGGGGCATTGCAACATCTTATTTGGGCTGATTCAACATCGAGATCAGATTACACTTGCTTCGGTGATGTTATTGCCTTCGACACAACTTACAAAGGTAATTACTATGCACGACCAATTTTGCCTATTGTCGGTGTCAATCATCACCATAGCACAATAGTTTTTGCTACTGCGATCATAGCTGACGAAACGACTCAATCGTTCGAGTGGGTGCTGCGAAATTTTCTACAAGCCATGCTGAATAAAGCGCCTCTTTCAGTTGTGACAGACGGGGATAGGGCAATGCAGAGGGCTATCAAATGTGTTTTCCCTTATGCTAAGCACAGATTATGTTCCTGGCATCTATCTCGCAATGTACAAGCTAACATTGGTGACAGCAAATTTAGCACAGCATTTAACAGATGTATGAGTTCGTGGTGGACAACCAGCGAATTTGATAGAGAATGGTCTAGGGTGATTTCCGAATTCAACGTCGAAAACCATCCATGGGTGATAGAGAAGGGAAATACTCGGAACTTATGGGCTCAAGCATATCAAACGGGTCATTTCTTTGCCAATTTGCGATCCACACAAAGAAGCGAGTCGTTGAATGCTGCACTCGGACGTGCCCTGATACAGAAGAAGACATATGTAGACGTAGTTCGTACAATTGAACAAAATTTAATTCGAAAAATTCGTATCAACGAGTTGGAAGCAGATTGCTTAAGTTCGCAGACAACGCACTACCAAATCACCAAACTCACAGACCTAGAAAGCCATGCTGGTCAAATTTATACGCGAGCATCATTTGGTTTCTTCCAAGAAGAACTTCAAGAGGAGACTTTGTACCGGATTGACGAAAAAATTCAGTCCTTATCAGATGACTCTGTACATTTTGTTCTGTCAAAGTACAAGGAAAAGAACATTAGATTTGACGTATCTTTTGATGTTGTCTCGGAAACCGTCACATGCTCGTGTAGGAAGTTTGAGACTGTAGGAATTCCATGTTGCCATCAACTGCATGTTCTGAAGCACTTGGATTACACATGTATTCCAAAGTCGTTGATTCTAACTCGATGGACGAAGGAGGCGAAGGCTGCTGCACCAAGTTTCCTTGACTTCAATGTAGCACCTGAAGTTATGCAAATGGCACGGTTCGCGGCCCTACGTACAACGTCAAGTCGTTTGTGCTACATTGCATCAAAGACAGATGCATCTTTCATAACCGCAAGAGATGAGATGAAAAGACTAACTGCCGAATTTGAACACTCGTTCGGTTTGAAAGATTCAAGTAAACGAAGAAATGTTGATAATGGAGTTCGCGTTGGCGACCCTAAACGAAGACAATGAAAGAGAAAAGTTGTCGAAAAGAAGATCGTCCAGAAGAAAAGTAGGAGTTACTCTTTCTGCAATAATGAGGGACATAACAGAGTAACGTGTCCTAAATTAAAGCTGGGTCTGGATTCTTTTACACAACCTACCTCGACTGACTTTTTTGCTAACGATGTGGAATGGTCCTACGGCCGCGCAGATGAGGATTGTAATGTAAGTTACTATATGTATTCTACAACATATTGTCCGCAAGTGTTTGTTTATGGTTAATTTTAATATCAATCACTTCTTTATGTCTCAGGGCAACGAGGACATTTGGAATACAGCAAGTTCCCATCAACAGACATGGTGACTGCATACAACATTACGATATAACATTCAAATGTGTAAAGAGTTATTTTTTACAAATTCGGGTACAGTACTCTGGTCATTCACCAACTTTTCCAAAAATTCTCGGATGCTTCCGCCCTTTTCTGTGGATATATAAAAATAACCCAAATTAGCAGACTCTCCTGTCAACATCTTCAATATATAAATAAACCAATGGAATTAGTCACATATGTAACTGTAATACCTAACGCATTGTCGTTGGAAGATGATTGGTTATAGGGAGGCGGACATATGTAGCTGTATTCCTATAAAGAAAAGATAAATTAACAAAATAATAGCATATTACGTTATTAATAAATTGAATGTAAAAAATATTACTCACTGGATTATGCCTCATTTTCTCGGAAGAATCATCCACCAACAGTGTATTCTCCTCTTTGAATTGAGGATACTCATTCCAAACTTGATGCAAGTCTTTGCAGAAGGTGTATTCCTCTTCCTCTATGCACTTTGATTGATCCTGTTAATAGTAACTTGTATCATTCCAAAATGTAAGAATCATAACAAATTCAATTACCAATATGTAAGAAGCATCTTGCCCAGATGAAAAAATATCGTTCATTTTGTACGGGTATTTTGTTAAGAGCAAGGTCAATGTTATGCCTGCAATCGTGAACAATTACCACGATAAACTTCAAATTATTTAAGAGGTCAACGTTAAATGTTAACAATTTGGATCATAACGGTGCTTACCTCAACTTAGATGACCATATTCCAACAAAAAAATTCTCTAAACAAAATTGCATAAATTCTTCTACACCTGGCCTCAGTTTAACATCTACAACATGAAAGGAAATTAAACATAATTGTTTTCTTTATAGCCGTAAGCAGATTTACAGAAATTTAATTACCTCTGGGAGTTTGTTTTGTATAATATGCAAGGACTCCGTTGACATCAAAAATGACAAGTTTTTTGTTCTGTGTTACAGAAATAATATATCTGCTGGGGTCTTCACTGTCATCCTCATCTGAACTGCGTACCTCTTCATCATTCTCCTCTTCAGGCACCGTATTATCCTCTTCACGCACCACTGGATTGTCCACTTCTGTTATAAGCATGTCAATAGTCAAATAACCGAATGTCAATTGTAAATTGAAAGGTTATTTTACCTATGGGTTTGTATTTGCTTTGAAGCCATTGATTACGGAAGTTGGAGAAGTCAGCACGAATTGAGGAAATATCTGCTCGCATTTGGCCGATTTGGTGATTAATCTCGCCAAAACGAGAATCCATTTGCTCGCGGAAATGAACCATGTAATCCATCACTGACTTCATGGTAATGACCCCTTCGATCTCAACTTCTTGCATCCGCGCGTACTGTTCTGCTTCAACGTTCTCCACTTGGTCGTTGCCTTGTTCTGCCTCAATTAGACATTTGTTTATCCAACCGATGTTTTCAATAAAATCGTATCCCGCTTTTGTCAAGGTAATCATATCGATCTTCCTGGATAGTCGAAGAGGGCAGTCAAGATTGAATTGCACTCCTTCCTTCCTCAATATATGGCAAATTATGCATCCATATGGTAGTGAGGTTGTAATGGAAGCACCCTTCTTCATTATATGTAGCATTGTCTCATATATCAGTTTTGCTATGTTTGGAGCGGTTCTTGATTCATATTTAGACAACCACCAGTAATCAATATCTCGAAGTTCTGAATATTTCCCACCGGACGGCCTCAGAAACCAACTGACAAGAAAGTGGAACAATCTGCCCTCCGCACCAAGGCGAGTGGGAGTATTCCGATCCACATGTTTCATGGTAGGATCTAAAACATGTTCATCGGAATTTCCTACATTCTTCACTCCTATACCAGCAGCAATAGATGACGCATCTATATATATGTCCTTACCCATGACATGAGTCGTAAATCCTAATATTTTTCCCGTACCAGGATGCTGGTCTAATTTTGCATTACTATAGAAAACTCTAACAAGATTGGGGTAATATTTTGGTTCTACACCAAGCAATTCCAGCCACCCCCAATCTGTAAATGTATCTTTAAACCCAAATTTGTTTTTCTCATCGAAGAAGAAGTTCAAGTCAATAACACGTTCTGGACGAATCTTCCTTGTTTTGAAATTACTATCATATGTCAGTTTCTCATCGGTGCTTCTAAAGTTTTGCGATTCAAAAGACAAATTTTCTTCAGAAGAACTTGAACTTACTTGACTAGCAGACCTTGATTTCGAAGATGACTTTGTCTTCGAAGCAGAAGCTCTCTTCCGTTTGGGTGCCCCTTTTTTGGGTGCCATTACAACTGTTATATGCAGAAGATGATCGGTTAGTCCATAATCGTGCAAAACCCTAACCCTAAAGTACGAAAAGTCAATCACTTTTACTAACCTGTAAATATGATCGTAGTAATCGTCCTCGTCGGTGTTGATTTTACCCAGGTCGTCGTTGGAGTTGAAGAGATCTCTGCAATAGTTTCGAATAAATTCCTAAATGGGTGTTTGATTTAAGTTAAGTGCTGGTTTAAATAGAAATCCCGCCTAAATTTCTGATTAAGATTATAAGTATCGATAATTTAATAACGAAGGAAACAAAGTATCGATTTTTTCGAGGATTGTTATTATAAGGATACATATATTTCGTATAAAAGTTTCGATATTTTTACTCATTGCGACAGAAAAGTATCGACAATTTAATTCCAGTAAGCTAAGCAAGTCCGTCTGTGTCAAAAAGTTTCGATAATTTAATAACGAAGGAAAAAAATATCGATTTTGTCGGGGATTGTTACTCTAAGGATACATATATTTCGTATAAAAGTTTCGATATTATTACTCATTGCGGCATAAAAGTATCGACAATTTAATTCCAGTAAGCTAAGCAAGTCCGTCTGTGTCAAAAAGTTTCGATAATTTAATAACGAAGGAAAAAAATATCGATTTTGTCGGGGATTGTTACTCTAAGGATACATATATTTCGTATAAAAGTTTCGATATTATTACTCATTGAGGCAGAAAAGTATCGACAATTTAATTCCAGTAAGCTATGGCAGTGCGTCTGTGTCAAAAAGTTTCGATAATTTAATAACGAAGGAAAAAAACTATCGATTTTAAAGGGGATTGTTAATCTAAGGATACATATATTTCGTATAAAAGTTTCGATATTTTTACAAGAGTATCGACAATTGTTTCCTAAAGGAAAATAAGTATGATATTTTTACAAGACTAAGCTAATATGTTAACATAATTTACAACAAACTAACTATGATATCATCATTTACATAGTGGGAAAAAGTATGGTAACATAATTATCTTTTCATACGTCCAAGGCAAGCAGTTGTGAACTTCGCTCTCCTTCTATTACAATCGTGATTTATGAGATCGTTTAAAACTCTCGGACGATCAAAATCCCCAACAACCTACATTCAAATTAGGAGTCAATGTCAGTCCCAAATTTTTTTTAAAAATGAAGTCCTTTTCCGACCACTTACCAAATCATCCGGTGACCTCCCTTCAGAAATAGCTTCCATCCACATGACCACATACATTCCGCAATCATGTCCGTTCGTTTGCACCTTCGTCTTACGGACCACGAATTTTAAATCCCTCGGTGGGACCTTAATCTTCCCAAATTGGGCACAAAACGCCTCGTCCTCACTAAATTTCTGTAAACATTCCAACTGCGTAAAAAAAATACAATTAGATTACGAAGAATTTATGCATTATAAATTACAAAATGTATCGACACATACTGTTTTCTTTGTTTGCTCCACTCTAGTCTTGTGCCGGGGAGATCTATGTAGACTATCAAGAAACGATGCTACACGATCAACCATATCCAACACCAAGAGACACAAATGAGTATCCGAATCGTTTATTGGCATGAAGATCTACAACAATTGTCACACATGATATTAGAACATTTATTTAAATACTTCCCCCTTTAAGCTCTCAATAGCCTGTTCGATTCTGGATTGTCTTTGCAAACAATCAGAAACGAGTTTTTTAACCTCCGCCAACTCAGCAATCAATATGTCAAATTTACTTCCCCCTTCATTCACTTTCAACTTATATTCTACCTTCTCCTCTTCCTCCTCTTCCTCCTCGCCAACCTTCACAAATAAAGTACATTATTAGAGCATCTTTCTTTTGTAAGTCCTTAGTAATCTATAAATACTGAAATTACCATTACTTTCTTTTTCGGTAATTCCAACTTTAACTTTGCCATAACTCGAACAACTTCTTCCTTGCCCCAGGCAGTGATGCGTGCCACTCCGGTTTTTCAGAATGTCGGCACAGAAGAAGAATCTGACCAAAAATCATACAATGCAACCTGCATTTTGTATAAACTTTATCATTTTCTATAATAACTACTTACAAAGTTTTCTAAACCAATACCAATATTCAACTCGTTTACCTCTAAGACAGCAATGCATCCTTTGAGGTATGAGGGGTTTTTGGACTTTTGAAAAGTCTTGATTGCATCAATTATTTTCTCATACACATATGAAGCCCAATTTAATTCACCTCTAAACCCGGAGTCGCACAATAACTTCATACTATCCTTGCTCGGGGATGAATCACCCGTTGGACAAAGGAATACTCCGACAATGTACAATAGTACACGGGCCTTCAGATCATCCCCTTCATACTTGCCGCTTTTTATTTTGTCCTCAAGTGTAGCAAATGACACATTAGACGTTAGGCCATACTTCTGCACACAAGTAATTTCCAATCCTCCCTGTTTATAACTTCATCCACACTCTGGCCTTTATTTTGTAGCCCCAATACGGGTTCAACAATTCGGACACTAAAATGAAATGAATATTCTCTGTATCGCACATCACACTTCTGCAAATCAAAATCTCCCATCAACAACCGACACAATTCCCTCCGAATTGGTCGGTCCTGAATGCCAATAAGAGATCCAAACCCCATTTCTTCCAACAGATTTGATTTACCCTTCGCTTTCAACTCCTCTACTATGTGGTGCCCTCGTTTTATGCTACACCTAGTCGACACTTCCTATGTAAATAATATTCATATAATGTCAGAGTTTTTATATATCATTTATAAAATATTTACAACTATAATGAATACCTTCTTCTTCTTCTTCTTCGCCTCATAGTTTCCTCTAGCATTTATGGACAACATGTTGAATGGTTGCTTCTCAGTTTCACTCATCGTGTACCATTTCTTCACCACCACGTCTCTCACCTGCAAATTATGCATAAACCATAAACAATCAAAATATTCAACCTCCAATATATTCACTATAATTTCAATTTACATACCGAACCGACAGTGTAAGTCCCACAATCCCTCATCCTCTGCAATTCTTCAATATTGTTATGATAGGAAAGTTTAAATGTTCTTAAATACTTTCATCCAATAACAATTTACAAATTAATTATTTCACAATTTCTACTTACTAGAAGTACAGAAATCCACCCTTTGGTCTCTTCGGATTTTCCTCCCTATCTACTCTCTCCGCCTCCATTTGAATCATTTCAGTCTCATCTTGAACAACATCTTCATGATCCTTAGAACTCATCTCGCTTCAGTTTTCTGACAAAAGTATCGATATATAAATTCTACCGACATTATTACTTTCTACCGATAAGTTCTCAGAACAAATTTCCGATATTTATTTCCTAAATATATTTACACAATTTCGACCTATATCGATCCGAATTCCGATTTTACTTCAACATCACTAAACCCAAAACATTATCCCCAACTACCCAATACTACATTACCAAAAAATTAGGGTTTCGACAACATACCTTTTACTTCAAAGTCCCCAAACCCTTAACCTATCCTTTCGATTCTGATACAACAAATTAGGCTTTCTGTAAATGCAACCAAACTCGGGTCGATTTCACAGCAACCAAACTCGGGTCGATTTCAAATACTCTCCTCTCTTAGGTTTTCTGTAAATGCAAGCAATACAAAGGATACTTTTAACCGGTTATATCATTATGATATATATGATCGATATAATTCCCAAAAGTTTCGATACGTTTTTGAATTCTGTCGATTCTTTCGACACCAAACAATAAATCCGGTAAAGATTTACCGGTTACATTATATGAATTAATAATGTAATCGGTTATGTTTTACCGGTTAGATTATATGAATTAAATATCGATTCTTTTCTGCACGCTCTTAATTAAATATCGATATTTTCGACATTTATTTTCAACCACGGTTACGTTGGTGTTCAAAAAGTTTCGATAATGATTTATAAAGTATGGATAATTTCGAAATAATATATCCGGTAAGATTTACCGGTTAGATTATATAAATTAAATATCGATTCTTTTCTGCACGCTCTTAATTAAATATCGATATTTTCGACATTTTTTTTCAACCACGGTTACGTTGGTATTCAAAAAGTTTCGATAATGATTTATAAAGTATGGATACTTTCGAAATAATATATCCGGTTAGATTATATGAATTAAATATCGATTCTTTTCTGCACACTCTTAATTAAATATCGATATTTTCGACATTTTTTTCAACCACGGTTACGTTGGTGTTCAAAAAGTTTCGATAATGATTTATAAAGTATGGATACTTTCGAAATAAACAACAAATTAGGCGCTACCGAATATATTGAAATTCGGATCAACATAACCGGTAATTTTACCGGTTTTGTTATAGTCCAAATGTCCGAGTGCCCATCCGCTCCAACTTAACAACAAATTCGGCGCTACCGATTATATTAATATTCGGATCAACATAATCGGTAACTTTTACCGGAAACATGATCTTTAACCGCTCACCGCCCTAGCCGGTTACGCCGTATATTAGCCGCATACTAGGCGCTGTACCGCAGAACCTCCCAAAAACAGATACCGGTGCTGAATAAAAAGTTAAAACCTAGGTACTGTCCTCAGTGTCAGTGTCCCTCCTTTCCGACAGTAAAAAAAAAGAACAGAGTTACAGAGGTAAATTAAGTTATAAGTGGTGATTAAGACAAGGGTTTAGAGTTAATGAATATATAGGCAGTGAGAGGAGGAGTGGTTTCCCGTCAGCTGACATGAGAGTGACATTGGTACGGTTAGAGAGCGGGAGTCACGTCAGAAATATACCGGGATTGCCAACCCCAAAATTAAAGTTTTTACAATCAATGGTCGATGGACGGTATCCCTTCACACCTAGCCCGGATCACACGGTTCGGTTTGGAAACAAATTTAGGGTAATTCTAGATGGAACGGTAAATTTGGTTTCGTTGTGATTAAAGATAGAGGGAAAATAATTGGTTTAGTGAGATGAGATATTAGATCTTTCAAATAAGATGAAGAGTTCAAATTTTAACATTATAAATGTAACAAATTAGGTTGAGATGACCACCTCACAATAAGCCTTTGACCTAATCCGTATTAATGAATTAAGAAATTAGATACCGGTTATTAAATCAAACAATAATGGTAAATGTGAGATTGTATGTCGTAACACTGATATTAGAATCATTAATGAGATATGTCTTTGGATTCAATTTTAACTATATGAGTAGATTGAATCATGTGACAATAATATTTAAATAAAAATTTTGTCATTATTTAATGTTAAAACTGATCCAATAGATTAATTAATTTAATGGTTTAATTGGATACAAAATCAATTGATTTTTTTATAAGTTGAAAAAGCTTATTATACCTTAAACTAATAATTAATTAAAGAATGTTTATTTTAAGGATTGAGGTCTAACAACATGGTAGGATTTTTTGGAGCAAGCAAGCAAAGGCTGGTGTCAATGTCATGCATTAGGTGGCGTAGATCGACCTCGATTGCGGTGATCGTTGCTTGGCACGGAGTTAAATGTAGCTTAGGGCCGATCCAAATCCTGCCTTCAATTTGACAATTTGCTGTTGAAACACCCGAGACAAATTAAGATAACATTACCATTTACCATCAAACCTTTTAGGTATTTGTAATCTTCTTAAAATTGAATTTGATCTTATTTGTTTTGATTCACTTTTACTAATGTTTATTCTAAAAATATATATTTGACCAAACAAAAAAATCTAAAAATATATATACTTTTGATTTTGAAAGTAGTTAGCGGATGTCTAAATATTTTGATTTACCATTTTTTTAAAAAGGTATATAATTATTTTTAAAAAAATTATATATCTAACAAGACAAGTCATACACTATTGAAATGCCAAAAATATAATTTTATCATTATTTTATTTTACAATTTTTTATATGCGGATATTATCAAGGGAAGAAAAGAAATTAAAGATTGTCTGAGATTAAACTTGGGATCTAATATCAATTATAACTAAAATTATATTAATTTTAAAACATCACATGTTTAAGTGATAATTATATCGTTTTAATGGACTAAATCAAGATTCTATTATTATATGATATCATACTACAATTTTAACATTGCTTAACTTTATAGTTTTAAATTCTGAATGAACTGAACTTGAGATTTTACCATTTTAAAAGACAAATGCTCTACCAACCCATCGGATATCATGTTTGAATATTCGAGTTCATTATTTATATAGAAAACGATTAGTATATTCAACATTATCTAAACCAAAATTAAAGTGAATATCTACAATAAATGATTGAGGATTGGTATCTGATTTTACCGCGGGTAAATATTTATGAATCCAAAAATTGCACAAACATATATAATTCTCAAATTTACAAATTAGATTACTCATTGATTACTTCCATCCTCTCGTATTCACTCCTTCGCCATCTTTTCTTTCATTTCTCTTTTTCATATGTGTTGATTTTGTTTTGTAAATTTGTTTTTAATAAATCTTATTTTTTAAAAGAGAATAATGAATATTTTGTCTGTTAAAAAAACTCATGTTTTTTGTATGTTAGGGTTTGATTTATCACCATCTCTGATTAACGATTAATTCATTATGTTGTTGTTGTCATTATTTATTTTTATTTTTATTATTATTTTATCTGACACGTACGCAAATGTTAAAACAAATTTTTCTCTTTTCGATCCCCAATCATATTGCTTATGTATTGAACAAAAATCATTTATTTTTTTGTGCCTCTTTCTATACTCTATTAAAAAGATTGAATTTTAAGCTTCAACTTTAAATTTTAAATCTAAATCCTAACTATTAACTTTAATTCTTTAATTTTAAATTTATTTTTTTAAAATATTGGAACATAAATAGAAATACAAACAGAGACTGAAAATTTATATTCTTATGTATTAGGCGGTACTTGAGTAATTCCTTCAATCTTATAAAATTTTAAACAATTATAATTTTTGCATGTTTAAGCTTAAACTACATCTTCGACGTGATTACACAAGTTAGTAATGTACTTTTGTATATATGATTCTAAGTATCTAGTTAATAATTTAATATATATACCACGTAACTTTCTTGTCAACGACTATAAATATAAGAATAATTTGTTTCACTAACATAGAGGTCATGTGTAGACATGGTATAACCAAAAAAAATTCCATTACTATAAGGTCACGAATAAAAAATTAATTTTATTATAATTATCATTTGAAAACCACTAATATCTGATTTATGAATCGATTAATCCGGATTAAATTTTACATAGACCCATAATAAGGTGATCCACTTAACAATAGACGGATTTTGGCCCCTCAAATTTTTGAGAAATTAAAATTTTGCCCTTAATTTTTTTGAAATATTTAATTTGCCCCCCCAAATTTTTAAAAAATTCAAATTAAACATAAAAAACTTTGAATATTTTAAATTAAATTTCCTCTCATTTTTTAACAAATGTTCTTACTAAATTTCTCAAAATTATTAAAATTTTTTGAATTTTTTTGTTTAAGCCTCCTGTTTTTTTTTTTAAATTTAAGTTGACCCCCAAACTCTTACCCCAAGTTCTGTCACTGTTCTTAATCTAATTTTCTCTATTCATGATACAAACTCTCGACTTTGCTTAAGAAACTTAACATCTTATCCCACTAGACTAATTAGTTGTTAGTAAAGCCCCTTTATTTTTTTAAAATTTATCGAATGATAAAAATCATATTGCCATAAACTAAGTTACATAATGAGATGTAAGGGTTCCTTACAAGAACAGAGAGAAAAAAACCAACAAAACCAGTAGTCGGGACCTAAAACCTTAAAAACAGCTATAACCAATATCAAGTGTCTCCCATAAACCCAGTACTTGGTCGAAAGCTAAAACTGAAACCGTATGATACTGTCTTACATACGTTACAGTTACAATAATAAAATTTCCAATGAAATAAAGGCCAACACAGAATATGGATTCAATACAATAAATATGCATGCATGTTTAGATATAAAAAAGGGGGGCATCAACATGTTATTAATGGCTGGAATGAAGTCGGAATCCACTATTCTGCAGAATAATCATTTCAGCTTGAATGTACCAATAATGAAATAGCTAGTCCTTGGAACCAAACACCCTATTATTTAATTTTTCCAATTGCCAAGATAAGCAATAATTCTGAAATTTGTTTTCTTCCTTGTTTACTTTTACCATCCCCACATCTCTTAACAAAAATAGAAAAAGGAAGGAGACAAGAGTTTCAGGCCATCACCAATGACTAAAACATCGCAGAAAAGAAAAAGAAAGAGGTGAAATTTGGAATTCACTGTAAAATTAAAATAAAAATAAAAAGGAAAACTAATACTATAATTAAAGAAAAAGATGAAATTTGTGTTTGTTCGCTTACTTTGTTTCAAGAAAATGGAAAGCACATGAAAGGCTTTCGAGTAAGACACCCTTTTCTTTGCAGGTTAGTAGAGCCTTAGCCCAGCAAATTCATGGCCACACTCTCTTCCCTTCTCTTATCTTCTAGTTTCTGCTAAAAAAGAAACCCAAACTTTTTTCACTCTCACAAAACAAAACCCTTTGTTTTATTGGTTTAAGCTCGCTTTGTTTTTATCGTTTATGGTGGATCTGGTGCTGAATTAGCCTCAACTTTGTAGATCTTCTCTGAGTGGGCGCTGAAAGCTGAAGATATTGCATATATAGGAAATGGATTTTGAGGAACATGAGGAGCTAGAGGGAGAAATGGGTGTGGCAGTTCCACTTCCACCAGGATACGATTCACTCGGCAACTCGTCAGCTGCTCGGGCAAAGATAGGACCCGTCAGCAGCAGCGGTGGAGGCGAAGGTGGGGCGGGTTCGGCAACGCCGAGAAAAGTGGGGTCCGGTATAAGGTACCGTGAGTGTCTCAAGAACCATGCGGTGAATATCGGAGGACACGCGGTGGATGGCTGCGGCGAGTTCATAGCGGCGGGTGATGAAGGGACCCTTGACGCCTTGAAATGCGCTGCTTGTAACTGTCACAGGAACTTTCACCGTAAAGAAACTGAAGGTGAGGGCAGTAATATTTATAACCCTCACCACCACCATCAGCACCAACACCCTCAATTTTCACCTTTCTACAGGGCGCCGCCACCGGCCGGGTATCTCCACCTGACGCCAACTCCGCAGCAAAGGCCTTTGGCCTTGCCAGCAGCGTCGGGAGGTGGTATTGCCGGTGGCTACAGCAGAGAAGATGAAGATGTTTCGAATCCTAGTAGCAGTGGCGGTGGAGGTGGAGGGTTAAAGAAGAGATTTAGAACAAAATTTACGCCGGAACAAAAGGATAAGATGCTTGGTTTCGCTGAAACGCTGGGGTGGAGGATTCAAAAGCATGATGAAGCTGCGGTGGAGCAATTTTGTGAAGAAACCGGGGTGAAAAGGCAAGTCCTTAAGGTCTGGATGCATAACAACAAGTACACTCTCGGTAAGAAACCCTAATCTCCAACCAAAAGAAAATGCTTCAAGAATGTTAGCGCATCAAAGAAGCATACGATAATGGGAATTGGGTAGGGATTGAACTAGGGTTCGTACCTTTAATCTTTCTTTTTGAATCTGATTTTGATTTATATTCAGTTTCTGTTATTGTTATCGGATGATGATCTGAAGTTTCTGATGAGTATTGCTAACTGTAGTTTTCTTTTTTATTTTAAGACTTCTTTCAGCTCATTAAGTTTCTCGTTTCTCATTAATTAATGTTAATCTCCATGATCTTTTCACCTCGTACATATGAGCATAGTTGCATCAAAACTACACTTTCAGTATGATGAACATGAACTGATCAAGGGTTTTGTAAATTCATGATCAAAGGATCGTAGGGGAGAGATTCCAAGTGAATTAAAACGTGTTTGGCATGCAAAGCTGGATTATTTTCTGTCAACCTATGTCTCTTCCAGCTTAACAAATCCTTAAAATCAGCATTAAGTAAAAAGTTGAGAAATGAGGTGCGGGAGTTGTCATTTTCATCAACTAATCACCCATCTTCCATTACTAATCTCTCTTTGATTTGTTTGTTATGTATAATCTTAGTTTCCCATGACTTCACCTCGTATGCTTGATTCTTTTGTTTTTGGTTTTTGGTAAATGAGCAGAGAACAAGTGATGAGTGGTTATTAGCATGGCACCATGGCAGAGAAAGCACACAGTCTTTGCCAGTTTTATTGCAGTGTTTCAGACTTCTTCTGACCACCCATGGATGGGACGTTAAAAACACCTTTTTTTTTACCTTCACTATACATATAATTAATTAACAAATTAACCCCATAAAACAGAAGGGAGTTTGAGGAGGAGAAGAAGGAAGATTACAAATGTGTGTGTTGTGGGGAAGAAAGTGAACATGTTTGATGTTGGGGAAAGTCAGGTAGAGAGCAGAGGGCATAATGGAGAGTTGAAGCTGTCGGAAATAAAGAGTTTCAAAGAGGTTTTGAGTTTGGGGGTTTTCTTTTTGGTTGGTTTTATGCTGCTTCTGGGTTTGTCCCTGTTAAGGAACATGTGGGCTCTCTGTCTTGAAACAAAAGTAAACTGGAACGATATTTATTAACTGCACTGACATTACAGCTATCACCCTCTCTCTCTCTCTCTCTCTCTTCCTCTTGTGTTCTTCTTCTTCTTCAATCTTCACCTTCCCTTCCATTCCACACTTTTATACATACATAAATAAAATACCCATTTTTTTCAGTTTTGGTTTCATCCAATAATGACCCTATTTTTCTTTTGAATGAATTCAGTAGTCTATTAATGGCAAAGGATCAAGTTTGCAGCTTTTGGTTATAATATATCTTAATTTTGGGAACGATTAGGTTTTTATTTGCTATTAAAACAACCAAATGAAATGAAGCTTCACATATTGGGTTTTTTATATTTACCCAGAACTTGATTATGTTTAGCCTCTTGCTTAGAGAGTATCCGATGGGATAATTTTCAATCACTTTTGGGAATCTTTCTAAGAAAGAAAAAGCACACTGATTTTAGAAAATTTCATTCATTGTACCAAAGAAAAGATTAGATTATGTAAAAAGTGAGAATATATGGTCCCTGATGGATGGAATGCATGGCCCATGATCTGAATGTAATCTGCCATAAAATTAGGTGTATGTTTCCCTCTATCAGGTTATGAAGACAGACAGGCTGACCTGGCCTGGCCTTTAGCAATTAGCACTGGACACAACATCAACTCCTCGGTCAGGCTTTGGACCTACTGGTGGATCTGTCGGTTCCAGCACATTTGGGCCAATGGAAGCACTATCTTCGACCTTATCAAACAAACTGGGAACCCACAAGCAAGATAAAGAGCATACAAAACCCGGTTATTAAGCCCACTAATCATTGAATTACATGAACCCAAAACGAAGTATAGCCAGATGGACTGACAAAGGGATTCGTTAACAAAAATATACCCATGATTTTAGGGATGGAATTCCCAAACCCCTTTTCGGTGCCCTTACATATGCCCCCACACTCAAAACTAACTTTAAGGTTTAGGGTTTAGGGAATTTAGGGTAGGGTGTATTTTTTAGGGTATATGGTGTAGGGTTTAGGATTTAGAATTTAGGGTTAGGGCTTAGATTTTAATTTTGTAGTGTTTTTTAGTGTTGGGGCATATGTAGGGGCACCGAAAAGGGGCAGACGAATTTTATCCTGATTTTAGCGTAGATATACTAAAAATATGACAAAGGAAACAATTGTTGTTCCTAGAGTTCACGGATTCAAGTACCAGCAACTGAAGCAGGATAATTGAGCATGCATTGTCAAAGGTGATTAGCATGCATTGTCAAATAATTGAGAGTATATTCAGAACAGATACTACTTGTAAGTTGTAATCACCTTAGCTTAAAAAAAACACACATAAAAATTGTAAATATAACACTTCAAGACCAAGTAGCAAACATATTTCACCAACTGATGTTTAAGGACCAAAGGAATCATATATCACAATGACACTCAAAATAAAATGCAATATAAAACATACTATATCTCCATTATTACAAATCTGACTCCATATATTTTATCCACATGCAAATCACCTTTCTGGGACACCACATCAACTGCTATGGGGCTGCAATGCACCTTGAAGGTTCTTAACAGCACTGTCATAGTGTACAAATCCCATGAACCAGAATTCATGGTTATCAACTGATATAATCTGTATGTATTTCTCAGCCGGGTTGGCTTTGCTAGCTGATGGATTCACCGCCCTCAGCTGATGTAATGGAATAACCACCTACATGAACGAGTTGCGACAGACACAAAAACACATACCAAATATTAGAACAAGATAAACAATTAGATTTCATGCAGTTCACTGACAGTACATAAACTTATAAATAAGTGGTGGAATGCAAGTATATTTTTACCAACACCATTAGCACAGGTATGTATTAAAAGAATAAGAAGGCGAAGAAGCAGCTAGCAAGAATTTTGAGAAATCTCTAACACAGGTCCTTGTAAAACCTATAAAGGGAAAAATACAATCCTAGAAATTTAATGGTTTGAATAGCCTTATGTCATCTATTACAGGATGGCTTTCGACTGTGTTCTTTAGAATCATAAGAGCAATTAAGTTTAGTAAAACTGAGGATTTCATGATCTATTTACAGTTTTCCAAACCCGATCCAACTCATATCAACATTCTACCTTCAAAATGCCAGTTAAAGTTCCTACTCCACTTCCAATAGTGTTCAACTTCTTTAATAAGTATCACTATCAACTAAAATTTGCGCTACAAGAGAGAACAAGTCTAACAACAAGGTGGAACTCTTATGAAACAAGATTACCACAGAATTTTGCGAATTACTATGAGAAGTAAAGTATAACGCCAATGCATAAAGAATCTAAGTTGTTTAAGAACAGTTTTCAGGTAACAAAGCATCCGGGATTGTCATCTTCGAGTAATCCACTAATCCACATGGAATCATAAGGTATTGAGCATTACAATATTTTTTGAAACATGTAAAACAAGGGATGGAAAATTAATAATCCATGTCCTTAACATCCTAATGATCCTATGAAACTGCCAAAACCTAACAATTTTGTATCATAGCATCGAAAAGCAGCATTAACTTCATGGCTAATTGTTAGCCTACATAGACTAAACTCGACCCTAGCCCTTAGTTGCATATGCGAAAACTCGAACGAAAACAGTAATGCTTAACATAAACCTGTTTACCTTATAATAGCTGTATTGAGACTGGTCACCAACTTGATAAGCCAGTGGACTGTCGCTACAAAAAGCAAGCTTTTCGGTCGACAGATATAAAACTCCAATAACAGGACCAGCGGAGGTGGACAAGTAGCAGGCATATGTCTTCAGAAGCTTTTCATCGGGAACAGTCTCAAATGTTGTCCGAAAGATCTTCTCATAACCACCGTCGGCAATAACTTTGGTAGTCTGAGCAATTTTTCCTACAGCAGCGTCAGCAAAACTCGGCCCAGTTTTCA
This sequence comes from Hibiscus tridactylites, assembly GCA_958450335.1. Lineage (NCBI taxonomy): Eukaryota > Viridiplantae > Streptophyta > Magnoliopsida > Malvales > Malvaceae > Hibiscus > Hibiscus tridactylites. The sequence continues at coordinate 83,819,972 of OY288275.1, read as the reverse complement.
CTGCAACAATATAAGCGACAAACTTACTTACCCCAATTATCGGACTTGATAATATTATCCATTCAGTTGACAATATGTAATAAAAATAGTGCAGAAATAGCAGGGGAGAAAGGGTAATTATCAAAAGATTGAAATAATTACAATGTTGCCACATGTTCTCAGCTATCTCTTTCGCCTTTTTAGTATCGTCCGCCGCTTTCTTTCCCCACTTCCCCAACACGTCTTTCACTGATTCCATCCTATCTGCTCGAAGAAAAAAAAAAGGGGCTTCAATTTATAGACTTCAAACTATATTCAAAATTCCAATTTGACATAAACTGAAGCGAGTGGGTTACTCTTGACGGAAGATGATTGAACTGGTGCCGGAGAAACGTAAGGATTGGACTCGGCAGGCATGGTGGTGGCAGCGCTGGTGGAGATCGGTGCAGGATGTGGATTGGGATCCGATTGGGAACCCACAGAAACGCTGGTCCAATTTTCCGGCGGAGGAGCGACGTCCTTAGGGTCTAATTTCGGGTAGGGAGCGTAATCAGAAGAGACAGTCGGCGGTTGGGTTGACTCCGAGGATGAAGTTGACTGTTTGGTTTCCGGGATTTTCTCATGATCGGTCGGAGGCTGGTTCATCATTTCTTGTTGTTGGGATCAGATAAAGGAAAATGTAAAATTCGTTTACTGTTAATCAACAAAAAAACTAATATCGGGAGAGGGATCAAGATTCAAAAATGAAAAGAAATCGTGTGGAAGACGTTCTTACAATAGCTGTCGTTCTTCTTTCTTTATGTCCGAAGTTTGAGCTTTGCATACTAAGCGAACAGCTGGCACTTGGTCACGCCACATGCCACACGATAATATAATATAGGACAAACTGTCTGTTTAGTCATCTAATTTCACAATGCATTTCAATTTTAGCCGCTGGGCTATGAATTTTTTTCGATTTAATCATTAACGTCTCAAAAAATTATTTGTGTAGTCTTGCTCTATCAGTTTTGTTTAACACTGTTGTCTGTTGATGACAACAACTTTTCTTCCAAAAATCATACGAAAATCTCTTAATTTTTTATCTCAAGAGCTTGATATTCATATATATGTTTTAAATTATACATATTTTTTCTTGAGACAAATTTTATTTGAGCACAGCTATTCAGTTTACAATAATTTTAATTTTTACTTCAGCTAAACATTTATTAAAGTACCGTCGTCAAATCTTTAACATTTTTAATCTTACGCATTATTCGTTGAAGCATTGGTAGATTAATTAGGAATTACTCTCTCTCCAAAAAAAAACGTGTTACAACAATTAATCTTATTACATAAACACGAGCACATAGAGAGAAAAAGAAAATTACATTGCCACGTATACATTGTCAACCATTATCTCTCATCCAACGAAAATTATAATACTACCCCATATCAATTATCTTCTTAATTAATAAATTTTTTTAATTTTATTTTTTATATCAATTTTAACAATAAAATTTTATACATATTTTCTCGTATTAATTTGAAAAATAATGTTAATTTTTTTAAATAGAATATTAAAAATATTATTATTATTGTTTGAATGAGTTGATAACATAAACAATAATAAAATAAATATTTTTATTAGTTAAGACCATAATCAATGTGACAGAAATAATTCAGATATAATTTCTTGCGGTCTCGAGCTTTGTGTCACATGGCTAGCGTCTCGACCTAACTAACTGTGTGGCTTTAGTCGATGTTGCTTAGACAAACGACTAAGTCAACCTGAATTTTCACTCCAGAAAATTATTTTTTTAAGATACTAAAAACGTTAAATCGTTTTAAGCGAAATCAAACTCTAAAAATGGTAACTCAAGAAAAAAAGAAGAAAATTAAGAACACTAAAAAATAACATAGATGATTTTAAATTAAATGTCTTGATTACTTAGAAGATGAATGATACAAAATGAAATGAGGAATGCCTCTATTTACAATTGAGTTCCTTACATCCGATAATCCCCAATGATTTACATTGACGGTTACGATCAATGCCCACCAACCACAATGGCATAATATCGAAATATTCCTTAAAATAAATTCGCTATCTAAGAAAATAAATATTATGTTTACATGAAAAATTTACATAAAACTAATATTTGTTTTCATCTAAATTTTTCTCTGAGTTTCTCTCAAGGCGCACATTAGCAGGCCTAATGGCCTAGGAGGACCTCTCTTCTTTCTGCGTATTCGAGTGAGGGTTTTCTCTTCTTGATCGTTCACTTCTCTTTTTTGTCTTGAGTGCATGACAACGGTAGATTGGCAAAAAAAATTTGGGGGTTCTACTAAGCAAACCCTTGATTTCTTTCCTCCGGTAGTTTATGACGAATCTTTTATTGTGGATCCGTCGGCGAAGGTTTTTGATGATGGCATTGAAGATTGGAAGCTTTCCCTCGTCAGTCAATTCATTGGAGCGACACCGAATTTTGTTGCCCTAAAGAGGATTGTCGAATCGTTATGGGGAAAACGACATTGAGGAAGGTCAGTCTCGCTAGCTATAATTTGTATGTTTTCTCTTTTTCATCTGTTGATGTGCGTGATTGGGTTCTTGAGAGTGGTCCCTGGCACATTCAACACAAACCATTGATCCTTCAGAAGTGGGAACCGAACTTAAAATCACTAGATTTTGATCTAGCTCATATTCCTATTTGGGTTCAGCTATACAATAACCTTTTGAAGTTGTATTCTCGTCGTGGGATTAGTTATATCTTCAGTGCTTTATGGGTTCCTTATATATGGATATTGTTACCGCTTCTAGGGAAAGATTGGAGTTTGCTAAGGTGTGTATGGAAGTTGAGGTGGGGAGGAAGATTCATAGGGTTATTCTAGTTAAATTGAGAGATGATTCAATTGTTCATGTTCAGGTTCGTATTCCTTGGATGCCTCCGTTCTGTCAGGGTGTAAAATCTTTGGGCATTCAATTAATCTGTGTCCATCTTCTCAGGAGACAAAGCCTGAAACAGTTCTGCAGGCTGAGTGGCGAGTTAAAGGGGGAAAAGAAACAACTGGGGAGAGTAGTGGTACTAAGGTTGAGGTAATTGGTGTATCTGTTGAGCTGGTTGCCCCGATTGAACACGAAATAACTGCTGGCACTAAGGTGGACCATATTGTTCCTGGGGATGCAATAGGGGTGGCTCTGCTGCTGAGCTTGATTATGTAATTGAGGGTGCTGGGGCTGAGCCTGATTTGACTGTTGGGAATGCTAAATCCGGTGGCTCACCCCGTGTCTTGTTTGAGGATCTTGAGGTAAATATAGATGATTTCCCTCCCCTCCAAAGTTCTGCGAAGTTAAAAGTTAAAAAGGGTGAAAATGGGAGAATTGTGAGACTTGTCAGATCCAAAAATAAGTTTGAGGCTTTGAATACAATTGAGAATGAGAGTTTGGATGAGCCTCGTAAGCCAAGGATTGCGGCTCTGGGTGTGGCCATGCTTTTGCAGGAAATGAAATCTAAAAAGATTAATAAGATTAAGGGTAAGGGGCTTGAGATTAGTAGTCTACTGAGAAATTCTTTCATTTCAGCATGACAATTGTATTATGGAATGTGAGGGGATTTAATAAACCTCAAAAACAAAGGAAAATTCTGCAGCGCGTGGAGAAGCTGCATGTTGATGTTTTATGTTTGATTGAAACAAGGGTGCGAGAGGTGAAATTTGATGATTCTTTTAGGCCCTATTCTGACTTCTGGAATTGTTATCACAATTATTATGTTATAGATTTGGGGAAGATATGGATTCTTTGTAAGAAGAACTTATCTTTTTCTCTTATTTTTACTGGAACGCAAGTGATTGCACTCAGGGGTGAGCTTGAGGGCAAGGACATGGTTATTTCAGCTGTATACGGAAGCAATGACAATATTCTTAGAATGGATTTGTGGCAGCAACTTAGACATGTGGCTTCTCTAGTTGATGGCCTTCCTTGGATAATTGGAGGTGATTTTAACGTGGTAGCGCATGCTTCTGAAAGCTCTGACTTTGTACATCTTATATGGAGGATTTTTTAGCATGTTTGCATGAGGTGGGACTGGAGGATCATCCTTATTTAGGCCCTATGTTTACTTGGTCTAATAACAGGAAGATAATTTTCTCGCTAAGAAGTTGGATATGGTTTTAACCAATTCATAGTGGCACATTGATCTGCCTTCTTCTTGTGTTGAGTTTTAGGCCTCTGGAGTGTCTGATCATAGTCCTGCATTGGTGAAGTTATTGACAGAATCTCAAGTGCAAAAGCCAAAGCCTTTCAAGTTTTTTAATTTTTGGACCCAACACCATGAGTTCAGAGATGTGGTTGCTCAATCTTGGTCTGAGGTTACTTATAGAGACCTTAATCCTATGCAAGTCTTGTTTACCAAATTAAAAAGACTGAAGTCTTGCCTTAAGAGTCTTAATCAAAAGCATTATGGGAATATTTCTCAAAGAGTTTCAGTGAAGAGAAAAGAAGTGGAGGAGCTGCAAATTCTAAATCTGAAATTACCTGTACAACCTGCAAATGTAGTTGCTGAGAAGCAGGCTTTAGCTGAGCTTGCCGATTGGAAAAAGCTTAGATATTTTTTTATAAGCAAAACGCTAAAATTGATTGGTTGCGAGAAGGTGATCAAGGGACTAGTTTTTTTCATTCTGATGTAGCTGTGAAGAGGAAGAGAAGCACCATCTGATGTTTGTAGAATGATTCAGGGGAGAGCATTAGATCATTTGAGGGAATGGCTATGTGCTTTTGCAGTTCTTTAAAAAGTAGATTGAAGCTGTTGACAGTGGTGTGCATAATTGTGTTGTTGAGGTTTTGTGAGATTTGTTGAATGTGAGTATTCTTATTGAGGCTCATGAGTCTTTGCTTAAGGAGGTTAGTGCTGATGAAATTAAGAGTGCAATTTTTGGACAAGGCAAGGATAAGGCACATGAGCCAGATGGTTACACATCTTGGTTTTTTATGAGATCATGGGATATAGTGATGCCTGACTTCATTGATGTAGTTAAGTGCTTTTTCGAATTCTCTTCTCTTTTGCCTTCATTCAATGCGACTGCAGTTACTCTTGTTCCTAAGGTTCAAAATGCTTGTCAAGCTAAAAATTTTAGGCCCATCTCTTGTTGTTCTGTAGTCTATAAAACCATAACCAAGATTCTTGTAGATAGACTAAATGTGTGACTGCCAAACCTGATATCGATGAACCAGTCTACTTTCATAAAGGGTAGAAATATTGTGGATAACACTCTACTTGCCCAAGAACTTATGAAGGGCTATGAAAGAAATGTTATTTCCCCTAGATGTGTTTTAAAGGTGGATCTGCAGAAAGCATTTGATACTTTAAATTGGGATTTTTTTTTAAGAACTTTGGAAACTGTTGGTCTTCCTAGAAGATTTCAAAATTGGATAAAGGCTTGCTTTACAAGAAGTAGGTTCTCCATTGTGTTGAATGGTAGTTTGGTGGGCTTTTTCAAAGGTAAGAGAGGGGTAAGGTAAGATGATCCCCTCTCTCCTTACCTTTTTGTCTTAGCTATGAATGTCTTGTCCCATATGTTGGATGTTGCTGCTAGTAATGGAGTCTTTCAATTTCACCCAAAGTGCAAGAAGGGGCAGATCACTCATCTGTGTTTTAAAAATGATTTGCTTATCTTTTGCAAAGGTAATGTGAGTTCGATTTTGGGTGTGCACTGTATACTCGAGAAATTCTATGAAATTTTAGGGCTCATACTTAATGCTGCAAAATCAGAACTGTTTGTGGCAGGTCTATCTGATGACCAAAGTAATGAATTTAAAAATTTGACTGAGTTTCAGATTGAGAGGTTGATTGTGTGTTATCTTGGCATACCTCTTGTAACAAGAAGACTCACTGAAAAAGATTGTACTGCTCTAATTGAAAAGGTGAAGGTTAAATTGGGGCAATGGTCTAGCAAATCTCTTAGATATGCAGGAAGATTACAACTAATAAATGATGTAATCTTTAGCTTAGTGAACTATTGGTGTAGACAGGTGATTCTACCTAAAGGAGTGATAAGAAAGATTGAGCAGCTTTGTATACGATTTTTTTGGAAAGACAAAGATGAGTCAGCTTCGGATGTTAGAGTTGACTGGAAGACAATCTGTAAGCTCAAAGGAGAAGGAGGTCTCGGAGTTGAAGATTTTAGTACATGGAACAGTGCATGTATGATTGGGCTTATTCGTAGTTTGCTATCTGATGAAGGTTCCCTTTGGGTGGCATGGATTAAAATGTATGCTTTTAAAGGAAGTGACTACTGGACAGTGAGCTGTAAAGATAACTTCAGCTGGTGTTTGCGAAAATTGATTAAGCTCCGGCCTTTAGTGCTAACTCTCACCCCTTCAGCTGTTAGTGTGAGGAGCATCTGGAATGAAACTAGAGAAGTCGAGCCTAAGGTGGCATGGCACAGGGTTGTGTGGTATGGGATGCATGTTCCGAAGCATGCTATAATTGCATGGATGACAATTTTGGATCGTCTGTCAACGTGTGATCGATTACAGCGAATGGGCATGTGTGTGGAGTTAAAATGTTTGTTGTGTGATGAAGGTGTTGACTCTAGGACGCATTTATTTGCTGACTGTAAATATTCGCGGCGATTTTAAACCGTGATTCATTCCTTATGTGATATTAGCAGAGATTTGATGAAATGGGAAGGAGAGTTAGTGTGGTTCTGCTTCCATTTGAAAGGCAAGTCTTTGATTGTCTATGTTCTCAAGCTTGCATGGAACGCATTTGTCTACCATATATGGGAAGAGCGAAACTATAGAAAATTTAGACATATACAAAAAGATTGGTTTAGTTTACTTGATTGTATAAAGCAAACTATGAGTATCAAAGTACAGGGTAGAGAGGTATATATGGATGATGTAAATAGATGAATTTGTGTCAATTGGGGAATTTCTTAAGGGGATGGCTGCTCAATTACACCTATAGGGGATAGTTGCAGTGTTTTTTGAACTGCTTTCTTAGATAATAAAAACATCACTTATCAAAAAAATTACATAGGTCAAAGTGATTGTCTTCTAGAATCTTTTACGAATCAAGTTAAATGTGGTGGTCTTTATAGGCCCAAAAACTCCTTTAAAACTTCTTAGGTAATCATGTATGCATGTAACTCGGACTCGAATTGATGATCCGTGACATTTGCTAATTAAGTAAACGGTTGTTTTTGGCTTTGCATTTCAAAGGTAGAGTCGGAAAGACACAATTTACATGTAATTATTTTAAATCCAGTCTTTCATATTTCTAGTAAATACAAAATAATATCTAAAAAATATATGCACGCTCTCAATTTGCTTGAAATATTTTTTGTCAAGGATAAACCAACATTTAATCCCAAAACTTGATTATTTTTTTAAACTTTATCCTTAAATTTTTTAATACATTAGTCCTAAACTGAACAACTATTAAATTCCACCATTTATCCAACCAATTATTTTTCCTCTTATGTCTCCCCGTGCCCCTCCCATGCATGCATCAAAATTTTCTGCCCCTGCCACTCCGTGCCCCATGCTGCCATGCATGTGATGAATTTTGCTGCCCTTTCTGTCACCCATGGGCATGCCCCCTGCATATGATGGTCTGATAGAAGTTAAAGTCGGATCCACTTGGCACATACTTTAACCAAAGTCGGATTCACTTGGCCAAGACTTTAGGGAGCCAAAATCGGCTTCTAATGGAGCTGTTTTTACTTTTTATTTATTTATTTATTTTCGGACTCAACAAAATCTAACTTTTATTGCACTATTTGGGCAGTGCAATAGAGTGGAAAATAAAAAATATCATCTCAATTTTTTTTTAGATTTTTCCATGATTTAAGTTTCTAAAAAAATCAAAACCTTCTTAGTATTTTTTACAAACAAATTATTTTTAATAAATGAAGGAATGATGTTATCTAATATTTGAACTCGAAATTAGATTTCGATTGAAAACTTAATAATAATGCAAGTTATTCGTCACCGTGTCAATTACTTAGTCGAGAAATAAAATTGAAAAATAGGTGTAATTTGCAAATAAAATGAAATATCAAGGGTTGTCTAAAAAAACACAAACAAAAATTTCAACCTGACAAAAGATCTATTTTCCAACCAGTAATTACCGCTGTCTAAAAACCAACAATTATTTTCAGGGTAAAATAAGCTTAAGATCACTCAATTATGTATTTAGTTATAAATAAATCACTTTTTAAGTTATTATTTAATCAGCCAATTAAAATTTTATTACAAATAAACTTAGACTGTTATAGAAACATAGTTTGATATAATCATAATTTTAGGTTATAAAATTTAGGCGTAATATAAAAATAAGTGTCTAAACTATACATATTTTAACTTTAGGTGCCTATATTATATTTTGCTAAAAATAAGTGTTTAAAATTTTAACCGTTATAATTTTAGGTGCATGGTAGTTAACAACTATTAAAAATGTATTAATCAATAAAATTTAACATGTGTCATGTTTTAATTTATAATTTATTTTAAATAATTATTTCTTTTTAATAATTTAAAATTAAAAAAAAAACTTAAAATTCTAAAAATTTCTAAAATAGTCCATAAATCCCTAAATACTAAAACCCTAGATCTTTATCGATGTCGCCAATGATCACCATCGCCGACCACACTCATTCTGTTGTCGAACTTAGCCGGTCATTTTTCTCAATGTGCCACTGTCGGAAACTGGCGAGCGATGTGCCATCTGAACATTAAACATCAAATGTAAAATAGTCGTTTGATTGGCACATCGTTCGCATGTTTCCAGCGACAACAAGTTGAGAAAAATGATCGATTAGGTCCAGCGACCGAACATGTGTGGTCGTTAATAGTAGTGGTGAAGATTTAGAGGGTTATTGTTTTTAAGGATTCAAGGGCTAATTTGAAAATTTTTGAGAATTTCAAGATTTAAAAAAAAATTAATTTCAAAATGTTTATTTCTAAAAAATATAAAAAATTAATATCCTTGCCACATATCTCGTTTAACAATTTTTTAAACGGCCGAACATTTAAAATTATAACTGTTAAAATTTTAAGCACTATTTTTTATTAAAAAATACTTTAGGCATCTAAAATTTTAAAAAATATAATTTAAATACTTATTTTTCATTCAAGCCTAAAATTTATATAATCTATAATTCAACAAATTTAATTTTTTATATTTAAAAGTTTTGACATCTTACCGCAAACAAAATTTAACGAAATTTGTAGACTTCATCTTTTAGGGAAATTCTAAGGAAAGGCGGACTAATATATGGCTAAAAAACGTTATTACCGGAAATATTACAAAATAAGTAACAAAATAGGTAAAGCGCTACCGGATATGTTGATATAATATAATGTATCTGGTAGAAAACATGAAGAAATATTAAAAAAATAGTAACCGACAAACTTAAGTTATCGGTAGGTATCGATACAAACATAACGAAATAGTTAAAATTACTTATTTTGTTGATAAGAGTATCAACATATTAGGTAGCGCCTATTATGTTATTAAAGTTTAAGCCGATGAGGCCTTGGAAATCCGACAATAACAAAATAGGTAAATTACTTATTTTGTTGATAAGAGTATCAACATATTAGGTAACGCCTATTATGTTATTAAAGTTTAAACTGATGGGGCATTGGAAAGTATCTATACTTTTTGAGTAAATTAATTATTTTGTTGATACTTTCGAAAATATCTATACTTTTTTAAAAAGCAATGTAACTGATTGCAATGTGGCTCGAAAGTATCTATACTTTTATGCAATCAGTTACAATGCTTTTTAAAAAAGTATAGATACTTTCGAGCCACATTGTAATCGGTTATATTGCTTTTTAAAAAAAGTGTCGATACTTTTAAAAAAGTATAAACACTTTCGAAAGTATCAACAAAATAAATAATTTACTCAAAAGTATAGACAAAATAAATAATTTACTCAAAAAGTATCAATACTTTTTAAAAAAGTAATGTAACTGGTTGCAATGTGGCTCGAAAGTATCTATACTTTTATGCAACTGGTTACAATGCTTTTTTAAAAAGTATAGATACTTTCGAGCCACATTGCAACCGGTTATATTACTTTTTTTAAAATATCAATAATTTTAAAAAAGTATAGATACTTTCGAAAGTATCAACAAAAGTAAATAATTTATTTAAAATTATCAACAAAATAAGTAATTTATTCAAAAAATATAGATATTTTCCAAGCTCCCATCAACTCAAACTGTAATAACATAATAGACACTGCTTAATATGTTACTCTTATCAACAAAATAAATAATTTTACCTATTTTCTTTTTTTAATCTGTCACATATTTAACTGATCACACCGTTTATTAATCGTATATTAACCGACTCACAACATAACTACCTCATCTTTTAAGTTGAATTTTATTTATTTCTACTGAAAAACAAAAGGAAACATAAAAGAGGAAAAAACAGAAGCTTGTAAGAAAAAAAGATCCCAAATAATGGAGGATAAGTGTGGATAGCCATTGGATACTGCAGATGAAACGGAGAGAGAAAGAGGCACGAGAATCCCATTGATCAGAAGAAAGAGAAAAAACACCGAAAAAAGAAAAAAACATTAAAATAATACAAGTAGTCCAGTAATTTCATTTTCTGGTCTCCTTTACATTGAATCCATGTTCCCATGATCTAAGAAGCTCAAATCTCAATTATCTCTAATATCACAAGGCCGCGCGTGTTCTACAAAATCTCTTTCTTTCGTTGTCTGTCGTGGGAGACAACGGAGCAAAATGTCTGAGGACGACGAGAGGCAGCAGTCTCCGCCGTCGGATCTTGAGTTCGTTTCCAACAAGGCGCGGAACTGCAACGCTACTGGATCTGGATCGGGTCACCCGGAGTTCCAGTCGGCGTACCCGGACCAGGTTCTGGAGAACGTGTTGGAGAACGTGCTTCACTTCCTGACGTCGAAGCGGGACCGAAATGCCGCTTCATTGGTTTGCAAGTCTTGGTACCGGGTCGAGGCGCTGACTCGATCCGAGCTGTTAATTGGGAACTGCTACGCGGTTTCGCCGGCTCGGGTCACGGCCAGGTTCGCCAGGGTGAGGGCTCTTCACCTGAAAGGGAAGCCCAGGTTCGCGGACTTTAACCTGATGCCGCCCGATTGGGGGGCGCACTTCAATCCCTGGGCGCTGGCGATGGCCAAGGCTTACCCTTGGCTGGAAAAAGTTCACCTAAAGCGCATGTCCGTGACGGATGATGATCTGGTAACACTTGCCGAGTTGTTCTTAGGGTTTAAGGAGCTCACCCTCGTTTGCTGTGATGGGTTTGGAACTAGTGGCCTTGCTATTTTCGTTAACAAGTGCAGGTATTCTTCCCTTTTATTGCTTTGGCTGTTGATAACGCTTATTACTTACTAATAACTGGCTGATTAAATCTGTTTTTGATGTTAAAGGGTAATGGGTATTGGTTTATTTAGTATAGGGTTGAAAAAAGTTTGTCGCTATATTAATATATTTTTTTATCTGATCGTGGTGCTTGTAGATTGAATGTTTTAAGATCTGTTTATGATTTTCCTTGATCTGAGTATGAACTGGGATGTGAAAATGTTTTGAGTTTATATAATGTGTCGTATCAATAGATGAAAAGAGAGTTTGAGGATGGGGTATGGATAGTTGATTGTGTATTTCTATAATTGCAGACAGCTTAAGGTGCTTGATCTGATCGAATCCGAGGTTACAGATGATGACACAGATTGGATATCCTGTTTTCCCGAGGGTGAATCAAATCTTGAGTCCTTGATATTTGATTGTGTGGAATGCCATATAAATTTCGAGGCATTGGAAAGGCTGTTGGCTAGGTCCCCTTCACTTAAGAAGCTCAGATTAAATCGATATGTTTCAATTGGGCAGCTATATCGCCTGATGATTCGAGCTCCACAGCTCACACACCTTGGGACAGGGTCATTTAGTCCTTCGGAGATTGCAGGGCAAGGTGATCAAGAACCAGATTATGTAAACGCATTTGCTGCCTGCAAATCCTTAGTTTGTCTCTCTGGGTTTAGGGAAATAATTCCAGATTATCTGCCTGCAATTTACCCTGTTTGCGCCAATCTAACATCTCTGAATTTCAGTTATGCTAACATCACTGCAGAACAGCTTAAACCAATTATAAGCAAGTGCCACAAGCTCCGGGTTTTCTGGGTACGTAATTGATATTTTATTCTATAAACTTTTTGAAGAAATTAGGTCTCTGACGACCATTAATTTCATTGTGCAGGTTCTTGATTCAATATGCGATGAAGGGCTTCAAGCAGTGGCTGCAACGTGCAAGGAATTATGTGAGCTTCGGGTTTTTCCTGTCGATGCTCGAGAGGATAGTGATGGCCCAGTTTCTGATGTTGGCCTCCGAGCTATTTCGGAAGGATGTCGGAAATTGCAATCTATTCTATATTTTTGCCAGAGGATGACTAATGCAGCTGTGATAGCAATGTCCAAGAACTGTCCGGATCTTGTTGTTTTCCGGCTATGCATAATGGGGCGCCATAGGGCCGATTATGTGACTGGAGAACCCATGGATGATGGATTTGGAGCCATTGTTATGAACTGTAAGAAGCTCACTCGCCTTGCTGTCTCCGGATTACTGACAGATAAAGCTTTTGACTACATTGGACGGCATGGGAAATTGGTACGCACGTTGTCAGTGGCTTTTGCTGGAGACAGTGACACAGGGCTGAAATATGTGCTTGAGGGCTGTCCACAATTGCAGAAGCTTGAGATTAGAGATAGTCCATTCGGAGATGCAGCTCTGCGTTCTGGTTTGCATCACTACTACAACATGAGGTTCCTTTGGATGTCCTCATGTAGCCTGACGCTCCATGGTTGCCAGGAGATTGCTCGTGCTATGCCTCACCTAGTAGTTGAAGTGATCAGGTCTTCTGATGACGAGGAGATGGATGATGCTGTTGAAACATTATACATGTATCGGTCTCTTGAAGGGCCAAGAACTGATGCACCAAATTTCGTCACCATCTTGTAGGTAAATGCAGTGCAGTAAGCTGTTTCAATTTTTTCCCCTCATGATAGATAAAAAAGTAAGTTTAAACTGTTTCACGGGGAGTAGTAATAAGGCAGGCATCTTTTAGATAACCCCCATGTGTTCCAGTAAACCCAGCCAAGCAAAGTCGAGTAAATAACTTCTGCTTCAGCCTCGGGTTATGTTGGCATTGAAACCAGAACCCCCCGGTGAGGGAGAACGTTCATTTTTGCATAGGTTCATTTCAAGGATTTTGGATGAAGGACCTAGTGATTGAAAAGGATGTCTTTGTAAGTTATTGGACCATTGGAAGTTGTCCTAGCAATGATACCCGTGTTTCGGGCCAGATCGCCTTAACTTCTGATGTAGAGACAGGGTCAGAGATTTGAAGCAGCCAAGAAGTGAGACTTTAAATCTCAGGCTTGCGCTTCTCTTTGTTTCTTTCTTTCTTTCTTTCTTTTTCACCCTGTTTCAGATTTGTTGTGGCAGCACCTGTCTGTTGAATTTGTTATTGTTATTGCTAACAAATGTGAGAAGGCTATGGACCATAAACTTTTCAGCAAGACTGTTTTTCTTTCTGATTTCTGCCTCTAGAACGTGGAGTGATTAAATTACAGGAAGGGGCATTAATTATGTGTGGAAAGTGTTGTACAAGTACACATTGCAGGTCCCTCACCACTATGTGGGGGTTCCATGTTCCATCCTCAACAATCCCATTGATGGATCCATTGGAGCCTCAACTTGTTAGTGTTTATGAAAATTTATGTTTGAAGCTTATGGAGATGACCCTTTGGGCTGTGTTAGATTTTCCTATATCAAGGGGTGGGGCCAATCATTTCATGATTAGTATGGAAAATCTATCTGCCCTTCTGGCTCTGCAATTCAACAAGTGAAGGGAAGGCACAGCTTTTCTTCTTCTTCTTTCTTTTGCTCTTTGATTTGATCATATCCCTTTGTGGTTAAGCTTTTGATCGTTCTTTGTTGGCCAACTATCCATGTCTAAAAAGAGTGATAATGAGTTTACATTTAGGTCCAAGATTTTGGCAAACTATTAGATTAGACACACATGAAAATGCCCCATTTTGATGGATCCATTTCTCCAGCTGGAACATATCATTTGACAGACTTGACTTTTTTATTTAAAATTGAATGAATGGAATATGGATGGCCTTAATTTATTAAAACTAGCGTGTTTCCGGGTTGACGCTATGGCTTCCACATGCTATCCAACATTATCATACTGCTGCATGCTCACCACCAAACCATAATGCTTGCTTCCTCTGCAAATAAGCTATTAAGTTGAGTCCCAAAATCCCAAACTTTTGAATTTCGTATATAACAAATGGAACAAAGAAGAAAAGGGGGGGGGGGTCTAGTAAACTATGTAAAGCTACTTTTGGAGTGACAAAAAGTTAGTGTGCTTTGAACAGATTGGTGGATACCCAGCACCAGTGGAATTCAATATTAATTTATGCATTTAACTAACAGTGGAAGTAATATGTTGTCATTATATATATATATATATATATTAAAAATCCTCTTATATTTTTTAAACCGTTGAATAAAGATGAATGAATAAATGTGATTAATAGTAAAAAATATAAAATTATCGCAAGAAAAAATTAAAAAATAATCTTAATTATTTATTACTATCGTTCAACCGTCTCAAAAAATTATATATAAGCAAGACCGTGAGACAAGCAAAAACCTAGTTGGTGGGGTTTAAGCTAAGCGCATTGATGGCTGAACTAAGCGCCATCAACTCAACCACTAAAGTATGCTTCCCCTCTCTGTCTACTGCTGCTGCACCACTTTTACTAGAATATCTTCCATCCCCACCTTTTTTTTAAAAAAAAAATATGTAGTTTATGTTAAGTTAATTTAATCAATTATAATATATGTCAAGTACAAAAACCCTTTTCAGTTGCACTATTTCCAGGATTGATCTTGCTTTTTCCCCGTGACCCCAACTTGGAAGTGAACAGTGAACACAACACCCTTCCTCCCTACTTGTTCATTTCTATTTTCTTCATAAGATCTGTGCTTTTTAAGGGTATTGCTGGGAAAAAACTGTTTTTAACCATTGATATCTGATTTTATTGGTCAATTAATTTTTGCAAAAGTCTAATATTGGACAACCCTCCAAGTTTAATTTTCTTTGTTTACAACATCATAACTTCTAACTTTGTTTAAGGGATGTAGCACTCATCCCACTAGACCAAATGTATGGTGTATACCTAAAAAAACACCCACCAAAGTAGTAAAGATTTGAGATCAGTTTGATATCAAATGCGAAAGATTTAGCAGCTCCAAAACTTAAATCTGATACGGAATTTCCCATATCTTCGAATTAACCTTTCAAAGTACTGATGGTGTTGACAAAAGTATGCACTCAACTCATTCTATCTTTTTATGGGTCGAAAACGCCTACCTATGACCGGGAGAATGAGCCAAATCGATAGTGCAAACCATAAAGCTGTTACTTGATAAACAATAGGAAGGAACATGAAAGCAAGTCCAGTCAAAAGCGTATGTTGCAAGAACATTACGATTAATTAATCATTTGAGGGCTAAAATAATATTTGAATTGATTAGGTTTAGCTAACTCAATAGTAGAATGCGTATCCCCAAAGGAAACAAACACTAATAACTGATCTGGGAATGTTCATGTAAATTGTAAGACTATGCATACTTCTTCAAGACTTAGCTATGTTACTATCGACTGAAGTTTTCGTTCCTGGTAACAGAACATACCTGTACAACTGAGGAGAACGTCAATTCTGTACATAAATTCTCTTCATCCTAAAACAATGACGTAGTTAACAGCATGGCTTGGAAGCCAAAAAGCTTTGCCAAGAGATAACACCATAAGGGATAGATTGATGTTCGAGTTAATCCACCATAAGCATCATTTGCCACTGGAATCACAACCGGGGCAAGTTAATTCTAAGTCCCGAGTTCGAAAAACAGTGGAGATAATCACGTTAGCACTGTCAGCCAGATCAGAAGGCTCTACAGAGGTTGTTAGCCGTCAGATTAGATGAACACTGCTGCTCTATAGGTCCTGTGGGACTGCAAAGTCTGGTCCTCTTTGGTTCAGATATTCTCACATGGGAAATTGCCACGGCAAGCACATCCACCAGACCATTTTCATCTTGTTCCTCTGATTTGCAGCTAGAGATGTGAGATGTTAAGACAGGATGTGGACCCTGACTATGACAACCACCATTCATCCTACTCATACTTAACTCAGATCCAGGCGAATGGGAAACTTGGATGGAAGGTCCTACTTGATTTTTCGACTTTGATTTGATGGATAATGTCTTTAACAAGCGCTCAGTGTAGAACAATATCCATGGATGTCCTGAAGATGGACAGCTCAAATGTCAGAAAATGAAGTCTAAACTCTAAAGATTAAGCTTTTAAAAGAACTGTAGGAGTAAGAAATAATTCAAGTCCCAAGGCAAAGTTACATGGTTCACTGAAGAATGCAAGGCTAATTCGCAATTTTCTACGAAAATGTATGTATCATTTGATTGTTCAACTATTTAAGAAAGAGTAAGTTAGAGCTTACTTAATACTTCATCAGCAGTTATTCTTGATGAGACATCCCTGGTCAGCATTCTAGCCAGCAGATCACGAGCAGGTTTGGATACAGATTCCCATATTCCCGAGTGAAAATCAAGCTTTACATTCTTGATGGCCTCAAATACGGCCTTCAAGGAGTCTCCTTGAAATGGAAGAAATCCAACCAAAAGCACATGTAGGAGCACACCTGCACTCCATATATCTACCTTCTCAGAATAATTTCCCAATAGAACCTCAGGCGCAACATAAGCCGGACTTCCAGCCAAACCAGACAAAACCTGACCTGTAGTGAATAGTAATTGCGTCACACAAAAGGTTTAGGCGCGGCTTAAAAGGAAACAAGCAAAACACCAAACATAGCTTTCCAAGGCAATATGCTACTGCAAGCATCTTTTAGCATGATCAAATCTACTTATGCATAAGAATGATCCAAGGGAAAGAAATCAGCTAAAACAGTTAAAGATTAACAAATTTAGAACATGAGAACTTTGAAAGTGAAAAAAGAAAAAATATATTATGTTTGAATTGTAAATCGAGGATAATAAGTGTAAGCCCCTGCAAATATATAGTTTCAATATCATTAGCAATTATGATTCACTAACGGTGTCGTTTGATAGGCTAAAACTAGGCCACAGTCCCTCACATGCTCTGTGAGGGATATTAACACTGCTCAGTTGCTAAACATGATACCGATGGTTGTAGACATCTTTAATACTTAAATTTTTTTATCATTCAATGTAAATTTAAGCAACTTGAAATATATAATCTCCTTAATCCACTTCTTCAGCAGATTCTCTACATTCACCAGCCAGGACACAGATACATCATATTCTAGGCCAATAGCATCTTAGATTATCTTCATCAATAAACAAACAGGAAGATTCCCTTTAAGCAACTCTCTCTCTATTTATGCGTTTGCGACTGGCATTTTGCAATCTCAGAATAAATATGCCATGATTGATAAACATTGAGAAAATACAAACATTACAACTCCATGCATTGAATGTTGAGATGCAAGATAATACGCAAAGCAGGAATTTAAAATAATCAAACAAACAGAAAAGGCAAATATTCTTCAAAGTAGGTGCCAGATATTCACCACTGGAAATTCTCATGGCAAGACCGAAATCTGCCAGCTTTATCTTTCCTGAAGTTGTGAGGAGAATATTCTCTGGCTTTATATCTCTATGCACAACTCCCATCTCATGACAGTACTTAATGATTGACATCACATCCCTAAAAATATTAGCAGATCGTTGCTCCGAAAACTGAGATTCTGCCATTTGGTCGATTAAACGACCTCCAGAGCACAACTCCATTACGAGATGAAAAGAGTCGGGATCCTCATACACTGCCTGCAAAGTCACAATCCCAGGATGACCAGATAAATGCTGCATTATCTCTACCTCTTTGTGAACTGTCTCCTCTCCCTTAATCAAGGTTTTACAAGCAAACTCTACTCCACTACTCCTAGACTTACACAACCAAACTGACCCGAATTTCCCCTGCCCGATTGTATCACCTTTAACATAGTCATCCTCAATCTTTTTCTTCCCACAAATTCGTGTAATCACCTCAATGCAACCTATCTTCCTCTTAAGACCTCTTCCCAGAGGGACCAAAGATGACGCACCACAAGGCGGCGCAGTAGCAATGCCGGCGAGTCTAGTTTTAAATGAACCAACAGGAGGTGCATCCACATCTTCCTTGCACCTCTTTTTTATCCTCGCATAATCTTCTAATGAAAAATGAGACCTAATATTAGATGATCTCGAATCACAAGCCGAAGCAAATTTCTCAGTTACCTCCGGAGACACATCAGTTTCACTTCCTTTCCTTTTCTTTCTCATCAAGTCAAGTATCAATTCAAACAAAGTTATCGAAAGTTAGACCTTGGATGCATTTAAAGTTCCAAGAAATTACAGATAATACTGAAAATATCCAGATTTATCGCTCAGTTTCCTTTGGTATCCTCCCCTGTAAATAAAAATAAATAAATTATGGGTCAAAATCAGTTCAAAAACAAATGATAAATAGAAAAAAGTAAAGGGCAAACAAAACAAGATAACTTGATTCGCTAGGCCACAAACAGATGTGATCCCCCAGTTAAGATTAAGGTGGTAAAAACACATCTTCAATTGAAAAATGGAACATTTACTTGAAAAGGGAAATAAACGATAAACTGAATCCATCTTGTTTCCTTTTTCTCATGGATTCACCTGGGGACCAGATAGAACCTAGATCAAAATCTTAACTTTGCCATATCATCATTAAAAAATGAATTTAATTATAAAAATCAACTATGAAAAAAATGAGAGTTTTGCGACAAAGAACGAACCTTTAAACACAGTGAAAAATCGCCCAGATTGCAGTAAGGGTTGATAAATAGTTACACAGGCCGAAAAGAAATAAAGCAATAGCGAAAATTAGGCAAGTAATTGATAGGCAAAATCCGGGGATGGAATTTTGGAGAACCGAATCAGAAAACCTAGAAACGTCCGGGAATGAGAGATTTGGAGGGTGATCTTATTTTTATACACTTATAATATGCACTAAAGTATTCCCTTTTGGGGTAAATATAACTTTAGTACCTAACTTTGACATCTAAATCCAATATGGTACTCACTTTTTTAGTGCGATTAGGTACCAAACTTGGGCATTTATATGCTAAATGGTACCCAACTTTTTTTATAGTACAATTAGACATCTATCCTTTCTTTAATATTGTAATTAGGTATTTAATTTTTTTTGGGTGCGATTAGGTACTCAAGTTTTATTTTTTGGTGCAACTAAGTACCTAATATCTTATAAACTACACATGTTTAATTATGATTGTTTATACTTATATGTCATGTTTGGTAAACAACGTTTTGAGTCAAAATTAGAGGTTTGATGCGTTTTGAGAGGTTTGACGAGTCAAATCCGCTAACTTAGATGTTTAGTATATAAATGATTGTAACAACGAGACTTTAGGAGTTTTTTGAGTTGGAGGTTTGCATAAAAGACTTGTAAAGACCTTATTGTCCTTGATAATTATATTTTTTAAAAAATAACTTAAATTTAAATAATTAAAAAATTAAAAAATAATTTCATATTAATAATTATTAAAACTATATTAAAAAGATAATTTCATAAATAAAAATAATAATAATATATACACCATTTGTATATTTTTAGTAATAATATTAAGAAAATTATTTTTTATAATATAATTAATATTAATTGATACAAAATAATAATAATAACTAATAAATTATTCAAGCAAGTATTGAATATAAATCGTGTACTTATATGTCATTTTGCTTATTCAAATAATCAAACAACTATAGCTATCAGTTAATCTTACCAAACACTTTTATACAATCATTTAATGCAATACGCTGGTCAAATTAACTTATACAATCAGCTATCCGTTATCAACTAATATAATCTATTATCTATTAATTGCCCAACAAAATCATTATCTCAATGTCATTAGTTAAAACAGTTATATGTGTCACATATTCAAACATTATATTAAATTTATGTGCATGAACACATGTAATCTTTAAAAAATGTTAGATAATCTAGTCGCTCTCTCTCAATTCTTTGTCGTCTGCAATTTTATTTTTTAGTTGGGGGTTAACAACTACTTTTAGTATTGGTTGTCAATCATCGAGTTTATTATTTTTTTTGTTTTTCATATTTTAATAAGAATATCTGTCTTTTGTGGCATGTGTTTCCTCTATTATTGTGGCACACTTTTCTTTAATTTTTTTGGTTCATTTTATTTGTCATTGTGGCATGATTTTAGCATATCTTAGCGATCGGTTGGTGCTCATACAAATATCTTCACGACGCTAATTTCTGATTATGATTCTGTCGGATGTCTTAGTAAGATGGATCCCCAGTCAGTTGATGGTTGGTTGTCGATGTAATCAGACCTGGGTAGCGGAGCAATCTGTCTGATAGCTTGGTTCGCTCACTACTCCTTTTTTACCCTGTAAAGCATATCGTTTGGATAGAGGCAATGAGATTCAAGAAGATTTTTAGACTTTGATATGTTAATCTCAATATAAGTGTCTGCTTTTCTTTGCACTATTGAAAGAGACTTTTTGTGGACTTGTCCTTTTTTTTCTCTTTGTGATGCATTGTATTAAATTATTTTTCATAGTGATTAATAAAATTCAAATGTCATTGTTTAAAAATATGTTAGGTACCTAATTGTTCTAACAAATAAAAGTTGGGTATAATTGTACCAAAAATAGATAACTAATTGCACAATTAAAAAAATTCTGGATACCACATTACACATAAATACCAAAATCAGATACTATCAAATTGTAAAAAAATGATTACCACATTGCATATAAATATCAAAATCAAGTACCAAAAGTTGTATTTTCCCTCTCTTTTTCTTTAAATTAGAATATATAACCTGCTTCTGAAACGGTCGGGTCTCATTCGGATACCAAAATTAGTATGTGGAGTTTTGTGATTGGATTACGTGGCCTCGTATTGAGTGTGATTTTCAGTTGACGCTGATTAAAAGCATAGACGTGGGCATTGATTTTTCTGCGTTCTAGTCGTGCTGTCGCGTGTGGTCTTTGACTTACCTACAGAGTAAGTTGCCCAATGCCCAGCCAGAAAATAGAATAAGGTTGCTTATTTATTTTATTTTTTAAAATATTACTATATATTTTATTAAATTTTTTAAAATTTAATTGAAGGAAAAAAGTAGTACAATAATAAAAAAAACAAGAGAAATTAACCCAACAACCAACGAGAAACCAAAGCTAAAACCGCCCAGTCAAAGTACAAAAAAACTAGCAATGAAAACTAAATGTGGTCACTGGTCACTGCCATCAGCAAGAAGCAATGGCCGGATCACCTGAGGAGCAACAGTGAACCGCTGGCAACCGAAATCCCCCCCACAGGCCAACTTTGCAAGCCCATCTGCCACCGCATTAGCACTTCTAGCAGTGCTGTATTTGGGCCCAGGTAGGAAGGGTAAGGTCTAAAAGTTTTATAATTGATTATACTTATAAAAATATTTTTATATTAATTATAAGGTTCAATTTTTTAATACTTGTTATTAGGAGTTTGATTTTTTCTCAATATTTATTATTATGGTCCTAATTTTTTCTAATATTTAATATTAAGAGTTTACTCTTAAAATTTAATTTCTCCCATAATATTTGCTATTAAGGGCCCAATTTTCTCTCAATATTTGTTATTATGAGCACACTCTTAAAATTCAATTATTTTTCTAATACTTGTTAATAAGGGCCCAATCTTTATAATATTTGTTATTAGAGGTCCAATATTTTTTTAATATTTGTTATTAGGGGTCTACTTTTAAAATTTAATTTTCTTTTTAATACTTGTTATTAAGGGTCTAATTTTTTTAATATTTGTTATTAGAGCATACTCTTAAAATTTAATTTTTTCAATATTTTTTATTAGTAGCTCATTTTTTTTTCAATGCTTGTTATTATGGACCTACTCTTAAAATTTAATTTTTTCAATATTTGTTATTAGTAGCTCATTTTTTTTCAATGCTTGTTATTATGGACCTACTCTTAAAATTTATTTTTTTAGTTCTTGTAATTAGGAACATGATTCAAATAATGGTCCGCAACTGTACTGTTATGTCCACAATAGCATGTTATTAAAAAATTCAACCCACCATACTCACAGTGACCACAATAGCAACAATTATATCTTTAATCGCAATAAACGCAACGTGGCCGAAAACACGACTATAATTGTAATTTAAATTTTTAATTATGGGCCAATTTTTTTTGATTCGTTTTAGTGCCACCAAATTTTCAGAAACGAGCCTGACCTTTAAGAATATGCTAGAACCGAACCATCCAATCAGGACTAAGTAAGTCCGCTACGTGGTGCATAACAGACGGTTGTACACGATTAACATCCCTTTCATTTATCATTTCAAGAGCATCCAAACTATCTACTTCACATATCACACGTAGGGAACCCAAGTTCCATGACTGTAGCAGAACCAAGTACACACCCCAAAGCTCCGCTTCGAGCACAGAGCATATGCCGATGAACTTTGTGAAACCGAGAAGCCAATGTCCTCTATGGTTGCGAACAATTCCCCCACATGAAGCATAACCAGAGGTATCATCTATAAATAAGAAAAATTCTTTCACATATAATTTTTAAGAATGAAGGAAGTAGCGTTTCTCAAACGGAATATGCCAAAATAATTGGCAGTCTGATGTTCTTAATGAACTGTACTCGGCCAGATATCGCCTATGCTGTTAGCAGACTCAGTAGATACACTCATAACCCCAGTGGTGAGCACTGGGTTGCTCTTAGACGCTTACTTAAGTACCTTAAGGGTACTATGGACTGGAGAC
This sequence comes from Hibiscus tridactylites, assembly GCA_958450335.1. Lineage (NCBI taxonomy): Eukaryota > Viridiplantae > Streptophyta > Magnoliopsida > Malvales > Malvaceae > Hibiscus > Hibiscus tridactylites. The sequence continues at coordinate 83,797,051 of OY288275.1, read as the reverse complement.
TTGAGTATGTTGGCTTTCCTGCTACATTAGAAGGATATTGTGACGCCAACTGGGTTTCCGATAGTGATGAAGTAAGCTCTACGAGTGGGTATGTATTTACTTTGGGAGGAGCAGTAATTTCTTGGAAGTCTTCAAAACAGACTTGTATTGCTCGCTCTACTATGGAGTCAGAGTTTATAGCTCTTGACTTAGCTGGGCAAGAAGCTGAGTGGCTAAGGAGTTTGTTAGCCGATATTCCGTTGTGGGGAACTCCGACTCCTCCTGTTTCCTTGTTGTGTGATTCACAAGCAGCGATTTGTGTTGCCAAGAGTCATGTTTACAATGGCAAAAAGAGACACATTCGCATAAGGCATGAATCTGTTAGACACTTAATAAGGAATGGAGTACTCTCTTTAGAGTATGTGAAGTCGGAAAGAAACCTAGCAGATCCGCTTACCAAAGGGTTAAGTCGGAAATTGGTCCTTGATTCGTCGAGGGGGATGGGTTTAAAGCCCATTGGTTGAGGAATTCATGGTGGATACCCAACTTAGTTATCTAAGTTCAATGTGGTCAAACGAAACCATGGAAAGACTCATAGTGTACATTTCTCACTACCTATCCCTATGACGAATAATGTACATGCCCAGGTTGAGTACTATTACTCTTAATAAATTCATAGCCCAGATTTTGGGTGGTCTTTGTGAGAAAGACTTGATGAATTTACCGAATCATGGTTGAATACTTATTCTTAATAAGTTCATAACACAAGTATGAATGTGTTGTCCTATTGAGAAGGACAAATATGGACTTACCGCCAGAAAGGTTGAGTTTCGAGAAACTCTTAATGAATTCAAAGTTTAAATGATCCTATTGAGAAGGACATTTTGAATTCACCGACAATGAGGTTGAATATTTATTCTTAATGATTTCTTATCCCAATACTGGGTGGTTCATTTTAAATGGACTTGAAGAAATCACCATAAGTCTATAAGAGGTTGAACCATTACAAATGGTTCTTAATTATTTCATAGCCCAGATTCAGGGTGGTTTATATTGAGATAAACCTGATGAAATAACCTATGTAAGTGAGAAGGATTAGCCACCTTCTGTGAAAAACGTTGGGCCGTTTTTTCTAAAAAACACTTACTAGAATCCTGAGGGTAAGATGGCCAAATATACACTTGTGTATATATATCTTACACATCGAGAACTTCAGTGGATGAAGGAGTTAGTTGTGTGTTATGAGTTTACCCCTATCTTAGAAAGTTCAAGACTAGTTTCACTTATCTAAGAGAAGGATCGCTCATTATCACTATGTACTAGTTCAAGATACGTTCACTAGTGCTTAAGCAACTAATTCCGCAACTGCTCGTCTGAGGAGGGCTGTGTTTGAGATACAGATGAATTCTTTCGCATTAGTGGGGGAATGTTGGTAATGCTTCAAGAAGTTACCAAAGGCAAAGCTATATCCCACATTGGTTGGGAAAATAGCTAGGGAAGGGTATTTATACCCATGCTTCCTCCCTCCCTTGTTGAGTGGGAAAGAACAAGGGAAGTCCTCGCGCGCCGCCGCCGTCCGGCCGGCTCGGGTTCGGGTTCGGGTTCGGGTTCGGGTAACACGTGTCTTCGACACGTACGCGCGCGTATATATTCTTTTTGGAGAAAATTCGTAGGAATTTTCTTATGAATAAAAGATTATATGTGAAAGAATTTTTCTTATTTATAGGCTTGATTTAATTCGAACGTTCAGAACAGTGCAGTTTATTCGAATTAATTCGAATATATACAGTCTGTTCAGTGGATGAATTTAGACTGTTTTTCAGTCAGATTCAAAGTGTAACAGCACTGTAATGGCATGATTATTACAGAATTAAAATAGTGTTTATTATAATCTGTTACAGCAGATTTAAGATGGCTGTTATACAGATTAATTTCTGTAATTATTGTGCATGTGAAATGTCATTTATAGACATGTTTTACAACCTATAAATAGAGCTGCTGCATGCAGCATTTCAACACACAATCAAACACATTCCAGCTTCTCTCTGTTTTCTCTCCATTTGTTCGAGCAGTTCCACTATTGTTCACTCCGAGAGTCGAGTGTACGATTCAAGGAGCGTCCGTGTGCACCTCGGGGGACAGCCTGCCCGTGAAGCGACTACACTGTTCGGGGCAGTTTTGTTTCTAAGGCAGTGGCCACCATACCACGACACGGTCAACCATTTTACGTTCTCTTTTGCTTATAGTTTCCAGTCAGTACTAACAGCCTTTTTGCAGTTCATTTTACCAACAATTTAGAAACAAAACTGATTCCGATTCTGCAAAATGGCTGCTTCATCCGAACTACAAAGCAAGCTTATTCCCGATCTTTCCAAGCTTGATGCTTTAGATGGCTTCAATTATCGAAGGTGGTCCCAACGTATTCTAATCTTCTTTGAGCAATTGGACCTCGCTTATGTGTTGCTCAACGAACCACCAGTTGCACCACCTACCGTAGCTGTTTCAACCGATAATCAAGGCCAAACCGATGCTGCTGCCGATGCCCTTGCTGCTGCCACCTTTGCCAAATATGAGAAGGACAACAAGACGGTCCGTGGCCATCTTCTTAGTCACATGTCCAACAAATTATTTGACATGTATCTAAAGGAGAGGAGTGCAAAGGCGATATGGGATTCCTTGGACACCAAGTATGGCACCGATGATGCGGGAATCAAAAAGTATGTCGTGGGAGAATGGTTGAAGTTCCAGATGACCGACAACAAGACTATCATGGACCAAGTTCATGACTATGAGAATCTTGTCTCGGACATCATAGCGGAAGGCATGCAAATGTGTGAAGTTTTGCAAGCAAACGTCCTTATCGAAAAGTTGCCAAAGTCATGGTCAGATTACCGCAACTCCCTCAAGCACAAGAAAAGGGACATACCACTTCAGGAGCTGATCGGTCACATGAAAATCGAGGAGGCCAACCGTTTGAAAGATAAGGTTACGAACAATTTTAGTCACTTATCTTTTAAAACTAATATTGTTGAGTCTGGTGGTGCTTCAGGGTCCAAAAAGCCCTTTAAGAAAGGCCCTCCAAAAAAAAAGGCCCAAACCACAAAAGACGACCAATTTCAAGAAACCCATGAAGGCTAAGCCCGACGTGAAAACCATGAAGTGCTTCGTGTGTGGACAAGCTGGTCACAAGGCGTACCAATGTCAGCACCGTTCGGACCGCCAGAATGAGACTAGACCACGCATGCATGTGACAGAGAACATGGATGATGATGTCATAGCCGCAGTGGTTTCGGAGGTCAACCTCGTAGAGAAGAACACCGAGTGGGTCGTAGACACCGGAGCTTCTCGACACTTCTGCGCAAAGAAGGAGTTCTTCACCGAATTCGAGGACGTGAAGAATGGTGAACGTGTGTACATGGGGAACTCCAGCAGCTCTCAAGTGGTGGGCAAAGGCAAGGTTTTACTAAAGCTGACTTCCGGTAAAACTTTTGCCCTTAATAATGTCCTATATGTGCCTGCCCTGCGTAGAAATTTGATTAGTGGTGGCCTCTTAAATAAGGCAGGCATTAAGTTAGTTTTTGAGGCAGATAAACTTGTACTTTCCCGTAACGGTGATTATGTCGGGAAAGGTTTTTTAAGCGAAGGTTTATTTGTCATAGAAACTCAACTTAATGAAAATAATAAAGCTACCACTTCTGCTTATATTGTTGAGTCTATTGATATGTGGCATGCTAGATTAGGACACGTAAATATTCAATCCCTAAAGAAAATGATGAATATGAATATTTTGCCTAAACTAGACATAACAAACTATAATAAATGTGAAGTTTGTGTAGAAGCAAAGCATGCAAAACCTACCTTTAAAAATGTTTCTAAAAGAAAGACTGAACTGTTAGAACTCATTCATACTGATCTAGCAGACTTTAGAAACACTGAAAGTAAAGGAGGAAAACACTACTACATAACTTTTGTAGATGACTTCTCTAGGTTTACAAAAGTTTATCTCCTAAGAACTAAAGATGAAGCTGAAAATTTCTTTCTTATTTATAAGGCAGAAGTTGAAAATCAGTTAGATAGGAGAATAAAACGTGTTAGGTCTGATAGAGGTGGTGAATATGAATCTAATTTTCTAAAAGAGGTTTGTGAGACGAATGGCATAATACATGAAACTTCAGCCCCTTATTTTCCTCAACAGAACGGTATAGCCGAGAGGAAAAATAGAACTTTAAAAGAGATGATGAACTCATTGTTGATAAGTTCTGGGTTGTCTGACAACATGTGGGGGGAAGCTATTCTATCGGCTAATCATATTCTGAACCGAGTACCTCATAAGAAAATTGATTCTACCCCTTACGAATTATGGAAAGGGTATGCCCCAAATCTACAATACCTGAAAGTGTGGGGGTGTCTGGCAAAAGTGGGGTTACCAGACTTTAAGAAGTCCACCATTGGACCTAAGACCGTTGATGCAGTGTTTATAGTCTATGCTTCTAACAGTGCCGCATACAGATTCATGACTCTACAAGACTTCTCTATTTGTGAATCTAGGGATGCTGTTTTCTTTGAAGAAATCTTTCCTCTCAAGAAACCTAGATTAAATGTTGAAACACAAATAGAAAACTTGCCATCCACTTCTTCTAGTGTGCCTGCTAGGTCTTCTCAAGAGATTGAATTTGAGCCTAGAAGAAGTAAGAGACAAAGAGTTGAAACCTCTTTTGGACCAGATTTCATAACTTCCTTCATTTCTGAGATAAATGACTTAGACACTCTTTCTGATCCTATAGCTCAAGCATATTTGTTAGATGAGGATCCTAAAACTTACGAAGAAGCTATACGATCTATTGATGCTAGTTTCTGGAAAAGCGCTATAAAAGATGAACTAGAATCAATAATGTCTAATCATACTTGGGAATTAGTTGACTTGCCTAGAGGATTTAAAACCATTAACAGTAAGTGGGTCTTTCGAAAGAAACTAAGACCAGATGGTTCTATCCAAAGGTATAAGGCAAGGCTAGTAGTCAAAGGGTTCACTCAAAGATTTGGTCAAGACTTCTTTGATACCTACTCTCCCGTCACAAAAATCTCAACGATCCGTGCATTGTTTGCACTAGCCTCCATTCACAAGTTGCAAGTACATCAAATGGATGTAAAGACTGCATTTTTGAATGGGGATCTAGATGAGGAGATCTATATGGAGCAACCTCTTGGCTTCGAGGCGCCTGGTATGGAAGGCAAAGTATGTAGACTTAAAAAGTCACTTTATGGCCTGAAGCAAGCTCCTAAACAGTGGTATGAGAAATTTCACAAAACTATTCTTAGTTTTGGTTTTGTTGTGAATGGTTCGGATGCATGCGTGTATTCGAGGATGTTTGGTACTGATTGTGTCATCATAAGCTTGTATGTTGACGACATGCTGATTTTCAGTACTAACATTGAGTCCATTAACAAAACAAAAAGTTTCTTGTCTACTAAGTTTGAGATGACTGACTTGGGAGAAGTCGATGTAATCTTAGGAGTCAAAGTAATCAAATCTGAAAAGGGATTTTCTTTAAGCCAGGCACACTATACTGAGAAAGTGTTAAAGAAATTTGACAGTTTTGATGTCGTCCCTGTTCGAACTCCTTATGACTCTAGCATACATCTCTTTAAGAATGAAGGAAGTAGCGTTTCTCAAACGGAATATGCCAAAATAATTGGCAGTCTGATGTTCTTAATGAACTGTACTCGGCCAGATATCGCCTATGCTGTTAGCAGACTCAGTAGATACACTCATAACCCCAGTGGTGAGCACTGGGTTGCTCTTAGACGCTTACTTAAGTACCTTAAGGGTACTATGGACTGGAGACTTGAGTATGTTGGCTTTCCTGCTACATTAGAAGGATATTGTGACGCCAACTGGGTTTCCGATAGTGATGAAGTAAGCTCTACGAGTGGGTATGTATTTACTTTGGGAGGAGCATCAATTTCTTGGAAGTCTTCAAAACAGACTTGTATTGCTCGCTCTACTATGGAGTCAGAGTTTATAGCTCTTGACTTAGCTGGGCAAGAAGCTGAGTGGCTAAGGAGTTTGTTAGCCGATATTCCGTTGTGGGGAACTCCGACTCCTCCTGTTTCCTTGTTGTGTGATTCACAAGCAGCGATTTGTGTTGCCAAGAGTCATGTTTACAATGGCAAAAAGAGACACATTCGCATAAGGCATGAATCTGTTAGACACTTAATAAGGAATGGAGTACTCTCTTTAGAGTATGTGAAGTCGGAAAGAAACCTAGCAGATCCGCTTACCAAAGGGTTAAGTCGGAAATTGGTCCTTGATTCGTCGAGGGGGATGGGTTTAAAGCCCATTGGTTGAGGAATTCATGGTGGATACCCAACTTAGTTATCTAAGTTCAATGTGGTCAAACGAAACCATGGAAAGACTCATAGTGTACATTTCTCACTACCTATCCCTATGACGAATAATGTACATGCCCAGGTTGAGTACTATTACTCTTAATAAATTCATAGCCCAGATTTTGGGTGGTCTTTGTGAGAAAGACTTGATGAATTTACCGAATCATGGTTGAATACTTATTCTTAATAAGTTCATAACACAAGTATGAATGTGTTGTCCTATTGAGAAGGACAAATATGGACTTACCGCCAGAAAGGTTGAGTTTCGAGAAACTCTTAATGAATTCAAAGTTTAAATGATCCTATTGAGAAGGACATTTTGAATTCACCGACAATGAGGTTGAATATTTATTCTTAATGATTTCTTATCCCAATACTGGGTGGTTCATTTTAAATGGACTTGAAGAAATCACCATAAGTCTATAAGAGGTTGAACCATTACAAATGGTTCTTAATTATTTCATAGCCCAGATTCAGGGTGGTTTATATTGAGATAAACCTGATGAAATAACCTATGTAAGTGAGAAGGATTAGCCACCTTCTGTGAAAAACGTTGGGCCGTTTTTTCTAAAAAACACTTACTAGAATCCTGAGGGTAAGATGGCCAAATATACACTTGTGTATATATATCTTACACATCGAGAACTTCAGTGGATGAAGGAGTTAGTTGTGTGTTATGAGTTTACCCCTATCTTAGAAAGTTCAAGACTAGTTTCACTTATCTAAGAGAAGGATCGCTCATTATCACTATGTACTAGTTCAAGATACGTTCACTAGTGCTTAAGCAACTAATTCCGCAACTGCTCGTCTGAGGAGGGCTGTGTTTGAGATACAGATGAATTCTTTCGCATTAGTGGGGGAATGTTGGTAATGCTTCAAGAAGTTACCAAAGGCAAAGCTATATCCCACATTGGTTGGGAAAATAGCTAGGGAAGGGTATTTATACCCATGCTTCCTCCCTCCCTTGTTGAGTGGGAAAGAACAAGGGAAGTCCTCGCGCGCCGCCGCCGTCCGGCCGGCTCGGGTTCGGGTTCGGGTTCGGGTTCGGGTTCGGGTTCGGGTTCGGGTAACACGTGTCTTCGACACGTACGCGCGCGTATATATTCTTTTTGGAGAAAATTCGTAGGAATTTTCTTATGAATAAAAGATTATATGTGAAAGAATTTTTCTTATTTATAGGCTTGATTTAATTCGAACGTTCAGAACAGTGCAGTTTATTCGAATTAATTCGAATATATACAGTCTGTTCAGTGGATGAATTTAGACTGTTTTTCAGTCAGATTCAAAGTGTAACAGCACTGTAATGGCATGATTATTACAGAATTAAAATAGTGTTTATTATAATCTGTTACAGCAGATTTAAGATGGCTGTTATACAGATTAATTTCTGTAATTATTGTGCATGTGAAATGTCATTTATAGACATGTTTTACAACCTATAAATAGAGCTGCTGCATGCAGCATTTCAACACACAATCAAACACATTCCAGCTTCTCTCTGTTTTCTCTCCATTTGTTCGAGCAGTTCCACTATTGTTCACTCCGAGAGTCGAGTGTACGATTCAAGGAGCGTCCGTGTGCACCTCGGGGGACAGCCTGCCCGTGAAGCGACTACACTGTTCGGGGCAGTTTTGTTTCTAAGGCAGTGGCCACCATATCACGACACGGTCAACCATTTTACGTTCTCTTTTGCTTATAGTTTCCAGTCAGTACTAACAGCCTTTTTGCAGTTCATTTTACCAACAACTCATGTTCAAGAATTCATGTAGCTTCTCCCTACGGATCAAGGTGGACCAAAGGAGACTAACTGATGGGCATTTCCGAAACACATGATCCACATCTTCTACACCACATGAACACCTCGGACATCGACTATCAGATGTATTCATTTTATTTTCACGAGTAAATCTTTTTGTTCAAAATAAGGTTGCTTATTAATATTTTCCCCACATTTTTTAAATGATTAACACGAAATGTAAATTATCGAGAGATATCTCGCTGAATAGATTTACTTATCTGAAGAAGTCAAAAGACTCCTCCACTTTATTTTCAGTTGTCTGCTGTTGTGGGGGAGAAATCTGTATTCGTATATGGAACAGCAGTACCAGTTCATTAGCTAATATCGGTTTTACTCTTGAATTGAACGAAAGAGTCCACATGCCTTGGTGATATATAATTTCAGTACAGAACATATCCGGTCGAAACTTTTGGTTTCAAATAAGGTGCGATTGTCCAGTTGTTCTGCAGTAATACAACTCTTCTTTCATCTCTTCATTTGCTATTATTCCATAGTTTTACAGCAATATGCCATTTTATGTTTTCCAGCGTTATCACCATGTTTGATGCATGTGTGTGCGCGTGTGCTTGTTGAGAGATGAAAAACCAGAATTCGAAAACTATAAAGAAGTGTAAGCAGAACGTTTCATTTTGCATGTGTAGAACTCTGATTATCAGTTACAGATAAATCCCAAATTTACAAGCAATGTAACGCCATGTATACATTTTGGATAACAACATAGCAAGATGGAACTTAGAAGTAGTTACCCTGTAATCTCAAAGCTGCTACATGGTTCAATTGGAGGACAAGGTTCTAGTGGCATCCATCAAGAGCACCAATTCTGACCCTTGTGTACTATTTTTCTGTTCAAAAGACGATATGATTTGATATAATCAGGAACACCTTGAAATATATCAAACTGCTGGCTGAGTTGATGGAGCTTTTAACCGGGAACATCGGCAATCTTCTTTCCTCTAGAATATAATCTATTTGATCCCCAAGAACACCTTAAAGGCATTGCCACTAATCCCCGGAGTCAATTTTACTTTGCTCGTCGAAAGCCTGAACAAGGGTAGAAATCTCATTATCCGTCTCAATTCCATCCCTATACATCATTTCAAGGATGTCAAGAGCTGGTCTCTTATGCAAAAGGTAATTTCTCAGCCATGATTTATATATCTCTGAACCTGCAAGTCCCAAACGCTGAACATCTCTAAAAAAGTTGTTTGCATCTTCCAAATTCCCATGCTTCTCGAAGTATTCGGCAATGGCCACGAGAATCCAATGGGGTGGCCTCCAATGACAATCTTTTAACATAACGAACCCTTTCTTCATAGCATTGACGGCCTTCACCATGTTACGGCTTTTCACCCACCCCTCGGTCAGAATTTCCCACGTCTTGTAATTGGGACACCCTCCTTTCTCCAATGTGCGGAGATGCAGTGACTCAGCTTTGTCCATCCATCCATTCTGCATGTATGCACCTAAAAGGACATTGGAGACTCTAATATCATAGTTTCTACAGTTGGACTCCCACTCCATAAACACCCTCTCCGCTTCCACAATATCACCCAACCGAACCAAACATGATAATATGCACATATAATTGGCACAAGTCATTCTCTTACCTATGGCCTTACTGGTTTTCCAAAGTCGAAGAACCTCTGTCTTTTTGTTCAAAGATGCATATTGAGTCATAAGGAAGATATAACCAAAGCTACTACTTGCAGACAGCTTCGCTTCTGCACTTTTGAGAGCGATATCTGCTTTCTGAACCAGACCTGCTTTGGCATAAACATTAGCTAAAGTAGACAGCGTGCTCCAACCCACATCGACACTCTTATCACTCAGCATTTCAGCGTACACGGCTTCAGCTTTTGCAACACCAGATGATTGGGCACAAGCATCCATCCAAATGTTGTAAGATAGAACAGTTTTGGGTATTTTGTTTCGAGTCATTTCCTTGATAACCAGAGGTACTTTCTCATACTGAGATGTTGCCACATACAGTTTCATCATCTCATTGTATGGATGGGGACTGAGGGTCAGCCCCAAAGCAGACAGCTTCCTCATGAAAGCCTCAGCTTTCCCAATGTTCCTTTCTTTTACATAACAATTAAGAAGAGGGAGACAAGCCGCTTTCCGGGAAGCAGTATTGGGTAAACGATCGAAATGTTCTTCAGCCGCTGTTAAATCACCAACTTTGATGAGTAATTTCACTTTACTGGCATGATCAATAGCTGACATTTGTAAGCCTTTTTGAGCTTCTTTCCATGTCAAAATCTGTTCGTTTCAAAGCAGTAAATATAGAACAAAATCAAATCCATGAAACCATAAAAGATAAGTACCCTTTTGCCTAGAAAATTCATTTTTCTCAACTGTATTTTGACTAACCATAAAATTTCTTCCAATTAAAAGAATGAACTTCATGTCCATTTCAGCTTTATAACAGACTATAAAAAATTCAGAAGATGAAAAGAATTAAAGAACCTCGAGGGCCTGAATGTAGCGCCTGGATTTGTGGAGAATTTCGGTAATGGATAGGAGCTCCGTAATGTCAACCTTGCGACCCGAATCAACCCAATTTCGAAGCACACTGGTTGCACTTCCGGTTGGCGATTTCAATTCCAGAATCCTCCTCTTTAGACTTTCCATACCACCGCCACCACCACCACCTGCAGCAGCAGTTCTTACACCAGGCTCTTTCATCGAGTAATTCGGGGAAACAACATAACTTATTGGCCGCCTCCACCTAGCTATCGCAAGCTTATCGCCGGCATTTCTTTTGAGATTACAGAAACTCGAGCGACTCGCCATGGACGATGAAACTCCGCCTTCGATCTCCAAGTCTCGCACAGCTCCTTTGAGCCTTTCGTGGTTTAGAGAAAAGGTCGCAGAGTACAGTGAACCTTTGCCAGCGGATTCTACAGTCCCAAACGGCGGTGTTCAGTGCACTAAACGGCGGGTTTGTATAATATAGACTTAATGGGGGTATTTTTACCCCGTTGATAGGCTGATGTGAAAATTAGTGGTGCTGACGTGGTGAATTATGTGGAAAAAAATATTGTTTGATTTTATTAGAGAGTTCAAAGTCTTAATTAATTTTTTACCTAATATTTAAACAAAAATTAAGATAATAAAATTTTAGAATATTAGAATTTTAAAAACAATTATTACAATGTTTAAGAAAATAAATATTGAAAATACTACTAAAAACATTAAAATTAAAATAGTAGGTGCTATAAGTGATAACATTTTAAATTTTAAATTTAATGATATTCCTAAAGTATTAAAATTATTAAAAATATAAAAATATTACATATTATATTGAAAAATATTTGATATTCTAATAAAATAAAAAATTATTTTAAAAAATTAAAAATATTTATATTGGTGTGTTCTAGATTCTACGAGATAAATGATGAAGTTGACATACTAGTTAATGAAGCTATTTGTCGATCGTATATTCTGTTCTGAGTGACTTGATATCCTATGCTTTTTACTTGTTAAAGAAAGTTAGGTTGTTAGTGTATTTTTCGGTTGAGTTGTGGGTCTGTTATATTGTTAGCTAAGCTGTTACAAGTTGTTAGACTTGTTAGACAACTTGGGTCGGCTATATAACATTGTATTTGGATCATTTATGACTCAATCCGTTTTTTCTCAAATAATCAATAAAATAATAATATTTTGCCTAAAACTCTTTCTCTGTCAAAGTCTCCAAATTAACTCATTTTCTTTATTCGTGTTATTCTCATTATGTAAGATGGTATCATTCGCCATTGTTTCTGCCCTGTGATTTCGTCGTCGCTTTCATCTTCTCGTCGTTGTTTGCGTGTCATTGTCCTGTGTTTTTTCTCTTCTGTCATCATGCCTGCGACTGATGCTACCGGAGATGCCTTTGCCGGCCCTCTTGTTACATCTCCGACTGATGATATCTCCTATGTACAAATCTTTGCCAATAAGCAAATTAGTGTGAGGCTTGATGACAATAACTTCTTTCTATGAAAGCAACAAGTCTCCCTTATGGTTCGAAATCTTGGATTAGAATATTTTCTCGACGAGGATTATGCAGCTCCGGCTAAGTTTCTGACTGCGGCCAACGGTGATCGAACGCCGAATCCAACCTAATTGAAGTTCAATAAGCAAGATAGCTCTCTTGCAACTTGGTTATTGAGCACTATTAGCCCCTCCATCCTTCCTCAATTGGTTGGGTCAGATACTTCTGCGTCTATCTGGAAGGCTATTGTTCGACGTTATTCTAAGCTTTCCACCACACGTATTATGCATATCCACTGCCGTCTTCACTCTCTGAAGAAAGGATCCCTGTCTATGCGTGAATTTGCTACGCAAGTTAAAGAGATCTGTGATCTGCTTGCTACTTGCGGCAGTCCAATCTCGGAAATGGAACAGGTAGCCATTGTTATAAATGATTTGCCGTCGAAGTTTGAAGTTTTTGTTGCGGTTATCACAATGGCTCGAGATCCCTACTCGTTCGATAGTGTCGTTTCTGTCCTCACTGATGCAGAAGCCCGACTCACTGACCCTCTTCGCCTACCCGTTGGAATCAACAATACGAGTTATAAGCCCTTTTCCTGATGGTTTTGATGAAGAGAGACAACATGTTTATCCTGATCGCTCTGCGTATCATCCTCGTGGTGGGAGGACTGGTGGCCCTAATGCTGGGCGTTTCAAAGTACGATCTCGACCACAGTGTCAACTCTGTGGTAAGATCGGGCATCTGGTAAATCACTGCTGGTACAAGTTTGATTGTAACTACACTGGTTTTCCTCAATCGCGTCCTGCCACTGATACACAAGTTCATAATTGTCGTTGCTTTCTGGATGATCTTGATGATTCTTATATCTCGTTTGTCAGTGCTTCTGCAGGCTCAGTTCCTACTACAAGTGCTCCACCAACTGATACTGCTCAGGTGAACACTTTGGTAGCCACAAGCACTACATGGTTCCCCGATTAAAGTGCAACGCACCATGTTACCAATGATCGTGCTCATCTTCACACCAGTCAGCCATATTCTGGTAAGGACACTGTCCACATAGGTGATAGTTCCTCATTATCTATTTCACATATTGGTCAATATCCTTTGCTTACTTCCTCTCGGCCACTGGAACTTACTCATTTGTTACATGTACCTCAAATCACAAGGAATCTTTTTTCTGTTTTTAAGTTTGCATCAGATAATTTCGTGTATTTTGAGTTTCACTCCTCATGTTGCTATGTGAAGGATGAAAGCACGTGGTTTATCTTACTGGCAGGGACACAAGAGAATAGTATGTACCAGTTTCATACTTCCACTACAGCTTCAGAATCATCTGCCTTCGCCTGTATGTCCAATAAAAAATTTTCTGATTTTTGGTTGTGGCATTAGAGGTTGGGGCACCCATTTTCTAAGGTTGTAAGTTTGGTTTTACATAAACCAGTCATACCTGATAGAATAAACCCTTGTAATGTCTGTCAGTTAGAAAAGAATCATGCCCTGCCATTTATGCATTCTACTACAGTTTATACTAAGCTTTTTCAAGTTGTTGAAGTTGATGTATGGGGTCTTGCATCTATTACATCTAATAGATTTTTCTACTACATCTCCTTTGTTGACTTATATAGTAAAAATTGTTGGCTTTATCCACTGAAGAAGAAATCTGATGCTACAGTAGCCTTTCAAATGTTTCTTGCTATGGTGAAAACACAATTTCATTATCCTTTACTTGTTGTTCAAATTGATGGGGGAGAAGAATTCAAATTTCTAGAACCTCTCCTAGCTACTTTAGGTATCCAACATAGGCTTACTTGCCCTAAATTTTCTTAGCAAAATGAAATTGTAGAAAGAAAACATAGGCACATTGTTGAAACTGCTCTAACCTTGCTGGTTCAAGCCTCTTTACCCCTCAAATACTGGTCATATGTTGATTTAACTGCAATTTACCTCATTAATAGAATGCCTACCAAAGTTTTGAACAATTTGTCTCTCTTTCAAGTCATGTTCAACAAAGAACCTGATTACAAGTTTCTAAGGGTATTTGGATGCCTTTGTTACCCATATCTCAGACCCTACAATAGACATAAACTGGATTATAGATTTAAACCTCGCTTGTTTCTTGGATATTCCATCAGCACCATGGCTACCACTGTACATTTTTGGGTTACATTTGTTATTTTGGTGCTCGCGAAAACAAAGATCTGTCTCGAGATCTACTGCTGAGGCTGAGTTTCGAAGCCTAACAGATGCTGCATCAGAATTAATATGGCTCAAAGCCTTACTTAGTGACATGTGCATTTCTCTTGAAGAAGCACCAACAATTTGAAGTGATAATACTAGTGCAGTATCCATGGCTGCAAATCCTGCCATGCATACTAAAACTAAGCATGTTGAGTTGGATTTATTTTTTGTTTGAGAGAATGTGCTATCTCATGCTCTATAGATTAATTATGTTCCTACTCAAGAACAAGTTGTTGATATCTTCACAAAGCTGTTGGCCATACTCAAATTTGCAGAATTTCATTCTAAGCATAGTGTCTGTTGTTTTTCAGAAATCACAAGAAGTGAAGAAAGCAGAGAGAATGTTAAAGGAAGTTAGGTTGTTATTGTTTTTGTTAGCTGAGTTGTGGGTCTGTTATATTGTTAGCTGAGTTGTTACAAGTAGGGGTGTTCAAAAAAATCTGATCTGATTGATCCAATCCGATTATCCGTTGATCCGATCCGAAATTTTGAATATCCGATCCGTTTATTATTTTTCGGATAATTCGGATCAGATATCCTAAAATTTTGGATCGGATACGGATATTGATTTTACATTCAGATCGGATATTTGATTATCCGAAAATTTAAATTTTTTATAGGTATAAATCTTGTTATATTAGATATTTTTACTTGTTATATATGAAAAATTGAAATTTTTATGATACAAATATTGTTATATTCAATAATTTATTAATTTTTATATTCGAAAACCTAAAATTTTAATGGATAGAACCATTAAATTTAAAAAATAATCAAATGAATTCATAAATTTCATATAGTCGGATATTCAAGTATCCGATCTGAAAATTTGAATATCCGAATTTTCAGATATCTGATTTTTTCGGATCGGATACAGATCGCTATTTAGGTGATCCGAATTTTTTGGATCGGATCCGATATCCGAAAATAAACACCCCTAGTTACAAGTTGTTAGGCTTGTTAGACAACTTGAGCCGACTATATAACATTGTATTTGGGTCATTTCTGACTCAATTCGTTTTTTTCTCAAATAATTAATAAAATAACAATATTTTGCCTAAAACCCTTTCTCTGTCAAAATCCCCAAATTGACTAATCTTCTTTATCCGTGTTATCCTCATTATCTAAGAGTGATAACTCGGATACATGTATTATTGTTGAATGTTTTAAGGTCTTATTTTGTTAATTTATGTAGTATTTTTCATTACCCTTTTCTATGTTATAATAGCTTTGCATCTCGTCAAAACTTATAAGGGTAAACTATACTAATGACCACCGAACTATGGGGTTGGTGTTAATTTGACCACTATATTTTCAATTATGTTAAATATACCACATAACTATTTAATTGGTTCCAATATAGCCACCTGCCGTTAAAAAAACGAAAAAGTTAACGGGACTGTTAAAATAATTAGTATAATTACACATTTAGTCCCCTTTATTTATACAACCATTCAATTTAGTCCTAATTTTCATCTAATAAAATAAATTAATTATTCAATTAGGTGATGACATGTAATAGTGAAAGCTGCGCCTAAGAGGAATTAAACCCAAGTCATTAGGGAAAGAAAGCTATGCTCTTGTCACTGGGCTAAGCATATTTCTAGTATATGGAATACCAAACATAATATATGTAGTATATGTGTTATCCGTTTGGAGATATAAAATCTGCAAATAAAACAAAAAATTCAGTAAATTTCCTCTTAAAAATATTAAACAGAACCTTTTTTTCTTCTTCTTTGCTTTACAACCCTTGAGAAAATAAAGAAACTAGCAAAGCATGTTAATTTTGCCAATGTTAAGGAAAAACTGTGTTTCCTTGCTGAACATTGTGCAGTTTGACCCCTAGCAAAGCAAGCATATAGCATGCTATCGTTGTCTGCAATTTTGAATGGTCATATAACATGCTATATGCTTGCTTTGCTAGGGGTCAAACTGCACAATGTTCAGCAAGGAAACACAGTTTTTCCTTAACATTGGCAAAATTAACATGCTTTGCTAGTTTCTTTATTTTCTCAAGGGTTGTAAAGCAAAGAAGAAAAAAAAGGGCTCTGTTAACATTTTTAAGAGAAAATTTACTCAATTTTTTTGTTTTATTTGCAGATTTTATATCTACAATCGGATAACACATATACTACATATATTATGTTTGGTATTCTATATACTAGAAATATGCTTAGCCCAGTGGCAAGAGCATAGCTTTCTTTCCCTAATGATTTGGGTTCGATTCCTCTTAGGCATGTTTTTTTGGGGGTGAATGAAGAAGTAAGATAGAAGCTCTTAGCTAGATGCATCTAAGAGCCACCATCCCCCAGTAAGATCGGAATAAACTCGGTTTAACGAGATAATATATTAATTTTTTTTAAAATAAGTATGTATCTAAGTGACAAATATGTGTTTTTCTATAAAGGGATTAAATTAATTATTTAATAGGAATTTATATATAAAAATACTCCTTCAATTTTTATTTATTATTATTATTAGGGACGGCAGACGGGTACAATTTCACGAATTTCGCATCGCATCCGCCCCGTTGAGGTGGGGATGGGTATGAGTTTGGTGGGTAGTGGGCGAGCGTGGATGTAAAAAGTCATACCCGCTGCAGGTAGTGGGTAGGTGGTGGATTTAAGACCTTACCCACCCCGCACACGTCTTCCCCGTATGCTACCCGCCATATTATGTGGCTTTGAAGATATTTGATTCAATATAAAAATTGTATTCTTTATTCAAATTTTAAGTTCATTGTTTTAGTTCTTTGCACTGTCTTACCCTCATATTTCTCACATAATAACTAACTTACACCGGTGTAAATTAGTCATAGTTAGTTAGCTATAGTTCAGTAGAACTTACATCGGTGTAAGTTAGTTATACCGCATCACAAGTTAACAGTGTTAGGGTCGGGGCGTTTTAAATGATGAAAGAAAACTTCAGGGGCACATTAAACGCATCCAAAGTTCAGGCACCACATTGAACTTTTCGTCAAAGTACAAGGGGCATTGGTGCCATTATCCCTTAATGTTTTATGTGATATGGTTGTTGCCAGGCGGGTATAGGCGGGTACAAGATGAGTAATGAGTATCTAATTGGGTGGTGGGTGTGGGCAGAGACGGATCTTGGTATAATAAGTTGAGGGGGGCAATTTAAAATTTTCAAAAATTTTAGAAGTGCAAACTAAAATTTTCAAAAATTGTGAGGTTTAATGAGAAATTTTCAAAAATTTAAAAGGAAACTTAATTAAAAATATTTAAAGAAATAAAAACTTAATGATAATTTTTAAAATTTTGAGGGGCCAAATTAAAATTTTCCATTTTTTGAGAAGGCTAAATTAATATTTTTTAAAAACTTAAAAGACCAAATGTAAAATGTTCAAAATTTTGGGTGGATTTAAGAATATACCCACGTGAGTGGGTGGGGATTTAAAAATTATACCCGCCGTAGATAGTAAGAAGCTGATGAATATGAAAATTTTAAGTGAATATAGAGATGGGAGGAATTAACTGCACCAGCCAGCCCATTTGCCATCCTTAATTATATAATGTTAAAACTAAGTTCAAGCACTGACTTGAATTTCAAGTTGCACCAAATGGTCCAAATCAGTTATATGAGGCGGTGGAATATTAAACGTATCCGCGAGAATATTATCCTGCAATTGCAATTTACTTGTTGATTGGCTATTATAGCACGTGTCACTAAAAGAGATCTAATATCCTATCTTCTAACCGCTTCTGCAAAGGAAAAAAAAACATAAGAAGGTTGTGTTTAATTTCTTTGGAAAATTCTAGAACTGACAACAAATATTGATGAACACTACTAACGATAAACATCGATGAATATTATTATTTTTTAAAATTTTAAAAATATAAAAGACTAAAATATAACTAAAATTATTTCTTAAAAAATAAAAATTAAATTTAATAGTTACTTTATAATATATTTTTAATATGTTAGAATCAAATACATTCAATTTTCTTAAACCTTAACAAAACCAATCTTTTAAAAAAATAGAAATTAGTTTATAATTTTTTAATAGATTAGAAGCAAATATACCCGCAAGTTCACATGGTTGTCGCATCTATTAAATTTGAGTTTAAACTGATTTCTATCAAATAGATTTAAAAAAACTGATTTCTATTTTTTTTAGGGATTGATTTTGTTACGGTTTAGGAGAATTGAGTATATTTGATTCTAACCTATTAAAAAAATATTATAAAATAACTATTAAATTTGATTTTTATTTTTTAAGAGATAATTTTAATTATAATTTTAGTCCTTTAGATTTTTAAAATTTTAAAAAAATTAATGGTGCTCATCACTCATCAGTGTTCATTATTAGTGATGCTCATCAATGTTCGTCGCACGTGGTATACTGGTCCAATTTATTTTGTATTATACAAAGTTAAAACTAAGTTTAAGCACTGATTTGAGTTTCAAACTGCACCAAATCAGGCATATAACCCAATGGAATAACAAAAAAACATCTCTCTAACTGATTCTCCTTGAGACAAACATATCTCGCAACACATGACCAACATTGTTTCAACTATAATCTTCAAGCATACAACATCACGTCATTCGGCTACGAGCATCCAGCAGTGTCTGAAAAATCCAATTGCCTTGGTTGTTCCTCACTGGATTGACTTTGATCCACCTAATTGCTACTCCTTTTTTCATTTAATTGGTATTTACATTTTTAAGAATGATTTTTTCTTATATTAAATTTGATGTTCTAATCTTAATATCTATTCCTATATGTAATGAAAAATAATGATGTAAGGGAGAAGAAACTTTTGGGAATTTAATGTTTGAATAGTTGTTACAAGGACTATGGCTAGAGCCTAGAGGCAACTTGAACATATTATCTAACTAGCTGGGAAAATGAATTACGAGAAAGGGAAAGGAAAAAAGAAAACTAATTACCCAAACCAAGGTGAAGTTGGAATTGCGGAGATGATGGTCTAAACACCAGTGTCGAGATTATTGGGGAGCTCAACCGATTTGATGTCGGTTTCGGGAGTTTCTTTGGTTTGCTTTTGATTTAGCTTTAGCTTCCTGGTTTTCTGTAGTGACCTGATGTCGGAGTAGAAGTATGAAAGGAAGCCCCAGAGTGAGAGAACAAGGGACAGACCCTTCTCTGCTTCAAACTTCTCACGGAAGAAAATGACGGCCAGAATCTCTAGAATAGGCAATTGAATGGCCGTCACCATTCCCGACAGCAGAGATGAAGCACAAAACACTATTCCTATTCCTCCCAGGAAATAACCCTGCCATAATATTGCACTGCTTACGGCAACCACGTAATATTTCGTTTCTCCCAGATCGAATTCCCTTGCTTCGCTTCCAATTACCTAAACAAAATAAATGTATATGTTCTGTTCTCTTCTGTTCTGTTCATCGTAGTTATATAATGAAAGACCAACATTCATAACAAAGGGGACGAAAAACAAACCTTGAAATCATTGTTGATCAGCATGCCGATGGTGCAAAAAGCGGTAGCGAAAACGCTCGTCACCAGTTGAATCTCCAACACAAGAGCGTACGTGATTTCTTGGTTTGCTTTCTGGTACATTAATTCCACCAAAGGCAATACCAATCCATACAAAGCCGATGCAGCTAAGGTCATTAAGAACCCCACCGTATATTCCCTCTTCGATTCATTCTCCGCCTCGTCGCCGCTCGTCGGCACTGCCAAAATACCCGCCCCTACGGTCAACAAAAACACCGCGTTTATGGAGTAAGCGCTGAACTTTTGTTTCACCAAGAGGAAAGCGAACCCCGCGGTGAAAGCCAACTGCGAGGCGAGGATTAAATTGCAAGTCGAAACGGGAAGAAGCGACACGCCGTAGGCGTAAAAGTAGTTGTCAAGGCCCGTGAGGATTCCGATGATGGCGGAGGCGATGAACACCGTCGGTTTCATGTAGAAAAGCTTGTTTTCCGATGTGGGTTCGGTCGTCCTGGAACGGTACATGTAAGCACCGGCCATGATGAGTAGGTAGATGGGCCAAGCAGCGGTCTGGAGCCAGCTGGAGAACCAGATTCGTTTCCCGCCATGGACGAAATAGACGCGCGAAATAAGTGAACCGCCGCTGTTGCCTACGGTAAGGATGACGCAGTTTATCGCTAGGAGAGCTGTTCTCATGTTAGCATCTTCAGGTTTAGGTTCCTTCCCCTCCATTGATAAATTACACAGAAAAAACAAAATACGGTGTTTGAATTCTCTGTTTTGTATTTGGATATCTGCTGCCACCCCACTTTGTAAAAACACAGAATTTTAGAGCTTTATTAAGGAGGATATTTCTAAAATAAGGAACTTAACTTGAGGAGAAAACAAGGTCGAAAGAAAAATAGCCGTTAGATGAGAGACAGATTTGAAATATTTGATCTGAGCCGTTGAATCTAAGAAAATGAAAAACCGATAGAATAGGATATCCGGTTATGGCCTATGAGTAGAGAGCATAGAAATATAAGGGGAAACGGGCTTTTTTACCGGTATACCACCCTCCCAATGTTTTGCACTCCAAAGGCAAAAGATGGTTGGTTTTGACCAAAGGATGTCATGGATAATTATTGTTTATGTTTTATGCCACACATTATTGTTTTATTAACCTTTTGTACTTCCGCCATTCAAAATATGTTTCTTCATTTCTTAATACTTTTAAATAGTTTTACGTTATTTCACAGTATTGGAAGAAACCGCTCTGAATGTATTGGAAGACTTTTTTTTTTTTTTGCGCCTCCTTTGCAAGTATTTCGAAAAAAGACGTTCTATTAGTTTTGTCCACCTAAATTTTTTTGATGCGCCTCCTTCTTTACTTGATTTAGGATTACTCATTGCTACATTAATAATCATATAAAAAGAAAGTAAGTATAACAAACTAAAAATTCAATTTATAATAAACTTTTGGCATCCAACAAAAATTAAAACACTGTAAATTTCAATGTCTAACAAACTTAAAAACATAATATTCAATACCAATAAACTTAACACAATAAACTTCAACATCCAACAAACTTAAAACATTACCAATTTCAATATCCAACAAACTAAAAACAACAATATCCAGTGTAAGTAACATAGAAATACTCAACAAGAAGTTTTAAAAAAAATCAATGTTTCTATTTATATAATCATTACACATTGTTTGTGCTATTTCATCTTCTCTAGCTTCTTCTCTCTCTTCTCGTTGCGTAAGAATTGATGTTATCAAATGAGATTCGGGTTCCTTATATAAATCTTCATTAATCAAATCATTTGGATCAACTCCCATTATATGATTATGAATGATTGTACAAGTCAATACTATATCTACTTGTGTTTGAAAATCCCAAAATGGTTCAGCATCTAACACACGAAAACGCTTCTTTAAAATTCCAAAGACTCGCTCAACAGTGGTTCGCAATGATGAATGATGAAGATTAAAGAGTTCCTTTGCATTTTCTGGACGGTGATTGTTAAACTCTTTTAAATGATATCGAACACCACGATATGGAGAAATAATTTTATTTCGGAAGCCATATCCAGCATCAGCAAGATAATATTTACCTACAAGTTGACAAATTATTATTATTAATTTAATTCATTATAAATTTATTTAACTATTTTGTATTATTAAATCTAATTATTACCTTCTGGAATCCTAAATCCTCTTAGACGTGTAAGTGCGTCAGTTAAAATTCGAGAATCGTGTGCACTGCCTTCCCATCCAGCTAGAACATAAGTAAACTTCAAATCAAAAGTAATGACAGCCAATACATTCTGTGTCGTTCCCCCTTTACGACTACGAAATCTTCCTTGAATGTTAGGTGGAACAAATGCACGAATATGAGTTCCATCTAGTGCTCCCACGCAATCTTTAAAGTACGGGTAAAATCTTGGATTGTTTCTTATTTCAAGAGGAGTTGACTCATCAGGCAATCTAATGGCTAATTTATATAACTTTAGAATAGCCCTCAATACAATCTTAAAGTAACGGTGAACTGTCTCAATTGATCTATAATATCTTGATCCAATCACTCGAAATCTTATATTATGACCAATTATATGTAAAAATATGATAACTTGCTCCTTAATATTCACCGCTATTGTCGACTGTAACAAATTGTTCCTAGTGAGGATGTCACACAAACTAAAAAACACAATCGGTCGCATTCGTATTATGTCGATACAGTTCTGGTCACCTCTATATAAAATACTATTAATGCAGTTTTCTCTTTCATAATCTCGATTCACATGACATTCACGAGTTATTTGCTTTCTAGATTTTATTCTTTGAATCCAAAGAGCCCCAAAAGCCAATGCTGAAGCAGCGACTCCCACTATTGTGTTATGAATAGAATTATGTTCCATCTACAAAGAAATGATAGTAATAATTTATGAATACTTAAAATTTAGAAGACTACATAGTTCAATTAGGCAACCCTTAGAATACTATATGTTATGTTCTAAAACCAACCTAGAAAAGGCTCAATTCATTCATTCATATCACAGTGCTAATTGTTTATATCCTGATAGCAAATACTGAAATAGAAATCATCTTAATAAAGTTTTAACTTTTTACAATCTGTCATGAATTAGTGATAACATTCATTCATATCACAGTGCTAATTGTTGCCTCCTATCTCTACAGAGTATTGAAGAGAAGGGTTTCACACCACTGTAAAACTGAGATTTAAAAAGTCGTTAGCTGTATGATTTTACGCCACTGTAAAAGTAGTAAAAAGTTGTTAGTCACGTATGCAGGTTGTTAGCTGCTGAAGCTAAGTACGTATGCAGGTTTTACACCACTGTAAAACAAATAGTAAATAATTTACAGTGCTAATTCATTCATTCATATCACAGTGCGAATTGTTTATATCCTGATAGCAAATACTGAAATAGAAATCATCTTAATAAAGTTTTAATTTTTTACAATCTGTCATGAATTAGTGATAATATTCATTCATATCACAGTGCTAATTGTTACCTCTTATCTCTACAGAGTATTGAAGAGAAGGGTTTTACACCACTATAAAATTGAAATTTAAAAAGTTGTTAGCTGTATGATTTTACACCACTGTAAAAGTATTAAAAGGTTGTTAGTCACGTATGCAGGTTGTTACCTGCTGAAGCTAAGTACGTATACATGTTTTACACCACTGTAAAACAAATAGTAAAAATTTTACAGTGCTAATTCATTCATTCATATCACAGTGCTAATTGTTTATATCCTGATAGCAAATACTGAAATAGTGATCATCTTAATAAAGTTTTAAGTTTTTACAATCTGTCATGATTTAGTGATAACTTTTATTCATATCACAATGCTAATTGTTGCCTCCTATATCTACAAAGTATTGAAGAGAATGGTTTTACACCACTGTAAAATTGAGATTTAAAAAGTTGTTAGTTGTATGATTTTACACCACTGTAAAACTGAGATTTGAAGTCTCTGTTGAGATTTTCTCCTTGTCTGCAATTACCAGCACCACCCTAATTCATTCCCTTTCTAAAAGGGTTATAATCATGTTTTGAGTATTGAGTTTGCTCTAAACTACCGACTCGATGTGAATGAAAAGGCAAACAGTTACTGGGAAGCTGAGTTGCGTCCTAATTATAATAGAGTTGGAATTAAAAACTTCATCCGTTCAACACAAAACACCCATCGATTTCAACTATCAAAGCACAGTAACAAAGAATTCTAAAACCCAGAAAGAAATCCAACAAAAAGCCAAAATCTTCAAGTAAAACACCCAATTTCAGAAGCTGTCAAAAGGGGAAAATTCGAAAGGAGATGAAACAAAGGAAGTAAAAGAAGCAGTTGGATTACCTGAGAAGATGAGCTTTGCTCGTTGCCGGTGAGAGCGAGTTTTCCACACGGTGAGAAGATGAGCTCTGCTCCTTGCCGGTGAGAAGATGAGAAGCTTTGGAAAATGACTTCCCCTTTTCAACACGAGAAGTTGTTTTCCGTAAAAATATTAGAGATTTTCCTTTGACCAGAAAACATTTTCCTTTGACCAAGAGTTTTCCTTGAACCAAGCACAGGAAAACTAGGAAATTATTTTCCTCCAAACAAACAGACCCTAAATGTGTAATTACGACTAGTATAACAATTTTAAAAACATTTCATTAATTTTTAATTGAGTTGATAGTCGATTAACTAATAATATTAAATTAAAAACTCAACAATAGTATAGCTTTGGAACATGAATTTCCGTGGTTTCACTTTCACCTTTGTTGTTAATCACGTGTTTTAAAAATGGTCAATGATGTGCGGCATGTGAATGTCTCAAGAAATTGAAGAGAAAGTTGTCAAAAAGCAGTGATATTTTCTACATGAACAAGGGGTAAAATGAAAGTATTTAAAACTGTTTTAGTGTTTCTTGTGTATTTAAGCATTAGCAAAGAAACATAAAAAAGGTGAATAAGTGTTTAATTTAATTGGTACATTGTGCTCATCCATTAAGTTCCAATTTCGAATTTTAACATATATATTTGCACACGTATATACTAATAGTAGAAATAAGCTTTGGGAATTTAATGTATCAATAGTTGTTACAAGAAGTATGGCTAAAGGCAAATTCTTATATAAGTAGCTAGGAAATGAATTCCCATAAAAGTAAGTAATAACTATATTTTTAGTACCTTACCTTCACTCGTTTTTATATTTTGGTACCCTACTTATTTTTTTTGGTAAAATAATACCTAACGTTACGTTCTATTTTTATTTTGGTACCCTGCCGTTAAAAAAATTAACAGAAGGCGGACTAGGAGAGAGAAAATCACACGTGGCATGATGCCACATCATTTTTTCTATCTTACTCAGCATGTCACGCCAACAAAAATCATAAAAAACACATGTGACATGCTAACTAGGAGTGAGAAAATGACATGGCAACATGCCACGTGTGATTTTCTCTCTCCTAGTCAACATTCCGTTAATTTTTTAACGGCGGGGTACCAAAATAGAAACAAAACGTAACGTTAGGTACTATTTTACCAAAAAATAGGTAGGGTACCAAAACAAGAAAACGAGTAAAGGTAGAGTACTAAAAATAGAGTTATCCCTAAAAGTAACTATTTAATCAAACCAAGTTGGAACCGAACTTGGTGGGATGGATATGATCTCCGATACTTTTAAACAGCAGTTTCGAGACGGTTGGGAAACACAGACGACTGCAACTGCATCTGAATTTCGGGAGCCAGTTTCTTTTTCTTCATGCGCTTGATGTCACCATAGAAGTAGGAAAGGAAGCCCCAGAGCGAGAGAGCAAGGGCCACACCCTTCTCTGCCTCAAACTTCTCATGGTAGAAAATCACCGCCAGAATCTCCGTAACAGGTAGCAGAACCGTAATCACGACGCCCGATAGCAGAGACGAAGCACAAAACACAACTCCTATTCCTCCCAGGAAAAAAAAATGCCATATTATTGCACTACAAATCGCAACCACGTAATATTTCGCTTCTCCCAGCTCGAATTCCCTTGCCTCCCTTCCAATTACCTGTTCATCATAGTTACAAAATGAAATTACTTTTTTTAAAAAAAGTCAAACATGCCTTGACCGAGATTCATTCATATAATTGCCTTCAGTATCCTACTGAAAAGAGATTCCTTAAACTAAGAATATTTCAAAAGATTTGGCATATCTACTTTATAAAAGTGAGTCCAAGTTGTATCTAACTTTTTTTTGTCTTAAGTATTAGACATTAACTAACCTAGAATTTACTTTTTGTTTTCTAGAAGTGATGTTCCCAAGCAAAATATAGAATAATTAGGATTTAATTAGAACAAAAAACAAACCTTGAAATCATTGTTAAGCAGCATGCCGACGGTGCAAAAGCCGGTAGCAAACAAACACATCACCATCTGAATCTCCATCACAAGTGCGTAGCTGATTTCTTGATTGGCCTTCTTGTACGTTAATTCTACCAAAGGCAATATCAATCCGTACAAAGCCGATGCGGCTAAGGTCAGTAAGAACCCTAAAATGTATTCCCTGTTCGATTCATTCTCCGGCCGGTCGCTGCCCGAATGCAAAGCCAAAACACCGGCCCCTATGGTCAACAAAAACACCGCGTTTATGGAGTAAGCACTGAACTTTTGTTTCACAAGGAGGAAAGCAAACCCCGCTGTGAAAGCCAACTGGGAGGCGATGATTAAAGAAGAAGTCGAAACGGGAAGAAGAGACAAGCCGTAGGCGTAAAGGTAGTTGTCAAGGCCCGTGAGGATTCCGATGACGGCGGAGGCAACGAACAACCGCCGTTCCATGTAGAAGAGCTTGTTTTCCGATGTGGGATCGGCCTTGCTGGAACGGTACAAGTAAGCACAAGCGAGGAGGAGTAAGATGATGGGCCAACCGACCGTCTGGAGCCAGCTGGAGAACCAGACTCGTTTCCCGCCATGGATGAAGTAGAGGCGCGCTATAAGTGGACCGCCGCAGTTGCCTATAGAAAGGATGATGCAGTTTGTTAATAGTAGAGCTTTTCTCATGGTGGTATCATCGGGTTTAGGCTCGTTCACTTCCATCGATTAATTACGCAGCCAAAAAAAAATGGTGTTTAAATTCTCTATTTTTGCATTCTTGTATTTGGATATTTGTGTAGAATTTAGAAACACACAAGTTAATGGAGGTGAATGATATCTGGGAATATCTGCAGCCATTATTGACTAAGCAATTACCTTTTGTGAATCTAACCTCAAAATAATTTTTAATATTATAATTAAGACAAATGATTATCCAATAAACCTTGTTTACTGTAAAATCATTTTAATGTTTAAATTATGAATTAAATCAAAATTTTGTTTAGATAGGAAGTGCATTTACAGTGGTCATTATCAAGAAAGTGGAATGATTTTAAGTAGAGAATTATATTTTGATGTTACGTCTAACAAACGTTCTAAAACTGATGGTCGTGCTTTGCTCTCAATCGAAAGCAGATTTGCGATCATTCGTTGTTGGGATATCACTGCCTCCATATGCACTTTGGCCCTGGAAAGTAATTTGATCTCAATTATTGAACTCTTATTTTGTTTTACTATTTTTAAGGTTAATCTGTACTCCAAGATTAAGTAAGTTTCTAGTTTAGATTTTAAGGGGAAACTTAAATGATCTTTTAGGGGGAAAAATACTTAATAACCCGTAGCATGTTTAATAATGAATGTTGTTAGATTGCATGGCTGATTGAATCTGGTTCTTGTTGCTGAGTTGTTAGTATGGTTGGTTGGGTTGTTAAACCCATGTGGCCCACTGGGTTAACAGATCAGTTTTATAATAACTGAATTTGTTAGACTCACTTTGGGCTATATAAATGGAAGGGTGGCCCGACCCTTGGCTATCTCAGTTTTCTGGGTCATAGCCCACATTTCTTTTCATCCTAACCGTCCATCTTCATTTCGGTTGTAAACAATCCAATATGGTATCATTCGCTGGGATCTAGGGCTTTCTCTTTTGTTGCCGCTCTAGGGTTTCTAGTTACCGATCTAGGGTTTCCTATGGTCTCATCTGTTTGTGCTTTGTTTTTCTGTTGCGGCCGCCGCTATGGTCCGTGTTGAAGGTGACGGTGATGATGATTCGTCCGGCCGATCGGCCAAGTTTTTTGCGAGTAAGCGTGTCAACGTGCTGTTGGATGAGACGAACTTTCTCATCTGGAAACAGCAAGTCCTGCTGACGGTGAGGAGTCATCGTCTCGAGGGTTTCCTCACTGGTTCGATGAAGGCGCCGCCGGCTAAAGTTCGACAGTCTGACGGCACGGAGGTTCTGAATGAGAAGTACGAAGACTTTCTTGCGCAAGACAGTGCGCTCTCGTCTTGGATCTTGTCAACGATGAGTCCGCATCTGTTGTCCAACTTTGTTGGTGCTGAGTCCACGGCGGAGATCTGGGCTATAGTTATGGAGTTCTACAGTAGCCGCTCCACCACGACGGTGATGAGTCTCCACTTCAAACTCCGGACGATTCGCAAAGGAGATCTCTCGATGCGTGCTTAAGTCTCGAAGGTGAAAGAGATCTGTGACGCGCTGACTTCGTGTGGCAGTCCAGTGTCGAAGGTGGAACACATCGCGACGATTCTTGGTGGTCTTCCGGCGGAATATAAACCGTTTGTGGCGGTTATCACGGCGAGTCGAGAGATCCTCTCTCTGGATAATGTGACAACTATCCTGGTCGATGCGGAGGCTCAACAAGGGCTCTTTGAGTCTGACGGTTCGGCTCCGATGAGTGCTCATGTGGCGAAATTTACTGGATCTTCTGGTTCGAATCAATCTGATGTTGATTCCTTTTTTGGTGGGGCGTCTCAGCGTCCGTATCGGCAAAACGCCTCTGGAGGTGGCCGTGGTAGGGGCCGTCCGCGTTTTCAGTGTCAACTGTGCGGCAAAATGGGGCATCTCGTGGATCGTTGTTTTCGGAGGTTTGACCAAAGTTTCCCCGGAGTCTCTACAAGTCTTTACAAGAATTCTGATGGTGAGGATACTATCTCTCCAAGTGTGTGCACATTAACTGGGGCTAAGTCTGGTAATGCTTCGTCTGGTTCGACTGGTGGCTCTACTGCCTCCAACGCTGGTGGTTCTTGTCTTCACTGTGCCCCGAGTACCTCTTCCAGTTCGTGGACACTGGAGCCACACATCATGTGACGGCAGACTCGTCCAACTTGCATTAGAGTGATGACTTCTCTGGACCAGGTAAACTCGTGGTTGGTGATGGTAAGGGTTTACTTATTAGCAAAGTTGGTTCAAATAATGTGTTTACTAAAACTCGTATGTTGCGTTTATGTGATCTTTTGTTGGTGCCACAAATTTCTAAAAACTTGATCTCTGTGTCAAAGTGTGCTAGTGATAACAGAGTCTTCTTTGAGTTTCATGTTGATCGGTGGCTCGTGCGTGATGAGGAGTCTCGTGAAGAAATGCTCAGTGGTACAGTTTCTGATGGTCTATATGTTTTACCTTCCAATTTCAGATTTGATATGAGGATGCCTACTGTTAATAGTGTTGAGATTAATAATGTTGAGGCCAATGTTTCTGCTGTTGATCAATGTAAATATGAAACCTGGCATCGCCGCTTAGGGCATCCAGCTCAAGTTACCTTAGATAAGGTTTTACATAGCTGTGGTTTATCTGTTGATGCAGCTGTTAATAAAAGTAGTTTGTGTTCTGCTTGTTGTATTGGTAAGAGTCATAAACAACCATTTCCCACTTCCTCTACTGCTTATACTGAGCCGTTTCAACTTGTGTTTACTGACTTATGGGGTCCTGCGTTTGTTAAATCTGAGGGTTATTTGTACTATGTTGCCTTTGTTGATGCGTATACTAGGCATACGTGGTTATACTTGCTTAAATCTAAGGGTCAAGCTGTGCATGCCTTTAAACTCTTCTCTAAGATGGTTTCTACCCAGTTTGGTGTTAGTATTAAGGCTATACAGAGTGATTGGGGTGGGGAATACCGTAGTTTGTCCCCTATACTCGCTGAGCTTGGGATTACGCATAGAGTCACGTGCCCTCACACCTCTGAGCAGAATGGTGTAGTTGAGCGTAAGCACCGTCATATGATTGAGTTAGCTTTAACCTTGCTTAGTCAGGCCTCTCTGGATACTAAGTTTTGGTCTCATGCTGTTGTTACTGCCATCCATTTGATTAATCGTTTACCAACTCGTGTCCTTGGTAACCTTAGCCCTTTTGAGAAATTATTTCAGCGCAGTGTTGATTACTCTTTCCTTCGTGTGTTTGGGTGTGAATGTTTTCCCCACTTGAGACCTTTTCAGCATCATAAACTTGAGCCTAGGTCTCAGTCTTGTATATTCTTGGGGTATAGTATGCAGCACAAAGGGTATAAGTGTCTCACTTCTACTGAGAAATTTTCATCTCTCGGCATGTGGTGTTTAATGAAGAAGTGTTCCCTGCAGCTTCCGCCAAGTCTTATACTTGTTCCACTGGTCCCAAACCCTTTCGTTCTGCTGCTCTTCCTCTCATTTCATCTTCTGTCACCCCTGGTTCTACGGTTGCTTCACCTGCTGCTTCCCCTGATACTTCCTCTGTTTCTTCTCATGGTGCGGCACCTGTTGATTCACCTGTTGCTTCCCATGTTCCTTCCCATGTTGCCTCTCTTGTTACTTCCCATGTTGCTTCCCCTGTTACTTCTCATGTTGCTTCCCCTGTTGCTTCTTCTCCCTTGCCTGCAGCTGCTTCTTCCCTTGAACATATTCCTTCTGATGTTGCTTTACCCGTTCCTTCGTCTTCTGCTGCTGATCCTTGTGTAGCAAGTTCTGGTGCTGCTTTGGATGAGCCTGATGTCTCTGGCCCACCTACTGATACTGCCCTATCTGGTTCGTTTGTCAACTCCCATCCGATGGTTACTCGTAGCAAGCTTGGAGTTTTCAAGCCCAAGTCGTTTGTGGTGCAAACTGTTTCTGACTTTGTTCCAGAAACTGTTGACCAAGCTCTTGCTGTCCCTGCTTGGCGCGATGCAGTAATGGCTGAATACAATGCTCTCTTGGCTAATGGTACTTGGAAGTTGGTTCCGTTACCTCCTGGTCGAACTGCTGTGGGCTGCAAGTGGTTGTTTCGTGTCAAACATAATTTTGATGGGTCGGTGTCGAGGTATAAAGCTCGATTGGTGGCTAAGGGGTTCTCGCAAATACCTGGTCAGGATTTTTGAGACACATTCAGTCCTGTGGTGCGATTTTTCACACTCAATATTCTTCTCTCCGTTGCAGTGAGTAACAAGTGGGTGTTGCGGCAAGTGGACGTTAATAATGCGTTCCTCAATGGGGGTCTCGAAGAGGAGGTTTTTATGCTTCAATCTTCTGGGTTCACACAAGACTCGGATGATGGAAGCCCTCTTGTGTGTCTTCTTCAAAAGGCCCTGTACGGACTGCGACAAGCTCCTCGCAGTTGGTACACTAAGTTACGAAGTGCTCTTTTCGGGTTCGGGTTTAAAGAGTCTGCCGCGGACACCTCACTGTTTGTTTGTGTCAAAGCTGGTGTATCGTTGTATGTCTTGGTGTATGTTGATGACATCATAATTACCGGGTCATCTGTTGCAAGTATTGATAATGTGGTTAAACATTTGAACTCACAGTTTTCTTTAAAAGATCTTGGAGAGTTATCCTTTTTCCTTGGTATCTCAGCTCACCGTGTGGGTGAGTCTCTTGTGTTAAGTCAGAATTCCTTTGTTTTAGATCTTCTACGAAAAGCAAAAATGGACCGTGCGAACCCTTCTCCCACTCCTATGTGTTCTACTGTTAAGCTCACGTCAGAAGCTGGTAGCCCAATTTCAGACCCATATGAGTTTCGTAGTCTTGTTGGGGCATTGCTATATGTGTGTCATACCAGACTCGACATTGCATTTAGTGTCCACAAGGTAGCCCAATTCATGCATCGGCCTTGCGAGGAACATTTGGCTGCTGTTAAGCAGATTTTGCGGTACTTGGTTGGCACCTTGGATTATGGACTTACATTCACCCTGGGCACTAGTGGACCAATGAGTGTTGTTGCCTTCTCCGATGCCGACTGGGGTAGCAGTCTGGATGACCGTCGTTCAACAACGGGCTATTGTGTCTACATCGACAACTGTTTGGTTGCTTGGAGTTCGCGTAAACAGAAATCTGTTTCTCGTTCCACGTCCGAGGCTGAGTATAGGAGTGTGGCTGATGCGGTGTCTGAACTTTTGTGGGTGCAGACTGTTCTTACGGATTTGCAGATTTCTATCTTGGGCACTCCCGTTGTTTGGTGTGATAACACAAGTGCGGTGGCTATGTCTGCTAACCCTGTTTTCCATTCCAAGTCAAAACATGTGGAGCTTGACGTTCACTTCGTTCGTAAAAAAGTAAGTGAACGTAAGATTCAGGTTAACCATGTTCCTGCTGATGCTCAAGTTGCAGATGGATTTACTAAGCCTTTGTCCAAAGTGTATTTTCGTGACTTTCGTCACAAAGTTGTTGTTCATCCTGTGGTTGTGGATCAAGCTTCTCTGGGCCTTGCGCGTTAGTCAAGGGGGAGGAAGTCGGGAAAATGTTAGATTGCATGGCTGATTGAATCTGGTTCTTGTTGCTGAGTAGTTAGTATGGTTGGTTGGGTTGTTAGACCCATGTGGCCCACTGGGTTAACAGATCAGTTTTATAATAACTGAATTTGTTAGACTCACTTTGGGCTATATAAATGGAAGGGTGGCCCGACCCTTGGCTATCTCAGTTTTCTGGGTCATAGCCCACATTTCTTTTCATCCTAACCGTCCATCTTCATTTCGGTTGTAAACAATCCAATAAATGTAAGTTTAAGAGCTTATTTGATCGTGTTTTTATATATGGTGATTATTTTTTTGATGAAAAGAGATTGAAATTAACTAACTAACAAGCTTAGCTCAAAAAAGCATTACAATCAATATTAGTACCGATAATTATGTACTGAATATATAATTAACTATTAATTTAAGAAATTTGTAGCGTGTTTAATTATGTACTGAATATATAGCACGAACCAACTTGTTTCAGTGGTTAAGAGAACGACTGTTGTTCATAGAGGTTATGGCCGGTTTGAGCACCAGCAGCTGCAGCAGAGTGATTGAGCATGCATTGTCAAACAGTTAAGAGTATATTCAAAACATATACTATTTGTAATCACCTTAGCTTTCAAAAAAATTATGTGCTGAATATATAATTAACTATTAATTATATACTGAATATATTTTAAGAGATTTGTGAAGTGCCTCTGAAACTTCTTATTTTTTTTCTAAGGGCTGATGGCGGCACCAACTTTGATGATGGTTGTTGACAGTCAACAATTTTCTTTCTTTTTTTGTTTTAATTTTGTCCTTGTGACACATTTTTTTCTTCTATTTTTTATATGTACCTTTTGCCTTTTGGCACGCTTTTATTTTTTATTCGGTCGTTTGGCCGCTCCTTTTTTTATTATCTATAAGGGTTGAAGTTTGACGTCGCCACGACTGATCAAGATGACGTTCTTTAATTCTCTTGTTTATGATTTATAAACGTGAGTTTTCGTGGTTTTAGAAATATGTATGGATCAAATTTGTTTATCTGAGTTGTAAACTCTTATTGTATTTTAGATTTTTTTAATAAAACTAACTTACTCACATTAAAAAAATATTAATTTAGACTTCAACCATTTATTTTGTGAGTGTCCAATGTTCTGGTCAATTTGGAAAAAATAATGTAGCATTTGGGAGTCCAGTTTATCATGCCAAACTGTCCTAGAGGTCTTCTTTATTCTTGGTTATCATGTTATCCTGGATCAGTTGACTATCTGGCTGTTTAAAAATTAGCTGACTTTTAAGGGTAAATCATTAGATGTTGATCAGTTGTTTCAGATGTCAGTCTTGCGAGTGGGATGGTAGTGTAAGGCTAAATGGCCGCTCTCTTTTTCTTCTGTTAATGATATATTAAACTGCCCTCGGTTCTTTGTTCCATGGTTTCTAAAGCTGATTGCAGGCCATCCGCCCTTTGAATTCTACCCCATTGGGCTCTTTAAAATTTAATGTTGATGGTGTTGTAAACACGGCAGCTTCGAGGCAACTGAGATTGGTGGCGTTTTGAGAAACCATGTTGGTAAATCTTTAATCACTTTTTCAAAGTCAGTTGGTGTTTTAGATGTTGCTACTGCTGAATTGTTAGCCGTTCATGAGGCTTGCCGTTAATTTAATCTTTCGTCTTGGTTTTGCACTTTTAAACTGATTATTGAATGTGACTGTAACAACTAACAGCGTGGTTTGTTGGTTAGACCACCCACAGGCCACAGCAGGCTCCTTCTACAATTAAACATATTATTCTTAATTTCTTCAATATTGCGTGGATTGTGAGTGGAAAATCAATCTTATATCTAGAGATCTCAATTCCTTAGCTGACAGTTTGGCAAAGAGTGTTGTTGACTTTTACTCATTCGATCCAGGTTAAACTCCAGTTCGTTCTGTGTAGTTTTTTGTCGAGGGAGGATGATGTGCGCTTTGATTAACTGTTGTGGTACCGCTACTCATTTCATATATCTGACCTTGATTGAGGTTTGTATCCCGTTTTTGCTTTTGGGATTGGTTGTGAATGTCTTTGATAGATACGAGTGTTGTAAACCCTTGGTGTTCGAGTATTGGTAATTTAGTATGTGGTACTCCTCTCCTTCTACTCAAGTTTTAGGAGGTTTTTTTAATGAGGCTCATATCAATGTTATATCTTTGTATGATTCTTCGCATTAATCATACTTTTTTATTTCAAAAAAAATGTCTATATTTTCGTGTGTTGTCGCAATTGTGGGATAGTTTTTATTTTTTTTTTAAAACAATTCCTACTTAGGGGAAGGGGTGAAGAAATTTACTCCTAATAGATATTGAGCTCACAAAAGAGTGTGGAGGATGTCAACTAATAGATTTTAACCATATACTCTAGAAATTGTTGACATATGCTTATAAAAAAGACTAACTAATATTCCAAAATGTGTTCATTTAGAAACCAATTGGTGACATATTTTTTATTTTATTTAAATTGGATCATTCAATAATTAACTTCACTGAGATATTCTTCATTTTTATTTGACAAAATTAAAAGTTACATGTCATTAAAAGAGGAAGGCAAGGTACAAATAAAGATAACACATCCCTCTATTCAAAAAATAAATAAAATAACACATCCTTAACACGAAAACTCAATGATGTAAAAAAATAAAAATAAAATCAAGAACTTTCTCTTAGATATAATTTTCTTCTTTCATGGAAAAATCCAACAACTATCAATAGTCTTATTATCTATATTTAAACTAGACGATATATTGATGCATGAGTGAAGATCAATTAAATCACTATTACATATTACACTGCGAATGGTTCTGAATGCATCGAGAAACTACCACAAAAGGAGAGAAAAGTAAAAAGTGATAAAAGTTTTATGCTGAAAAAACCTAATGACGGCTCCGGGAAACCAGGGGAATTTGGAGAACTGTGATCCGAACGTGAACGGCCTTGGCTCGCCGGGGAAAGGGGTTCCGCTGGACTCTGGGGGACGGCTGTCGGGGACTACGCGGGCTTCTCTTTCTGATCAACGGACGGTTGCGTGTGATACAGGGATTGCGAAGGGGGTGCCGCAGGTGACGGGGTCTGACTCTCTTGAGCGGCCGGGATCGTCGTTGGCTGTGGAACCGGAGCGGGGAGGAAAGCGAAGCAAGTCATCTGGCGCAGGGTTGGAGGTTGTTGAGGGCACAGGGAATGGAAATTGCGTGGTTCATGGCGATCATGGCGTGATGCGTGTGGTGGGAAATCCGACGTTCGAGGAAACAGTTTCGGATGGTTCGGTAACTAAGGATGTTCTTATGGAGGACGGGGAGATTCCGGTTACGGTCAAGGAAGGTATTAAAACATATGCCAATATTTTAGCCGGGAGCGGCGAAGTCAAGCCTCCACCCTTTCCGGATATAACAGATGGCGACTTTGATGTTCGCAATGAGGATGTGACAGTAAATGAGGAAGGACCATACCCGGTTATCAAGTTTTCGGAGAGAATTCATGAGTTGATCGATTGTAGCATGGAAAAGGCCGTAGTTGTTCGTCTGCTTGGACGCTCTATTAGTTATCGGGTCTTATGGAACCGACTCAAACTGTTATGGCAGTTGGAAGGTCGATTTCAGTTGGTTGATTTAGCGAATGACTACTTCCTCGTGAAATTGGAGAAGGAAGATGACTATATTAGAGCCCTTACAGCAGGACCTTGGACCATCTTCGGGAGTTACCTCACAGTTCAGCCTTGGAGGCGTGATTTTACCACAACTCAGGCTCATCCTAACCATGTGGTGGTTTGGGTTAGACTTCTGGGCCTTCCTATCAGGTATTATTCGAAGTGTTTATTTAGGAGAATAGCTGAGGTGATAGGGAAAGTCATTAAGATTGATTATAATACAGTGCTAGGAGAAAGGGGTAAATTTGCTCGCTTTGTTGTTCTGATTGATCTCTCAAAGCCTTTACTGGCTTGTATTGGTATTGACAATGTGTTGCAAAAAATTGAATATGAGGGGTTACAAAACATTTGTTATCACTGCGGTATCTATGGCCACACGGTTGATTTTTGTGCTAGGAAAATTGCGGAAGTTACAAAAGAGCATGAGTGGGTGTCAAAGATGACTGAGGTGGAAAGTGAGCGTCAGGAACTTTATGGGCCGTGGATGATAGCGGAGAATAGGAGGCGGCGGACACGTCGAGCTGGGGAAAGTAACAAATATCTCAAGGAAGTGCGCAATGGTGCTGGAAATTCTCGGTTCCATGTCCTTAGAGAGCTAGATGGGATTGAACCGCATGAGGAGTCTAGGGTGCAGGAGAGTGTAAATGAGCCGCAACCCGTGGCTAAGAGTGGTTCGGATAAGGGCAAGCAGGCGGTCCAAGGAGCGGATGTGGTTGGTTCGTCGCGCAAAAATAAGGATACTCGGGAGGTTGCAAGTACGTCTAATGGTGGTCGAAAGGACGATGGTTGGGAAGTGCCTACGGGCGTGGTTACAATGGATCATGGTCCGGTTGTTTCACCTGTTTTGAAGGTTGTTCCGGTGGTGCCGGGTTGTGAACCGATAGTGGTCAAGAGTGGGGAAAATGGGGTAGGTGCTCAGCATATTGCTATTTCGATAACTAATGATGGTCGCAAGATGAACACTTCACAGAAGACGAGTAATAAAGTTCGCCTACAAGGAGTGCAAAAAGGCACGAAAGGTCTAATGAAGCCTATTTCTCGTGGGAAAAAAGAAGAATGAACGTTCCCCTACGATGCCTTTACTCTCAGATTGGGTACGTTCAGCTTCCGCAAAACTGGACGCGATGCAGAAGGAAATTCCCCCTCTGGACGATGACATGGGGGGTGGACAAGAAGGTGGTGGAGTTGTTGTGCAGGAAGGGTCGGCCGCTCGGATGGAGGCAGTGGACGGACAAGCCCGCGCGGATGAGATGGTTCCCGATGCCCCGGCCTCAACGGCGGCGGAGGCCTAATTGAGGTGTGTTTTACCTTTATCATCTTTTTTAATGATTAATATTTTAACGTGGAATATACAAGGAGCAACTGGCTCCGCCTTTAGGGACCATTTACGTAGGATTAAAGCTTATTCGAAGCCGTCGATTATTGCTCTTATGGAGACTTGGTTGAGTGGTGATAAGGCTGACCGTATTATTAATCGTCTGGGATTTCAATTTTCGTTTCGGGTAGAAGCTCAGGGGTTCTGTGGGGGTATTTGGTTACTTTGGAATGGTGATGTTACTGTTAGTGTTATCTCTGTATCTAATCAGTTCATCCATACTATGATACAAGGTGCGTTGCTTGATGAACCTTGTTTTTTGACTGTGGTTTATGCTAGCCCGCAAGTTCAGTATAGGCGCCATCTTTGGGACCAACTTTGTGATCTTAATCCAGGGGATGAGAGGCCATGGATTATAGGGGAGATTTTAATGCTTTGCTTCACTTGGATGATCGACGTGGTGGTCAGAGTGGTCGTAACTATGTTTGCCAAAAATTCCAAGATTTTTTGTTTTCGTGTGCGCTGCAGGAGGTTGTTTTTAAGGGGTCAAAATACACGTGGAGTAGAGGGGACTTATATCAGAGGCTGGACCGTTTTCTGATAAACGTGAAATGGGCTGATAGCTATCCGAATTGTATGGTTCGACATCTTCAGAGGATTGGATCAGACTATCGGCCTATCTTATTATGTATGGATAGTGGTGTTCCTACGATGAATGCTAAGGTGTTCCGATATGTGTTTGCTTGGTATGGCTCGGAGGGGTATGATGATATGGTAGAGAAGGCGTGGGATGGTTCGATATCCTATGCGGATAACATTAGTAAAATGCAGGCTGATTTATCTATTTGGAACTCGCAATCTTTTGGTTCCCTGGGGAATAGAAAGCGACGAATTTTTGCGAGACTTGGTGGTATTGAACGAGCGCTGGAGCGAAGGCATTCGGATCATCTTTGTGAGCTTGCGTGAACCCTCAAAGTGGAGCTGAAAGAGATTCTTGATATGGAGGAGAGTATTTGGAGGCAGAAAGCTAGATGTGAGTGGGTGATAGGGGGTGATCGCAATACAAAGTATTACCATGCGATTGCAAATGGTCGGAAAAAACGTAATGCCATTGTTTGCTTAAAGGACGATATGGGTAAATGGATATCAGACCCGGAGGTGTTGAAACGTATTGCGTTGGATTTCTTTTCTAAGCTATTTTCGTCAGAAGGTGATAATGGTTATACTTATAATTGTAGAGGCTTCTTCAAGGGCTTATCGATGCGAGAAAAGTCTGGGTTGGATATGCAAGTAAGCCGTGAAGAGATTCATCATGCATTATTCCAAATGCACCCATCTAAAGCTCCTGGGGTCGATGGCTTTCACGCTTTGTTCTTTCAGAGACACTGGGATGTTGTTGGTGATGTGGTTTGTAGATACATTCAGCACATGTTTTCCACAGGTTTGGTGGATCCAGATTTGAACCGCACACTTCTTGTCCTGATCCCCAAAGTAGAGGCCTCGGAGTCTATTGCGAACTTCAGGCCTATCAGCCTGTGTACGGTTGTGTATAAAATCTTGAGTAAGGTGCTAGTTAACCGTTTGAAACCCTATTTGCCAAGATGGGTTTCCGAAAACCAGACGAGTTTTGTCCCTGGGCGATCAATTACTGATAATGTTGTTCTTGCCCAGGAAATAATCCACTCGATGCGGCAAAAGAGAGGAAAAAATGGTTGGTTTGCAATTAAAGTTGATTTGGAGAAGGCGTATGATCGCATGGAATGGTCCTTTATTGATGATACGCTTGGTGAACTAGGCTTACCCGACCATCTGCGTTCTTTGATCATGAGCTGTATATCTTCGGTCTCGACGCAAATTCAGTGGAACGGAGGGATCTCAGAGTCTTTCAAACCTACTAGAGGAATCAGATAGGGGGATCCGCTCTCGCCCTATATTTTTGTTTTATGCATGGAAAGATTAGCCCATGCGATTCAACGGGAGGTGGATCAAGGTAATTGGCAGGTGTTTCAGTTTAGGAAAAATGGTCCAACTGTGTCTCATCTTTTCTTTGCAGACGATCTCGTTCTTTTTGCAAAGGCATCAATGGAGCAATTTGAGGTGATTAGTAGTGTTTTGCGTGATTTTTGCGAGTGCTCTGGACATAAGGTTAGTATCTCCAAAACTAATATTTTCTTTTCGCAAAATGTGGAGAGTGCTAGTAAGGAGGATATCAGTAACTCCTTTGGGTTTCAATGTGTGTCGGATTTGGGGAGATATTTGGGTGTGCCTTTACTGCATGGTCGGGTTACGACTGATACGTATAGATATTTAATTCAGAGAGTGGCTGATAGGCTGGCGGGTTGGAAGATACGATTGTTATCATTTGCTGGCCGTATTGTATTAGCGAAAGCTGTTTTAGCCTCCATTCCGATGTATGTGATGCAATCGACTAGATTGCCTAAGAGTGTTTGTGATGAAATTGAAGCTTTAATCCGAAACTTTATTTGGGGTCATGACAGTGAGAGCAAAAAGTTGCATGCGGTGCGATGGGATGTGATTTGCTCTCCAATTGAAGTTGGCGGTCTGGGTATCAAAAGATTAGATAATCAAAATGAGGCCTTCTTGTTGAAATTGGGGTTCGTTATGATTTCTGAACCGGCTAAACTTTGGGTTCGTGCTATTCGTTCAAAATATGGGATTCACGATGCGATGCCTATGGTTTTACCGGATAAACCAGGTTCAAGAATTTGGAAAGGTATCTGATTTGTTTGGGAAGATCTGTGCTGGAATGTTGTGTGGAATATTGGTGATGGGCGCCGCACCCGGTTTTGGGATGACGCTTGGGTGGATAATCTTGGACCTTTGCGACAATATACGACCGTTGATCTTGAGAGTGAGTCCGTGGATGTGCGCGTTAGGGATATGGTTGACTCTTCTGGGAATTGGAAGTGGGGCGAGTTGGGCAACAAACTATCTTTGCATGTTTTGCAGAGCCTTGCGGCTGTGAAACCGCCAGGGGAAGCGAATTATGCTGATCGCCCGGGTTGGTCTTTGGAATCTAATCGGAAGTTTACTGTTCGCTCAGCATATGAGGCGCGACGGGGTCATGAGAATGTTCCGAGGGACCCGATATGGTGTAGGATTGCGAAGTATCGCGGGCTTCCACGGGTGCGCATGTTTCTTTGGTTAGCTTTTCATGGGCGCCTTATGACGAATGTGGAGCGGGTTCGTCGCCATATCGCGAATAATCCGAGTTGTAGCTTGTGTGGGGCTGCTATGGAAGATGCAGCGCATGTGCTTCGGGATTGTGGACTGATGAAGACGGTATGGTTGCAACTAATTCGACCGGACAAAGCAGCGATCTTCTTCAGCTTGCCGTTGCAGCAGTGGTTGGCGGCCAATTTAGAACCTGGGTGCAGCTTTGCGATTGTTGCAGCAGAGTGGGACCTGTTGTTTGGGTGCCTGGTTTGGTTGGCGTGGCAGCGCCGGAATGCGCTGATCTTTGGAGCGGAGGGGTGCGTGCAGGACATCCTGCAGCACGCCCGGCATCTCAGCA
This sequence comes from Hibiscus tridactylites, assembly GCA_958450335.1. NCBI lineage: Eukaryota > Viridiplantae > Streptophyta > Magnoliopsida > Malvales > Malvaceae > Hibiscus > Hibiscus tridactylites. The sequence goes on along the minus strand of OY288275.1, from coordinate 83,756,187 downwards.
GCGAGATGCACCAGACGCGCAGCAGGGTTGCGCAAGAGCGCAGCAGCGGCTCGAATGCGGGGAATGGTGTTAATTGGAAATGTCCCCTGAAGGATTGGATTAAAATCAACGTCGATGGTGCTCGAACGTTGGACTCCGGGCTGGCTTTTTGTGGTGGTTTGGGGCGCGATAACGCGGGCCAATGGAAGTTTGGTTTCACTAAGAAAATTGGCGTTTGCTCGACTTTTGACGCGGAAGTGTGGGCGGTTTATGAGGGGTTAGCGACGGCTTGGGCGCTTGGGTTTAATCGTGTTATTGTGGAGACGGATAACAAGAATGTTTTTGAAGGTTTGAGTATGAATGACCCTTTATGTTTGCCTTCTAATCTTCGGGTACACATTGCGGAGATGATCTCGCGAGATTGGGAGGTGCGGTTTACTTGGGTTCGCCGGGAGGTGAATGCTATTGCGGATAAAATGGCGAAGTTGGCTAAAGGCCTTCCTTTAGACTACTATAGATTTCTCGAACCTCCAATGGAGGTTAAAGGTGATGTAATGTTTCATATTGGTGGAGGCGATTCCTCTGCAAACGTTGTACTTGTTTAACCGCCTTACATGAGCACTCTTTTTCTTCCTCCCAGAGGTTTTTTAACGAGGCTCATGGAAGGTGCCCTTTATTCAAAAAAAAAACTACCACAAAAGGAGATCTAGCCATAAAAAATCACTGACTTTCTCTTATAATAAACCGAAACTGTATCAAAAGACGGACAAATCCAATAAAATAAGTTACTATCTAATAAAATGTCCATTCGATTTATCTAATAATGTATTAAGTTTTTTGAATAGAATAAGGTATTAAATTAAACGAGTTATAAAAATATAATTCATATTGGTTTATGATTTTCATATGTATAGAAATCCAATAATAATTTATTTATGATTGATAAGTTCATAGTTAAGAATTAATCTAATTTTAATGCACGAGTCATGGTCTTTAAATTAGATAATGTAGTTTTTTTTTAAACTATCAGTATTTAATTTACCGACCGACTAATTTAGATTGAATTTTGTATAAGTCTAATATAGAGGAAACTCTCCCAATCCAATTGTCTCAATACATATAACTTAATATTAGAATCAACATCCTTGACCTTGCTTAGAGAACCTATCGCATCATCCCGCTAAACCAACTAATATCTTAACCGTTATAGCGGTTATTAAATTTTGCTAACCGTAATTTAACCGTTAAAAAACGGTTAACCGGTGACAGTTAAGACGCGGTTAACCGACGGTTCAACTATAAGTTAATTGTAACTTATTATAATTTTTTTCACACATATTCATTAAATTTTTAGAGAATAATTTAATTATCTCTCTAATAAATATGATATTAAAATATCTATTAAAAATTGTATGTTTCAGAAAAAAATTGAGTTTGAAGAAAAAATCAAAGCCAATCAAAATTTTTATGTGTCGATGATATCCCACTGCTCTGCTACTAGGCCACTATTATATGAGAGGAACGAATGAGGGGTTGAGCGTAACCGAGATAAAAGAGGTAAATTGAGTTTGGTAACTTTAGAAATAGGGTTTAGAATTTAAAAAAATGGCGTGTATTGTATTTGTGAGTTTATTTTTTAAAAGTTATTTTATATTTTAAATATATATATATATAATTTAATACTGGTTAACTTATAGCTTAATTATTAGTGAAAATTTATAACAGTAACCATTAACCATTATTTTTAACGGTTTAATTAATTAAAATCATTTAATTTTAACGGTTCAATTAACTAACTTATAAAATATAACAATTATACATATTAACGGTTACAGTTAATTATGATAAAATCACTTTGTAAGTTGAAGAAAAGAACCAGAATGAAATGCGTCCTGCCTCGTTAGAACTATGGGTTTAGCATGCGGCTGGATTCCACTGGTCATTTAAACTTTCCCGGGCTTTATATATACAATAATAAAAATCAAAGCCCAACCCAAGTGTACAGAACTTGAGTGGAGTTGAAGACACGCCACTGTATCTTCTTCTGGGTCAACAATTGCGTGGGTGGTGGCAGAGGCAGCGTCTCCGCGGCCCGAGGCGCGCTCCTAAGAGCCTAAACCTCCGATTGCTGCGTCGTGGCAGAGGCAGAAGATCTCTGTCTGAGGCCAAAAAATGGGCATCGTACACCAAGAAGAAGAAGAAGCACCTTTGATTCTTTCAAGCTCAGATCAAGGTCAACACTTCCAACAACCTTTGCTTGAAGACCCCAAATTGATTCGCAAAGCCTGGGTTGAATCAAAGAAGTTATGGTTTGTTGCCGGACCCTCCATCTTTAGCCGCCTTGCCATGTTCTCCATGACTGTCGTAACCCAAGCATTTGCCGGCCACCTTGGTGATCTCAACCTCGCCGCCATTTCCATTGCCACCACCGTTATTATCTCCATCACTTTTGGAATCTTGGTAACAGCTCATAACCCAAATTTAAACTCTTTTTTTCTAATCTCAAAATATCTGCTTTGGATCTTGATTAGAACTTAGAAGCCACAAACTTTATTTGATAGTTAGGAATGGGTAGCGCACTAGAGACTCTATGTGGACAAGCATACGGAGCAAAGCAGTATCAAATGTTGGGTGTTTACTTGCAACGTTCATGGATTGTTCTCTTCATTTGTTCCATCCTTTTACTACCTTTGTTCATTTTCGCTGCTCCAATCTTAAAGCTCATGGGACAACCGACCAACGTGGCTGACCAAACGGGTTTAGTTGCAATTTGGCTGATACCATTTCACTTAAGCTTACCATTTCAGTTCACACTGCAAAGATTTCTACAGAGCCAACTGAAGACAGCAGTGATTGCTTGGGTTTCTGGGATTGCTCTTGCAGTTCACGTGTTAATAAGTTGGGTTTTTGTACACAAGTTGGGAGTTGGGATTGTTGGGACTGCCATCACCCTTGATTTCTCCTGGTGGTTGTCTGTTTTGGGACTCTTTGTTTATGTTGTTGCTGGTGGTTGTCCACTTTCTTGGACTGGTTTCTCTGCACAGGCTTTCTTTCAGCTTTGGGATTTTTTCAAACTCTCTTTGGCCTCTGGTGTTATGCTCTTGTATGTGCTCGGTCTCTTTTACATATCCTTGATTTACTCATAACTGAATCTCTTATAATACAGAAGTAATTCGTGATAGATTCTGGGGTTTTGATGTTTCAGGTTGGAGAACTTTTATTACAGAATATTAATTATAGTGGCTGGATATTTGCACAATACAGAAACTGCAATTGATGCTCTCTCAATTTGGTTGGGTCCACTTCCTTGGCACACCTTTATTGTTAATGTTATTTCAAATTCTACCATTTGGTTACTGTTTGCTGCTTCCCTTTGATAATTGTTTAATTCTTTGCCTGGCAGTATATCAATCTCTACTTGGGAATCCATGATTCCGCTGGGGTTTATGGCTGCAACCGGGTATGTTGCTGCTCCTAAGCCCCCTTCCTGTCTCATTATACAAGTGCTAATCATAGAAATAGGAATTTGCAATAGATTAAGAACTTAACAGGTCGGCTATGAAGAAATGGTGACACATCAAGCACCCCAGAAAGTGGATAATTTCTGTTATCTTTAACTTAAGTTTAATGAAAAATTTCTCTCCCATTGTTGTTTTTGACAAGTAATTCTGATTTCCTTTTTTGTGGCTTGCATGTTATGCAGTAGTTTACTCTGATATATGGGGTTTCGATGATGATCCTATTCATCGTAGTGTCTCCGGTAAAATGATGAATCTCCATAGCACACTTACATCCTATATGCTTTAAAATATTGAACCATCATCAATCTATTTGTTTGGCATTGGATCATACAAAATGCACTGGATCATTTATCTTTCACCCTTGCTTGCTGCTCTTTCATCCATTTGTATTTACAGACCGTTGTGTTTTCTTAATGCAGTGTTCGTGTAGCAAATGAGCTCGGTGCAGGAAACGCCAACGATGCCAAATTTGCAACTATGGTGTCGGTGATTACATCTCTAGCTGTTGGAATTTTCTGTTGGTCAATTATTATTGCCTTTCATGAGGCACTTGCAATGATCTTCACCTCAAGTTCCTCTGTCATTACAATGGTTAATAAGTTCTCAACTTTATTGGCGTTCACCATTCTTATCAACTGCATTCAACCAGTTCTTTCAGGTCATAAGCTAAAAAACAACAATATCTATTTGCAATCATGACCTATGTTTCGTCATATAATTCGATCATTGTGTTTCGTTCTCAGGCGTGGCAGTCGGATCTGGTTGGCAAGGTGTGGTGGCAGTTGTAAACATAGGTAGTTACTATTTAGTCGGAGTTCCTCTTGGTGTCTACTTCGGATGGCTTCAATTTGGTATCACAGTAAGTACGGTTATTGTGTCGCAAGTTTTCGATAAAAGAGTTTTTTTTTCGTAAACAGACCGGTCTTTAGACAGGATCACGGAAACATGGCTGAAGCATGTTATTTTTGTAATATCAAACCAGGGTATCTGGCGTGGAATGATATGTGGGACTGTGGTTCAGACGCTGATACTAGCTATTATAACAATGAAGCGGAACTGGGAAACAGAGGCAAGGTTTTGTAATATCTTGAATATAGCCTTTTTGTTGTTTTACATTTTTTTTCTAAATAAAGTTATGTTCTTTGGTCATTTGCAGGCACAAAAGGCTCGAAATAATTTATCAAATGCAACCAATAGCATCATTTTTTAAGTGTGATCATACGAGTTTTTTTATTATATATATATATATATATATATATATATATATATATATATATATATATATATAATTCTCTGTCTTTTTTATGATATATATGAGTTATTTTTTATACACAAGCTGTGTATACAAAATTTATACAACACTTTGTATTTAAGTTATAAAATTTAAATATCTAACCTTAAATTTTAAACTAAACACTTAACTCTAAATTCTAACCATAAACTTTAAATTCTAAACCCTACAACTTAGAGTGTGCAAAACTTGAGTCCAAAAAATTGAATTTTTTTGACTCGTCTGGACGCGAAAAAACTCAACTCGAAAATTTTTAAATAAGTTTTGAGTTGTTAAATAAAAATTAGAATAATTTTAATAACTCGAAATTTTTAATAATTAGTGGATGAGTTTTTAAGTTTGAGTCGAGTTACTCAATTCTGCTTGATATATATATATACTTTCAGATGAAATAGATGAATGAGATTAACTCCTTACTTTTTATTCTATATGGATATAAAAAGCCGTTTAAATTGGAATCAGTTTAACATTATAAATATTTACAATTAAATTTGTACAGAAACTCAAAAACTCTACTTGAATAAAAAAATTCAATAAAATTTGAGTCGTAAAATGAGGTCTCATAAACTTGATTAACTCGATTTTTTTACTCGAATGCTCACCCCTATTACAACATTAACCTTAAATAACAACATACACTCTTAAACTCTAAAATTAAAAAACTCGTGTAAACAAATTTATACAAGCTTGTATATAAAATATTTTCTGATATATATTAGTTTTCTTATGTTCAAAATTATCTGCTCGACCTCTCATTATATTGGTATTGATTTTTAACAAAAACAAAACATCAATTTAAGAGATTTATGATTATATTCCTCTACATCATTATTTTTATTTTTTTAAATGAGTACGAGTCACGGCCACCATTGAACTAAGCTTTGTTCTTAACAAATAGAATTGGAGCCTAAGTTAACATCTCCCATCGCATTTTGAAATGTGAAAATTGTGAAAATATAATGGCTCTTGGACCCGGATTGCAACTGTTGCTACTTAAAAACATTGGTTGATATTGTATTATTTGACTCCCACTTGGATTTTCGATGGAATGAGATTTCACTTGGCAGTTACTATAAGACTTTAAGGTTTAGGATTTAACTATAAAATTTTAAATACACCTCCTTTATCAAGATATATTATTTGTTACTGACAGTTCTTTTTTCTAAAATTAATTGTTGGAGCAATGTATATAAAGTGTTATTTGAGTTGAGCGGCTCGCAAACAATTCGAGCTCGACTCAGTTAAAACTTGGTTAACGTTTGACTTAAGTTGATTCGACTCGAGACTTTAGTGAGTCGAGTAGAGCAAGGTCCAACTCGATTAGATAAATTCGTGAGCAGCTCGTTATTTTTTTACATTTTTTTAATAATTTTTTTGGTGGTTACCTTAAAAATTATGTTCCAAAAAATTTAAATGCTAGTTAAAATTTCTAAAAATGTTCAGTGAGTTGCTAGATAATTTACTCATAAAATATTCGATTCCACATTTCCAAAACGTTTTGTATTTCCCAAAAATTTACAAATTTAATTTTATTAATAAATAAATTAAATTATAATGATCAACTTTTCCTTTTTTTTTTGTTAACACATCTTTTATAATTACTTTATGTATAAAAACAGAAAATGATAAAAGTTTCTAATTCTTATATAAAAAATATGATTCAAAGTTAAAACTTAGAATTCACAAAGTAAAAATTTTGGCTAGCTTAACAAGCAACAAAATTTTTTAACGAGCACAAGTCGAGCAAAATTTTATTGAGCTTAACGAGCAATGAGTCGATTTGAATAACGAGATTTTTTAACGAATACGAATCGAACACTACTCAACTCACGATGGACTGTTTGATAAGTACCTCTATCTAACTATTCCGAAAAGTATGGCATATTCAGCGAAATGTCGTATTCTTGTCCGATGAAGCTATAATGTTGCTTTCAGGTGAAGACGAAATGAAAGATGTGGTTTACCGTAAATCAATAGAAAACTGGAGCGTCGGCACAATTCTGTTTATCGTGAATTATTTAGAAGAGTCTCCACCACTAAAAGGAGCCATGCAATGCAATTCCCATGTGAACAATAATTGAATTGATCTGCGCTTCAACAACCTTTATACCTTCCTTTTCTCATCTTTGGCATGCCATTTGAAGAATAAACAAAATTATTGTACTAGAGCAGATTTTTTTCAGTGGGCTTCAAAAATTATTGTACTAGAGCAGATTTTGGCCCTTAAAAGTTTGTATTGTGTTTGTCATTTTAGAGTTAAATTCAGCTCTCAATTTTTTTTTTGTCAAATTGCCCTTGTTTTAATTGCCATACTGATTGAACCGTTAAAAAAATTAATAATGATGACATGGTATGAATATATGAAAATTCATTTTTTTAACCATTGATATTCAATCTATTGATTAATTAATATAGATCAAATATTGCAAAGATCTATTATGAGAGTGATCCTCCCAACCCAACTTTCTTTATTCACAATGTTTGAATTCGAACTTTTGTTTACACAAGTGTCTTAGTTTTAGGGTTTATAGATTCTGTTTAAGGTTTAGGGTTTAAGTGCAATAGTTTTGAATTTAGGGGTTGTTTATAAAATATTAGATTTAAGGTTAAATTTAGGGTTTAGAGGTTAAACCCTAAATCTCTAGCCATATTACCCTAAAACCTAACCCTAACCCCTAAAATCTAACCATACACCCAAAAATATAACCATGAAACCTAAACTCTAAACCCATACACTAAAATTCCTAAAACGAAACTCTAATCCCTAAAATTAAGGCACTTGTGAAAACAAAAAATATCCACCACATGTTTATGAAATAATAATTCATTTAAAAACATAAAAAGAATTAAAACATATTTATTAAGACATAAATAAATGGCTAATTCTTTCATACACAAGCGGTGGAAACTAGAAGTTTTCACAAGAGCCTTAGTTTGAAGGTTTAGGGGCTTAATTTAGGGTGTACAGTTTAGGAGATTAAATACATAGGTTTAGAATTTAGGGCCAGTGGTTAAAATTTAAGATTTAGGATTATAATTTAGGGTTTAGGGTTAAAATATAAACCCTCACCATATTACCATAAAAACTAAACCATAACTTCTATACTCTAACTTTTATCATAAACCCTAAACTTTAACAAATATCCCTAAATTCTAAACCCCTACATCTAAATCATACACCCTAAATTAAGTCCCTAAACCTTAAAACTAAGACGCCACTAGTATATTGAATATAAATCCTAAATAAATATCTCTATATATATTTTTAATACAAAAAAATTTGGGATCCAGGTGCACTGAGCTACAATGTAGCTTCGTTCGTGAAGGGCAATGATTTGAATTCTAGTGTTGTAAATAGAGTAAAATAAATTAGGAGAGTCTCCCATAATGATATTGATTTTCTTAACATGTTATCAGATATTTTATTATTCTTTGAACTTGAATTTTTAGTTTTTTTGATGATGTGACACTCTAAGATTATTCTACGTCATTACATAAATTCTTTTAAAAAAATTATAATTGTTGATATCGTATAGTTTTAGAATGTCATGTCACTAGAAGCAGGGGCGGAGCCAGGAATGAATGTCGGGAGGGGCCGAAATATAGAATTTTAAAAAATATAATGACTTATTAGAAATTGGAACTCAAAATTCAAAAGGCAATGTCTAATTTTTTCTAGTATTTAAATTTATAAGGATTAGAGCCGACTATTATGAGAGTACCATGAGCGACTGCTCAGGGCCCCTAAAATTAATTATTCTTATTTTTTTAAATTTATCAAATGAATAAATTAATCTAACATTAAAATTTAATTCTCTTTCTCAAATCTCAATTTTTTTTTTGTCAAATTTAGTTCTCTCCTTGTTATTCTTCAATATAACGATAAAAAAAGAGAAATGGTACAATATTTTTCAATATTTGTGTATTTATTGTTCAAAATCAAACTCCATATCATACCCACAATTCAATTCCTTCAATTTTTTTAACAAAACAAAGACAATAATGTGTGACAAAGTTTAATAGTGTTTCTATGATTTATTAATGAAATATTAAATTAATTGTTCAAAACAATGAGATATGTTTTCACTCTATATGAGTCTATTTTTTAGTTTTTGCTTGGTCCCCTGAAAATGTTCGAGATGATCCTAATAAAGATGTAAATTGTTATTAGACTAAGCAATTTTAGAATACGGACCCCTAAGTCTTTGGTTCAACCATATTTAATTAAATATTTATTAAATTATTATATTTTCTAATTTAAATACTTATTTTTACATGGACTAAAATATTAATAAATTAAAATTTATCTAATATATAAAATTTTTTGGCAGGAGCCGGAGCCCCTTTGAGCCCTAACATAGCCCCGCCTCTGACTAGAAGGTTTAAAATCTGTTTTATGGACTACATTTATTGAAGAAAAAACAAACAAATTACAAGGCCAAAATCGGAGGGAAAAAAACTCAAAGACCAAATTTAGAGAAATAGTTTGCCTAAATGTTGATTTATCTCTTAAATAACTTAATAGATCACATCTGGATTATAATCCTAAAATAGAAACGATAGAAAAAAAACATTTTACTAACCCAAAATTATAAACGAAAACAAACAAAGTAAAAGGAAATATATAATCACAAGCAGAACTAAAGTTGACTAAAAACATTTTCATAGCTGAATTTGTTTTTGTTTCTAATAAATGTTCAACTTGAATCAAATGGTTATCAAATTTCACCGACAATCTGTTGGTCTAGTGAGATGAACCACTAGATCTCTTAAGCAATAATATAGGTTCAAATTTTAATATTGTAAAAAGAATAAATTGAGTTAGGAAGATCTCCTTCATAATGAGCCACTAAAATATCTGATTCAAATTAATCAATCACTGAATTAGATACTAATAATTAAAAAAATAAATCTATTTCAAATAGCTTAGAAAACTCGTTGTGCACATTAAAAACAAATCCCAAAGAAAAAGGGCAGTCAAAAATCAACTTTCAGACATGGTATAAACATGATGAAAATGACCTCCATTTCTCAGTCTCACCATAAATATACCCATGATTCATGGCCATTCCTCTAAATTCCTTTTTAAACCTAATTGTAATTAAAGCACGCATATAACTTTTTTAACAAATTTTAAATATAATATTAATTTTATCTAGAATGGTGGGGAAGAGAAGACTCTAGGAGGAAAGAAAGAGAGTATTTCTAATGGTCACGAACCCATAATCTAAGTGAATACGACAGAGAAAAATTCTACAACGTGCGACGAACACCGATGAACACCGATGAACACCACTAATGATGAATATTGTTGAACACCATTAAATTAATTAATAAAGATTTAAAATTTCAAGGACCTATCAAATAATTAATAATTACTTTAAAAAATTCAATTAAATTATTTTTTATATATATTAAAATTTTATTTTTTTAATAAAGGTAAATTATATATTTAGTACCTCACCTATTTATGTATTTCTATTGAACCCTTATTATTTAAATATTATTTCAATTTAACCCTATTCTTTATAAAAAAATAATTTAACCCTTAACCCTCAACCTAAAACTCTAAACTATTAAACCTTAAACCCTTAAACTCTTAAACCTATACCCTAAGCAAATTTGGAGAAGGTATAACTTTGTGAGTTAAATTCTTTATTGTATTATTTATCGGATGCGATTAAAGTATTAATTCTTTTCAACCTGAATTTAGAGTTTTTTGTGTTAGTGTTGTCAATTTCATATTGTTATTCATGTTTTATAGATTCGTTAGTTTATTTAATGTTTTTGATGGCCAATAGTATTTTTCTATTAATTATTTTATGTCATTTGAACTTTCATTTGCTGATATAAACATGTTAAATGTGTAGCAAGTGAAGGCATATGGAAAACTGTTTGACGTTTGCTTTGATTGTTATGATTTTATTTGAATTTTCATTTGCTAATATAAACATGTTAGATGTGTAGCAAGTGAAGGCATGTTGAACCATCATTATTTAAATATTATTTTAATTTAACTCTATTTTTTATAAAAAAATAATTTAACTCTTAACACTCAACCTAAAACCCTAAACTATTAAATTCTTAAACTTATACTCTTAAACATATACCTTAAACCTATTACCTATTTTTTTAACTCACAAAGTTATACCTTCTCCAAATTTGTTTAGGGTATAGGTTTAAGATTTTAAGGGTTTAAGGTTTAATAGTTTAGGGTTTTAGGTTGAGGGTTAAGGGTTAAATTATTTTTTTATAAAGAATAGGGTCAAATTGAAATAATATTTAAATAATGAGGGTTCAATAGAAATACAGAAATAGATAAGATACTAAATATATAGTTTACTCTTATTAAAAATAAAATTTTAATATATATATAAATAATTTAATTGAATTTTTTAAAGTAATTATTAATTATTTGATGGGTCCTTGAAATTTTAAATCTTTATTAATTAATTTAATGGTGTTCAACAATGTTCATCATTAGTGATGTTTATCGGTGTTCGTCGCACGTGATAGACTCATCCATACGACAAAACTAAAAAAAAATTAATCAACTGATCAAATGTACTTAGCACATATATAATATAAAAAGAAGTTATACATTTCTATCTAATTCAAGATTTAGCGCATCCAAATGGATCGTGCTGCACCTCCTGTGGGAGAACATGGGTAGGGAAATTAACGTCCGTTTCTTCATTTATCACACGATAGAAATGTTAGAGAAAGGCCTCAATCAATGTTTCTCTTTGGTTTAGGATGTTAATATATCCAGAATAACGGTATTGTTACTTCTTGACTGAGGGGAAAAACTAGTTTAAGATTTAAGAAAGAGAAAGGTAAATAAAAATTATTATTTTTTAAGACTTAATAGTTAAAAAGGTGTTTAACTGTTTTTTTGGGTCACTTTGATGTCTAACGTTTTTTTGGAGCACTTTGGTGCTTAATGTTTTTTGGGCCACTTTGGTGCCTAACGTTTTATTTTGTACCTCAAATTGGGTTTTTCCGTCAACGTCTGTTAAAATTTTTTCGTTAACTAATTATAACATGACACATAGCATGTTTTATTTAACTACACATCGGCGGTTCGCCGTTCACCACCCCAATCGTTGGGTACCTCACCAGTTAGCATCCCCACCCACTGGCCGTCGTTTAGAAGCCCAATCGGTCTATTCTCTTTATTTTTGGATGTTCGTCGACAAAACAATCGGTGGTTCATTCGCCGATTTTCAATGACGGGATTATGGGGCTTTCAGTAGTGGGGGGGGGGGGGGCACGAAGGCATGGTGGCCAGTGGTGGTTGAATCGGTGGTGGGAAGGGAGGAATTTAGGGATATATGGTTTGGGGTTTAGAGAAATTAAAGATTTTGGGGATTTTTATAAAATTAAAAATTTTCTGATTTTTAAAAAAATAAAAATTAAAGAAAATATCAAAATATGTTATGTGTCGTGTTTTTATTGGGTAGCAAAAAATTCTTAATGTACGCCACAGAAAAACACAATTTGAGTTACAAAATGAAATGTTAGACACCAAAATAACCAAAAAAAAATATAGGTTTACACTTTTTTACTATTAATTTTTTTGAACAACGAAAGGTAAATAAATTTTAACTGAGGATTGTAGAATAAGGTTAATTTTGTGAGATGGAATAGGTGACATCAGCAAACGCATACAATTACATCAGCACACACGTTAACGCCATGTTTTTCTTTTGGGACTAATTAACGTGTAGCATACTACCTTTAAATCATAATTAATCCAATTATTTGGATTGTGATAATTTAAAAATTCAATAATTAATATTTATTATCAATTGGTTTAATGAGAAAAACAAGCCCATCCGACACAAGTTATATGCACATGCACATTGACATATCCATCGACACATTTATCACGTTGTTATGTTTGTCTCTAATATTAACATGGAGTATATATATAAAAGACTTGTCGGAAAAACTATAAATCAAATTTCTTACCCAAACAAATATAAATAAAATCGTTATCAACATTGTTTTCCTGGTCTATATAAGAAGCCAAAAGGAAAGTAAGTAAAGCAAAGGACCTAAACATCGTAGGCTTTTTAAGTTGGAAAAAAACATCATAGGCTTCGATTTCTGGACAACTTGTAAAAATGTTTTCTGTGAAAGAGCTAGTTGAATCAGTTCATCTCACTTCTGTTCCTTCCAGCTATATCTTCAGGGATACAGAATCTGATCTTCATTGCATGCTGGTGCAATCAGAAACAGTCCCCATCATAGATTTCTCCCTACTCACATCCCATGATCCTGATCAACGCTCCCAAATCATTACCCGACTCCGCAATGCATGCCTGGAATGGGGATTCTTCATGGTAATTTGGTGTTTTATGGACTGTGAATACATATATATATATGTATAATCTCTTACTGAACTGTGGGGATGCAGGTAATAAACCATGGAGTGCCGGAGATGTTGAGAGACGAAATGATAAGGGAAACTGAAGGTTTCTTCGATTTGAGAGGGGAGGAGAAGACGCGGTATGCTGGGAAGAAGCTGTTTGATCCCATAAGGTGTGGGACAAGTTTCAACCAGAATGTGGATAAGACTCTTCTTTGGAGGGATTTCCTCAAGATCCACGTCCATCCCCATTTCAATGCTCCCGACAAGCCTTCTGCTTTCGGGTACAGACAACAGCCCCACCAATTCTGCACCTTTGTTTAATTACCTTTGCCGACTCATTAACAATGGGATGTTTTAACAGCAAGGTTTTACGAGAATACTGCCAAAAGACTCGAGAAATCGCCGGTGAGCTGCTTAAAGGGATCTCGGAAAGCCTAGGGCTGGAAGCGAGCTATATTAACGAGAAAATGAGAGTGGAATCTCCGGAGTCTCATCAGCTGCTGGTTGCGAATATGTATCCGCCTTGCCCGCAACCAGAGCTGGCCATGGGTCTACCCCCGCACTCGGATCATGGACTCCTCACAATCCTCATGCAAAACGGGATCGATGGCCTTCAAGTGATGCACAAGGGGAAGTGGGTTTCTATCAATCCCCTGCCCAACTCTTTTCTTGTCAACACCGGAGATCACATGGAGGTATGTAATATATATGGTTTCCGGTACAGTTGATTTAGCAGTAGTGTTTTCTTGCTGTTGGTTTAAATAATAATGGAGCCATCTTGCGCTGTCGATTCCAGATACTGACCAACGGGAAGTATAAAAGTGTGGTGCACCGAGCTGTGGTGAACAGCAAGGCCCCTAGGGTATCCATCGGAACAGCACATGGACCACCACTTGACACCGTCGTAAGCCCGGCACCGGAGCTAGTGACGGATGGCGTCGGCCAAGCGTATCTTGGAATCAAATATAAGAACTACTTGGAGCTACAACAAAGTAATACTCTCAATGGAAAATCCTGCTTGGACCACCTCCGCCTTTCACTATGATATTCCACGCTTTGTCACTTTACTTCGTGTGCCTTATTACAGTTCGTTAAAAAGGTAAGTAAAAGGTTATCTGATACTCCTAATTTATAGGAGTCAAATCAATATAATTGTTCCTCGTGATAATTATTGTTTATATGGACGTTATATGGTGTAAAATATAGTATTTTGTTCTAATTCTAATTCAAATTCTGAATTTTGTTCAGATATGTGTTGGTTTTTAATTGTATTTTACATTGTAATATCTGATTCAAATTCAATAATAAATATATGTATTATATATTTATAATTGTATTTATAGCTGCATTGTAGTGTTCGGTAAGAAATGTGGTGTTTTGGCATTCATCGTGTTATTTTTTTTCATTGATTTCAACGGAGTACCGAAAAAACTAAGGATTGTGTTGGGTAAGCATAAAGATAAGAGGACATTGATCAAGACAGTCTTATCAACAAATCCACACAAGCCTTCCGTTGGTAGCGTGATTCCACGCACCACCACCCACCGTCGGAGCATCAAATCGCCGCCATTCTCTCCCTTGGCCTTGGATGAGGATCACACGCCGGTGCACTCAGTTTCTGAATTCGTTAAACCGGTTCGAGGATTGCAAGAAGAGAATGTCTTCGTTGGTTCTTAACAGGAACGCTGATTTGTGGGATCCGGTGAAGGAACCCAAGGCAAAGCTTGTGGCGACGATAAAGAAAAAGAAAATGTGGGGAAAATGACGTTGGTGGTTAAATTACAACGAGGAAGAGTCAGCGCGATGGCCGGGGTTAGTTAGCCCGTTCGCAAATATGGTACAGAAATCATGTAACCTTTTTGATATCCTTTTCATCACTCAACACTAAAAAAAATTAAAATCTTAAACCTTAAATCTTAAAAAATACACTACTTCAGAAAGCAGTGATTAATATTACACAGTTCCGCTTAGGGTTTTTCACTTTTCTTTCAGTGCCGCCACTCTCCTTCTATTTGGTTCAAACTTAAGCCGACGGCGGCAATAGCTTTCGGGCTATTTGTCGACCGCCGGTCACCCTTTTTTATTTATTTGTTTCGTTGTTTTGATTTTTAATTTTTTTAATTCAATAAATCTGTCTTTATGACACGCTTTTCTCTACCGTTTGGTACGTTTTTCTGTCTCTTGACACGTTTTTCCATTATTTGTTTTCTATGAGGGTTGATTTGACGACGCCACGACTGATCAAGATGACGATTATTTGTAATCATGTTGATCTTCCCTGCTATGGACATTCGGTTTGAATTTGGATATGCGGTTTGCGCTTGTGATGAGTTTTTCAGGTGCTCGGCTCTGATTAGCGTTTTCTCGGTGGTCTATCAATAGCTTCATCCCCTTTTGTGGTTCGTTTTGCCGATGCAGTCAGGTTTCGTATCTATTTTCGATCGAGTATTTGGATGGGTTTATAACCTTTTCATGTATGGTTCATATATGATCTAAGGTGACTAGTTTTAGGAGGAAGTCCAAATTATGTATTTAGTT
The DNA here is from genome assembly GCA_958450335.1 of Hibiscus tridactylites. NCBI lineage: Eukaryota > Viridiplantae > Streptophyta > Magnoliopsida > Malvales > Malvaceae > Hibiscus > Hibiscus tridactylites. Next base: position 83,740,481 of record OY288275.1, on the reverse strand, counting down.
TACAATGATAATTTGTAAACCCTTATTGTAATTTTGGGTATTTTCTCATAAATAAAACTAGTGGCTTATTTTCAAAAAAAAAATACACTACTTCTAATTTTTTTTAATTTTAATCATAAATCCTACACCCGAATAATTTTTTTTCACCTTTATCCTCCAATTTAATTTTTTAAAATTAATTTATTTATAAATTTACTCTCACTTTCAAACATTAATAGTTTACCCCTAAAATCTTAAATCATGACTATGTCTCTCCTTAAATCTCAATTATACTAACATAATTTTTTTAGTGTACCAATATAAATAATGAAAGAGAGAGAAGATTCCTATTCATTATTCAAGACTGAGCGGTGGTTGGGTGGGGGGTTTGACAAAATACTTTAATTGTCCTTATTTTAGGAAGGAAAAAGAAGAGCACTAATCAATAATGCCCGGATAGATTGTAGTCGGTCATTTATTTATATTTTTTTATTAAAAAAAGGGAACTACTATGGAGTGCCTTATTAAAAAAATTAAGCCTAATCGGAAGAGAGAAAAAACGATAATAATAAAGAGTCAAATTATAACGCCACCATGCCCTAACAACCGAGCAGGAAGCCAAAACGAATCATAGTGAAATAACACGAACACATAAAAACTAGCAAAAAGCTAAAGTATGAACACAAGCCACCATAACGCAAGATCACAACATCCAAAACTAGCCCTCATCGTGAGTAGGCATAACGTGATCCACCGACCAGTGTCATCGATCATATCCAACTGCACCAAGGCTGCAAGCTCGGGATGTGGCTGCAAGAACCGGACCACATCGAAACAATTCTGGTTGATCACCTTCGCCATACCATCCGCCACATTGTTACCATGGACAGAGCGACATAGGTAATTGAAGATGACACTCAAAATTTTTTAGAAATTATATTTTTTATATAATTTGTATATAATTTTTAATATATATATATATATATATATAGTTGACATTTCTTTATAAATTATTAACCCTTTTAAATAATGTTAAAAAATTAATACTCTTAAATAAATTTCTGGCTCCGCCCTTAACTGTTACCATCCCGCTTCACATGATTAAACTATAAATACCATAGAAGTTTACGCCATTCCACAATATGCAGAAGAATCGAAGGAAACACTCGATCACCCTGTGGAACTAAACGTATCGCATCCATGTTGTGCGGTTCCATAATGATACGGCGAAAGCCAGCCTCTCACGCTCATTGCAAGCCCAGGTTGATGAATTATTTCTTATTGATTTGAAAAATGACATTAACGATGTTTGACTTTTGAGTACACAATTTTAACATATTTATGGTCATGGACCCATTCTTTTTCAAAATCAATCAAAGCAAATGACTAAAAAGTAAGGATAAACTCAGAAAAGCGACCGGCTGATAAATAATGCATAAAAGCGTCGGACCGTGGGGGTGAATGATGAACCAATGCGAAACGAGCAACATTAATTTTTAAATACCAATAGTTTTAAATTACAAACGTGGTACATTTTTTAAAGGAAAAAAAGGAATAAACAGTAAAGGAAGTTCAATTCCATATATAAAGTAAAAGAAGGCCAAATAAGCCAATGGAATTAGGTTAAAGTTACAATCCTTATCTTCCAAAAATCAAAGGGCATTTTCTCCAACGACAATTTGACCTATAATAAACAAATAAAAGATCTTAAAGCTTGGATTTTGTTTAGAAATGACTGGTTGAATCTACTTTTTCAGATGTTTGCTTTGCATTTATTTATTGTTATCACTCCCTTTCATTATTGAAGAGATGGCAAATCAATAATCCATGGTGCTTTGCATGGCAGACAAGATAAGCTTTCCTTTTTTTATATTTTCTAATAAATAAATTGTTTTGAGAGATCGAATGATGAAGAATATTTATGTTATAATATTTTGTATAAGTTTGACTTGTCTCTTTCCCGGCAATGTCAGATCAGCAAGAGCTGGCTTGACTTTATTATTGTCTTTCCTTTATCTTATGCTCTTCAAAGAGGGAGGTTTATCTGTGCTGGCTTCCTGAATTGAGGGAGGAAGAATAGATAGAAAGAAAATGAGCTACTTTCTACCTTCGAGTTCGATTCCCGTACTGTGCCTATTCACTCTTCCTAAGGCTTTTGAGAAAATTCTCGACATTTAACTCAAAAATATAATATCTATCTACTTAATAAAAATATTTTTTTAAGAAAAAATATTCAAAGTAGACCAGAACATTAAACATTTCCCTGAAGCACTTGAACCCACTTTCCATTACAGCCCAAAGTTATTGGCTTCAAACATGAACTCCCAAGCAACAGGCATTCCCGCCCATTTGTTTCATTCCACACAATGATTTTGGGCGGTTCAGCCCACTTCTTCTCTCGCCTACCAAACTTAGGTATTGTTGGATAAATTGAAATTTTAAATTATAAATTTATTTATATTTTAATTGGATATAACGATTAATGTAAATTTAACGGGATATATAGTTAAAAATAACCAAAATTTAATGTGTTGAAAATATTATCTATTAATTAATAAATTGGTATTTATCTACTTAGCTTTTTGAAGATTATTTCATTAAAAATTCTTTTGAATGTTAAAATTATGGAATATACCACATGGTTCTTTGCTTTAATAGTAAATTTACAATCTTGAGAATTGTGAAGAGTTCTTTTCAAATTTATTTTTATTTAAGCCAATATTTTTAGAATTTAAAATTCGACTTCATCATAATGTTTAGAATGTTAAAATTATGTAAGCACCACAATTTTAAGTCAAACATGTTTCAATTAATCAGTCAAATCAAGAAAATAAAAAAAATAAAGTTTTACCCGTATTTTCAAACACGGTATATAATCTAGATTTTGAAATTCAAAAATACCACATAGTAATTTATTAAAATTCTATAAAATCACATCAAAACAGATATAAATTGCTTAGCCAAAATATGATTTGAAAAATCGTGTGATATTTTATGAGAACTACTTGTGGCTTGATTTGTTGTCTCAATTATTTATAAAATTCTTAGTTCGTTTTCCGCTCATAATTTAATTTTATAATATAACTTATTATTGCACTAAATATGAATCTATTATAATAATTAATTTGAACATATTGGAATGTAACATTTGGAGTTGGATACCTCCTGAAAATAAAATTATAAAATACATTAATAAAAAATAATACTCAGGAACTTGTAATTGATATCGAACATGTTGGGTAAACTCTGAGAGAATATAATATGGTTTCTTCGGACCAAATATTGACAAGATTAAAACAAAAATTGAAGTTGAAACAGGAAAAAAGAAGAAGCAAAAATGCCGGTTTCTTTTTCGTGGGCATGCGGCGGATGAGGTAATAAGGTGGTTGAAGATTGAGACGGTAGCCCCTAGTTTTTGATCGGTGGCCGCGGTTTCGCTGCGCTGCAACGACACTGAGCCCCTCTGACAACTGACAGGAATTATTAGTTGGGCATTGGACCACCTGTACGGCTCTCGGAATCCATTATCTCTCGTTTCATATCATTTTCCACTGTTGTTGTACAAACCTGACACACCATTCCTACTCCCACGTAATTCTCTTTCGTCTGCTATGTCCTTTTCCCCCACGAATATATATATAAACAGTGCAGAACATGTAAGGGATTAGTAGAGATCGTGATTCTCAAAGTTTAACAAATGATAATACATTGAGTCGAAGTTAGACGTTCGAATTTGACGTTATAAATAAAAAAATAAGTTAAAATGATTATACCATAATGAGCATCTGCACAACCAAATCTAGATTAATCGATCATTCAGTCTGATACGGATAGTTAAATGGTTCTATATTTCATCTGCCCCACTACGCATACCTACAAACCTACAGAGAAAGGGCAACCATTTTATTTGTTTGGGTAAACTATCTGTTTGACTACCAATCTATTGGGAAAGTTTTAAAATGACCACCATAGAAAAAAACGCGTCATTTTAGTACCCAAACTATTAAAATGGGATCAATTTGGCCACCTGCCGTTAAAAGGCTAACGGAAGGTGACGTGGCAGTTAAAAAATTAAAGGTATAATCACACATTTGGTCCTTACTATTTACACATTTTTTCAATTTAGTCCTAATTTTAAACTAATAAAATAAATTAATTAGGTGGTGACACGTATCAACACCTTATTGGAGGAATTTAATTATTTATATTTGATTAATAAATTATTTTCTTCCTCCAATCAGGTGGTGAGGAGAAAATCAAAGTTTAGCACAAATGCCTCCCAGGGGATTCGAACCTGGGTGATGTGGGTGCAAAAGCAGTGGCAAAGCCACTGCACCAAGCACAATTTTATGTTTTAAAACACCAAATTCAATATATATTTTTTTCCAATCAGTGTTCTCCTGGGTTCTCATTGTCTTCATCTTCATCATCTAAGTATTCAACATAAATCCCTCCATTCATCTGATATAAATTATTCATTACCAAAAACTGCACACATCTGGAATGAAAATATAGGAGTAATTACTAAAGAAAATCGAGATCGGTTAATTACCCAGAATTCGGACCGACTTTGGATGATCCACCATTGATGTAGAAACCGAGCTTTGCCAATGCCACTAATTGAATGGAACAGCAGTGAAGCAAAATTTATACGCCGAAAATGATAGCAGCAGGTGAGAAAAGTAGACCCACATTGTATGTTTTGGCTCGAACTTGTATCGCCATTAGAGCATGCATACATCGGAGAGTTGCAGTTGTTTGTTTTCTCACCAGGTGACCTCTAACCAGTTACACCAACATTTACACCAACAAAATCTAATAGCTCTAGAAATACAAAAACCTATTATAAGTCATTACCCAAGTACATGATGATTACACTTAAACTTTCAGTTCTGGAATTTATGATAGTCAAAATTCATCACAGAAAAATACTTAAAAAAAAACAAATACACATTTTGCAAATATCTTAAACACATGCAAACATTATCAAAATTATTCCATGCAACCCAATGAATGAATAAGATCAGAAATCTAGACATATAGCAACTGCTCAAAACCCATAGATCAGAGCTGACAACTCATTAACCTCACAGACTGCGAATTATTACCGTTGAGTGGACCAGCAATTTTTCTGTGATCGAAATGAATCAATAAGATCCAAACTGCAGTCTCTATATACTCTGCCTAAGCAATCAAGATTTACAGAAACAAAATCTAATAGCTCTAGAAATATAAGTATTTGTTCGATCAAACAAAAGTGATATCTCAATCGCATCAAATGAAATTCAACAACATAATTAGAATCCAATTGTTGGCATTATTCAGCATTGTTTATAACAACACAAAGCGTGTAAAGAACATCTAGAGTAGCATCTCACCAGATCTCTTCAAACAAGCCACCATTTTTATGGGCAGCGTTGACATGATTTCTTCTTAAAAACTCGTTTGCATTTCTCACAGAAGACACCCTTTTTGTGATCATCCTCGATATGGTCATCTTTAAGGTCGAACTGTCAATCACACAAGTTGCAGAGCCATTTCATCTTGTTCAGACGAGATTGCTTCCCCTTCATATGGAAAATGGTAGTAAGAGAAAAGTTTGTTAACCTCAAAATCAATTTAATTACAAAAAGAGTTAAATTGCCCTATTTATATAGAAGGGTACTTCTTGATCTTAACTGCTAACGTCTAACAGAATACATAACAATCTTATCAGTTAAAGGATTGATACATAACAAAATAACAATTAAAGGTGCTTAATTTGAAATGATTTTTGGCAATTCATAGTGGCATTGGCAAAGCTCGGTTTCTACATCAATGGTGGATCATCCAAAGTCGGTCCGAATTCTGGGTAATTAACCGATCTCGATTTTCTTTAGTAATTACTCCTATATTTTCATTCCAGATGTGTGCAGTTTTTGGTAATGAATAATTTATATCAGATGAATGGAGGGATTTATGTTGAATACTTAGATGATGAAGAAGAACACTGATTGGAAAAAGATATATATTGAATTTGGTGTTTTAAAACACAAAATTGTGCTTGGTGCAGTGGCTTTGCCACTGCTTTTGCACCCACATCACCCAGGTTCGAATCCCCTGGGAGGCATTTGTGCTAAACTTTGATTTTCTCCTCTAAACAGGTGGTGACACGTGTCACCACCTGATTGGAGGAAGAAAATAATTTATTAATCAAATATAAATAATTAAATTCCTCCAATAAGGTGTTGACACGTGTCACCACCTAATTAATTTATTTTATTAGTTTAAAATTAGGACTAAATTGAAAAAATGTGTAAATAGTAAGGACCAAATGTGTGATTATACCTTTAATTTTTTAACTGCCACGTCACCTTCCGTTAGCCTCTTAACGGCAGGTGGCCAAATTGATCCCATTTTAATAGTTTGGGTACTAAAATGACGCGTTTTTTTCTATGGTGGTCATTTTAAAACTTTCCCAATAGATTGGTGGTCAAACAGATAGTTTACCCTATTTGTTTCCTGGAAAGGGTAACCACCGACACCGTTTTGAGGTTCCAAAATGTGTCTCTTCCTTTTGCCTCTTTGCGGCGACATTGGAATTTGGAAATATATTACTACTTGTTTCAATAGCAGTGGAATCGGGGGTGACCTATAAAAAAGATAAAATGTCTAGCTTTATTTTAGCCCAAATGTCTACAATAATCTAACTGAAAATTAATCTTATCTTATTCTATAAAATTACAAAACGGAAAATTTTCATTAAATATTTAACATTATTACATTAGTCAGCGTAAATCTATACAAACGTACAGTTGCAGTGGAAGGGGCTTCATTTTGGAGTTTGGACGGCCTCAAATGTATCATCTTCTTAAGCCCATAGACATAATGGGCTAAAATAGCCGATTCCTTTAGAATTTTAAACCTGGAATTGCTCAAAAGAATGGGGAAAGGTAAATTAAAAACAATTGATTAATACCAACGGGTTGGTCCAATTGGTAAAAATGTTTATATCTCTTAAATCAGGGTCGCACCTGAGATTTTAGAGACTCAGGGCGAATTGGAAAATTAGACTCTAATAATAAGTTTTGAAAAAATTGAATTTTAAGAGTATGTCTCTAATAACAAATATTAAAAAATGAATTTTAAGTGTAGACCCTAAACAAATTGAAAATTTTCATTTTTAAGAGTATGCATCTAATAACAAATGTTGAAAAAAATGAGCCTCTAATAACAAGCATTGAATTTTTTTTAATTTTAAATGTAGGTCCCTAAGAACAAATATCAAGAAAAACTGGGCATTAAATAACATGTATTGAAAAAATAAATTTTAAGAGTAGCCCATAATAACAAATATTAAAAAATGAATTTGAAGAGAATGTCACTAATAACAGATATCAAGAGAAATTGGACTCAAATAACAAATATTAAAATAAAGTGATATATAATGGTTGATTAAGAAATCAGAGTCACGCAGAAATAGAAACAATGATATATAATGGTTGATTAAGAATAAAGTGACAAGAATATGTTGAATATATCAACATAAAATTTGTTTCAATCCTAAATTATATTAATTTCTATTCACACTTTCGACAGCGCCGGCGGGAGGAAGAACGGAGGGAAAGAGACGATAGAATTGATTAGGAATAGGGGCTGGACGTTATTCGTGAGTAATTTATCGACACAAATTCATTGGAAGGGTCTATGGCAGGTATTTGATCGTCATGGACACGTATTAGATGTGTTTATCCCAACGAAGAAATCGCGTATGGGTGAGCGATTTGGCTTTGTGAGAATGAGATCGAGACTAGAGGCTCAACGAGTGCGAGATAGATTGAATGGTGCCTGGATTTATGGGGCAAGGTTATCGATATCGTTTACCAAGGAATCATCGGCTTGGATTGGTGAGCGAAAAAGGCACATCGACAATAGGCAATCGAAGTCGAGCGATTATATGGAGCGAACAGCGGCAAGGAAAACTCGTAATGGCGATGGGTGGAAGGAGGAAGGTATTATCGGAGTTATAGATGAGTGTAAGTGGGAAACATTGCAGAATTGTGCGGTAGGATGGAGTCGACAATCTAAGGAATTAGCATCCCTGGCAAAAGAATTACAAACGGCGGGATTGACGAATCTGTCAATCATGCGTATTCCAGGGTCCAGACTATTACTCATTTTTGAAGATGCTGTGAAAAGAGATGAGTGTCTTAAGGAGGGGAAATTATTGAAGTGGTTTAGTGCAATTCAACGATGGACTCCGATGATTGATAGAGGGGATCGAAGGGCGTGGTTAGCTATTCGTGGACTACCCATACATGCATGGTCGAAGGAGTCCTTTGAGCGGATAGTGGCAAAGTGGGGACGATTAATTAGATGTGAGGATTCCGTGACGGATCCGACATCGTTTGAGAGAGGCGAGGTGATGGTGGAGACGGATTGTATCGAGCAGATTATGGGAATTGTGGATTTTCAAGTTGGACAACACATGTACAAGGTGCGTATACTTGAATTTGAGCCGATGGTTGATGATTTACGTTGTCGACATTGTATGGTGGAGACAGATTCGGAACAATGTGAGGAGGACGCAATAGTAGCGGACAAGGATGGGGTGAGGATAAGCCCGTACGGGAGGCAATCGTAAGGGACGATGCTATTAAAACACATGTGAATGTTGCGGAACAAGAAAATGAGTTGGACTATAGTGCTTCAAAAGAGAGTTCATCAAAGGAGGTGCCGTCGCAATCGTTAGGATGGATGTCAGACGAAGAAGTAGGGGTAATACAACGAGAGGTTGATTCGTTGGGGGACGTTCGGGGGAGAATGGAGGGACAAGATGTGTGTTTGATCGAGTGCCCGATCAGGGTGGATGTGGGGGAGACATTGGAGCAGGTTCAACCCATACATGTGGAGGTAGTGCAAACCAATGGGTCAGGGGATTATGGGAATAGGGCAGCTAAGTCCAAATGTGACTCTAAGTCTTGCAACGAAATTAAATCAAATGGTGATAAAAATAATTTGCGCTTTAGCAGGGGGAAGGCTGTGAAAGATACGCGAGAGCATTCGATAGGGACAAAGAGCCAATTTCAACATTTACAGGAAGCAAAGGAAACAGTGCAATTGTGCAAATTGATAGGCGTATAAACAATTGGTAACGAGGAGGGAATTGTGAAGGATATTGCCGACTTATTGTAGCGGAAGAACATCGTAAATAGCATTTGAGGATGAAGGTGTTGTCGTGGAATGTTCGGGGGTTGGGAGCGAGTTCGAAGTGTAGAGCGGTACAAAAGCTATTGCGACAACATCAAGGGGAGATGGTGTTTATTCAGGAGACGAAATTGGAGATGATTACGGATCAAATAGTGAAAAGGGTGTGGCATACGGACAACTTTGAATTTGTGTATGCGGCAGCGAATGGTCGATCAGGGGGATTATTGGTGATTTGGTAGGCGACGAGATTTCATTTGGAGGCGGCCGAGGTGCAGCAAAATTATATTGCTTTATGGGACAGGTGGGTGCTCGATGATTGAAGATGTGGCTTGGTAAATGTATATGCGCCGTGTACAATGGATGGACAATGGGGATTGTAGGAGAGTCTTTTAGCTTAATCGCAGAAACGCGCGTTACCTTGGTGTATCGCGGGTGACTTCAACGTTGTCATAGTAGTGGAGGAAAGGCGATGTTGCCAAGGATCGCAACAAGGTATGGCAGCTTTCGTTTCATTTATTTAAGATATGGGTTTGATCGATGTGAAGGTAGTAGGGAAGAATTTTACTTGGTTTGGGTCGGGAAATAAGTGCAGTCGATTGGATAGGTTTCTTGTTAGTGGAGAATGGATAGACAAATTTGTGGGTTTGATACAATGTATTTTGTGTAAGGGTATATCGGATCATGCGGCGATCAAACTTGCGTGTGAGGAGGTGGATTGGGGACATAGGCCGTTTCGATTCCTTAATTGTTGGCTGGAAAAGAAAGTATATGTGCAGGCAATGGAACAAGAATGGGAGAAATTGTCGTGACAAAGTGGTAATGGTCAACCGTTAACTATGCTTGAAAAGCTTGATGAGTTGCGCAGATTTTTGAGAGTTTGGAATCGTTCTTCTTTTGGGAGTGTAGAGCAGAAAATTGAATCGATCTCGTTATTACTTGACGAGATGGATAGTAAATTGGGACATAGGGAATTATCAGAAGTGGAATTGGGCGAGAGGAGAAATTTACAAGTGGAACTATGGAAATTGTCGCGATTCCGTGAGTCTATTTGGAGACAAAAATCGCGAGCAATTTGGTTGAAAGAAGGGGATCGGAACACGGAATTTTTTCAAAGAGCAGCGAAAATAAGAGGGATGTGGAAAAATATTGTGGGCTTATGGGTGAAGGGTCGTTGGATATCGAAGTCGGATCGTCTTAAACGGTGTGTAGCGGATAAATTTAGAAAACATTTTGCACGGCGAAAACAATACGGTTCGTTGGGTGTGCCTCTAGTTCGACCGTGACTTGGTGAAACACAAGGCAAGTGCCTTGAGTTGCCTTTTGGCGAAGATGAGATTCAGTCCGCTATTTGGGGTTGTGATGGTAGCAAAGCTCCGGGCCCGGATGGCTATACGTTTGAGTTTTATCGCAAGTGTTGGGATTTTGTTAAGAAGGATGTGTTGTTAAGTTTTCAGGAATTCTATTTGACGGGGTCTTTACCGAAGGGAAGTAATTACGCTCATATAGTACTCATACCAAAGAAAGAGGGAGCGAGCGAGGTATGTGAGTTTAGACCTATTTGCTTACTGAATTCGATTTACAAAATTATCGCAAAAGTGCTGGCGAATAGATTTCAGAAGGTGCTTGATGATTTGATTAGTGAGACTCAAACGACCTTTATTAAATGACATCAAATTATAGATGGTGTGTTGCTTGTGAACGAAGTGGTACATTCGTTGAAAAAGGCGAAGCAGGGTTCGGGGGTGTTATTGAAATTAGACTTTGCCAAAGCGTATGATTGTTTGAATTGGGATTTTTTGGATGACACTCTTGAAAGAATGGGCTGTGGACAGCGTTGGCGACAGTGGATGAGGGAATGTGTTACTACAGCAAGGTTAGCAGTTCTGATAAATGGAAGTGCAACGAAATTTTTCCCGATGGAACGGGGTGTGCGACAGTGAGATCCGTTATCGCCATTACTTTTTGTGGTGGTGGCGGAAACATTACATTGCCTCTTAACACGAGCAATGGAGAGTGGGGTGATTAAGGGGGTGAAGGTGACTTCAGATTTTTTTCTTATCACATCTGCAATTCGCGGATGATACTCTGATGTTCTTACATGGTACTGTGGAAGAAGCGATTCAGATTAAGCGCTTATTGATGGGCTTTCAATATGGATCGGAGCTTCAAATTAATATTGCCAAATCATGTGTATTTGCGATTGGTGTGGAAGAGAATGTGGTGGAGGAGATGGCGCGTGTATTGGGTTGTGAGGTGGGAAAACTGCCGTTCCGATACTTAGGTATACCTATTGGGGTGAATCCGAGGAGGATGGCGATGTGGGAACTGGTGATTCAAAAGGTGCGTAATAAATTGACGGGATGGAAGAAGCGATCTTTATCGTTTGCAGCGCAATTGATGTTGGTTAATTCTGTTCTTGCCTCGTTGCCTGTCTATTACATGAGTGTGTTCGCGGCGCCGAAGGGGGTTATAGCGAAAATTGACCAAATTCGCCGTGCATTCTTATGGGGCGATGTGGAGTTAAAAAGAAAAATGAGCAGAGTTAATTGGGAGAGGGTATGTCGGCCGAAGATGGTAGGAGGATTGGGCGTGGTGGATTTGGAATTGCGCAACATTGCACTTTTGGCTAAATGGACTTGGAGGTATGCGAAGGATAAAAATGCACTTTGGCGGGAGCTAATTATATCCAAATATGGTGAACAGGTTCTTTCGTGGCGGATTAATTGTGAGAACGTGCATCGAATGTCCCCAATTTGGAAACAAATTGCGTTAGTGTCGACAAAAGATAGTGTGGCGGGGTACTTGGACGTCGATAGATTTTATTGGGTAGTGGGAGATGGGAGGAGTGTACTGTTTTGGTTCGATAATTGGTGTAGGGGCTGACCGTTGAAGCTTAAATTTCCACGGCTATTTCGGTTGGCGAGCAATAAAACCAGCACTGTGTTTGATTATTCGAGAGGGGGCAGCTTTGTACATGATGTATGGGCAACTTTTTTTGGGCGGCGTTGAGGGGATTTGAACAACAAATGGTGATGGAGTTAAGGGAGATGTTACGGGGTTGGAGGTTAAGCGAGGGGTGCGTGGATAGGCTTGTGTGGTGTCCGAATCCTAGGGGTGAATTTTCGACGAGAGATTTAATGGGTTTAATGATGGGATTTGGCATGGATTGAGGGGATATGGAGGCATTTCTGGTATGGAAAGTCGATGTCCCGCCGAAGGTACAATGTTTCCTTTGGTTTGCGTTGATTGATCGATTACCGACGCTTTGCTTCTTGCGCGATCGTGGAGTTCTTTTAGGGAACGATGCAGTGCGATGTGTGTGGTGCGAAGCGGGGGAGGATGAGCTGACTCATATTCTATTGCATTGTGAGTGCATAAAGTTTATATGGGATAGCTTTTTGCAATGGTGGGGGGTTGAATTGGTCCGTCCGATGACGATACAAGAGTTCATAGGACAATGTTATGAGGGAGTATTTCGAGGATTGATGCGCCGATGGTGGATTGCGGGGTGCGCGGCATTGTTATGGTCCGTATGGTTGGCTCGAAACGAAGTTATCTTTAGGCAGCGGAAGTTGGGAACAAAGAAGATGGTGTTTTTAATTAAATTGAGAGCATTACATTGGGTGAAAGTCACAACGGAAGGACAAATGGTGGATGAGGCGACTTGGTGGGCATGTCCGCGACAGTGTGTACCGTCGGGAGAGGGCATGCGAGTGAGGCCACTATCGAGTTGGGATCCACCGTGCGCAGGAACGGTAAAATTCAACGTGGACGGGGCGGCGAGAGGCAAGCCGGGGCCTGCAGGTTGTGGGGTAGTATTGCACGATGAGGATGGAAAGATTTATCTCTATTGCGGGACCATTAGGGGTGATGGACTCGAACGAAGCGGAGGTATGTGCGATAGCGGCAGCTTTGGGATTTCTTTTGGAGGTACATTGTAACGCTCTTGGTGTGATTATTGAGTCCGATTCAATAATGGCGTTGTCATGGGTGGAGAATCGAACAATGAGGCCATGTAGACTTCGGTCATGGTTTCGTATGATCGATGATGCGTGTAATTTATTACCGAGGGTTTGCTTTCGACATGTATTTCGTGAGGCGAATAGTATAGCGGATATGTTGGCAAAGAGAGAGGTGACATTATTGAAGTGGTGTCGAGTGAGTTATTGAATGATTCAGTTGTGGGGAGGGGGTGCGTGGGAGTGGATAGCTCTGTCGTTGTAGGCTAGGATGTGCGCATGAGAGTTGGGCAACAGTGTTGCTGGTGCAAAATGTGACATAAGGGTGCTTGGTGGGAAATGGCAGGCGCGGGAGGGTTGTTTCTACTGGGCGCTAGGCTGTCGATGGACTGAATGGGAGCATTGGAAGGTGTGGGGTGGGATACGATTGGGTGGATAGGGTGCATTGTTTTTTCGGTTTAGGGTGTTATTTATTGATTTAAACATTTACACATCGTACTCTTTTCCTCCATTAGGTTGTAGGGAGGTTTTTAATGAGGTGCGTGTAGATGTTACGTGGATGTATGATTTGACGATTAATAAAATCATACTTTTCTGATAAAAAATAACAAATATTAAAAAAAGAATTTTAAGAGTAAGTCCATAATATCAATTATTGAGAAAAATTGAGGCTCTAATAACAAGTGTTGAAAAAATTTGGGCCCCAAGTATTGAAAAAAAATGGAGCCCTAATAATAACTATTAGAAAAAAATAAATTATAACTATTTAAGTAGTAAAAAATGAAAAAAAAAAGAGGTATCTATTTAATATTATAACCATATGGCTCAAAGTGGAGGCCTCTATCTAATATTAAAACCAAAATTTGGGGCTTTTTGCATTATATGTAATTATTGAAGTAGTAGAAGTTAAGGAAAATGGGCCTTGGGCGGTCAACCGGTTCAGCCAGTCATAGGGCTGGCCCTAACTTAAACATGTCTCGCGTTCGAGGTCTTGTGAATGTAGAAAATTTCTACTAAAAGACTAATTCACCAACGTCAGATATACAATGTGGGTAGGACTGTATTAGTCAGGGCAAAGTCCTAAGAAATCTCTTAAGAAATCGAGAGTTAAAAAAAAGTTAATGATAGGACTTGTTGCAAAGAGACAAATCTAAAAAAAACGTTTAAAAGGTATTATGAGAAAGTATTGTGAAAAAATATTACGAGATTGTGTTGTATGATTTTTTTTAACAAATGCTCTTAGAGGATAGAACTGTTTAAACAGGACAACGCATGTTAAAAATAATATTAATTGGATTATTTGTAGGGATAATTGAGTAAATTAAAGGATTTAATGCATATGAAGAATGTTGTTAAATTAATTTTTTTCATAAAAAGCAATTTTAAAGAAATTAAATGCATTTTGGATGGAGAAAGGTACTAATACTTTATTTGTGAAAAAACACTTATGGACAACTTAAAAAATTATATGATGGATCATTTCCACCATGTCGTTTATGAGACTAACCGATAAAATTTATTCATTTTATTATTTTTTTTATGTTATCTTTTTATCAAGTGAATCTTTACTTGGTGAAAATCATTTTTAAATTTGATTTACAGTAAATATGAGTGGAGATTCACTTGATAAAAAGATTACATGAAGTAAATGAATTTTATTGGTTGGTCTCATGGATGACTTGATGGGAAGGGCTCATGATATAGTTTCTCAGACAACTTAAAACAATTTGATTTACGGTCTCAAGGTTGTATTTGTTCTTTTTTAGTCCTTAATAATACTCATACGTACCCTACAAAGTACAAACAAAGTTGCTCGAGCTTAATTTTTTAGGGAAATCTCCCCCCTCTTTGATCGACTCCAACGTTTTTTTAATAGTCTAATGATAATCATAAGGTAATATATGTTTATACATATTCTTAATTCTTTGACAATGCACATAAATCTTGTAGACAAAGTGAATTTGAACTCATTTCTCTTGAGACGAACAACATCCGCTTTTCTACTAAAACACTTGTTGAATTATTAGATGTTTGTTATATTTTTTAGATAGGTTAGTTTAATTTGGACGGTTAGGATCTTTAGTTCTTTATTTTCTTTTATTTTTTTCTTTATTCCTATATATTTGTAAGTGGACTAATTGTATATTTAATTTTTGGTTTAATAAAATAAAAACGCTTTTCTCTCTCTCTCTACCCGACCCTTCTTGCGTCTCTTCCTCTTCAACTTCTCTGTGAAGAGAAACCCTAGTTTCTTCCGCCGTTTCTTGTAAATCCTAAAACTAAAGATTCAACATGGTATCAGTTGATAATGTTTCTGATTCTCGTTCCCATTCCGCTGATGATTCTCGAAATACCTTCAAAAACGATGACCCTTGTGATCCTTTCTATATCCATCCGAGTGAAAACCCCTCTTTGGTTCTCACGTCTTCTCTTCTTGATGGCAAGAATTATCATTCTTGGGCTCGTTCGATTCGTATGGCTCTTATATCTAAAAACAAATTTGGATTTGTTGATGGTTCTATTAAGGAACCTCTGTCTACCGATCCTAGGTTTTCCGCCTGGGTAAAATGCAATAATCTGGTCTTGTCATGGATCCAGAGGGCTTTAAACCCTGAGATTGCACAGAACGTGCTTTGGATTGACACTGCTGTTGATCTTTGGGTCGATCTTTTCGACCGGTTTAATCAGGGAGATTTGCTTCGTATTTCTGATCTGTTTCAGGAATTTTTCAATCTCAATCAAGGTAATCTTACCGTTTCTGCTTATTTTACTCAGATTAAGTCTATTTGGGATGAGATTTGTGTTTTGCGTCCTTTAAAGTCGTGTTCGTGTTCTGCGTCTGTCTATAGAAAACAAGATCTGGTCCTTCGTTTTCTTCGTGGTTTAAATGAAAACTTCAGTATTCCTAAAACTCAGATTCTTATGCGTAAGCCTTTACCAGATATCAATGAGGTTTTCTCTTTAGTTGCTCAGCATGAGAGGACTCTGTTGTCCACGGGTAGTTTTGATAATGAATCTCATATTATGTTGGCTAGTCGTCCTGATTCGGGTAGACAGTATCCTAGGGATTTCAAAAAATCTTCTAATGTTTCCAAAAGGCCTTTGTGTGTTCATTGTGGTCTTTATGGCCATACTGTTGATAGATGCTATAAAAAACATGGCTATCCCCCTGGTTATAGAAATAGGGGTTTTGTGAGTAAAATGAATCAAGTTGGTTCTGGAATTTCTGATTCCAGTTTGAAAGATTCTGGTTCTTGTAATGGTGTTGCTACTGGTTCTTGTCCTGGTTCTCTTGCCTTTACCAAAAACCAGTATGATGCTTTGATCAGTTTGCTTAATGAGAAAGGTAGTTCTCTGCCCAGTGGTTCTGTTAATGTTTCTAAGGTGAATGTTCTGTCATCCTCTTTTGATGATGCTCCCGTTGATGCTTCAGGTATCATTCTTTCTTGCCCTATTGTTAACAATGTACCTTGGATTAATGACAGTGGTGCTACTGACCATATTTGTTGCTCGTTAGATTTGTTTTCTTCTTTTACAGTTGTTTATAATAGATTTGTTAAGCTTCCGAATGGTCAGTTAGTTTCTGTAACTCATATGGGTAATGTTAGTATTTCTCCTAAGTTGGTTCTTAAAAATGTGTTTCACATTCCAAATTTTAATTTTAATTTGATATCTGTTAGTCAATTGACTAAGGATAACTCTATTTCTTTGGTGTTTAATTCTGGTGCTTGTTTCATACAGGATGTGCATCAATGGAGGACGATTGGTATAGCTGATGAGTGTACTAGTTTGTACAAGTTAAATTTGTGTTTTTCTAATAATGCTGCTGGTCCTGCATATTCTGCTTGTGCTTATGATTCTGAGTATTCTGAACATCTTGCTGATTCTTGTTGTCATGCTGATCATTCTTCACATGTTTGTAAATCTGAACATGTTTGTAATTCTGTTTCTGCTTCTAAACTTTGGCACTTAAGGTTAGGGCATCCTTCGAAACAAAGGATGCATTCTTTTTCTTTGTTGCACAATAAGATACCCATTGTTGATACTAATGACTGTAATACTTGTCATTTGGGTAAACAGAAAAGATTGTCTTTTCCTTCTAGTAGTTCTGTTTCGACTGATATATTTGATCTTGTTCATGCTGATGTCTGGGGTCCTTTTCCTATAAAAGGGTTATATGGTCATGCTTATTTTTTAACTGTTGTTGATGATAAGAGTCGCTTTGTTTGGATTTTTCCTATGAAGTTGAAGTCTGAAGTTCCTAAACTAATTTCTGATTTTTATGAATTTGTTTTAACTCAGTTTAATATCAAAATTAAATGTTTTCGTACTGATAATGCAAAGGAATTTGAGATGTTAGAATTTTATTCTTCTAAAGGTGTTGTTCATCAGAATAGCTGTACTTACACACCACAGCAAAACAGTGTTGTTGAGCGTAAGCATCAACATCTTCTTGATGTTGCTAGGTGCTTACGTATTCAAGCTTTTTTACCTTTAGAATTTTGGCTTGATTGTGTTTTACATTCTACTTTTTTAATAAATAGAACTCCTACTCCTATTTTAGCTAATAAAACTCCTTTTGAGATCCTTTATCAGCAAAAACCCAATTTTGAAAATTTAAAAGTGTTTGGCTGTTTAGCTTATGCTTCTGTTCTTCCTAAACCTAAGACAAAAATGCATCCTAGATCTGTTCAGTGTGTATTTCTTGGTTTTCCAAAACACATAAAAGGTTTTCGTTTGTTTAATGTTCAAACTAAAAGTATTTTTATATCTAGGGATGTAATTTTTTCTGAGAATGTTTTTCCATTTCAATCCAAGAATTTTCAGTCATCTTCAGAACTTGTTTTTCCAGTTCTGGAAACTAATCCTTTTCTTGAAAAAGATCTTTTAAAACCTAATTCTAATAATACAACACAACAGTTTAATCATTCAGACTCTCAATCAGATTCACCATGTGAATCAGACACTTCTAATCTTGATCATTCTGCTCAATCTTCTAATCTTGATCATTCAGCTCATAAGTCTTCTGTTGTTGTTCCACCTCGACGGTCTGCAAGAACTGTTCGGTTGCCGGCCAAACTAGAAGATTATCAAGTTGCTTTACCAACAAGCAAAGTCTCTTCTCATACAACACCTCATCAAATAGCTCAGGTTCTATCTTATGATCATATTTCTTTTGATCATCAAACATACATAAATAATGTTGACATTTTAAAAGAACCGAAAAATTATAAAGAGACTATTAAACATACTTGTTGGAAAGATGCTATGAAAGATGAAATTACTGCTCTAGAAAAGAATGAGACTTGGTCTTTAGTCCCTTTGCCTAATGATAAGAAAACCATAGGATGTAAGTGGGTCTATAAAACTAAACTAAAATCTGATGGTACCTTAGAAAGATATAAAGCTAGACTTGTTGCAAAAGGGTACTCAGCAACCAGGTTTGGATTTTTTAAATACCTTTAGTCCTGTTGCTAGAATTACTACAATTAGGACTCTTATTGCCTTAGCTTCTGCTAAAAATTGGTACTTACATCAGTTAGATATTAATAATGCTTTCTTGCATGGGTATTTACATATGGATCCTCCTCCTGGTTTTCTTCCTCCTAATTCTGGTCTTGTTTGCAAATTGAATAAAAGTTTATATGGTCTTAAGCAAGCAAGTAGACAGTGGAATGAACGTTTAACTGTTTCTTTGAAAGACCAAAATTTTCATCAAGCTTCTTCTGATTCATCCTTATTCGTAAAAGGTGCAGGTAACAACTTTATTGCCCTTGCTGTGTATGTTGATGACATTATTTTGATGAGTCCTAATATGGAGGAGATTAATTTGATTAAAAGTTTCTTGCATTCTACTTTCAAGATAAAAGACCTAGGAAATTTAAAATACTTTTTAGGTTTTGAAATAGCTAGGTCTAAAGAAGGTATTAATCTTTGTCAACGCAAGTATACTCTTGACTTATTAAAAGAAACATGTTTTTCTAGTGCTAAACCTGCTTCAACTCCTTTTAATGATAGAAGTAAATTATCTAAGTCTGATGGCATACCTTTGGATGATATTACTTCATACAGGCGTTTGATAGGGAAGCTTCTATACTTGACTAACACTCGTCCTGATATTACTTTTGATGTTAATTATTTGTCTCAATATCTTTCAGCACCTACTGATATACATCTTTCTGCTGTTCATAGGATCCTGAGATATTTAAAAGGGTCTCCGGGTCAAGGTTTATTCTTTCCTACTGCCAATAATCTTAAATTGAGTGCTTTTTCTGATTCTGATTGGGCTTCTTGCCTAGATTCAAGAAGATCCACTACAGGTTTTTGTATCTTTCTTGGATATGCTCTTATTTCATGGAAATCTAAAAAGCAATCTACTATCTCCAGGTCATCTACCGAGGTAGAGTATAGGGCACTTGCAACTGTTACTTGCGAATTGCAATGGCTATTATATCTCCTATCTGATTTACATTTAGATATTACAAGTGCTAATCTGTATTGTGACAATTTGTCTGCTATCAAAATTGCAGAAAATCCAGTCCAGCATGAACGTACGAAACACATTGAGATCGATTGTCATTTGATTCGAGAAAAACTTCATCAAGGGATGCTGCATTTACTTCCAGTTTCTTCTTCAAATCAGCTTGCTGACTGTTTCACCAAGGCTTTACCTCCAGCTTTGTTTCGAGAATCAATTTCCAAGTTAGGCATTCACAATGTTTATGCTCCAACTTGAGGGGGGCTATTAGATGTTTGTTATATTTGTTAGATAGGTTAGTTTAATTTGGACGGTTAGGATCTTTAGTTCTTTATTTTCTTTTATTTTTTTCTTTATTCCTATATATTTGTAAGTGGACTAATTGTATATTTAATTTTTGGTTTAATAAAATAAAAATGCTTTTCTCTCTCTCTCTACCCGACCCTTCTTGCGTCTCTTCCTCTTCAACTTCTCTGTGAAGAGAAACCCTAGTTTCTTCCGCCGTTTCTTGTAAATCCTAAAACCAAAGATTCAACATCGGTTTATTCTAAATAATTTAATTTTTTTATTTTAGATTCGGGTTTATTGTTGTTTACATTTTATTTGTTACTTTAGCTCCACATCAAATACCTTGGCAGTACAAAATTTTGAGCACAAAACTATTTATAACAATTTGATCTTTAATTAAATTAGTTTTTATCTCTTGATTCTAATATGTTTTAGACGTAGGGGTTTAGTTCTTCGCTGTTTTTTTACATAGTTTGTTGGGTCAAGTGAATGTAATTAAAAAACAATATATTAATGGTGTACGATAAAATATTAGGATGAGTCTGTCACGGTCGACGAGTACTGATGAGCACCACTAACGACGAGCACCGATGAGCACCACTAACGACGAGCACCGATGAGCACCGTTAATTCAATTTATAAAGATAAAAAAATTAAAAGGACTCACTGTATAATTATAAATTATTTAAAAATCAAAAGATAAATTAATTAAAATATATTATTTTATTTTTAATTTTCTTTTAAATATAGATCAAAATATTTATCTACCCTTAAATTACAAAACCATAATTTTTGTTCATTTAAAAATTTAAGCCGCCGTCACCGCTATTGCCTCCTGCCGTTGCCGCCGGTGCAGGGTCCCGAGTCTCTGTGTCATTGTAATTCATATTTGGCCTAGAAATTACGACAACAGGGTCCCGAGAGTGACGAGCTTGTTGCCGGTTCAAAACCTTTGGATGATATCTGCGTCTATCAAACTGTGAATCCTGATATCGCAAAGCTTTTCCACATTGACCCTCAAGTTAAACGCCCAGCTTTGGTCGTGATTAAAAGGGAGGCTGAAAAAAATAATCTTTTCCACATTGACCCTCAAATTAATCGAAATTCTAGCCGACAGCGGTAGCAACTGCTTAAATTTCAAATGAACAAAAATTAAGATTTTGTACTTTAGGTATTTTGATATGTTTAAAATAAAATTAAAAATAAAATAATATATTTTAATTAATTTACCTTTTGATATGTTTAAAATAAAATAAAATTAATGGTGCTCATCGATGCTCGTCGTTAGTGATGCTCATCGATACTCATCGTTAGTGATGTTCATCGGTGCTCGTCGAGCGTAACAGAATTTTCTCAAATATTAACCTCACATTTATACCTGGAACTCTCAAGTCAAAACAGTGGTGGGTGGGCTGGATCCTATATATCAACAAAATCCTCAATCAAATAAAAGATTAGTGGTGGCATTAAAAAAATGCTGCATCTTAATATTTATCCTACATTTAGTTGCATATAATAAACTTTTTCGTGTACACAATTTATCAAAAATATAACAATTTTTCTCTCATACACATGGCATTTCAAAATAGAATAAGTTTTATCACTTTAACCTTAATGTTAAAATTGCTATTTTATCAATTTATAATATTCTTTGTATCATGTTTATATCGTTAATATATATATATATATATCTAATGTATATGTTTATAAAACAAATTTGCATTAAAAATCCCAAAATAGGAAGGCCGAGTGTGAAACGGCGGATTGCTTGCGTGTGATGAAGCTAAAAAATAGTTAGACGAAAGCTAAATATTAAATAACAATTTGCAATTAAATTAGTAAGAGTCCTTTGGCAACTTGGTTCATTGTTATGAGAGAGCAAGGAAATAAACATTAGGCAATTTGTATGTTTTCAATCACCACATTGATTCTCATAAATAACATTTATTTTGTCATACTTTAAAAACAATGCCAGTTGGGTTTGTTAATTTAAGGCTAAATTATATCATTAGTAATAAAACAATTACAGAGTTTATTTTAACCATCGATTTTTTTTTATATAAAATCAACATCAATTTAGAGGTTTTTTTTCTTATTGTCACGGTTAAAATATTCAAAAAATTTCACCGAATCTAAAAATTCAGTTTTTTCGATTTTCAAATAATTTAGAATTTACATCATATTCTAAATAAATACAAAATTTATTTTTTTAAAAAACAATTAATATTAATTTATAGAATAAAAAATTATATAATGGTTTTTAATTCCAAACGAATTGGAATATAATTATAGTTTGATTTTTATTTTAATCACGAGTAAATTAAATATTTGTTTGATTAGAAACATAACAACAATATGATTTGATTTAGTGTTAAGCATTTGATCATCTTTTCGAAGGGTCCTAGATTCAATCCACCCATGATATTTTGAGGTGGTAACAAGAAAATTCTGTCACACTCGACGAGCACCGATGAACACTACTAACGATGAGTATCGATGAGTACTATTAATTTAATTTATAAAAATTAAAAGGTAAATTAATTAAAATATATTATTTTAATTTTAATTTTCTTTTAAACATAGATCAAAATACCTATATAGCCTTAAATTATAAAATTCTAATTATTGTTCATTTGAAATTCAAGCTGCTGTTGTCGATGTTATTGCGCCATATTTTTATGTTTAAAAGAAGAGTTTCTGGATTGATTTAATTGCTGCCCTGCCCCTTCCCAATGCTGTCCTTGGGCATGGGTAGGAGGGGCGCCCGCCCAAGGTCCCATTTTTTTTTTATAATATTTGATATTAAAATTTAATTTTTTAATATTTATTATTAAGGGTATATTCTTAAAATTTATTTATTTAACACTTATTATTAAGACTAAAATTTTCCAACATTTGTTATTAGGGGCTTATTTTTAAAATTTATTTTTTCTCAATATTTGTTATAAGGGGTCCAATTTTTTCAATAATTATTATTAAGAACCTATTTTTCCCAATATTTATTATTAGTGACATACTCTTAATTTTTTTCAATACTTGTTATTAGACCCGAATTTTTTAATACTTATAATTAGGGGCCTAATTCCCCATATTTGTTATTAGGGGCATTCTCTTAAAATATTTTTTTAATATTTGTTATTAGGGGTCCAATAGGCTTTATGAGGAACATACTTTTAAATTTTTTTTCTAATATTTGTTATTAGAAACCTAGTTTTTTTTTCTAATACTTGTTATTAGGGGCCTACTTTTAAAATTCAATTTTAATATTTATTATTATGGGTCTAATTTTTTTCTAATACTTGTTATTAGAGGCTTATTTTTAAAATTTATTTTTTTTTAAATTTATTATAAAGGACCTAATTTTTTAATTCGCTCTTGGGTCACTAAAATATCAGAAACGCCTCTGCCCTTCCTCAAGTATGTGTATAACCAAGACATCCATATATTTTCTTCTTTTTTTTCTCTAAATATTAAGGCTTCAATTTGCTATATCTTAAAATCCCAGGTTTTGATTTGGATAATCATTCCAAATCTCAAAGGTTCAACGATGAGAAACACGAAAAACGTACTTCGGCTTATTATTATTTTTTTTTGAAAAATTGATACCACTAATTTTATTAAGCGAGAAAATATTTAAAATTACAATAAAAGTTTACTGTTGAGTAAACAAACAACTAAATCTAGATACAAACCCAGAAGAAATAATTAGCGGCTCTAGATCATAATAGGACCAAACAATGAATAGGTAAGAACCTAATCCAAAGACTCGAAGCAAAAGACGTATACAAACACCCCCAAATCGACGATGATGGGTAAAATCATCAACAAACAACATTAACAAATGCATATTACAATGATCGTACGTTGACAAAAAGGTCATTACCACAACTCAATCGCGAATAAACGGTAGATGTCTTCGTGTATCCAAATCTAGTTCAAGGGTCCGAGAAGGGGGATCAGCAGCATAATGAAAGGAGCGCCATCTTGATCAGTCGTGGCGTCGTCAGATCCAACCCTAATTAAAAATCAAAAGAAAAAAGAAAAATCGTGCCAAAAGATAGAGAAATACGTACCAAAAGGTAGACTAAATCGTGCTACAAGAGCAGAATAATTTATTAAAACAAAAAAACAAAAAAAAAATAATAGATCCGGCGGTCGACAACCAGTATTAAAACTGGTGCCGTCGCCGGCGATTAAAAGAAAAAAAGAGTAAAAGAAAACAGCTGCGACAAAAGTTTTAGAACAAAAAAGTTTTAGGGTTTTCTAGGTTCGCTTATTATCATTTTTCAGTATCTTTCAAGACTTTTTTTTTTATATTTCCACTCTCATCACAAACTGTCAAGGCCACTTGTGTTGTAATTATGGGTAGCGGCGGCGACGACTTCAATTTTAAATAAATAAAAATTAAAGTTTTATAATTTTAGGGTAAATATGTATTTTGATTTATATTTAAAAAATAAAAAAATATTTTTTTTAATTAATTTACCTTTTAATATTTAAATAATTTATACAGTGAGTCCTTTAGATTTTTAATCTTTATAAATTGAATTTATAGTGCTCATCGGTACTCGTCGTTAGGTATGTTCATCAGTACTCATCGAGCGTGACAAACTCAACCTTAACTTAAAATATAAATTTTGGTAGAATTTTACTAACTTCTTATCTCATTAATAATAGAAAATGAATGTGACGATTTTATTAAAAAATAATGACCAAAATAAAAACCGATAGCAGTTTAATAACTAATGATGTAGTTATCTTTTATTTAAATACTTTCATCTCACATCTTCAAAAAATAAAAGATAAAATTAGAATGAATTAAATCCCGACATTAGAACAATAAAACAATAAAAAAATATTGTTATGGTGTGTAAAAATATTCCTTGGAAGAAATAACCCAATGTAAAGAGGGAGAGAAACATAAATAATTATCGTCTTATTGAAATTGATGCGGCTACCTACCTAGTTTTACATTTGTGATTAAAATGTTAATTTTTAAAAATAACCCACAAAAAATCCACTTCTCATAGAAAGCACATGAAGCATCAAATTAATGTAAATTGTTAAGAAACAACATTTAAACATAAAAATGAATATGTATTAAATTAATATGATTAATTTTATGTAGTTAAGATGTTGTTTGATATATTGAAAATTTAAATATCAACATGTGGAGTGATTCCAATAATAAAGGATGATGTATTTTACCCAGGTGATTCGGTTCAAATACTATGTGTGCATGGTGTGTGTGCGCATTATTAAAGGGTTAAGAAATTTGAACATATACTACCTTGTAATCACACCAGCATATTCAAAAAATATATATCAACTATAATTATAGTTTTTACAATAAGAAATTTGGAAATTAATTTTTTGGTAATTTTACTTTTATTAATATATTGTGTTAATTTTTTTTGGTAATATGCATGTCAATCTTACGGTTCATATTCGGGGTGTAAGGTTGTCCCTCCCAATAATGTCGTTTTCAAGGTTCAAACTCACGTACTCACCTTGAGAATGCAATGTGCCTTACCATTATACCCAACTAACAACAATAATATATTGTGTTACAATATAGTGGTGTTTTGGGTAAAAGTTAGAAGCAATAACTTGAATATCTAATTATAACAAAATGAAAGATATTTCTTATATATCAAGTGTATTTTTTCAAATTTATCTTTCAATTAATGAGTTTCAATTGAGCAATTATATTTGGTCGGTTGATCAAATTACTTATTTTTGTTCTCTAATATTTTTTGGGTTATGGGTTATAAAAGAAGAAGAAACTAAGCTGTTTTTGTTTGTTTAATTCATCAGAATCTCTGGTTTTCCATCAGCTTTTTGTCATCTTCCTCGGTATAATGTCCAGGTGTCCGACCGCATCATTATCTAATGAAAACCATACTCTTATCTAATTAGGCACCTCTGTTTCGTTTGGACAATTACAAAGTTGATTACCAGGCAGGACATTCCGAATCAGTCCAAACACCAAACAACCCTAATTATTATTTTAATGTTGTTGTCCAGGGCTTTCACGATTTTAGTTATATATATATACCCTTAATTTGGAATTTGGACCCACTAGTTTCCCCTTAATTTTATGCTGTTTTTCTTTTTCCTGGTAATATAGTATTAGGTATTAGCCAAAAGCATCAGTCCTCTGTGTTTTATATTTACTTTGACAAATAATGTCTGATTTGATCTACTCTACAAATTTTTTTTTTTCACTTTTCTATTATAAAAAACAAAACACAAAAACTCGATATTTGAAACAATAATTTAACCTTTATGTTTCTCTTTCCCTCTCCAACTACCATAGAGAATCTCTCTATTCGGTTCAGCAACTGGTCTGCAATGTAATCTCACGTGCAGTATGCTGTAGCTTTTGTTATTTTTTAGGATTAAACATCAATTAAAAATTTATAATTATATATTGGTTTAGTGGTATGAAATTTTAAATTATTTAAATAAAACTAAAACGTCAAATTGTGATATTATAAATAAAAAAATTAGAAGAGAAATAGTCATGTACAGTAATTAATCCGAATTAAGATTAATGAGTAAGTCATGACAAGGGCGGAGCTACCTTTGAATTTGGGTGTCTCATTGACACCTAAAATTTTTGAGAAACTTATTTTTCCTATATAATTTGCATATAAAAAAATAAAAATATAGACAAATGACACCCTTTTATGAATAAAATGACACCATTTTATAAATAATTAATCATCTTTAAATATGGTTGAAAAAATGACATCCATTAAATATATTTGTAGCTCCACTCTTGGTAAGATATAGTTTGGTTATACCAAAAATATACTTAAAAAAGTTGATCAACTTTCTTTCATGGGGGAAGAGAAGATGATAAAAGGGGGAGTTTGTTTGGTCTTTTGGATGTGTAGTGCTTTCCTTCTCTCATTTTGGGTGGAACACCTCTCTCTCTCTCTAGAAAACACAAACGTGTGTCCCTTTGTGCTTGGTGTGTGTGTGAGAAACAGGGACAAGAAGTTAAAAAGAGAGTTTGCAAGCGTAATAAGGATCTGGGTTGTTGCAAACCATGGGCATGGCATTAGAAGCAGTGGTTTATCCTCCAGATCGATTTACCTATGGTTTCAAGGAACAGTTCCCCGGAGGAGGAGCCTGGGGTTATGATTTTTGCTTCCAAGAACAAGATAAAGCTCTTGAAAGCAACTTAGACCAACAAGAGGATCGTCATCTCCATGCAAATTGGGACTCCTCGTCTTCTTCACTTCTGCAGCAACATGCAAATGAGCTATGGGATCCTATTCCTTACTCTTCTTCACCCGAACCTTGCACTGCTGACCACTCTCTCCCCGGCCCTGCAGCTGCTGCTTTTCAAGCTCCGATGGAACACCCACCAGCTTACACTGCAAAGGAGAAGACAAATACCAACGGCAGTAGACGAAAACGTCGTCGTACCAGGAGAAGCAAGGACAAAGACGAGCTAGAGACACAGAGAATGACTCATATTGCCGTTGAACGCAATCGCCGGAAACAAATGAACGAGTACCTGGCTGCGATCAGAGCTTTGATGCCACCTTCTTATGTTCAAAGGGTCAGTTTTCATCTCTCTCTCTCACTTATTGTTTCATAAGTTGGATTAATGAAGTAATAATCAACCTTTATATAACCCTAATCTACTACTTTATCGGACAACAAAATCATAGTACTGATATATATGCATTGACCCAATGACCATTTTCAGGGTGATCAAGCCTCGATAATTGGCGGAGCGATTAATTTCGTGAAGGAATTAGAGCAGCTCTTGCAGACCATGGAGGCTCATAAGAGGACCACTCAACAGCCAGATCACAACGGCAACCTTTCACCCTTTGCCGAGTTTTTCACCTTCCCACAATTCTCAACTCGTGGGACGTCTCAGGGCAACAATTCACCGTCGTCCATGGCGGTCGCCGCTTCTTCCGAAAGCGTGGCGGATATCGAAGTGACCATGGTGGAGACACATGCCAACCTCAAGATACTCTCCAAGAAACGACCCAGACAACTCTTGAAACTCGTTGCCGGGTTGCAAGGCCTAAGCCTCACCATTCTCCATCTCAATGTCTCGACCGTCGATGAAATGGCTTTGTATTCCATTAGCGTCAGGGTAATAATAAGAACAAAACCAGCCAATCATTTTAAAAAATATTTCTCCAATTTCATCACCATCTAAACTTAAAATTGCTTTTTTTTTTATCGTTAATCTGGACAGGTTGAGGAAGGGTGCCATCTGAACACTGTGGATGAAATTGCAGCTGCTGTTAATCAAATGCTGCGCAGAATCCAAGAAGAAGCTGCTTTTAGCTAAGAGAAACTGAGAGATGTAAAGGCTATGTTTTTTGTCCTGCTGTAACTGATCAGGACGGGACTCCATTATTGTTTGTTATGTAATTTCTTGAAAGTATGCAAATTTTAATTAATATATTTCCTTCATGTATTTCGGAGAACATACGGTGTAGCGAGTACAATATTTTCCCTACTGTAATTTGGCTTGCTAAGGGAGGCATGGATAAATAAAATTATATGTCTTATTAGTATTATTTTTGGTGTATGTATATGTCTTCTTATTATTACCACTGTAGTAGAGAAAAATAAAGTTTGCATAAAACTGTGCCCTATCAGCTACAGTGCAGAGAACTAAACAGAATCCTGTTACTTTGCGCCTCATAAAAATAAAAACATCAAATAACGAAGACAGAGACGGCTACGCCCATATCTTCAGTTCCGGCCGGTTTCTTTTGACAAGCTTAACTTATTTTGTACAGTTCAAAGTACCATAAATGCTGGAATATATTTGATGCAATAAATACTCATCATGTTGTTGCCTTGTCAATTACATTACAGACATGCCATGTAGATAAACTGTTTAAATTAGAATTACACAAACATAATAATTTTTTTTATTAAAATCACTTGATGTGTCGATAGCTTAACAAACTTTTTGTTGAATAATGTGATGAATCATTTGAGCAACTATATAAAGAGTTATAAGTGATGCATCATACTTTGAGTGTAGGTGCCACAATAATAAGTTCTATAGCCAACAGTTAACTCCATGCTCAACGACCTTAATTACTTTTGTTAATCATATTAGAACTGTTTTTGATGAGTACCTTCCGCCATTATATTATAAAATTCTTGATTATTATCCCCTATTCCCCTTGTCTCTTCTTTTGCGATAGACTTTGCGTGATTGAGTGGAAAATATGTAAAGGGGATTACTTTTTGCTGCCCATAGTGTTGCTTGTTTTTCCTTTTTCGTTTCTTCTGTTTTGGTGATAATGATTAAATAACTTGGTTTATAGAACTTGCATGATATGAAAAGTTGAAGACAAAATGATATATTGCTTTCTTAATTTGAGAATTCATTAGGCCTATCTATATGAAGATTCTTTAGATTTTTGTCCTCACTTTAGGGAAAATAAAAGGAAGCTAGCCTAGATGTAGGTAGCCATGCATATAACACCTTCATAAACACCCATAAAATTTGTGTTATAATTGTTATGAAGAAATGTAACTATCTTTGTAACTATTTAGGTATATGTTATAGAGATGTGTTTTTCTATGGATATTAAGAGAGTTTTTGATAACACATGGTTATGGTGAGTGCTCGGGCGCGCATATATGTTATATTTGTATTTTTGTTTATCTTTTTCTTAGTCATTCTTGTCATCTGATCTCTTTTGGTTTTGGACGTAGCGCATATCTGTCAAGTGGTGCCCATTTAATATATTTTAATACGATAGTGATATGACAAGTGGGTCTTTTTTATGAGATAACTACATTTTCGAGCTCGAGATTTTAGTCTTTCAGAGTAGTTCCCTCATTTACTCCGAATTGACTAATGAATAAACTCGCTTCATTGAAACACCTATTGTGACGAGCATTTGTTGTTGTAGAATAAAATCGTTTTTATAATGGAATAAAATGCTCGATAAGGCGTGAGTTCTAGTATTATGTGTATTTATATTATATATTTGCACTCTTGGTAATATTTATGTTTATAATCATTTATTTTTATTCTCATATGGGGAGGTAGATAAAGTCGAATTACGCTAAATCTTGTCTCTTGTGCATATTTTCTTTTATATTAATCTCACTTTAATTATTATTATTTGTTTAAAAATCTTAACAAGTGGTATCGTGAGCTATGATTTGAGTTATTCAATTTTAAAACAATTTATTGTAAATTTTGTTAGCGATGTTAGAGATATGAAAGACGAGTTTTTCTACAACGAATTTTCTATTACAAGGGAGCAATTTTCAATAGTTTCAATGATTGCTTCAACGGATATTACGTAAGAATTAAATTTGTTGAAAACGTGGAAAGAGTTATTCAACGCGTATTTAAGTTAAATAAGAATTGAAGTTGTCGAAGATCAAGGCTAGATGAAAATTGAGTTAAAAGAGAAGATTGTTACATGATAATTCAATTCTATTTGATAATTAAGTTGGATTTTGTTACAATTTTAACGGTTGAAAATTAGTTGGTGATTAAGCTTATTTAGATAATAATTAGTATGAAACAAGGGTTTTTAGTGGCCACGTTTATTTTCTCTATAAATATAGAGCATGTTTAGCTTTTAGAAGAACGAAAAAAATTATTTTGATGAGATGTAAATTTTTTTTCGTGATTTCTATAATTATTGTTAAACATTAAAATTTGAAATATATACCAAATTATGAAATATATAGATTTCTATATGTGTGTAATTTTTGTGATTACATTTATAGTGATATTATTTTTTATGTGAAAATAGATAAGATCATTCCCTATTAAATCTTATCTTTTATATACAACTTATTTTATGTTAATATCATATTGTTTTCACTTAAAATTTCTTAACATATGAACTCAACAAATGTCTTAATAAAAAACGGATGATGTTCATCTTAAGAGATATGAGAAAAAATTTCTTGTCACACGATGTTGTTTTCTATGAGAAAGTTTTCTTTTTTCTGACATATTTTCTCAATTACGACATAAATTTTTTTTCTCTATTACAATGGGATCATATTACACACGCGCCTAACAATTCAGATCATTGTACTAAGCCGCCAAACTTTAATGAGATCCTTCCAATAAATCTGGTTGGTCCTCAATTGCAAGCATCACTCTCGTCCAGCCACTCTACAAGTTCAACACAAAGAGTTGCATCCACCTCGTCTCCTGCCACAGTTCCTCTATCACCCCATTTACCTAATCAAGTATGTCCTTCCTCTCAAACTTTTTCTACTTCTCCACCATTACAGCACTCTGATCGTCAACACCGACACCCTGAATCTACTGATCATTCCTCGCCCTCCCAACCTATATCACCGCTCTCCACCCGCTTCCCACTTCGCCCCTCTCGATATTGCTTCTCAACCACCCCCTGCTCATCGCCCAGTTACTCGTTCACAAAATAATATCACTAAACCAAAATCTATTTTTGATTATTTAGCGCATACTACACCAACCTCACTCTCTTCCACATATAAACAAGCCCAGAAAATTGCACAATGGCGACAAGCTATGAAACTTGAGTTTGATGCTTTAATAAACAACAAAACTTGGGAATTAGTTCCATCATCTGCTTCACAAAATGTTGTAGATTGCAAATGGCTTTTCAAGATAAAGACCAAACTTGATGGTACCGTTGATCAATACAAAGCTCGTCTTGTCGCCAGATAATTCACCCAACGACCTGGTGTTGATTATCATTCTACTTTCAATCTTGTAATCAAGCATGTGATTGTTCGTCTCATTATTTCTCTTGCTGTTCAAAATAATTGGTCGTTGCATCAATTGGATGTAAACAATGTTTTTCTCTAAGGTCACCTTGCTGAAACAATATACATGCGGCAACCTCTGAGGTATGAGCATCCTGACTATCCTTCTTATGTCTATAAACTAAACAAGGCCATTTATGGACTTAAGCAAGCTCCACGTGCTTGGTATTTTGAATTAAAGAATTATCTTATTCATATTAATTTTCAACCGTCCAACTCTGATTCCTCATTGTTTATCAATCATCATGACGGTAATATAATTTACATTTTAGTCTATGTGGATGACATCACTGTAACTGGAACATGCTCCTCTTTCAGTCAAGATATCATCCAGTCTCTGAGTTCCAGATTTTCGATAAAAGATCTTGGCTGACTCACTTAATTTTTAGGGGTTGAAATCATTCCCACTTCCGATGGTATTATACTTTCTCAAGAAAAACACATCTCTGATATTCTTCTTGAGTTTCATATGGCAGATTGTAAACCCGTTCAAATGCCGATGAGTTCTAATGCATCTCTCAACATTCAAGATGGTAGTTCTTCAACCGATGCCACCTTATATCTTCAGGCTCTTGGGAAACTTCAGTACCTCTCCTTCACACGACCAGATTTTAGCTTTGCAGTGAACAAACTTTCTCACTTTATGCATGCTCTAACAGTAACTCATTGGTCCTTTGTGAAGAAAATTTTTCGGTATCTACATCAAACAAATCACACGGGTTGCAGATCACGTCTACGACTAATTCGGCTCTTACTATGTATTTCGATGCTGATTGGGCTGGCGATGTCAGTGACCGAACGTCCACATCTGGTTGTATTCTTTACTTTGGCCAAAACCCCATTAGCTGGTCTTCTAAGAAGCAACGTATAGTAGCGCGCTCTTCTACGGAAGCTGAATATAGAGCAGTTGCCACTGCTCTCGCTGAAGTGAATTGGGTTCAAAAGCTGCTCAATGAACTTCAGGTTACGATTATTTCTCCACCCATATTCTATTGTGACAATGTTGGTGCCACCTATCTTTGTCGGTTCTTCATAGTAGGATGAAGCATATTGAAGTTGACTTTTACTATGTCCGTGAACAAGTTCAAAATAACAAATTTCTGTTCAACATTTGCACGCTGCAAATTAGCTCGCTGATACTCTTACAAAGCCTTTATCTCGGCCCGCTTTTCAACGTCATCTTGTCAAGCTGAAGGTTGTTCCACTACCCATCAGCTTGAGGGGGCATATCAACGAGTTAAATGTTCCTAATATCAAGGAGTTGTAGTTTACTTTGTTGTTTTGATAATATTTGAATAAGTTAGTTTCGGTTGATTTTAAATTTAAATGAGTTTAATTTGTTTAGATAATTCTCCATACTAGTAGGAGAATTTGTTACTCCAATTGTGTATTTAAAGTCATACTCTCAGTTTAATGAGAATATGCCTTCTTCATCAATACATCTTTGTGTTGTTTTAGCTTCAACGGATATTACGTAAGAATTAAATTTGTTGAAAACGTAGAAAGAGTTATTCAACGCGTATAAGTTAGATAAGAATTGAAGTTGTTGAAGATTAAGGCTAGATGAAAATTGTGTTAAAAGAGAAGATTGTTACATGATAACTCAATTCTATTTGATAATTAAGTTGGATTTTGTTACAATTTTAACGGTTGAAAATTACTTGGTGATTAAGTTTATTTAGGTAATAATTAGTATGAAACAAGGATTTTTAGTGGCCACGTTTATTTTCTCTATAAATATAGAGCATGTTTAGCTTTTAGAGGAACGATATAATTATTTTGATGAGATATAATTTTTTTCGTGATTTCTATAATTATTGGAATACATTAAATTTTGAAATATATACCAAATTATGAAATACATAGATTTATATATGTGTGTAATTTTTGTGATCACTACATTTATAGTGAATATTATTTTTTATGTGAAAATAGATAAGATCATTCACTATTAAATCTTATCTTTTATATATAACTTATTTTATGTTAATATCATATTGTTTTCACTTAAAATTTCCTAACTTATGAACTCAACAAATGTCCTAATAAAAAAGCGGATGATGTTCATCCTAAGAGATATGAGTTTAAATTGCTTTGTCTACAAAATATATGTGTATTGTCAAAAGGATTAAAAGTATGTATAAATAAATACTATTTTATAGTTACCTTTAGACCATTTAAAAAATTTATATCTTATTGGGTCCTCAGCGAAAGCCTCTCACTGTTAATCTCGCAGACTTTCCAGCTCTATCGAAGTTCACGGCTAAATCCGTGCAATAACAAGCCTCTTCAAGCTCGAGTCTTATCCTCAATAAATCCAACCATGCAGCCACTGTTATGTCCGAAAATGCCGATCCAAATGTGATGAATTTGGACCCGGTTAATAATTCTCATGTGAATCCGCTTGACCATATTTCGTTGGACAAACCACCCGATCAAAAGCAGCAACTCTGTGAACAACCTCACAATTTATCTTTCAAGCCGTCGGATTCGGATATCTCTAGTATTTCTGATGGGAATGTTGTGCATGGTTCGACAGAGGACCGACCGACGACGATAATTGAGTGATATACTCTCCAACCCTCTTGTTTTTATTTATTTTATGGATTTAAAGATTTTCTGTTGGAATGTGCAATGTTGTGCTGATACGAAATTTATTCAGGCAGCCAAGCAAATTTTGCGTGAAAACAAGTATGATATAGTTGTCTTTGTTGAACCTCGTATAAGTGGACGCCGTGCTGAGTCGGTTATTGCGGCTTTGGGTTTCCCACACTCTCACCGTGTAGAAGCAGCTGGTTTTTCGGGAGGTATTTGGGTGGCGTGGTATGATCTAGTCTCGGTTACTATCGCCATCACTCATTTCCAGTTCATTCATTTTCGGATCACCCACAAGTCAAGTAACTCTCACCGTGTAGAAGCAGCTGGTTTTTCAGGAGGTATTTGGGTGGCGTGGTATGATCTAGTCTCGGTTACTATCGCCATCACTCATTTCCAGTTCATTCATTTTCGGATCACCCACAAGTCAAGTAACTCTTCACTTCTAGCTGTTGTCGTTTATGCCTCTCCGTCAGCAACGGGGCGGAAATTATTATGGCATCACCTCCATCATCTTGCGGCAACAATTCGTAGTCCTTGGGCAATTTTTGGTGATTTTAATGCCATGCTTTCTTGGGATGACCGCAAGTGTTGCGCCCCTACAACACGACCGAGTAAAGATTTTCAACATCTCACACTTGACCATTGTTTGCATGATATGGGTTACAGTGGCCCGGATTTTACATGGTCAAGGGGGCTCGCTTCTGTCCGTCTAGATCGCTTTCTATGTAACAGCTATTTTGATGAATTGTTCCCGGAAGCATCGGTTCAGCATTTACTTCGGATGCGTTCTGACCATCGGCCTATTCTTTTACATATTGGTACTGTGAATCACAGATCCTCTTCTAAGCCTTTTCGTTATTTCTCCGGATGGCAATCGCATGAGGATTTCTCTCGAATGGTAATGGATAATTGGTTGCCGAGTTCTTCTATTACTGAGACTATTCATTCATTCACCCTTGCTACTGATACTTGGAACAAGACAGTTTTCGGGTATGTGGGTACAAAGAAGCGTATGCTCATGAGTCGCCTTCGAGGTATGCAACGTGTACTGAGTATTAGATCATCTCATTTTTTAAAGAATTTAGAAGATGAATTACTTATCCAGCTTGGGCACCTTTTAGACGAAGAAGAGCTTCTTTGGAGGCAAAAATCAAGCTCAGATTGGATTTCTCAAGGCGATCGAAACACACGTTACTTTCACAGGCGTGCAATCGCTAGACGACAATGCTGTTGTATTAAGGCGTTACAGCTTTCGGATGGTACATGGTGTGAAGGTGATTCTCAATTGCATGATGAAGCAGTGAAGTTCTTCGGTAACCTATTCAAAGTCGACAATGCGACTTTGGGTACCTTTCCCATCTCTGGTCGGTTTCCCACTATTAACCACGAGATGATGAACGCTCTAGAACTTGTACCCTTACCGGAGGAAATATACGTGGCGTTAATGGACATGGCCCCACTGAAAGCACCTGGGTGAGACAAGCTCCATGTCGAGTTCTATCAGAAGTAATGGTCGGTAGTGGGTTCGTCAATTGTTTCCATGATCCAAGGCATTTTCCGAGGTAACCATATTGATGTAGAAATAAATCGCACTATCATTGTTCTTCTCCCCAAGTGTACTCGCCCATCGTCTTTTGTTGATTTTTGGCCTATGAGCCTATGTACCGTGCTCTATAAGCTGTTATCAAAGGTCATTGTTCGTCGGCTCAAGCCTATTTTCCCTTTGATCATTGGGCAGAATCAAACAAGCTTCGTCTCCGGGCGGAACATCACGGAGAACATCATCATTAATCAAGAGGTAATTCATTATATGAGATCGTCGAAAAATAGAACTAATTGGATGGCTATCAAAGTCGACCTCACCAAAGCTTTCGATCGTGTAAAATGGGACTTTATTTCTGATTCTCTGATTGATGCGGGGTTTCCGCCCACTATCCGGCGAATAATTATGAGCTCAATTACATCGGCAAGTTTCCAGATCCAATGGAATGGGGTATTGTCTCGCTCATTCTATCCGAAGTGAGGCATTCGTCAGGGAGATCCGCTATCACCATATATTTTTTTGTCTTGGTAATGGACAGACTTGGGCACCTTATTAATCAATCAGTCACAAACTCTGAATGGCATTCGTTCCATTTCATCTGCAATGGTATTCCGGTATCGTATTTATTTTTTGCCGATGATTTAATTCTTTATTTTGCTGCTGATACATCTCATGCCTCATTGATACAATATGTTATAGCCACTTTTAGCGCTTTTTCTGGCCATTGCGTTAGAAGGGCCAAAACGCAGATTTACTTCTCGCCTAATACTCCTATTTTCTTCAAGATGATATTAGTTCCTATTTGGGTTATCAACGCGTTGAATGTCTTGGTAAGTACCTAGGCGTGCCGGTGTTACATGCGCACATGAGGTGCTCGGATTACAACTTCGTAATCGACAAAATCAAGGAGAAACTTAGTGGTTGGGCTAGTCGCACCCTTTCGCTAGCAGGCCGTGTCACTCTTGCCAAGTCCGTGTTGCCCGCCATTCTCGTCTACTTCATGCAAACCTCACTGTTACCAAAGAGGATATGTGCTGAGATTGAAAAGCTCATCCGCAAGTTCATTTGGGGGTCGACGGAAAATGCCACCAAAGTCTCTTTAGTTAACTGGGAATCTATTTGCCAACCGCTCGACCATGGCGGTCTTGGTTTCAGGCGAATCTATGATTTCAACGTGGCTTTTGTCTTTAAGATTTGCTTTGCAATTGTATCCGAAACACATGCCCTATAGATTCGCTTACTTCGTTAGAAATATCGCATACATGATCTTTGTCCCTCATCGGTTACTCGTCCATCGTGCACGCCCTTATGGAGGGCAATCTCTTTGGCGTGGCCGGATTTAAAAGATAGTATTGCTTGGTCGATTGGTAACGGTCAAATTGTTAACGCCTTGGATGATATTTGGATCCCCACGCTTTGTCCTCTACGGCAATATCTCCTCTAGCCCCTTGATGATGGTTTGGGCACTATGAGCACATGGGACCTCACGGATGGCCATGGCGGCTGGGATCGCGAGCGTCTCACGTCCCTTTTTAACCATGCCGTTGTTCCCTACATCATGAGCATCTGTTGTCCTGATTTATCGGATGTTTCCGACTCGCCCACATGGCGTCACACTGCCACTCAGCTTTTCACGATAAAGTCTGCTTATGATTCCAAATCCCAAATGCTTTAGGATAGTCGGGATCCTTGCTGTAAGTTGTTGTGGACACTCCGTGTTCCCCAGCGTGTGCGTATGTTCATTTAGCTATGTTTCAAGCAACGCTTAATGACCAATGTTGAACGTTTCCGTCGCTCGATAGCTCCCTCACCTCGCTGCCCTTGCTGCAATATGGTAGATGAGACAGTGGCTCATGCACTTCGGGATTGTGTTGTCGCAAAACAGGTTTGGTAGCTCCTAATCCTTTCGAGTTTCTCTGTGACCTTCTTCACTGCGGACATACAAAGTTGGCTGCTGCAAAATCTGGATCAGCAGCGCGTGTTGCAAGCTTCGGACACATGTTGGAGCGTCTTATTTGCCTCCTTGATTTGGTGTATTTGGAAGAGTAGGAATGACTCAGTGTTCAATGATAATCCAACTACACCGGAATAGCTCCTCTCACGTGGTGCAACATGGGCCAGGTATGTTACGAAAGCTCATACTCGTATTGCCCCTCCACCTCGGTTGCGACCTCAAGTGCATTCTTGGTGTAGACCGGAGTCGGGGTGGGTCTCCATGACGACGGATGATGCAGTTTCGCAGTCGACTGGCCTTGGTGCAGTAAGGGTGCATTCCGCTCGGATGATGGCTCTTGGTTGGTGGGTTTCAACAAATGGTTGGGTATTATCCACCCACTGCAAGCAGAATTGTGGGGGGGGGGGGGGTTCTCGTCGGTCTTCGACTCGCCAGAGAGAAAGGTTTTAATCGTATACTCATACAGGTTGATAATAAAGTGGCGGTTGATCTCTTGAATTGCCCAAATGCTTCTTCGGATGTGAACCCCATTGTCCGTGACATTGCCAAGCTCCGGGGACTAGGTTGAGAGACTGTGGTACGATGGCAACCTCGTGACGGCAATAAACTCGCCGATGCTCTTGCGAAAATGGCTACTCCCTCGGATTATAATTTGAAGATTTTCGAAGCACCTCCACCTCCTCTTATGTCTATTTTAATTTACGATATGTCATAGTTGATATAAGCTCTTTGAGCTATCTTTTTAATTCCAAAAAAAATTCTATCGTATCATTTGATTGACTGTAAATTTTCAGATTTGAAGTATGTTTTGGGCTTTTGGCCCACTTTTTCCAGCTCTTTTATCTCTTTATTAGTATGTGTTAAAAGTGATGATAAGAGCTTTGAAAATCACATTAATTATATATTCTCTCCCAACGAAGCATGTCAGAGAAGGAATCGAGCATATTCCCCACATTATCTTTGAGTCAATAATACAAATAGCTTATAATTATTAACAAAGGACAAGTTATTATAAATATTGAGTTCATGTTGGTTAAAAATAATTGTACTACATTAAACGTCTTTAACGTGCGAACTTAACTTTAATCACAGTTTATGATTTTTTTTTTCAAAATAAACAAATATCATCATAATCATATATTATTATTTATTTAACATAGATAAAAATATCTTAATTATAATTTAAAAACTAGTGATAAAAATTACGTGTACGTAACATTCTACTTCTGTATGAATTACATGTTTTTGATAGTGTTTAATTAACAATAAATCACAAAAAATTACCTGAAAAAAATTATAGTTTGAATTCTCATCCTTGAAGTTGTTGCGACAACAACCGATCGAATTACAAGTCATTTTGTATTGATTTACATATTTTAATCAACTCTCGTTATTAAGATAGTAGTGATTGTAATTTGTAACAATATTAGTTAAAGGCTAAAATAAGTAGAGAACGGCAGATTCATGGAAAAAGGGGTTGTCGACGTGGACGAAGCTAAAGAGAGGGTGGAAGAGCAATTTTTAATAATTGAAAAAGACGTTTTAAGTTAAAATTAATGAAATTAAGTTATAATTTCTATTTTTCAGTTTTATTATCAGACCTTTTAATTTTAAAATTAATAAAATTAAATTTTAATTTCTTTAATATTTATAATTTAATTATTTTTTTAGAATTTTATTATTTTAAAATTAATAAATTTATAACCCTTATGGTTTAATCTTGACTTCATCTCTAGAGAAGTTTTGCGTGACAGGACATTGGTTCATGGGCAGTATAAAAGGATAGAGTTCCAGTAAAGATCGAACAAGTTTCTTTAAAGAAATGATTGTGAGCCGAAATGATTGCAACTTTGAATATACAAAAATAACATCTTGAATAGAAACGACCACTACATCTTTTTCATTTCCAGCGCTGTAATAATTAAGAAATGAGAATAGCTGCCGCAAATATCATCATCACAAACATCCAAAGTATTTGAGCTTCGACAGTAAAATGCGTCATTGCGATGTGACGGTTTTCCGATGAGTCTCCGTGGTGTATATATTATGAATGACGAATATTAAAGCTGGAAGAAATCAATGATTAAAACGAAAAGAATTACTCATATAAAGAAATCATCCCATATCGAATAACAGGATAGTGTTTGACTTCCTACTTTTTGGTAATCGAATGAGAAACAAAGGACTGCGCCTCGTGAATATAAGAATATAAACATGCCTTTGAAAAAGATCTGGGTCAAACTCAAAGATCTTGGTAGGATCGAAAATGTTTTTGTTTTTATTTTCAAGGTATGGATAAATAATTATTAGAAAGCAATTTGTTTTTCTTGAAGGCGTTTGTTGTCCAGATTGCATCAATTTGGCTAGTTGTTTTTGGTGTAAGCACTGGCAAATGACAGATTTGAATTCCACAAAACGGTGTTTTTTTTATGTAATATGAATCTCAAGGGAAATGATCTATTGAAAGTAGAAGACTAATCTCTTAATGAGTCTCTACAATATCTAATTAAGATTAGTCGATCAATGAGTTAAAAATGCTGATATTTATCATTGTATATTTAAAAAACTTGTAAGCATGGCGAGTCTAAGGTACAATAACTTAATTTAAGGCTAAAAAACAACACAACCGAAATGTTAAAAAATACGAAACTTAAAATATCACCACACAACCAAAATGTTATAGAAAAAAATACTAACATTTTAAGTTGGTAGTTTGTGTATCTTGTGTACGAGGTAGCACCTACAAGTACTATGTGTAGTGAGAAATATTATAGGGAATTTCTCTTTGAACAGAACTCCACATACATGAGATTGTTAATTCAATCTTAACTGTGTAAACAACTCTCTATCATTTTTTACGTTTGTTCTGTTTTAGTGGTTACTGTTGTTACCGTTCACTTAACTACTTCCTGACACAACTATATACTAATAAAGAATTATAATTACAATCAATACAAACCCATGTAACGACGACTAGAATCAACTTTTATAAAATACAAATAAATGAATTATATATCATAGTAAATTAAAATCATA
Source organism: Hibiscus tridactylites (assembly GCA_958450335.1). Taxonomy (NCBI): domain Eukaryota; kingdom Viridiplantae; phylum Streptophyta; class Magnoliopsida; order Malvales; family Malvaceae; genus Hibiscus; species Hibiscus tridactylites. The sequence goes on along the minus strand of OY288275.1, from coordinate 83,699,664 downwards.
TATGGTGAGCCTTAAATTAAAATAAAATTTGGATTAAAAACAAATACATATAAATTACCATTTGGTGAAACTAAAACATAAACCCTCAAAATCCAAGGCCTAAACTTTGTCAACGAAGGAAGTCCTCATGGGCCTATAATGTAAAGAATTTAATTGTGTTGCATAAAAATGTTATTTTGTCATTGGTTTGATCCCGCCATTAAGAGATTCGAATCAGAGAAATTCACCATGGTTAGGCTGAGATCGTAACAACAATTTCTGGCCCTAAAAACTGGGCTTACCAATTCATGTATGGTCGAAGAAGCCACCATTCATTGAGTTGTTAAGAAGAGTATAATTAAGGGATGGCAACGGACTGGTCGGGTTTTTGTCCGCCTTGTCCGCCCTGAACCTGCATAAATTTTTAAACTCGATCTCATCCTGGATATAAATATTAATATCCGCCCCATCCTGCATTGATATATTAATTTATACACTAGATCCCGACCCAAAAATTTAAAAAATATATACACAGACCTTGTTTGACAATTAGCGGATAGCTGATAGCGAATTACATTCGCTGATAGTTGATAGTTAATTGCATTAGTTGATTTGGCTAGCATATTGTATTAGTTGATTGTATAAAAGTGTTTGATAAAATTAACTAATAGCTAATAGTTGTTAGATTATTTAAACAGGCAAAATGGCATATAAGGACATGATTATATTCAACAATTGTTTGAATAATTTATTAGTTATCAATATTTTGTATCTAATTAACATTAATTAGATCTATAAAATTATTTTTAATATAACTTTTTTTAAACATATTCGAATGATTTATATATTAATTTATTATTTATATAATTATTTTAATATAATTTAATTAATTAATAAATTTAAATACACATATAAATATGTGATAATAAAAAGAAAAAAAGTAAATAATATTAGCTTATAAATAGGGTGAGAAAATATTTAATTTAGGTTATTTTGAGATTTTTGGTAACTAGTAAGGGTAAAAGAGTTTTTACAACTCTAATATCAAACCTCTAATTTCAAAAAGCTCTTATTATGAGCTTTTTCAAAATTAGTGGTTTCACCCCAATCCTCTCTTTCAATATGTTGTTCATCAAACAATAATATTAGCAGATTTGATTGGTCAAACCTCTAATTTTTACCCAAATATCTCTTTACCAAAGAGGGTCATATTAATATTTATCGACAATAAATATTAGACCGACCAAACCATCATTGTTGTCACAGAATATATGTTTTAAAGGATTTGAAACTTATATAAAAAATAAAATAAAATAAAACCGTTTAAATTACCCACATGAAAAATAGATATTTAAAATAATAAGCTTGAATCATTGACTGTCAGAAGCTGATATGTTAAAACTCGAACATCTAACAAAAATTTATGATAAGCACAAATAAAAAAACAAAAAATAGCTTAAAACCCCAAAAAAATGTTTTTATATAGTGATATTTTCATAAATATGATAAAAATAAATATATAATTAAAAACATAACGTGGCGGGATGGGAAATTTCTATCTTATATCTCCGAAATTCAATGAGAAAAACCCAATCAAGTCAGGTCGGGTAATTTTACCATCCCAAAATAAATATCCCCTAATCTTTTTTGGCGCTCTTATTTAAGTCCCACACTAAAAAATTAGGTTTAAGGTTAAGATTTATAATTAGAGTTTATGGAAGTAGGGATAATGTGTTTTTTAAGGTTTAGGGTTTATGATTTAAAATTTAGGATTGATGTTTAAAATTTGTTCTTTTAGTGTTATGCATAAAAAGGGGCATATGATTTTTTTCATGTTAAGAATGAAATCGTAATCGAACAAAAACCTTCGGCCTCTTTTTGGCGCCTCTCTTTATACCCAATACTACAAAATTAAAATCTGAATCTTAAGCCTTAAACCCTAGAAATGGACATTATCCTAATTTCATAAATTATAATCACAAAAATAATTTTTTAGTGTGAAGAATAAATAAGAACATCGAAAAGAGAGAACGAATTCTACTTATATGTATAAGTTAGATCATCCATCGTCTTCAGAGTAAAGAAAATGTGGATTCATTAGATGGCAATTAGGTCTTGAAAAGAAAACCCAAGCCGCCTAAGTTGGGCAAACCTTTTGACAGCTGATCAAATTCACTGTTTTTGGATTTTGGTAGCCTATTCCCGGTTTCAAGTAACCCATAAATTATAGAACTTGAAAAAAGAAGTCATGACCAAAAAATTATTGCTTGATTAGAATACCCATTTTACATGCGATTATTGAACTTTACCCATTCAGCTTATCAAATGCGAAAATCAATTATGTTTAACAACGTAATGTGTTCTCATATATATATGAAATTTATTCTTCTGAAACACAAACTCTCTCTTCATAATTCCAGCATCACAAGGCTTCAGCTTCCATGCATACAATTTCTCTGTTTCAACAAATATCTCACACTGTAAACCAAAACTATATCTAAAACAGTAACAAGCTTTACAGCGGAAGAATTGGGTTCATGCTCTGGTAACGTTTGGATGACGAGAAAAACCTTCCACTACACGAGAATGATCTTTTCATTGGAACAGGGCTTAAATGAAGATGCTGAGAAATGGAGGATTTCCCCATTACCCTAAACTCGCTTGAGCTAACCCCGATGCTTGAATCTTTGTTTTCAACATCTTCTTGAATTCCCAGAAACAAACTTGCAGCTGATGAAGAAGAATCCATGGAAGCACACCTTTTGATTTGTGTTGTCTCGTTAGTCTCAACATCCCAATCGATACCGTCCTTTGAAACCCTTTGGTCATTAGCCTCTGGCAACTCTCTTTCGGCCCTGCTTTCATCAGTATCCATCCTTACATTCTCGGGATTTCCCATCTGATTATCAACAATAACATCCGCATTACCAGAATTTTGATCATCTGATGTTGGAGTGTCGCGCAAGGCATCGAAGACGATATGTGCTCGGCACAAAGGACAGTTAGTGTGAGCCCTCAGCCATGTATCAATACACGAAATGTGAAACGCATGGTTGCATTTAGGCAACAACCTCACCGTCTCATCTTCTTGGAACTCATTCAAACACACTGAACATTCCGTCCCTTCGATCAATCCCTCACCCTTCTTGTACCTACAAACAGTGATGGAATTTATGATCGATTGCTGCAAACCAAAGGTTGTGATGAACCAAATAGGATGATCGACTCGATTCTCATCGAGAAGCTCTTGGTCCGAAGCATCGGTACGAGTTCGTGATTGCCTGTTATTCCTCCAGCAGCACCAACCAAAACATGACTTGAGTACAACGACGTAGTAGGCAAGAAGAAGGATGAGAGTGGCGAGTACGGAAACAAAGATGATCACATAAGGTGAGATGTAATGGTTTTCGACCGGAGGCGGAGGCGGTAGGTAATAGTAGTCGGGGTAAGGGTAGCAGTTGTAAGGGCAGGCTGCAGGATCACAAAAATCAGGGCAGTCTATGGTTTCGTTTGTTGAGGTTACGGCCGGAAAAAGCCTTCTGGTTTTCATTGCAAAATCGAGATAATTGAAGAAAAAAGATGAAACAAATGAAGGCTCTAATTACCTGTAAACTTCAATTTTCTTTTGTTTGAATTAGAAGAGAAGAAATGAAGAAAATGAAATAACATGTCTCTTTCAAGGTTTAGTAAAGAGTAAAGACAGATTTACATGTATGGAAATGGAATAATATGCGTTTGGTTGTGCTTACCAATTTGTATTTTGCACAATGACTAAAACCTCACTTCTTTCCCATACATTTAGATAAAGTTCATTTTAGGTCTAATTTTTATAATTTAATCTCCATCCTTATCTGATTTGAAAATTAAATTCAACCGATAATATTATTAATCAATATCTTTTAAATTTTTTCCGATTAAGTAGAGAGATAATTAATGAATCAACGTGAACATCCTTGATCACTCAATCAATTAATGAATCTCACATCTTTTAATTTTTTTTAAATGTTATCAATTGGAGTTTGATTTTTAAATTAGACATGTACATAATAAAATTATCATGTATTCAAATTAAAAAAAAAAACTAACATTGTTATCGATTAGACTTTAATTTTTAAATCAGTCGAATAGAGAGGTCAAATTTCTAAAAATAAAAGTAATTGAACTAAATTTCAAGAATATAAGGAGTGGAAGCAGAATTAAACTTTATTTTACTATGTTAGGAAAACATCAGATTACAGGTCTCTTGACTGGTTTTCTAGACAAAGAAATACAGTACATATTTATACAAAGTATTGACTTAAGATGTGACTGCAAGCTACGAGATTAGGACATTTTACTCTATGTCTATGATGGATGGAATCTTCCGCAATATTGCAATGTTTATGGTAGCAGGTCCTAATCATGATTTATATTTTAGATTAAGTGGATTTTAAGAACTTTTTAACCATACCTCTGGTCAGGTTGCCCTAAGCTCATAGTTAGGCTATACTGTGTACTTGTCCAGTGAAATGGACCTTATATCTGCTGACATTATTTTTTTTATTTTCTTAATCTTATGTTTTGTTCTTAATCCCCCTTTAAATCTGGCCTTTAACGATGAAGATCGGATAGTCTGATCTAATGACAAACATGTTGACACCGAAAAGGGATAAAGTAAAATATAGTATTTTTAATTTGGTAACTTTTACCAATTTTTGAATATATATATTTTATTTTTGAGTGATGACGTAGTATAATTTTAAAGAGTTACGTCATCATAATGATTAAAAATCAAATTTTTGGGATAAAATTGAAAAAGTAAAGCATTGCCGAGGTTTGAGATTAATGTGACCAGAAAAAATTCAGTGACTAAATCAGGAGAAGATGTATAGTTGAGGATTAAATACTGATTTTATCTCATTGAAAAACATATATATTGGTGTTTCTGTTGACCAGTGAATCATCTTGGTGTAAAAAGAGGATGATTTCGAATAGGCCCAAAAATAAGAAATTGTTTGGGCCTAAGAGCATAAGAAAGGTCCTTGACGAAAAACGGAAAACTGTTAAAACCTTTTTCATTGTAGGTTAAATTAAAATTAAAAATATGATTTTTACATCCATAACCAGAAGTCCAGAAGTGAACAAAAATTTAAAAGTAATTTAATCACTTCCTGAAATTCTGCTAAGTAATTTAAAGCAACTTAGGGATCTATGTAGTATTTAAACCAAAAGGTCGAGGACAAAACTTAATTTGAATAACATTTAATCTATGAGGAATTAAATTTTAATTAAGCCTGGGGGGTATCATCTTTACTAATAAGTTTTATAATTAAACTAGTAAATATGTATATAAATGAATCTGTAAGTAAATATAAATAAATCAAACACACTTTTATTTTAGATTCGTTCATTTAATTAGGGCTTAAAAGGGTAAGAAGCTCTTATTTTTTTAGAAAATTTAATTAAGTCGTTAAACGTTTTTTTGCATTCAATTAAGCTCTTGAATCAATAAAAAAATAATTAAGTAATTTGACCAAAATTAAATATTAAATCTAACGATTTTTTATATATGTTGGTACAGTGTGTCGTGTTACATTGATGTCACTTGACATTTTTAAATATTTTATTTTATTTAAAAATTTCTTAAAAAGTTCTAGCAAGTTTAAAAAAAACGTATAAAAAGTATTAAAAATAATTTTTAAAAATATATAAATGTCACTCGATAGAATTGTAGTTTATCATATGGTAATATATCTAAAAAAAACTAATAAAATTTAGTTGTCAAAATTGGTCAAAAAAATTTATTGATTTAACATATAAATTCAATAACTTAATTGTGTGCAAAAAAATTCATTAATTTTTTCTCCAAAAATTCAAATAACTTTTTACCCCCTTAAACTTTTGATTAATTGTATATAAAATGTGGTCACGACTCAACAATCCGAACAGAAGTTGTCACTTCCACTTCTTGAAATTGAAAGTTAGCTTTCAAATAAAAAGATTTTATTATCCTTAGTTAATTTAGTTCATTTTTGTATGAGAATGAATTCCTCGCAACATTTTTCGTATTCACATTCTCTCCTTAAAAGTGTGATATATCTTACCAATGCACCATATACTTATTGGTATTAATTCATTTATTTTAGTAAAACTTTTAGGGCTTTTTTATTATTTTACTAGTTTAATCTTTCAAATTTTTGTTTATTATCACTTTAATCTTTGAATGATATCTTCAACCAAAAAAGTGCTCAAACTTTATCATTTTTTTTGCAATAGTCAATAGGTGCCTAAATTATTTTTGTCTGAAATAGGCGCCTAACGTTTTTTTGTCTGAAATAAGTGGCTAATGTTTTATTTTGTTATTGTTTTAAGGTAACATTGTTAAAACAAAATTCAACACCCAATCAGAATTTGACACGTGTTTTTTTGTTTTATTTTATAATTTTTTTTCAAAAGAATTATAAAATAGAAAATATTTTTTGAAAAATCAAAAACTTTTCAAAAATTTTAAAACAATCCCAAATCCAAACACCCAAATTCTAAAATTGGCATTATTGTCGCCGCTGATAGCCTCGCCGAACCTCATCACCGCTGTCGCCGGAGTCCCCCGTCCATTTCTCCTAATCGCCCATTGTCGGTAATCGACGAGAGGCATGCAAAACGGACGTCGAACGGTAGGAGCCTTTCGCGTTCGTCGTCCAATTGACTCACCTCCCGCCGGTTATCGGTGATGGGTGGTTGGGGAAATAGGTGGGGGACTCCGACAACGGCGATAGTAATGTTCGGCGAGGCTATCGTTGATGACAATGACGCCAAATTTGGAATTTTGGGTTTGGGATTGTTTTGTAAAATTTTAAAATCTTGGGATATTTTTAATTTATTTTGTTTTCAAAATGTTTTTTAAAATAAAAATAATAAAAGCCACGTGTCAAGCTATAATTTGGTGATGGAATTTTTTTGACAGATTGACTTTAAAAAGGGTAAAAATAAAACGTTAGGCACCTATTTCAGCCAAAAAATAGTTCAGGCTCCTATTGCAAAAAAGTGGCAAATTTTGGGCACCTATTTTATAATTAAGCCAAAGAATATAACACGATTTTTTTTGAATCAAACACAAGATTTTATTAAAATAATGAAGAGAAATACTCCAACCAACAAAAATTTTCATTAGTGTTCTTCAAATAAAAAAACGTAAAAAAAATAAGTACAAACGTGAATAGCAAACTCAAATCTTCTCATAAAAATTTCATCAGTGTTTTTCAAATCTAACATCATAGCCAAATCTTGGAGTGCTCACTAAAAGAGCGCAGAACATTGAATTACTCCAACCAACAAAAAGAGATAAAACGTCTTGGTTAACTCCACGAATAATCAACCCACGCAATGTTGTGCGGCAAGATTCAATTATAACATGCACTAAGTTGTAAACATCTTTAATATCAGCGTGTCATAGATGCAGATAAAAAACGTGTCATAATAGCAGATGAAAAATAGACCAAAACAGTAAATGAAAAACAAAAAATTAAAACAAAAAAATAACAAATAAAGAAACAGATAAAAGAAATCATCACCGATAGACAAAGATAAATAATATTAAATTAATAAAGTGAGAATTTTATTAAAATAAAAAATATTTTAAGTATTAATCCTGGCAAATTTACCCAAATATGATTTTTAATTTTCCCCCTCAAACTATAACACTCCCCACTTTATTTTTCAAAGTATGGTTGTTCACTGTAGCAACCAGAAGTTGGAAGAAACACAATTCAACTTTAAACAAGTTTATTCAAAAAACACACCTAAAGTCAGTGATTTAGCTTGAAGACGGATCAAGGATGGTCCGACTTTGAACAATGTCATTACTTTTACTGTTTAAAGACGAATTGCAAGCAATCTGACTTTAATAGTTTAATATTAATATGAGAAAAACATTGTTAAAAGACGGATCGGACACAATTCAATTTCTGATTTACTACAATGACAACCATTATGAAATGAAAAATACAGTAGTTTGAGAAAAAAAAAATTAAGGAATCATATTTGAGTACATTTGCCATTAATCTTTTATTTTACTTTCCCACTAATTGGGTACGGACTGAAAAAACGAAACTGTCATAATGGTCAACTTAAATAGTGCTCATGTTCTATTAAAAAAATCGTGCTTACAAAAGAACCAAGAACTAAAATACGAAGAAGGTACAATTTTGAAATACAGATTATGTAGAAATTATTTTATATAAGTATGTATATATATATTATAAAATTTAAAACTTAAAATATTAATTTTTTGAATAATTTAAAGATGACAAGTTAATATATTTTCATAGATATTTTTAATTCTTTGACAATACATATATATTGTATAGATAAAACGATTTGAACCTGTATATCCCTAAAATAAACATCATCTGTTTTTCTACTAAAACACTTATTGGATTCCTTAAATTTTTAATCTTAAATCATAAAAATTAAACTTAAACTTTAAATTATATACCCTAAATCATGAACAATGTTCTTAAAATTTAAACTTTAAAATTTAATTCATAAATTAAACTTTTAATCCCTAAAATTAAAAATTTAAGCTAGATTTTATACATATGATGTGTATCAAAACTTTTACCTTTCAAGAAATAATAAAATCCAACGTAGGGAAAGCGAGGGTTATAATAATATTGTCTTTCTTCCTAGTCCAGACAGCAGCCATGCCGTCTATAATATAAAATCACGTGTTTTCGACCGTCTCCTACCCTGTCATTCCACGCCTCTTACAAGAAACCCCCGCTGCAAATTCATCAACCAACTATTTTCCAAGTTTTTTTTTTCAGAGTCTGAATTTGTCACTCTCTTTTCTTTTCCTTTTTCTGTATAAACTTTAGACCCTTTCGCAGACATTAAGGAAGCTGTACTCTCAAAAGTTATGTCGAGCAGTTCAGGGTTTAACCTTCCATGCAAGGTTCCCATGGAATCCTGCAAATCTCAGCCTTCCAGTTCCATTCTTTGTTCCAGTCATTTCTTGGTGATATCAAAGCGAAAGGGGAAACATCAGATTCTAAGAAACTTCAAATTTCAGCCTCTGGGCAGAGGTCTTAGATTACAAAATACCGACAGAAATATGAACAGGGTCTTCTGCAACAGTGGTGTTGATCCAGGACCTGTTGTCCCTCCTACTCCTACTCCTGGTCCTGGATCCTGGTTAGTTTTATATATGTATTACAAAGGGAGAAAAGAAATCTTCTATTTCATTGCTCTTCAATGAGGTTTAGTTTAGTCACATTCATGTCTAAATTTTGCAGGAAAGGTTGGATTCTGGGGATTCTGATGAGTATAATCCTGCCCATGTGGAGGGGCAACTGGCGGCCATTGTTGAAACTTAAACGTCAGCACTGCCCCTCAATATCGTCAATAAGTTGTATATGTATACTTCTTGAGCCTAACTTTAGATAGCATATATTTTGTAGAGGAAGCTGAAACTATAATAGACACGGTGGAAGCCGTGGCGGATATTGTGGAGAAAGTGGCGGAGCAAGTGGAGAAAGTGGCGGATGAGGTTGGCGATCGTTTACCAGAAGGCAAACTTAAGGATGCGCTTGAATTTGTTGAAGAATTGGCCGACGAAACAGGTGATGGTGCACGCATAGCCGGAGACTTCATTGACAAGGTCTTCTTTCTTGCTTGGCACTTAACCTTATTCCTTGTTTTTTAGAATTGAATTAACTCTTAATTAACAAAAGGATTAGATAGTTGTTCTTTGATTTTACTATAGATATGATTGTGGACTTAGCACATGGGGATCGATCCCACTTGCCAAAATTATAATCAAATCCAAGAAATTACAGAACCGGAACACCAAATTCCTGGCATGTGGTATAATATACTACATCAAATGCTCCAAAAGGCTGACCTGGTCTTCAGTTTCATATAGAGTCTACTTGGAATATAATATGTATCATCTGAACTAATACTCAATTTATATAGTATTTTTGTTGTTTTTTATATGTATTTCTGTCCTGGTTGGAATTACTAACATAAATAAATATAATACAGGTAGAAGACATGGTAGACCAAGTGGAAGAAAAGGTGGAATCTTTAATGAAACCAAGCAGTGGCGATAAAGAAGCCAAAGAGAACAAGGAAACAGCCTAGGCAAAACATGTGCTGCTCTCATCAATTGCAAATTTGCAATAATAAGTAGGATGAATAGAGAGTTGTTCAACGAATCTTGTATTTTTTAAATGCTTAATTTAATGTTAATTCCTTGCAAATTCTCTGAATTACATTCTTTTATACTATCACTTTTGAATCAAAATAATGTTAAATGAATTGTCTTTGGTGGGCGGACACAATGAGAGACAATAATTGAGCAGACTGCAGAGGAATTTTGTTAAAAAGGAATCAAAATAAGGCTGCTTTTACCTACAAAAGATTCCTGCATTTCTTAAATCACATTTTCATGGTGGGAATTAAAAAGTATAGAAAAATTTCCACGTGAGAAAAATATGTCTCAACTGGTCAAATTAGCTGTCTACATCTTTGATTTCTTGAAAAGGGCAAAGGATCGACTGCCTCAAGATTTACTAATTTAATTATAAGTATTTAGTAGTTCTATAAAGTACAGTTCAATTCAATTACTTGTTGAATAAAGGTTAATTTTATAGCAGAAAAAAAAAATATGTTGACCACCACCGCCACCGGATCAGCTGTTCTTCTTCTTCCTGGCAAATCCAAGTGCCTTCATCAGGAGTCCTTACGCAGATTTCAACTAAAAAATAGTCTTTGTTTGGCCAGTATCTCAAAGCAAAACAATGGGCAGCTTTTTCAGAGAAATCAAACCTTCCCATCACTCAACAATGGAGGATTTGGGTTGCAGAGTTGTAGAAGAAACAGATGCAGGAAAAACATGCAGATCGTTTGCAGCAGTTTGGAATCAGGGTCAGGGCATCTGTCATTTCCTTTTAATCTTCTTCACGCTGGTTCCGACTGGTAATGTTCTTGTGTTGTTGTGTTAGCATTGTAAAAGTTAGCCCCAAGGCAAGAAGTTGAGAATCATATAATCTGCATTGTGCAGGCAACTCTGGGCTCTGGGAACGGCAGCAATACCACTTATCCTATCCTTCACCACCAGTAAATGGGGGCCATTACTAAAACTCAAAAGTGAGGATCTTCTCAAAGTAATCAGGCATTTCATCAACGTGTGTTTTATTTGCTGGGTTCTTATATGTAGATGATGCTGATAAGTTACTAGAGACGGCTGAACATATATCGGATGTGGTGGAAGAAGTGGCGGAGAAAGTGGAGAAGATAGCAGATGAGGTGGGCGACCAGCTGCCGGACGGCGGAAAACTCCATGCAGCTCTTGAATTGGTTGAAGATTTAGCCGAAGAGACAGCTAAGAACGCACGTCTTGCCGGAGATCTCATTGACAAGGTTAGCTTTTCACCTAATTAATTAGCATATAAAATTAACACATCACATGCCAACTATCACATGCTTAATTTGTTTGTCCGTATACGGTATACCTCACTTCATTATTTTATGTGTAAATTTGAAATTTCCACTATTTCAGCTTTCGCTGTGAATTAATTTAACAATTATTAAGTATATTATAAGTAGGATTAATATCCTATACACTGGCAGTGGAAATTTTTTATTTCCACAAGCGCCTCAATTATAGGGTTTAGGGTTAGGGCTTAGGGTTTAGAGTTTAGGGGTTTTAATGTAAATGTTTAGAATTTATGGTTTATGTTTAGAATTTAGAATGTAGAGTTAGAATTTAGGGTTTAGGGTTAGGGTTTAGTTTTAGGGTAATATGTGTAGGGATTTAGGTTTTAACCTATAAACCCTAAATTTTAACCCTAAACCCAAAATTTTATCAACAATCCCTAAATTCAAAACTACTACACTTATACCCCTAAATTTTAAACTCTAAACGGAGTCTCTAACCCCTAAAATTAAGACGTTTGTGTAAAAAAATTTCCACAAGCGCTTGTGTATAGAACAATTACCCTTATAAGTATAGTTTTATTCTTTTAATTTGACAAGTGAATTAAAAAGAATACCAAATATCTTTTATTAACATTTTTAAGAATAAAAATAAATCAATGAGACAATATTTTTTGTTAACCTAAGTTACAAATTTCACTATCAATATACTTAATATATTCTATTACTTCACATTTTGATTAGGTTGATGTCACGTGTTAACAAGTACTAATTTAAATAATAAATATTTTTAAAAGAGAAATTAATATTAATATTAATATATTTTATTTATATTTTTAAATAGCATAATTAGTTTTAAGAAGTTAAATTAAACAACTAAAATCTGTAAGTATTGAAATCAAGATTAATGAATTTATATGCAAACTTTACAATCCATTTATTAAGTATTATAAAATAATCCTAAAATATATTGCAATTATTTTTATAAATATATATCTTACATAAAATATATTTTTCGATTAAATCATAAATATAAAAAATTAATATTATATAATAATCCTAAAATATATTGCAATTATTTTAAGTATGACATCATTCCCTCCATCATCAAAAGATTGTTAATATTTTCTCGAAATCAAAAAAATAAAAATTGAAATGGAGGGATGGTACTACAATGTGAAATTGTGATTTGTGAATCACGAGATTTATTTTGCTTATTTTTATCTCAAAAATTCCATAAAATACATTTCTCTCTCTTAATTTAAAATGATTTGTCTATGATTCCTTTCCTGTTAAATTTTAAAATATTTAAAACGAAAATTAAAGGTTCATTAGTAAAATTATTAATACCTAACTTTATATAAGCTAAAACCCCTCAAAGTCCATGCGATTGAATTAGTTTTTTTATATAAATAATGAAAAGACATGTTAAGAAAATCGTGGATAATATATACCACTCATATCCTCATGTGAAATATATAATATTTTATTTGGATGAAAATTAAATGTGTGAATCCATTGTGGATTAGTTATTAAGTTGATATAGGTGGGAATGGGTGATGCATTTTTTGACTTGCCCAGGAACGCGCTCCACGCGCCTCCCAAACCTACCTCTTCTTCAGTTTTCTCGTTCCTCAGACGGTGTTTTGACTTGCCCGCCCCAGTCTTCGCGCTTGGCGCCGAGCGAGGGTGGATCTCACCCTACAAGGGCCGACGGTCGCCGGCGCAGCGGGAAACGACTCTAACTGGTGGTTTGGACCAGTGGAATGGAGCGAGGATGGGCGGGGGAACGCCTTGGTTTGTCGTCTCCAGGTGCGACTTGAGTCCCTCATCGTCGCCGCACTCTGCTTCTTGCCGGAACACCAGCGAGAGCAAAGGAGTTGTTGGCTGTTGGTGGTCCCGGTACAGTGAAATGTTCCTGCCGGAAACCTTTACCAGGTGGTCTCTACCATTTCCTCTTCGGCTTTGGCCAAGTAAAGATCCGTTCCTCCTTCAGTGCCGTCGTCCGGTCTGCTCTCAAAGTTGGTTCTCACCGCGTCGGAGCCAGGCCATCAGCTTACCCGCGGTGCTGCTTCGGCTCCTCCTCTTCGGACGTTTTGTTTTCCCCTTCTGGTGGTGCCGGGGTAAAGATGTTAAAGGCTTCTGTTTTGCGGCAGCCGGCGCATCCTTGGAACCTTGCTTCACCTCCATTGACGGAAACTGCTCGAAAAATGGCTTCATCGCTGCCGGAGGGGAAGGGGTTATTTGGACTTTGTTGGTTGATGAAGTTTCCTTTTTTGGGCAAACCAATAAGAAGACCAGCTGCTCACGTTTTTCAGTTATTAGCTTCTACAGGCTGGATGAGAGGACGTTGGTTGCTCTCAAAATCATCCCTTTTTGGCTTTCAAAGGATATCTGGGGCCCACCTATCTTTCCATATTTGGAAACCAAATTTCAGCCAGGATCCTCATTTTGCCGTGTCTTTGCTTTGAGTTTAGGTTCTATCTATGCTTCAAATGCTGCTCAAGCTTGGGTTTATGACTCGGATAACCCCTGCGAGGGTTATTCGATCACACCATGATCGTCTTAGGCTGTGGCACCATGGATTGGGAGGTGCTTTGGTGCCTTAAGCTTGGCTCTCCTCCACCCTTTGTGGTCTTTTTTAAGTTTTGTTTAAGTCTTTCTTTTAGGTTTGCTGAGCTCATTTTGTTTTTTTGGTATGTGATCGCGGATGATGCTTCTTGGGAGCAACTGTTGTCCTGGTTTTCTGATCGGTGTTTGGATGATAATCACCGTGCCGCTTGCCTTGATAAGGACCGTTACCGATGGAACGGAAGCCTGTCTCTGGATAGAGCTCTCAGGCGAAGGAATGGTGGTGTTGTTCGTCTACGCTCCGTGGAAGACACGTTTTGGCATCAGAGTAAGCCTCTCGAGCACGTCTCGTTTTGCCGTTGGTTCCTCACTGCTGTTGGAGGAGACGGCCGTGGTTTTTGCTGCAGGTTGGATGAACCCTTTTTACAGGTGGATGATCCTGTTTTCTCACAGTCCACTCTCCATCGGATCTTTGCTGCCGCCGCCTTGATAAGGATCGATTTGTTATCGGAAGCTTGTCTCTGCTATGAGCTCTCAGGCGCAATGACGGCGAAGGCCCAATGGTTGAGGTCGGCGAGAATTCGTTTTGGTCATTGGCCGATATGTAATTGGGGTCTCTGTGTTGTTTCTTCTACCATTCCCCAGAGGAAGGAGAAGGGTGCTGCGTCACCTTTTGTGGGACGCTTTGTTGCTTTCGGTGGTTCTCGCCTGTTTTCACCTTTGTCTTTTTTTGGCTTCTGTGCCGATCGTGAACGACGGTGTTCTTTTCTTCGTGCATGGCCTTGCATGGTCTTTTTGTGGGTCTGTTTGGCCACTCCTGTGGCGTTTGTTGTTTTTCGTTTGATGTTGGGTGCCTTCAGGCGCCTTTGTTGTCTGTTTTCGTGCATGGCCCTTGCATGGTTGTGGGACCCGTTTATGTTTTTATTTTAAGCTTGGAAGTATCTTTGGTCAAAAAAAAATTATTAAGTTGACATAATTGTATATGTTTCTAGATATCTTTTCACTATTATAGAAAAATATCCAAATCCTTATTTTAAATTAAGAATGTGCCCATAAATCCAGTTGGTTGTATGCCATTTATATTTGTCGCATAAATATGAATGGTTTAATGTATTTTCAATATTCACATTATAATGTTATATATATTATTCATTACTATATGTTACTAATTATATGATATATGAGTATGAAAAACAATCTTATAGTAAAAAATGAACCGAGCTATTTTTTAAACAAGTTTCATTTTTTAACCTAAATTCATTTAATTGAGTTTAATGTTTTCTCCAATTTTTAATATTAAATAGTATTTCAAGTTTAGATTAATAGCTCAGGTGTTAGGTAATTATATGCATCCAACATGCAGGTCCAAGACATGGAAGACAAGCTGGAGTCATTTATGGAATCAGTCGAAGATAAAGACAACGAGAAACCCAAAGACGTGGTTGAGGCTGTTTATGTGGATCCAATCAAATCAGATTAAAAACATTTTGTTTTTTTTTAACTAGTTATCTTGTTAAAAAAATATTTTCACGTTAATACTTAATGTTTTTTTAATATTACTGATGTTGGTGAGTTATTATTACTCAGTCAGTCGGTTATTACCGATGCGGAAGTCAAATTAATCTGGTTATTTTAATATTATGTTTTTTAATACAAATCTTAAATTTATTCTAATCTCACTTAAAGGGGAGTGAAAGGGAAGGAGGACTCTAGTGGAAAGAAGAAGAGTATTCCTAATCAGGGATGTAAAATCATGTAATCGTTTAGATTTCAGATCAAATTATGTCAGGTCAGGTTAAATCGGATATGTGTTATGTTAGATTAATTTAATAGTTCGACTCATATCAAGTTGGGTCCTGGTCGATTCAGATTCGATTTATTATCAGGTTAATTTCAAATCAGATTGAGTTCGGGATCGGGTCAGGTTAATTTCAGGTCGGATAAGTTTCAGTTCAGGCCAAAACGGTTCGGGTCCGAATCAATTAATTAACGGGTTAATTCTGGTTCGGATAGTCTTCAGGTCAGGCCACGTTCAAGTCTGGTCACGTCATTGACGGATAAAATTCAGGTTGGGGAATATCGGTTTCAATTGAAGTTCAAGTTGGGTCCTATCGTGTACAAATAGACTTCAATATGGTAATTGTAGGTAAATTTCATATAAAAATAAAATTTTAGGGATTAATATGAACCAAAATATCCTTAGGATGTCGAAATATGTTACAATTTTAAAAAGTATATATATAATTGTGACTAAATTAAATTAAATTAAACTAAAACTTAAAAATAAATATTAAGGCTAAAATACAACATTTAAAATGTAACAGGACCTAAGGGTAATTAATCCCTAACTTAAAATTTAGGCGGCTTAATTCCCTCCTATTTTTTGTCCTTTCCCCATTTTTACCAATTATTACCTTTTTAATTAAATTGAACGGTGGGAGCCTGGGAGGGAAAGAGCCAGCCTAATATTTTACATTAGGGGCATTTATTCTTTAGTCCTTCGACTTTAGATTCTTTTTATTTATGTCTTAAATTTTTATTTTTAGATTTTAATTTAATTCAATTGAGTCCTAATTTAGATTAATTTAATTGAAAATTCACATTTAGTTTTAGAATTCTTTTAATTATGTCCGTGATTTAAGCTTCTATATTTTAATTTAGCTCAATTAGATCGTAAATTTTATAAGTTAATTTAATTCGGACAACATTATTATTATTATACCATATAAAATTTGATTTAACATAATTATACACAAAAATTTGATTTGGATGTAAACATGTAATTGGACACATGAAAGTTGAAACTTTAATTTAGTTCAACTGTACACATCAAGCTTTGATTTAAATATTTAATCAAATTCAAATGCATAAATTAGCAAGTTGAATCGAAATTAATCTTGTAAATCAATAACCCTAAACTAAACCAAAACAATTAATACTAAACCAAAACCATAAACCGTAAAGAATCAACTAATCTCATAAACCAATAATCATAAACTAAACCATAAACCATTGATACTAAACCATAAATCAATTATACTAAACCGTAAACATTAAGGAATCTAAATTAATCACACCAATAATCCTAAACTAAACACTAAACCATAACTTGTTAATATTAAACCATAAACCATAAATCACAAGAAATCATGTTGGCAACATTTAGATATTTAATAATTTTTTTAAATATTTTTATATACTACATAATTTATAAATATAAAAAATAAACGTATTAATTTAATGATCATAGTTAATCATGTACCTTAAATAGTGAAAAATGTATTTTGTCACAATGTAATATAATAAATTCATAACCTCACAATTTTATCAATTGTAACTTATTAGTAAGTCGGGTAAATATCATATCAGTTCAATAATAAGTTAGATCATTTACAGGTTGAGTCAATTACAAACCAGGTTCATAACAAGTCGAGTAATATCGATTATTTACCAGGTTTATCTCGGGTTCGAGTTCATATCAGGTCGGATGCATGTTGAGTTCAGTTATCACATTATAAGGTTAAGGTCGAGTTCAGGTCGGGTGCAGGTCGAGTTCATATCCAAAATTTTCAGGTTCAACTCGGGTCCAAGTCAACACCAGTTCGAACTCGAATCGATTTTGGGTCACAAACAGTTTTGACTCAAATCAGTTTCAGTCAGTTTTGCAGGTCGGATCAGCTTTTTACATCCCTATTCTTAATGAGTTTCAAACCTATGACCTAAGAAAATATGAGAGAACAAATATGAGTAACTTTATCAACCGACCAAATGCAATTACTCATTTTAATGCTACGTTAAATCATAGAGATATTAACACAAAAAATAATTATATATGCGTTTAAAATAATTTATCATAGCATAAATAAAAATATAGTACAAATCTAAGTTTCAACTATTCAAAATAAGTAATATTTATCTCTTTTTTATTCAACGTATGCGGGTGATTAATTGTTACTCGATAAAATTAATTTACGGTTAACTCGTGTAATAAAACATGAAGAATAAACAATATTAAACATAACATAAAATATTTTAATAAAGAGAGATGAAAGTCTAAGATTAACAAAATTAATTTCTATTGATGGAAATGAGATGAGGTGGACTAATTTTTTTACTGTTATAATCGACCCCAAATTTAGAAGTTTTAGCCCAACTTCATCCCCTCCTATGTTTAATATATTTTATATCTGATTCGATATAATAAAAATATAATCGAATGAAGGTAATAAATAAATAAATAAATAATGTACATTATCTTTTTCTTTAAAAGCGATGAGGATTTTATCTTTGTTTGTTTTCAGTTTAGCCATTGTTTTAGTTTCTCTTTGATTAGACTTTGGCGTGCATGGCTTGGCTTTCATTAAAAATAGAGAAATAACATTTTGTTGATGCTGCATTGTTTATGTTCGTGTTTGATATCTACTTAATAAAAGATGAACGAACTTTTTTTTACAGAATAAATACCGGCGAAAATAATAAGATATTGCCAGGTCAGCAGGGGGTATATTTGGGTATTTAAAGTCCAGTCTAACGGCTACTCAAATAATCCCTCTTCTTTCAATTTGAAAAGGGAAACACGCTTCGTTAGAAAGAAAAGGGAAAGACTGGAATGAAGTGAAAAGAAAAGTTTTAGAGAAAATCGCAGCCTGTTTCGTATTCCTTTAAAAAACCCCGACTCCAACTCCATTTCTGAATTACTTCTTCTTCTGACTCAGTTTCTTTAAAAAGATTACATTTTGAATCTTGCAAGATCTAGGGTTCTTCGTCAAATAAATTTTGAGTATACTGAAAACATGGATATTCCTCAAGAAATCGACGATTACATCAAAGGAACAATCGATGATTCCTTGGGTCTTCAAATCTCTACAGAATCTTTGCAATTGAAACTCCGTACCTCCGAAGAAACCCAGCGCCGCCTCCGTGACCAGTATATGTCCCTTCTCTCAAAACTGAAAGAGAAAGATCAAATCATCCAGCAATCAAAGGTCGGTCAACTTTAAAATAAAACAAAAAAACCAAAAAAATTAATCTTCAAATATGAAATGTTGACATTTTTAATGATTCTTTTTTCTTGTTAAGGCGGAAGCTAATATGAACGCAGTGGCGGTGAAGAGATTTGTGCAAGAGAACCAGAAGCTAGCGGCAGAGTGTGCGAATTTGTTGACCCAGTGTAACAAATGGGAAAGAGAGTGTTCGCTATATGATCACGATAGGGAGGCGTTGATGGATTTTGGAAATGAGGCTGATGAGAGGGCAAAGAAAGCTGAGATTAGGGTTCATGAATTGGAAGAGGACTTGGGGAAGTTAAAGGAAGAATTAAGGTTTTACAGACACGGTTATGAGAGCCAAGGGGTAAATTTGCAACAACAAAAAAAAACCCTTTACTTTTGTGTTACTAAGTTCTGAATTGTTTATTTTTTTAGGCACAACTTTGGTTAGTTTTCTTTTCTTGTGGTAATTAATTTGAGTTTGTTAGATTTAATTACTAAAATTTGGATTTTTAGCTTATAAGATGAGTTAACCATGTGAGTGCAGTTTGAGCATGCATTATGAAACTGTTGTTCTGTGTTGCTTATAGAGTCATGGTAAGTTGAGCAATATCAAACTTGCTTTGAGGAGATTAGTTTCAGTTCTTCATTGCCTACGATTTGATTTGAAAACCTGCCATTGTATGTAGTTTTGTCAAGAGCTATTATATAATATATCCGAACTGACAATCATATATCCTACTTGAAGATTGATTCGTCTTCTGAGGGCACAACACTGGAAGATGATTTACTTGATTCGGTTCTAGCGACAATGATTTGTAAAGATGAAGTTACATCTGGACGTGCATACTTGGAGGAAAATACTAACCTTGAATCATGCCAAAGGCTGCTTAAAATGTGGAACAGGTGGTGGTTTTGTTCTCTTACTTTTATGCTGCCTCTGCGTCTTTGTTGGTTAATGGTGATTTTAGGTGCACGCAATTCTATCATTTCTTCCCTCCCATATTTCTGAACTAATTCTAATGGCCTATGCCGTGCTTTGCAGGTTGAGGCCTTCAACTCGAAAAATTTTGTCATTAGCTTCTGAAGTAAAGACCCTTAAGAAAGACAAGGAACATCTCAGGCTAAACCTTAGTAAAGCTGAAGAAGAGGTGAGAACCAAGGAATTTGAACACTGGATGCTTGTTGAAATTTCTATTCCCCGTGTCTGAACTTTACAAGGTATTTTATCTATATAGGTGAAAGTTCTGTTTGAAGAAAACAGCATACTGGATGAGACGAACCTAAGATTATTGAGGCAATCCCATGAAGGAAAGAATCTCCATGATTCTGGTGGGAAGCACACCGGCAGTGCATCTGCGAAGGTGAATGTCGGATTCTCTGTCTTTGTTGCTCTGCACATGTAAAAACAAGTCCATTGATTTAATGCTATAATTTGCTTGCTTTTCTCACAGACAAACAAAAGAAAATCGAGTCCCAAGATATGCAGCCCGATTGATAAGAAGATAAACTTTACTGAGCCAGATTCAGCAAGAAAGCCTCTGTCACCATTGCAAGATAGGGCCTAACTTCTTGTTCATTGATTCTGAAGCGACAGTCTGTAGTTTGTGAGTTATATAGTTTCATGCACTGGAATGAAAATCCTTTGTTTTTATAAGTAAATGCTAATTTTCTGTTTTTCTTTAGCATTTTCCTGACTGATCTGATGTAAAGATGGTTGCTGAAATGAATGCAGTGATGAGATTTTTAATCATTTATTTCTGCTGTATATCCTTCAAATAGTCAGATATGTTAATTGATGGCTATTTCCTATTACATCCTTAAATCACCTCCATCTGTTCTTTCCTTTTTTGTCTTCAAACCTCGAAAATCCAAGCACCAAACTCAAACTGAACTAATTTGCTTTCTTCTCATGGCTTTGCTTCTCCTTCCCCACCAATCTTCTTTCTTTTCTCTCGGACATAAACCTCAAGACCAGTCCAACTTTAACTCCATGAAAAACGTCTCTTTAACTTGTTTTTTTTTTCTCCATCCGTTGTCTCCTTGTGCTAATACCCTTTGTTTGAAAGCTACAAGATTTAACAGTTTCGTCCTCCATTTTTCTGTCACTACCCATGGCCGAGCTCTGTATGTAAAAGAAGAACCACAACATGAGGAGTTTTCTAAGACTAGATTGCTTGCCCAGAACGTGCCTTGGAACTGTACAACGGAAGACATTCGTTCTTTGTTCGAAAAACACAGCACCGTCATAGATGTCGAGGTTTTTGTCAACATCTTTTCTCTTGGGGTTCTCTTTGTTTTAAGAACTGATTTTTCCTTTTCGAGTTAAATTTGCTTTGGTTTATGGTTGATATATTGATGCGTTTCTTTGTTGGTTGATGTTTGCTTTAGCTTTCTATGCATGACAAGACCAGAAATAGGGGATTGCCATTTGTTTCCATGGCTTCACCTGAGGAGGCTCAGGTGGCTCTCACTAATCTCGAATCATATGTAAGCATATTGCCTAGATTATTTTCACTAATCATGGAACTCAAGAACTAGAAAGTCCAATATAATTTAGCATAGGGGTGAGCAAAACTCGACTCGAAAAAACCGAAATTTTCTATTCGACTTGAAAAAATTGAAATTTTCGACTTGACTCGAGGCGAAAAAACTCGACTTATTTTGACTCGACTCGAAAAAATTTCAAATAAAATTTGAGTTGTAAAATAAAAATTCGAATAACTTGAAATTTTTAGTAATTAGTGGATTGGTTTTTAAGTTCGAGTCAAGTTCTTCAATTTTCCCTGATATATATATACCAATATAAAAAATATGAAGAAATATATGCCACATATGAAAAAATAGGATGAAATATATATGCATATCTTATATGATTAGAGAAAGTCGTTTAAATTAGAATCAAAGTGTACTATAACATGATAAATAATTACAATTAAATTTGTATAGAAACTCAAAAACTCGAATCGAAATTTTTTTAAATAAAATTTGAGTTATAAAATATGACTCGTCAACTCGAATAACTCAAAAAATTTTGACTCAACTTGACTCAATCGAACGCTTACCCCTAATCTAGCATATTAATACAAGTTTATCTTATTTGAAGTAATTATTTTTTTTTTCAAAGTCCTTGAAAGTAATGTTCATGTGATGAATTTCAGTATTTTTTTTTTTGACAAACGAAATTCAGTAGTTTAACAAAGGCATTTCCTTGAATACTTATTTAACCAGTGCTTTGATGGCCCTTGTCAGCAAAACCCTTTATGGATTAAGTTTGTAGCTAAAGCTAATTTCCCCTGGCTAAGTAATGATTTACATTGTTCATACATTTTAAGAGGGCTTTTGTAGGAATTAGAGCTCAATTATGCTAAAGCTAAGAAGAAGAAACTTGAAAAACCTAAGAAAGCCAAGGCAGTTCCAATATCCAAATTTTTGTTGTGCAGATGTTCATGGGAAGACCAATTCAGGTGCAACGTAGTAGACAATTTATGAAAGTTGAATCAGAACAGTCAACAGAGCTCAGAGTCTGATGATAATTAAACTGAGTTGAACTTGAACACTATTTTGGAACGGAAAGTTGAATGATAATTAAACTGAGTTCATCATCATGCCTGCTGTTTTTACCATTTTAAAAAGGTGTGGGGGATGACTAGCTGCTGGATTTCTTTCATGATCCATAAATTTACACCCATTGCTTAGAATGAACTACATTAGCTTTATCACATTCACATCAGTTGATAATGAAAAGATCTCAAAACAGTGAACCAAGATGAATATAGCAAAAGGAAATCCAATTGATTTTGAAAGTACACCAATTTATTAGGTAGAGCATGCAAATGCAGCTTCTGAATCTGAGTCGGAAGGGACAGTTACCTAACCAGGAGAGTCTGGCTTTCTAGACCTTTGTAGAAATTTTTATAGGGTTTATTTTATAATTAACTCATCCACTCTTCTTTATATTAAATTCTTTATATATTAGAAACGTGTAAACAGGTCATTACATCATTATTGCATATAGCATACTTCTAATGTTGCATTTTATGGGGGGAAATGTATGTTTCCTTCTTCTCTTCTTTTCCGGTGCCGGAGGTGCTCGGCGGAATGGCTAGTAAGGGTGTAAATAAACTGAGTGTTCGACGAAACGTTTGTTTATTAAACTAAATAAGCGAGTATAAATGATTTTTTTATGTTCGTTTAATAAACGTATAAAAGGACATGTTCGTAAACGAATAAACGAACATGTTCGTGAACACTTAAATGAGCGAACACGAACAACTTCAAAAATAAATAAATGAACACAAACACAATATTAAAAATTTAAACGAACATGAACCGAACAGGAACATCTTTAAAAAATAAACAAACGAGTACAAACATATTCATGTTCATTCAAGCTCGGTTCATTTACACCCCTAATGGCGAGGGATCCGCATAAGGTTGTGGTTGAAAATCGGCATTTTATGGAGTTGTTGGAAGCCAGATTTGTGTTTCAAAGATGGGTTTAGTCTCATTAATATCGATCACATTTTATTGGAGTAGAGTTGAAGCATGTTAATTACAATGTTCAACCCTGTTTGCATCACTGTAATCCCTCCTTTTCCATTAATGGTGATTACGACCTCTCATTAAAACACAATGATGGCATTGGCAACACCACATGATGCCAACAAACTAACCTGTTTCACAGAAGAATCTAGGAGAAAACAAGACACTTTTTTCATGCTTTTCTTCATTCACAATCCATCATTCCAAGAGGTGAAAAGGATGCATTAAAAATGCAGCAATATTGGTGGAGTTCCTTTAACTTGAATGCATAAATCATAATTGATGTATTTTGAGCTGGCTTTAGCAAAGAACACCATAACCAATTAATGAACCACCATTAGCCATTAGGGTCCCTGCTTACCAACCTTTGTTTAAACTGTCGGTTTTGCATTAGGTATAGGACCTGCCGCCCCAAGTCATCATTCCCCCGTTTCATGGCATTATATAAGGAATCCAATTTCAGAAAACTCCTCATTCTTCTTTATAACCCTGTTTTGCTCTGTTATTTACTCTGGAAAAAAATGGTGAGCTCAAGTGTGGGACTGGGAATGGCCTGTCTTTTGCTAGTCTCGTGTATGGCGGTGGTGCCAAGCTTGGCCAAAGATTACACCGTTGGTGACGCCTCTGGCTGGACAACCGGGGTGGATTATAGCACGTGGACTAGTGGTAAGACCTTCAAAGTTGGTGATAGCCTTGGTGAGTTGTAAAATCTAAACCTGAAACTTCAAATGAATCTCACATTTGTTTGAGCAGAATATTTAGATTGACGTGGTTGAATTTGTTTGTTTGGTTAAACTAGTTTTCAATTACCCAAGTAGCCATACCGTGGATGAAGTGAGTTCAAGTGATTACAGTACGTGCACGGTGGGCAATGCCATCACAACAGATAACAGTGGAGCCACCACCGTTGCCCTCAAGAAGGCCGGGACACACTACTTCATTTGTGGTGTAGTGGGACATTGTGCGAATGGCATGAAGCTTGCGGTTAAAGTGGAGTCGGGCTCGGCACCGCCATCAACCACCACTACAAGTACAACTAAACCCTCGGATTCTTCATCATGGAGCCTCTCCCCGTTAATGGCTGTTGTAACAACGTGGGTTGCATTGTTTCTTATGGTCATTTCATAATTGAGTTGGGGTTGGTCAGGATAGAGGCAGTGCTGCTGATCTCATTTTTGTTTGAATAAATGCATTATTATCTGGGTTTGTATTGAGGATCATGAATGAGCTGAGCTGGTTGGCGTTTCATGGCGTTAGGTACGCATATGATAAATATGTAAGTTATGGTTCATTGTTGTATCGTGTTCGCTTGATTGGAATTTTCAATAATACCAGTACCTTTTGATGAAACCAGAAATTAGAGTTGAACAAATCTAAATCTAAATTTACATTTATAATTGGACAATTACTTACCGAAAATGACAAGCAAATGCTGATGAATCTTATCTAAAATTGATAATTAAGTATATCATAGACGGTAAACATATTTTCTAATGTCACTTATGAAAGCTCTTGATATTAGATTTGAAGTAAAATAATTATTGTTGTTGTTTAAAATAACAATTGGAAAATTTGTCTTATCATATAATTATAAGATTTACAGTAATAAAAGAAACTCATAAAAATTGAAGATTATGGTTATTTACATAATTATATTAATTTTCACCCTCTTAAAAAGTTAAATAGAGTGTAATTATAAGTTTTCAATTAGACCCATCCTTCAGACACATCATAATTATATAATTACACTCAAACGAGGACTTTCAAACACTCTAAAAATCGTATGAGTGAATTTGTTTTTCTCATTTATCACATGAAATCGCAAGGTTTAGATATTGGCAACATACTATGCTACTCGATTATTGCTAAATTATTTTATTTTTTAAACTCTTTCGAGAACTTAAAAGATTAACAAAACAAAGCTTGGCATACAATCATGAAAAATACTATGGCGTCCTAAATTCTTCTTATGATCCATCTGGGGTCGGGCCAGCTCTCATAATTACTTAGCTTCAAGAAGAATGGAAGAGTAGGGAGCCACATTGTAGGTGCCGCCAATTCCAGGGACTCCTTCCACCACAAAATCATCCGGCGACCCAAGATTCGTGTCCACCTGCAGTAGTTTCAACATCCATTCCTAACCTCAGTTTCAAGTTATCGCCAGCATCATCCAAAATCAATAATAACACCAATATTAACCCCCAAGCAGGCTATTTGCAGCTAGTAGAAATCAACCCGTTGTTGGAATAATAATGCTAACGATATCTTCAATTCCAATGGAAATCCATTGGTAAATCATGGATATCAATTTGTAGAGCAAACAGAGGTTGAAAATGTAAATCATAAGACTAACCACACGGAACCAATGCCTTGCCGGTGGTGCCGGAGGTATAGAAACTTTAACGAAGAAGTCATGAACATTGAACGCTAGATAGATATCTCCACCATTTTTGTCATGAAGCCTGCAAAATAAATTAATTTACAGCAGAACTAAATCGGACATACATTGTTGTGTTGTTTAAGAAAGAAAGAAATAGATCATGCACGCACACACAATCATGCGCGGACACACAAAGGCACAATGGAGCCCCCCAAGAATATATACAAACATCACATGGGATGGGTAAAGCACTTGGTAAAGCAAACGAAATTGCTATTCTGAACACTAATCATTTCAAGAAGCCAAATGTGGATATACAAGGACTATAATGCAACCACATTACTCAAATCACAAATGATAAGGAAATAACAACCTATTGAGAGGCATGAAAATTTCTTACGTAAATGCGAGGAATTTGCTCTCAGGGTTGTCCCAGTTATCCTCGTGCCACGTCACATCACTCTGCGCAGATAAAGCACCAATTGAGCTACAGAGAATGTAAAAGCACAATGAAGTTTCACTAAGACGGGATAAAGAAATGTACTTTGGTGAGAAAATTTTCATGACAGAATACTTGATGCTTTTGCCGATAGTGTATCACTTCGGAGAAAAACCTAAAGTGGTCACTCTTCCTTGCAGTCAACTGTTTCAACATAAAGAGTACATCAAGCAATTATATGGATCAAAGTTATAAAAACTGACAAAATTTCACCTGCTGCCACTGGAAATTATTAAGAGCAGTATCATGCCCGTAACTGTTGTTATTCCCATATCGTGTATGCCCGTATTCATCTCCCATTAGCATCATTGGAATTCCCTGATTACGATGCAATCAAAGGTTACAACATTTTTCAGAAGTTCAATTGCAGTATAAAGTTAACAATTGAAATCTACGAGCAATAATCAACAGAGCTTATAGCCCTAAACAAAATAGTCAGTGTTTGAACAGAGTATGTGCATAACAAAGGGGGCAATTTTGGGACCTCTCCAGACTTCTTACTGATTATTAGCTTGAGAAAAACACATGCCACAATTAACAAGAATAAACAAAAAGAACTAGAGTAGATAACTGAAACTCGAGGAAATCCGTAATAACATTAGTTTAAAGAAAGGGTTAAACCCCCTTCACAGGAAACTGAAAAAATGTAGAAGCTCATTGAGTTCTTAACAAGCCCCCCTCCATGAATCATGTGATGCAGAAAATGACTGCCTAATATCTTTACCTGTGATATCATCAATGCCAAATGAAAGTTTTTCATTTGCCGGAAGCGCAGGGCTACAATACCAGCATTGTCAGTTTCTCCTATCCAATAAAAAGGGAGTTCAGGTGAAACAAATTTTAATAAAATGATACAACATTGAACATGTTCTCTTTACAGGAGACTCAAACCATGAAAAAATTGAAATGAAAAGAAATAAGCTTGAAGTGTCTACGATACTCCAAAATTAGAATTTATACACGCATAGAAAAAAAATAGAAAACAAATTTCAACAAAAAAGGAACCTTTTTTTGCATACCTTCAAACCCACAATTCCAGCTAAAGTTGTCATTGCTTCCATCATTTCCACCTTCTCCATTGGCTTCATTGTGCTGTCAAAACAAACATTACGTGGAAATACTGCATGGGCCTCAAGGAAACACTTAAACTTAAATTGATGCACTGAATAGTATATTACCTTAAAATTGTATGAAACAAGATCGCGGAGGGTGAAGCCATCATGTGCAATGACAAAATTAACGCTATGGTAGGGCTTGCGTTTATTTTTCTGTAGAATGAGCCAAAAGCATGATTTACAACCAATAAAAGTGAAAGAAGTTGAAAAGCAAACCGATGAAGTTAAAGCCGTCCGTATCGATTAATATTTACATCTAATAGCTCTAAAAAGTACATCCTCCTAAAACCAATACATATTCAAAAATACCAAATGGCCAATACAAATACTACTAAATATGATCATGAAATCACTAAATACTAGTATAAATTACAATACAGCCCAAAAGTAATGTAATAACAATAACATCTTAACTAATTAGATTCTTAAAGAGCCTTCTTTTTGTTCCACATCAATGTCTCGGAAAGATAAGATACTCAGACCAATACCAAAATTTTCAACAACAGCTTTAAAATTTGAAAATTTAGACTAAAAATGTGCCTAGTATACTGTTTAGCATTTCTAAATTTTATCTACAAAATCCAGCTTTGTAATCACCAATATCACCACATGAACCTACACAGTCTACACTTACACAGTAGAGGTCGGCAGATCCAGAGACACGAGTTGCAAATGCTCCTTTCATACCAGCATCGCCCTATATTAAGGAAAGTTCATAATTAGATACCAAATAGAGATCATTATATTCCAAAGAAAAAGGACAATTCGACACAAAAGCATTGAAAGATAATTTCAGCATCATCTAAAATAAATAATACAGAAGTTCTTATTAACAGGGATGATCATTTTCCCCAAACCCAATGGGTTCCAACCCGACCCTATGGGGTCAGATTTTTTTTTAAGTTCGGGTTGGGTTTTGTGAAGGATAGAGTCAGGCCGGGCTTATGGTGAAAAATACCCCATCCGAGATAATAGTGTAGTTCCTCTATATATTTATGGATAATTGCTATAATGTCCCTCTCTTTATTTTTCAATTAGGCCCCTATTTTTACCGAATAAAAATGAGAATTTTTTATACACTTGTGTCGGGTCAGGTTTGGGTTTTTATCCCATCTTTCGGGTCGGGTGGAACCTCCCTAAACCCGGGTCAGGTGCGGGTCGACCAAAAGCATGGCCGAGCCAACCCATAACCATCCCTATTCTTCTAAAATGCTTATATTGATGATGACATGGATTCCGAAGCATCAAAGCAACATCTTGTGCAGTGTAACCTCACTACCCCCTCCCCCCCCCCCCCCCCACACTCTTAGGTGAAGTACCTTGACCGAAAGGCAAATGGAGCAAAAAATAATTGGTCAAGTTTGCTGATCTTTTCTTTTCTTTTTTTACTTCTATTGGTATGTTCAACTGAACAAAAGGATAGAAGATGCGCATTTTTAAGAAGAAAAGATTAAATGGTCTCTATATAAATTAATATTGGAAACAGAACGGAGGGAACCTAAAATGGCATTTAATGGCATCAGGTATTAGTTGCAGCCTAGGCAATTGAGCAGGGTTAATGTACAAAGTTTGTTAGAGTGATTTAGCTATTTGGTGCTTTGCTTCGCGGTTCATAAATAAGTACTTCATTTGCACCTTGCACCTCAATTAGGTTCATACTACACCTTTAGCATGCATCAAAGAAAATATTTGTTCCATTTGGTGCTACCTTTATAAATCTTCTTAGATCATCACGGTACTTCCCATTCCACTCACCCCACCTGCAGAACAGAAAATCTGAAAGTGATAAGAGGAAAGGTTCCCTGTGTTCTCAGAAGAGAAAGTTTCCAGAGAGAAAGACAAATGTTTGAAGTAGAAAGCCAGAGGTGAAAATATCTGATGAGTCACACAACCATGCAACCAAGAGATAATCAGAGCAGGTTTGAGACATGTAAAACCAAGAACTTCAAGCTAATTATAATAATTTTTGAAAGCATGGGTATTGTCCTTAACGGAATTAAGTTGAAAAGCAGAAAAGAAAATAAATAATGATATTTTATCAGACATTTATAACGGCAAAAAATTAAAATATCTTACATAGACACAAGAAAGTAGGGAACCAAAATTACATGTATCTTTCTTAAGGTTAAAAAATTTACAGAAACCACTCCTCACTTGAGGTTTTTATAACTAGCTTTATTGCTAACTAGGGATGTTAGTGTCACATGTTTTCAGCTAACAATGACTGCAACAGCAAATTAAATGCATTATTTGAAGATGAAATCGTGAAGAAGTATTCTTAGATAGTGGATGGTCTTTATGTGCTCTAAATGCTCTAGTTCCTTGAACAAACAGAATGAAATAAGATTTTTTTAAACAAAATACCTGTCCCAGTTAGGAAAACTGCCAACAAGATAAAGTCCTCCACAATCCCAAGGTTCAGCAATAATTTTGCACCCTGATAAGGTAGCATCTCTGGCAATAGCCTGATTCAATAAAGAATGAGCTGACAACTCATGACAAAAAACTGCAACTTCAGAGTTTTTGAAGAACCCCCAACACACAAAAAAAAAGGTAGAGCAAAATTCGTCAGAACCAAAAACTCGAGAGCATAGCTGAGACAACATTGTTTTTGAATGTATGCCAACTATAAAACCAACAATACAAATTGGGAGTCTCAATTTACAAAATAATCCAAATTAACATCTCAGAAGAAATCAAGTTAAGCATTGCACTTGCACAAAAAAAATTGAGCATTTTCTCCTTTTTCCTAAAAGAACTTGCAATGCTTTTTGTGATAATCTTTTACAATGGGAGAATAAACCTAACAAAACAACATCCTCAATAGATCTTCTGTTAAACCATAATAGTATGTTGTCCTGTTATTGTACCATGTTAGGTCAAAAGAGACTTTAAATTACCATACTTTCAAGGGGAGGATATGCTGCATGTAGCAATTTATAGTGGAAAAACATTTAAACCACCTACCCTGACAAGTGGAGGTGCACCAAGTGGAGAACCATCTGTGCCTCGACAAAGTACACTAGCAAGGTCAAATCGAAATCCGTCTACGTGATATTCAACAACCCTATATTTGATAATAGCGAAGAACAGGAAACATGTCAGCCAACAAAAATTTGTTGGTTTTACCATATATTTTGGTGCCCGGTTAACTCTTGAAAAACATAATCTTGTTGTTCAAAGACAATACACACATTCATAAAAGCAACAGAAATCAAATGTCGAACATTATTGATTATTCTCCAGGAATACTTAAGTATGTTGACCGACTTAAATACAGATCATCCAACCGCTCAATTCTTTCACAATTCAGCTGAGCCAATTCTGTTTTGCCTCGAGTTTAACTTTATCCAACTGCAGAACTAAGTTTGTATGCTAAGCGCCTGTTTAACCCCCATCAAAAGAAAAAAAACACAGCAACACCTATAACCCATCCTAATTGTACATGAAACAATAATAAAACAGGATTTGTGATTTAACAAACAACTTGACGCACAAAAAAAACAACTCAGAACAGGATGTTAAAACAAAAATAAAGTTTCAAATCGTTTTCAGAAAGGAAATATATATATATATATATATATATATATATATATATATATATTAGCAAAAAAAGCCATGGTTTCTTATAGGATTCAAATCCATACCAGTGTCTTAAGCTGTCAAGTATGAGCTCCATTACAACAGGATGATTGCAGTTGAATGTATTCCCTGAAGAACAAAAAACTTGCATCTCAAAGAACTTTATATTTGATAGCTAAAATTATAAATCTAAATAAAAAAATAACGTAGATCCCAAATTCAGCCTGTTTCGAACTCTCAAAAGTACTTATTTTGGATGAATCCATAACTTCCCAGCAATTAGTTCAAAAGATTATAAACACCAGAAAGAGAAGCTAGATGTAAAACTCAAGATGAATATCTAAACTTCAGACATTAGCTCAAGTGACCCGCCAGATGTTAAAATATTCTTTTATCTTTATCACAGAGAAGACAAATTCAAAAGACATAACCCTAGTCATATTCTGCACCAAATTTATGCAATAAGCAAGATCTTGACCTCTGCAGCATTACGATAATAGATCAGAACAGCATATGATGTTGAAAGTTAAAAGAAAGATGCTAAATTCTCAATCAGACAAAATAATAGTAGTTTCTTTCTGATTTCAGTGATGAAAGATGGGAAATATCTTTATAATTATCAAAGCAGAAAGAGATTGTATCAATAGCTATGCAAGACCTGAAAAGAGAAGATATAAGATTCTAAGAAGCGAGTTACCAAACAAAACAATCTCAAAAGCAATACCAATTTCTAACAAGAGATTAGCAATGAATTACTTCTATGAATCTGAAAGGGATAAATTTTTAGGCGAGAAATTTGTGAGAGTTAACTGTTGTACATCTGGAAAAAGAATAATGGAATAGATTCCTCGCAAAGACTGCGAAAAAAGTCAAGTAGAAAACTTGAATTACCACATCCAGAGAAGTTTAGCAGTTGACCTTTGTTGTTTAAGTCCACCATGTAATAAACCTGCAAATTAATTAGTAGGATACGACAACTGTGAGGAAAATATGTTGCATTAATGAGGAACATGACTCCTGATGCCGAAATGCCTTACTGTCATTGTTGGATAAAAATTAGGAAAAAGAAAATCCACCTTGTTATCTATGCCACGAAATGAAGTGGTATAAGGATGCTTATCATCAGCTTCATTAGTGTGATTATAGACAACATCCAAGATCACCTGTGCAAAGTCACCATACACAATAATAAGCATAGGTCATACTTCCAATGGAACAACAACTAGGAGATTATAACCAACTATAAATTATGTATGCTACCAACCATTGCAACAAAAGACATTTACCTCAATTCCAGCCCCATGCAAGGCTTTAACCATTTCTTTGAACTCCCGAGAAGCACCAACAGCGCCTCCTCCACCACTAGCATAACGACTCATAGGAGCAAAGAAATTTATTGTCGAGTAACCCCATGTATTGATCTTAATTTAAAAAAAACAGAGGATTTTTAGTATTCTTATATTTTTCACAACAATTGAAGCACAAAGAACTATAACAGAAAAATACAATCATCCATCATTCAACTGACATATAAAAACTATTTAATTTATTTTTAAATCTAACTACTTAACATACAAAAGAGCACCATATTAAGGCTGTGGTCCAAGAAAATTAATCATCACAAACCAAGTACTTCCTAATGGTTTTACTTGTTGCAAAATCCAAGTGGTATTGTTCTTCAGGATGTCATAATAACAAACTGTTGTAACATGTTTTTAAAGGGCTTAGCACTTCATTGAGTAGTTGGAACCTACGAACACTATCTACAAAGTGATGATAACTACTTCGAACCATGAATAGTATCTGAACTTTCCGAGTTCAGTGCAAAATGTATATTGATTAATAAATGATTAACAAAAGGCTTTATTATTAAAAAAAACTTGAAGTATGAACAAACTATTTTTTGCATATTCTAGGTACCTAACATTTTCCACCATTACCACTTCCACCCCACTCGATTTTTCCATCCATCACGTTGAGGTGGCAACATCAGAAACTGACACATGGCACAACTAGAAAGTGCCATGTGACAACAAGAATAAAAAAATCAAGAAGTCCAAAAAAAATGTTAAAATAACATTTTTTTAAATCACATTCTTTTTAAAAATATATACATATTTGATAAATTTTTAACTGATTTTGGATTTTTTACTTTAAAATTTTAAAAATTCCAAAAAAAAAGTCAAAGTTCTCAAAAATATTTTTAGAAAGTAGAAATTAATTTAAAAATATTATATATTATAAATCTTTAGATTTTTTTGCCACGTGACGCTTTCTGTTTGTGCCATGTAACAGTTTTTGACGTTGCCAAGTGAAAAGAACAGTGAAGATAGTAACAACCTAACATTAAATGCATTTTGAGACCAAATAGAAAAGAGACATTTTGTTGCTAAAAGGGAAAAAGTGTGTTTGCTTATTGAATATTCTAGTTACCATGTGATCTCTGGGATTGGGACGCCTTTGAAACTCAAACTCATCAAACTCAAAGACAGGAAGCAACTCCACTGCATTGATTCCAAGTTCTAGAAGGTGTGGGATCTGTAAGAAAAAATTCAACAAAGAAACTGTCAGATAGATAAATGTAGAATGTAAAAAGGAATCCAATAGTTTCCCTACAGACACAAATGCATAATCAATGCTCTGGAATAAGACTTTCACACAGAACAAAACAAGTTAGTTTAACAAAAAATTCCTTTAGCATGTTGATTGTCATATAGATAAGTGTAGTACATGGAAGTTCTCCAAAGATAACGGCATAATACTGTTACTATGACTTCACTCTCCACTACCATTCCCATGCCTCTTAGTGCATACATTATCTTTGCTAAGATTTCTGGGGACAATTTGTTTGCAGAAAAAAGTCGCTCTTCGTTTGGGGAAGAAAATATCAGATGTTACCAGCATTGGAAAATGCAAATCCATCCTTCTAGGATGCCCCAACCCTAACGTCTATCTTAAACCAAAACCTGTCTTTGTGTCAATGATTTGTATCCATGTCATATTGTTCAACTCTCAGTTATAACTCAGGGAGTTAAGATTGAATTACATACATCAGCATGTCTTGAATATGATAAAATGCAAACTGAAAGCACTAATACATCTAGTAATTAACACGTTATTCATAGAGCAATTTCTTAGAATGTGATTGAGCATAACACTATAAACCAATACCTTCTCAATCAGACCGGCATAAGTGCCACGTATATTTTGATCCAAGCAACTAGATTCATCAGCGGTAAATGCACGAACATTCATTTCGTATATGACAAGATCTCTCTGCAATTAAGTGGCAAGTGTCATAAAAAGTGAGCAGCAGAAAAATTCGCTGAAGAGTTGAAACACAAACTCGATGACTTTGAGACAAAGGACTTGAGGAGAACTTAATATCTGGCATAACTGGCACGGGATCCATGTACAAGATATAAGAGATAAATTTAATTCAGATGTGCATCAAAAAAAGTTTCACAACATGATAAAGAAAGAACAAATGAGTGACCAGTCAACCCAATAGGAGAATTGGCTGCGGGCCACAAAAACAAACTATATTGCCCTTACCTCAGGGATATTTGGGAGCTTGTAGTCGTCTCCCCAGTCAAAAGGCAAGCTATCAAAATCGTAAGTTCCAAGAAATTTTGATAATTTATGCTTTGGATCTCCAAAAGTTCGACGACCTTCTACTAGCTTTGCATAAGGATCTATAAGAACATTGTTGCTGTCAAACCGATGCCCTTCGTCCCAGTTTTTGGGACCATCTATGCGATAACCATAGAGAACATTGCTCCGGGGCAAATCCTACATTTGGAGAGTCATTTCAATGGTGCAACCAGATATCATATTACATCATGGCAAAAAAAAAAATCAAGTAGTTGCTTCAATTGTTCAAGGTATACATATTGAAGACAATTAAATAAGAGATGTTTTTTCCAATTCAGAAACAAAGAAATTGTTTCAAGAACCTTGATAGAAATACCACCTCAATGCATATGTGCCAAATATCTCCAGTTTTGTTAAGATGAGGGTCCAAAGAAAATTCGACCATTCCACCATCCAGTTTGTCGAGTTCTCCCCTGAGATACATTACCAAAACAATGAATCGCTTATTGCCAACAATATTAATAATATTCCAAAACAGCTCAACTTATAAAGTGAAAACAATGAATCAGGTTAAATTATCAAAAAAAAAAAACAAGAACACAAATAATATAACTTATAAAGTGAAATAGAATGTATTCTCACCTCTGGGGAAGTGATAAGCAAAGTGTAACTGCAGTTGCATGCTGTGAAAATATGGCAAAATTGATCCCGTTATCAACCTCTGATGCACCTAATGGAAATGCCTGACCTGGGAAAATTTTAAAGGATGGGGTGGCTTCAGCCATTTCAGGGGCTTCTTCCTGAAATTGCAAAGAATGAACACACAAGGGCGCTGATCAAACAAACATTGTTAAAATTCACATACTTCATCTTAGTCAGAATAGTGAGGCATAATAAAAATAAAGAGTGCAAATAAAAACAGTCGCATGGAGCAGGTAAGGGTTTTTGTAATTTACTATGAAGATGTCATTACAACATGCACCGTCAATACAAGTTTACTTCTTATACATGAGCAAGAGAAAGAGAAAGGCCAACAACATATAATGTCCCATATAACTCGCACAGTTTCAATATTGCAGAACAAACATAATGAAAGACTGACAACTTCAGGAGATTAAAATACCTCAAGTACACGCTCTCGTGCCTGACGCCCGTACACGTTTGCTGTCCTATTCTTGACATGGCTCCTTGCCTTGCAATATACCCAAAAACTCAGTCACATTGCCCCTTTTTCTTTGTAATGCAATTAGCAATAGAATAATTGGAAAGTTTGTAGCATCATTGTGATCATAGACATGCCTTACTTGAAAGCCGTCGCCCACTCGATGCAATTCTACTCCACTTCAATCTAAAGAATCAGTATAGCAGGTCAATAAATTACCCAAACTAAAAGCTAAATAGCGCATAAATTAGGCATCCCATTTCAATATAAACCATTTACCCTCAGTAAGTTATAAAAACATAACATGAGTTTCCCAATTCAGACCTGATGGATCAACTTTTTCATATCATTGATCTTACAATAACTTAACAGTACATACAAATTGAAGCCATCTTTTTCAAAAACGTGGATTTATGTTTTTCCTGTTTACCCATATATATATTAAAAAGGAAAGCGGAGAAAAAGAGCAGACCCCATTTGAAGAAGAGAAGAAGCTCCGGAGGAAGAAAGGCTTGCATTTGGGGAAGCGATGGGAGGAAACTTGGTACAATTTGATTTGGATATAAAATATGAGTGTAGCATCTTTGCTTTTCCGTATTTCTATTCTTTTCTTTTGCTTTCGGTAACGAAAAATCCAAACATGAGAAAGTGGATCCAAACTCCAGAACACAACTTCAAAAAGGATTCGAATATTAAAAAAAAAAACAGAGAAAGAGCTAAGGGTAGAAGAAGATAGAGTGACACTTCTTTAATTCTCTCTGTTAAGTGTTAAGCAACAATATAATAATATCTACCGGGATTCGGGAGGGAAGACAGATTACCGGTTACTGGAAAATATTGATTACCGTTTGGAGAGATTAGTGAATATGGAAGGCCGGGTTCTGGTCTGCCACGTGAACGGAAGCGCGAGGCCTGAGGGAAGCTTTCATGTGACAGTTACACGTGTTCCTTGTTTCTTTTTTGCAATCCTAAAATATCATTCCTCATGCAATTTGTGAGGTTAAGGTCTGGTCAGCCGAAGCATGTAGATTGGGAGATGGACCCGAGGCCCAATATTTACAATTTGCCTCTTCTTGTGCATGAAATTCACCATTTTTTTCGAGGCACAGTAACCATTTTTATATACTATAGTTTCAAGCATTAATTGGGGATTGAGTTTCCCAGGGCAAAAATGCTGGTATCTAGGCATATTCTCGATGGTGATTGTGCAAGATTTCTTGTTGTCTCGTCTTCTCCCGGTTTCTTGGTTCACAAGCATTAGATTGTGATTCTCATCACCAGGGACAAAGGGATATAGACATTGGGAAGGGTTTTTGCCCCCACCCACCCAATTCTTTTTAAGAAAATAGCTGTAATTCTAAATTTGCCTCTCTCACTTCTTACAATTTATGTTTTGTCCCCTAACACGAGTTACTCGAATTTCCCGACAGGGAGTAATTTATATTCCAGCAACTGCTTATATATATGCACAAATAAATGCTTAGCAAGTACATAATGGCTCTTCTTGGGCCTTATGATTCTTTGTTGTGTTGCAGTTTACCAAAATGAGGTATCCCTGATTGGGCCTACAAATGCCATACAGACTGTTGTCATTTAAATCTCAAAAATAATTGTGATTTTTCTAATCGAAAAGGAAACGTTTGGCTCGCAAATATTATTACCAAGTATTTTTTTTAATCTTTTGTGTGCCTTCATTTCCACCTGAAAAAAGGAATGTTACTAACAATTTTAAATGGTGTTATGAATATTTAAATAATGCTTTAATATTCTTTTTTTTTGAAAATAATAGTCTTAAATATTCTAGAGTGATTACATGGTAGTATTTGATCTTTAGTTTTAGCCCTTAGAAAACGTATTACGCACACACTTTACACAAATAAATTAATCAAATTCTGGTCTCCTACGAATAATAACACTCTCTTTCTCATAAAAATCGCTTAATAATGGGTTTAAATAATTCTTTAACATTTAATGTATTTTGTTAATATTGTTTGATAAAAAAACATTTATAATCCTTTTGTTTTTTCTGATAAATTTACATGTTTTTCTTTTATGAAAAAATTTACATGTTTTTTAATGATATGTTTAGTTTAACAATATCATCTTTAGTAACGCTTCCTCCTTATGTTGATTTCTTTGTTTTTTATTTATTTATTTCATTTCTCTTCTTTTGGATTCTTTATTCCTTTTATAGCTACAGTCATCTTCCTAATTTGTTTACTATATATGTATTTTTTGTTTAGCATTCTTTTTCTATCTTCTATTGTTTGTCAAATTTTTAATTTTTTTTAGTACATCAATATTTATTTACACAGATATAAGCTAGCTCTTTTTAACTCAAACTTTATGTTGAATGTCTAGCTGAAACGTAATTTTTTTTAGTTTATATCAACACTTATTTACATATTTACATCATTGTAAGTTACTTCATTTCCAATAAAAGAAATTATCTATTTCAAACCATTAAAATATAAAATTATATTTATCGAAAATCATAAAATAATACTCTGAACATGGTTTGTTGACACTTTTTAGCTATTATTATCACAAATTAATAGTAAAAAGTTTTTCAATAACTGAAAATAAAAAATTATCACATATCCCTACAATAAAACTAGATTAAATAACAAATAATTTAATCTTACAATCACATAATAATTCATATCTAACTTCATGTTATTAAAAGTAAAACGATGAATCATAAACATTGAAAACAAGATCTTTGTGTACTCGTGACCGTGACATTATTTTTTTATCTTATATTATATTAATGAATAATCATATTAATAACATGTTAAATAGCATAAAAAACATTTCTATAAATTTTCATGCAAATAATTTTACAAAATTTAAATAATGTCAAAAAAATAATTTTACAATTTTTCACGTAAATATTTTAAATTTAACATTAAAAATTTAGTTTATTAAAAAAGTATATTATAAGAACAACGTTCAAATTTTCTTTTAAATACCAACGAATTTGTCCAAATGGTAACTTGCTATGATCTTACATTTAACAAGAAAGAAAGCATAAAGTAGAAGGGAAGAAACATAGAAAATAGATTGGAAACTGAAATATTCAGATAATTTAACTGTCTTTTAACTACAATATTAATTTATTTGTATTCTTAATGTTTAAAAACAAATAAAATCAGTTAGTCTGTTAGGGGTCTTCCTCTCTCAGCAACTTCTAAGTTCTTCCCCAACTTCCTGATTTGTCATTGCAAGATTGATAGCTCATTGCTCATTTTATGGTGTTGTGGTTGCTACCTCATTCGTGACAGTACCCCTTCCTAGAGACTGAACCTTGTCCTCAAGGTTTGGTGTATCGGTAGAAACAAAAATGTCTTCTCTCATCAAAGGCAGTGGTGTGATCTGTTGAAGGGATTGACCTCTACAAGGTTTAAGTTGTGACACATGAAAAATCGAATGAATGCGGGTAGTTTCTGGTAAGACGAGCTTGTAAGTAATTGGACCATCGTGGACTTAGCTTGTGATGACGTTACAAACGGAGAAATAATTACCGATAAAGTTGTAATCAAACAAATGTCCAGCTTCCATCTTCTAAATTTACTTCTCGACGATGTTTATCGGCCTAATTTTTCATACGAATTGTGCCTGTTCTAAATTACATTTTAGAACCCTTAGCACATCATCACGTTCCAACAAATGATGTTCCAACTGATCATTTCGAGCAATGCTTTCCACATAAGATAAAATAGTTGAAGGATCTTACCGTATAATGCACAAAAAGGTGTCATCCCAGCTGAAGTCTGATAAGCGGTATTATACTAATATTTCGCCCAAGCCAAATAATTTTTCCATTTATTTGGGTCATTGTCTGCCATACAACGCAAGTACATTTCAAGACAATGATTTAAAGCTTCGGTTTGGCCGCCCGATTGGGGGTGAGATGTCGAACTAAAGCATAACTCAATGCCTTGTAACTTAGCCAACTCGGTCAACATTTCACTAACAAATAGTCGATCGCAATCACTTACAATAGCACGTGAAATACCATGCAATTTAACTACTCCTTGAACCAAATTTTGAGCCACTAACACACTATCAAAATGGCGAGGCAATGCGAAAAAATGGCCATATTTTGTTAGCCGGTCGAAAACAACCAAAATAGTCTCCTTGCCATTCGAACTAGGCAGTCCCACAATAAAATTAAGAGAAATATCCTCAAATACTTGACTGGGAATGGGGAGAGGTCGGAAAAATCAGTTGGAGTTTAACAATCATTTTTCATGCGTTGACACACTTGGCACTCGGTGACAAAGTGACGAATATTTTTGCGCATACTTTTCCAATAAAAATTAGCAGCCAAACGGTGGAACGTGCGTGTAATACCAACATGACCACCCAATACTGAATAATGAAATTGATGTAATAACAATATATGTAACACGATTTCTTTAGGAACCATAATTTCACCCCGAACTAGAATTAATCCCTCTTTCTCATCATAACCAGAAAAACCAGTATTGTCGTTGATGATGTTGGTACAAATATGTTGAATGTCGACATCTGTGTTGCTGGTTGCTCAGATAGCTTCGATAATTTCCAACAACGGATGAGATAATGCCATGAAACTAGCTCTGGTTCCCCTAGACAATGTATCGGCAACGTTGTTGAGTTTGCCGGGTCGATACTGGATCTTAAAATCATATACAATTAATTTAGAAAGTCGACGTTGTTGTTCGGGTGTTTGTATAGTTTGTTGATTTAGTTCGTGTAGGGAACGTTGATCGGTAATGATGATAAATCTTCTATCCACTAAATATTTACGCCATTTCACCACTGTTTGTGTGATGGCGAACATTTCTCGACAATGTGTAGAGGCTTGTTGTATTCGAGAACAAAGCTTTTGGCTAAAGTAAGCCAATGGTCGGTCATTTTGGGTTAAAATAATCCCTATTTCATAATCAAAAGCATTAGTCTCTACTTGAAATGTCATATCAAAATTAGGCAATCCCAACACCGGAGTTGAACGAAGACATGATTTTAGATGATCCATTGTCGCCTGAGCCTCGGAAGTCTACTTGAAAGTCATCCTTTTGCGAAGCAAATAAAAAATATGCGAAGCGATATAGGCGAAACCTTTAATAAATTTCTGGTAGTAATTAGCAATGCCCAAAAACCTCGAACCTCTTTGACTGTTGTGGGAATTGGCCATGTACGAATTGCTTCAACCTTTACAAGATTTACGGTGAGTCTATCTGCAAAAACAATGTGGCTGTAACACCCGGGTTTAGGGGTCGGATGTTATGCGAGTAAATCGGGTTCGAGTCGTAGGCTCGTTTTAAATTAAATGGGGCTTTGGTTTTAATTAAAAAGGGGATGTGGCTCATTAAGGGCATTTTGGTAAATTTTAAAATAAGGGAAATAAGATGAGTAAAAGAAACTTTTTGAAAAAACTTTATCATCTTCTTCCTTCCACCAATTTCACGTCAAAACCCCCTATTAACCCCTAAACACTATTCCATCAAATCCATCCACCATCTCAAGTGTTTTCATCAAGGTAAGACCATTTTTGACTTGTCATCTTCATTCCTAGCACATTGATGGTTTTAGTTTTAAGAAAACACCATTTTTGATATTTTCAAGTTTTCAAAGTTTTGAAGAAAAGGATGAAACTTTAATGGATTTTTGATGTGTTTTTGATTTGTAGAGTTAAGTTATGATCTAATCTTGCCCTAAGGTACATTATAGCTTAAAATGGTGGGGTTTTATCAAAAATCCCGAAATGGGTTTTTGGGGGTATTTTAAAAGGGTCAAAACTTGAGTTTTTGGTATAGTTTTATGAAAGAGAGTTGGGCTGGTGTTATAGTGATACTAGAAGGTTGTTTTGAGGGTGTTTAATGGTGTTTTGAGTGTTGGTATCATTGGTTTTCTACTGGGTTATTAGGGAGTACGAAAATGGGATTTATGGTATTGGCTTTGGTTTGAAATTGTAAGAATTTGGCTTGTGGTTGTGGTTTGGGGTTGTGACAGTGTTTTGTGGTGATTGGTTTAGTAATGTATTGTTTTTTATTGGTTAGAATCAAGGGAAACCTTTGGAGAGGCTTTGGGCACGATTTTGGGGAATTTGGAGACTTGAGATCGGTGTTTCGGCTTTCGTTTGGGTTTCATCGATGAGTGGAAATGTTTTGAACTTGATTTGATTTCGAAAAGGGTTCTTGGGGGTTTGGGTGGAGCCTAGAGGGCTAACCTAAACCCAAGTGTAAGTTTGCTAAATTTTACCTTGATTGTTAAGTATTGGTGTATGAACAATTGTTGAAATATTGTGTGAATTGTGGATTTCCTTTACTTCCGTTTGATGTTGTTGTGTAGTCGTTGTTGGTGTCGAACCTCACGTGATGGTTGTCGTTACTACGGTGATGTGTGGTCCCACCGGTAGTGACTAGTAGAAGAGTATGGTGATGTGTGGTCCCATCGAAAAACTACTAGTCGAACGATAATGTGTGGTCCCACAATGTTTTGGTCGTGCATGTGCAAACCATGTAATTGTGTTGTTGTGCCTCTTTTCGTGCACTTAAATGGTTTACTTTTCATTTAAGAAATGTGTTTTGAAAACTGCATTGTAGATGAGTTTTTGGAGCTTCGTTCACTAAGCTTTCAAGCTTACGCCCTTCTTTTTTCTAACATACAGATCGTTAGAGTTTCGGAAGGCAAGTGGGCAAGGGAGAAGCTTTTCGGAGTTCTCGAGTAGCTCAAGTATGGTTTAAGTCTATGTAATAATGCCTAAACAATGAGGGTACTAGACTTGTATAGGGTTGGAGTTCAACTCCTTAGTTTTGCTTATTGATGTTCTAGCATGCTTGGATGGATGATGCTATGTGTTTTTTACGAGCGTTGTTA
Organism: Hibiscus tridactylites; assembly: GCA_958450335.1. Lineage (NCBI taxonomy): Eukaryota > Viridiplantae > Streptophyta > Magnoliopsida > Malvales > Malvaceae > Hibiscus > Hibiscus tridactylites. The sequence continues at coordinate 83,656,964 of OY288275.1, read as the reverse complement.
GACTCATATGTGTTGGTTTTTGGATGTTATTGCCTTTGATGTGGATTGTAAACCATGCTTATGTTGTTGCCTAAATGCTTGTGTTTGAATGCTTATGACCTTGATCCATGAATGCTCATGTGTCTGTTTAAAAGCATGTAAACCTTGTTATGCAATGTTTATGTAAGTGTTTACCTTTCTATAAATGAAATGGTTTGGTATGTATGCCTTTCTGCAAGTCCCCTACCTAAGTGCTTATCTTGTGTTATATGCCATGTTTGTTTGGTTAAGTAGCATCGTATGTTTAGTTTTGGTTGCTAAATGATGTATGAGTGTTGGTATGTTGCTAGTCGAGTCATAAATTGCATCTAGAGTTGGGTCTTGGTGTGTTTTGCTACTGAAATGCAGGGCGTATCGGTACGCTTGCGGGCTGTATCGATACGGTCCTACACTTTGGACTTCATTTAGGCTTAGCGTACCGATACACGAGGGTGTATCGATGCGCCAAAAGCTCTCTGGAAATATGAGAAATTGACGAGATTTTGGCGTATCGGTACGGATCTTAGGGGTATCGGTACGGTATTTGTTGTTTGACCGCAAGAAGTTGACCGTTGACGGCGTATCAATACGGTCAACCAGTGTACCGATAGGGTCTTCTTAGGTTGACTTTGGGTTGTTGACCAAGTCCAAGCGTATCGATACGGCCTGTTGTAAAGGCTAAAATGGGCTATTTGAATTGCTTGTTTTGATTTCTTTGCATCATTTCGTTGTCTTTCCGCTGTCGTATCTCACATAGGATCCATTAAAGCATTTAGACAAGATAATGTTTAAAGAATTTTTTCTAGGGTTGCTAATCGAGGTGGGACCTTAACGGGTTTCACTTCGGTTTTCCCCGTATAACCTACTCGGACCGATCAGTCGTTCAGACCGGGACGAGGGGGTTATAGTGGCCGAGATATTCTATTAAGGTTTTACCGAAAGAACATTTGTTGCGTTTAGCCACAAACTCGTGCTCATGTAAACAACGCAACACTTTTCGGATATGCACCAAATGATCCTACCAAGAACGGCTATAAACAAGAATGTCATCCAAAAAATCAGAACAAATTTACGCAAAACGGGCAAAAAATATCAATCATAGTAGCTTGAAAAGTCGACGGAGCATTAGTCAAACCGAAAGGCATGACGAGGAATTCGTAATAACCCTCATATGTACAAAATGCAGTATTGTAGACATCTGCATCCTTGACCCAAATTTGGTGATAGCCGGCTAACAAATCTAACTTTGAGAAAAATTTTAACGTACCCAATTCATCAAATAATTCATCGGCTATGGGAATTGGAAATTTGTCCTTAATCGTGACTGCATTCAATGCTCTATAATCAACACAGAAACGCCATGTACAATCTTTTTTAACAAGAAGTACCAGAGAAGAGAAAAGACTAGTACTTTTTTGAATAACTGATGAGCCAACATGTGATGAACTTGGCGTTCGACCTCGGCCTTTTGAAAATACGGATAGCAGTAGAGACGAACATTCATGGGCTTGGCTAGAGGTTGCAGATAGATGGCGCGATCATTTTCACGAACTGGAGATAGTCTTTTAGGAAGCTCAAAAACAGATGCAAATTCTACCAATATACTTTCCAAATTCGGTGAAACAGTGTTGAAATCGGCAATGGGTTCAAGTTGCAATTGCAAAAAATAACACTCGGCCATAGCATTTGTGTTGGTCCAACGACGTAAGGATTGAAACTGAATTAGCTGAGGACCATTCTCATTTTCACCTTGCTAACGATGTACCTTAACACCTTGTTGAAATTGGAAATAGAGCTTTGAAAAATATATTGTTATCGGGCCAAGAGTAGCAAGCCACACGGTACCTAATATCAGCTCTGTCCCTTCTAAGGGCAAGACATAGAAATTTGTTCGTACTTCAGTTCCCTAAACCGTCAAAAATAAATCGCGCACACAACCTTCATTTGGCAGCTTGTCCTCATTACCCACCATGACTCTAAAATTGAGTGTCGTTTTCACTAGCAAACCAAGATATCTAGCAATGCGAGATTGCACAAAATTATGAATGCTACCTCCATCGATTAAGATACGCACATGTTGACCCCAAATTTCGCCAGTAACCCGAATCGTGTTCATATAAAAACAACATGTTAGTGCATTAAAAGATACCAATGACTGTTCTTTGCCCGTCTCATCACAATCATCGTGGTTGTGGGTCACAAATGTCTCTTGAATTAGCAACTAAGTTAGAGCGGCGTCGGAGAATTCATCATCGAGCAAAAATAATTATGGATCTTTGAACTTATGACCCGGAACAAACTTCGCATCGCAATAGTAACACAATACTTTGTCGCGTCTTGCTTGAGCTTCTGCTGCGAAAGGACGACAAGATTGCATAGGAGGAGAATGACCTAGAGAGTGCTCAGATAGAGGGGGCGACCTGGTTGGATTTTTGGACCCGTAATACCTAAGGTTGGGGTAGATGAGAGGGGGTAGTTTAGAGCTCGCGGCTCGACCCATATATGGAAATGCGCTAACGCTGATACCTCAGCCATTGAAGTGGATCAATGTCCTAATACTTCGTTCTTGATGTTGGATCGCATCCCAAAAATGAAGCTATGAGTGAGGAATTCGTCAAACATATTGGTGGTACGTAGTGCCAAATCTTCGAAACGTGTTTGATAGTCCTTAATTGTCGTAGTTTGGAGCAATTTTGATGATTGGCCTTCAGGTGATTCAACCTCTATCACCACAAAGTGTTTCTTAATCGCATCAACCAAATGATTCCATCCGATTAATTGGCGTTAATGTTGCATCCAACAGAATCATTTTCGAGCGATGACATTCATCTTAAATGAGGCCATAGTCACCCGATGATGATCTTTCGTACCGTAGAACTCAAAGAAATCTTGTGCCAATGCCAGCCACTCTCCTGGATCCTTATCGGTGAATAAGGGTAACTCATCTTGAACCGGTTTCAAAGCGAAAGGGAAAACATCATCTGACTCCTGACAAATCTTTGCCTTACCCCGAATCACAGTGCTGCCTCTAGTTATATCACCCCCTCCCGATGTGGTGGCGAATGATCCCAAGTGGGTGGATATCGATTGCAATTGATTGGCTATTTCTTGCAAAGTTATTTCAGTGTTTTCGTTCCATCGTTTTTTATTTTCGGCATGCATTTGCAGCGAGATCAAAACTTGTTCTTGGCGACTAGTTATATTTTGGAGAGCCTTGATAGAGTCTGAATGAGTTACCATAGTGGATCTTTGAACTTATGACCCGGAACAAACTTCGCATCGCAATAGTAACACAATCCTTTGTCGCGTCTTGCTTGAGCTTCTGTTGCGAAAGTTATTTCAGTGGTAAGATCAATGAAAGCATAAATGTTATGCTCTTACATTCAACAAGAAAAAAAAAGCAGAAAATGGAATAGAAGAGACAGAGGAAATAGATTGGAAACTGAAATATTCAGATAATTCAACTGCCTTTTAGTAACAATATCAATTTTTTTATATTCCTAATGTTTAGAAATGGATAAAATCAGTTAGTCTCCTAGGGGTCTTCCTCTCTCTGCAATTTTTACGTTCTCCCCCAACTTCCTAATTTGTCATTGTAGGATTGATAGCTCATTGCTCATTTCTTGGTGTTGTGGTTGTTGCCTCATTCATGATATAAACAACTTGGTATTGCTTAAGCAAGTCTCGAGCTTAAGGCCTTGTGCATGTAGGAAAACCCCTGTTGGAAGATTCACCCACCAAAATCAGGTGTGCAACTTGTGTTAGTCCGAATTAGTCAGTGCAAAGCCTTGGGAACCAGAAGGGCAACCAAAAAAAAATCACTTTTAAATAATCTTATATTCCCTAACAAAACATATAAGATAATATTATATCATAAAAATCTTATTTCGAAAAATAATCTCTTATTTGATGAACAAACTCACAAAAGACTATCAATAAATCACTATTTTTTAACAATGGCATATGGATTTTATTAAAGACCAAGAAACATATTACAAATACAATGCATCAAAAAGAGAGATAGAAAGGAACTAGTCCACTAAAAATCTCAAACAAATCTGCAAAGAAAATCAAACGCTTCTATAGAGATTAACATACCATCAAAATCCAAAAACTTTCATGAATCTCCTTATCTCTAGCCAAACGAGACACTTTACGGGATAAAAAGGAGTGGTGAGCAAACCAAACTATCATGCAGATTGCTCCGCTCCAGAGTTCTGATTACATCGGCTAACAAACCATCAAACGAGTGGGGATTAATCTTTACTATGACCACCGACAGAATCAAATCAGAAAACTAGCATAGGATCTCTATACGAGCACCAAACGACCACTAAGATATGCTGAAATCGTGCCAAACAGCAGATGAGACGAACCACAAAAGTCAACAAAAACGTACCATAAAGACTGAGAAAACATGTGCCACAAGAGCAGAGATTTTTATTAAAAAATATATTAAAAAAAACTAAAAAAATATATTATATAAAAGCAAGTGAAAAAATGAAAAATATAAAAGTGAGTATCGCCGCCCATAAATCACTATTTGATATTGTGTTTCACGTCCGGCACATTGCGTCAAAGTGAATTAACATTGGCCGGTGGTGGCACGTTGTTATAACCTTCGCAGTGTTGAATCTTTGACTTACAAAATAAAGTAGGAAAGGTTGGGAACTATAAAGTGATTTGTTTGTTGTTTGTTGTTTGATCAAAAGAAAATTAAAAAAGAGAGACGAAATTGTTGGCTTGGTTTTCTCTTTCTAGGACCAAAGCTTGTGTTGCTTCTTTCTAGGGGTTTCATAACCCCATATGGTTGTTTGCTTTTCCTTCTTTCTTTGCCTACTGTTTTAGCCATTACCAACTCTAAAAGAGTCGCGTGAGTGAGTGGAGTTTTCCCGACTTGCTTTTCTTTCAATAACCCTACGAATTAGAGTTGAGACGTATGCCAATTATCTTTGATTTTGCTGTTGATGTTAACCATTAATACCCAATAATGCAAGCAAGTTTTCATGATGTGGGATGCCAATCATAATTTATAATCCTAGCATAGGAATAGGAGTATCTGGACTCTGAAGCTAGACAAACGCCATTGTTGTTTTCATTTGATTACAAGTACAATGAAAATGAAGATTTGTCACAGTACTTAACATGGGAAATAGTGGTGGTACGAATATTTTAATCCCAATCTGTGTAAAATCTGAGCTTCGTTGTCCTTTCTTGGAATGCACGTTGCTGATAAGCCAGTACCCAGCAGAGTGAAAAAGCAATCTGGAATGCGGAAAAAAGATGCCACAAGGCAACTTTTCCAGTTGTAAAGGCAAAATTAAGTCATTTTTCTTCTCATTTTGTTATTCAAACCTTTGAAAAACATGCACTTGAAAGAAAAAAGTATGAACTCTGCCATGTTCACAACACCTTTTCATGCAATTATGCAGACCCTTTTGAAATATACTTTGGCAAATATATGTCTCCTATATAATCATATATCATATGATTAGATTAGATTAGATCATATCAGATTAGATTAGAGAGCATGAAGTCGAGCAAGATTCTGTGTGTCACTTTCTTCCCCATACTATCCTTTTGGACACATCTAAGATATCAGAAAATAAAGCATAAAGTAAAAGCAGCTGTCCCTCTCCCCTATAGGAGGTCCTCAAATGTCATTATTTGTTCTAAAAACCCTTTCTTTTTCTTTACCCTACCCATGAAAATATGACAGTATGGCACTGAATTATGGCAGAATCCCCTTTTTTTCAAATCCTTATTTACCCTTTTAATTACCACACTAATCAATGCTTATCTTTTTGGCCCATTTTTATCTGCACCAGACTAAAAAGAATGCCCCTTTTTCTTGCAGGGGTTAAATGTCTTTGTGCCTTACACGAAACAAAAGCATGACATGGCCATCATTTTCCTTTCTACAATTAGAAACCATAAACAGTAGATGAAAGTTTTGTCTGTTAGCCACGGTTTGGAGACAATCCAATCCTACCCATATAGGCTATAGCTATTAGCTATTAGCTATTAGCTAAGCAAGCTCCTTTCAGAAGAATACACTGATAAAACAAAGTTCCCAGAAAACGCCATGTGAACAGATAGACTTGTTGAATTTGATGGTGGAGTGATGTTCAATTTGAGATTTGGACCCCCAACTGCTCAGATCCTGGCATTGCCATCTCCCCCATACAAGCTCAAATGAATGTGCCCACACAAAAAGTTGTTTATCCCATTGCTTCTTTTTGGCTTATAAATTGGATACCCTTTGAGTCAATTTCATCTCTTCAGATTTGAGAATACATCCACCACATCCTGTCTTTAAATGACTTGTTCCAGCTTTAAGCTTTTTAAGACCGAAAAATGTTATTGGATAAAGAAAAACAGCCCTTGAAGCTGCTAACTGCTGGGTTTTGCATAAATTGTTGTTGATTAAGGGTGAAGAGTTGTGGTAGAACACGACTGTTCCAAAATGGGGGAGTTTTTTCTTTAAATCACGACCTGCAGATATGACGGGTTTGAAAGAGATACCAAAGTCGGGACTCCTTTTAAGGAAACAAAATTGAGTAAAGAAACCATGGAAATTAGTGCAGCATCCGTACGACAGGAATTCCAGAACCCTAAATCCAATGCGGAATTGACACCTTTGAGGGAGGGAGGGAGCGGCTCTAATCTCTTTAGGATTAATCAAATTCTTTCATGGCTTTATAAGGAAATTCAGATTAAAAAGTCATCACCTCACTTATTATTACTATTTAATAAACCTACGTCTTCTCCTTCTTCTTATCCACTTGATGTTTAGAACATTATATCCTATCCGGTTGTAATTTAAATTATTAAACTTCTTCATTTTTTTAGAAAAAATTATATTTTACGTTTAGATACAATCCACTAAATATAATATTTATAGGTGTTATATTTTGATACACAATTAAACAAAATTTACACTAACTCTTTATATTTAAGTTATAAAATATAAACTTAAATTCTTAACCCTAACACCTTAAGCTCTAAATTATAACAATAAATCTATACCATACACATTAAACCATTAAACCTTAAGGAAAATATTTTGATGCACAAGCTTGTGTAAACTTTAGTTTACACAAGCCCTTTAATTTTAGGGTTTAGGGTTTTAGGTTAGGGTTTAGGGGTTTAGTATGTAGGGTATATAATTTAAGGTTTATGGGTAGAATTTAGAATTTAGAGTTTAGGATTTAGGGCTTAGGTTTTAGGTTGCTAGGGTTTGTGATTTAGATTTTAAATTTTATAAAAGAAATGTGTAAAAAAAATTTACACAGCTTGTGCATCAAAATAAAACCCAAACCTTAAACCCTAACTTAAATTCTAAACCCTACAATTAAAAGGCTTGTGTAAAGTTTACACAAACTTGTATATCAAAGTACTTTCCTATTTAAAAAAATGTTATATTTTGATAAACAAACTGTGTAAAAAAAATTACACAATCCATATTTAAGCTACAAAATCTAAAACTTAAATATTTAGCCTTAACACCCTAAAATTTAACCCTAAACACTAGATTATAGATAAAAACAATAAACTTTAAATTTTATACCCTAAAGCCTAAACCATAAACCACAACTTATATCTCTAAACTCTAAATTTAAAAAGAAGCTTGTGTATCAAAATGTTTTTTATTTAAAAATAAATAAATATATCTAGATCTGGTGTGTACTTATTTTTGAACGAACCATTTATAAAATTAAAATAACAGCGTTAATACAATGGATGTTTCGACTGAATTCTCTAGGAATAGTTCAGTTTTTATTTACTCGCTATTCTTTTTTCAAGAGTAATCGTAAAAATAACTACGATCCAATTCATTTTTCAATGGTGGATGTGGTAAAATGACAATATTTTATTCTCTATGTATATATGTATGTGTGTGTACATATCTAAGCTTGTTCATAAATTAGTGGTAAGCTCTTATTTGTGCCCGCATTTTGGTTAATAATGAGTTAAAAATGAACACCCATGTGCAGTTGGCTCATCATACAAGTTTATAGCCGTTTATAGATTAAAAAAAGTTAAACTACACAGTTAGGTTATCCAACTTTCACAAATTTTAATTTTGATCACTAAAAAGATTTGCAAATTACTCATTGACGTTAAACATTGTTTGCATTTTAACAACATGTGTTATATTTTATTTTCATTTAGCCATTCCCGTTAAAATTTTGTATTTTTTTTCTCATTTCAATCACGCACTTTAGTCTTTACTGTCATTTTAGTCACTCACGTTAAATTGGGTAAAATAAAAGTCTCCCCTAATTTTTTTTACCCTGATAAAAGTCTCCCGTTAAAAAGATCTAAGTGATTAAAATGACAGTAAAGTCAAAGATAAAATGACTAAAACGTAAACAATGGAAATAAAACTGAACGGGAGTGACTAAAATTAAAATAAAATCTAACATGAGTGATTGAAATGCAAATAATGTCTAACGGCAGTGACTAATTTGCAATTTTTTTTTATTTTTAGTGACCATAATGAAAATTTATAAAAGTTAAATGACTAAGTTTACCATAAAAATTAAAGTGGACCATAAGGACGAATGAAATTGACAAATTTATTTTTTTTATACAATAATTGGGAAAAATATACAAATTTCAAATTACTACAATAGTTCACATTAGCTTAAAGTCTTTATATAACAGCTTCGAGTGAAGCAGGTTCCTTTCAGAATTCGCTGTCTCTAAAGTCTAAACACTGTAGTTTAACTTTGATCCTTATAATTCTCCAGCAGACCAATGATTTTTTCCAAATACTTGAAGCTGAGAACGGAGAAGCATTAAAAGAAACCCGGGTCTCTCTCTTTTCTATAAACATCTTCTCAATTGTTGTCAGTTTAGCAGACCAAAAACAGAGTTCCTTGGAAAAAAAGATCAGCTCAGGTTCTTGCTTTTTGGTCAAATCATGAAGCAGCTCTGTTCTTCAGGTTCCCAGGATGCTTTGAATTTCATCTTCCCACCAAAAGGTACATGCAAAATTCAATCATTACTCAATATACATTCATACATTGCTTTTTTTCCCTGTAGAAAACCAAATAGTTTATATGTAATGGGGAACAAGTTACTGAGTTAAAATTGTGGATTATACAGAGGAGAAGAATTCGAAGAGGAAGGAAATTTACAGCAGGGAATTCCAGGCAATGTTAGATGATTTAGAGGAAGAAGATAGGCTGGAAGAAGTTGATGATCAAGCTACTGAAAAGAAAAGGCGATTATCCATCACTCAAGTCAAGGCCTTGGAGAAGAATTTCGAGTTGGAAAACAAGTTAGACCCGGAGAGAAAGGTGAAACTAGCTGAAGAATTAGGGCTTCAGACAAGGCAGGTTGCTATTTGGTTCCAAAACCGCCGTGCCCGTTGGAAGACCAAGCAGTTGGAGAAAGACTACGTTGTCCTTAAATCCAAATATGACGCTCTCAAGCTTGATTACGACAAACTTGAACAGGAGAAACAAACCTTAGCTGCAGAGGTATGAATTATTCATCAAAATCCCATCTTTTCAGCGAGTTAAAATTGATGAAATTTAATATGATATTTTGGATGTTAAATTGCAGTTGATGGAACTGAAAGGTAAGCTTAAAGAAGAGAATTCAGAAAGCAGCAGCCAGTCGGTTAAAGAAGATTCTTCAAAATTTTCACAGCAAATCAAAGACCATGGTTTCTGTGAAAATGATGATGATTCCAATGGAATTGTCAAAGAAGAAAGGAATGGAAATGCTCAATTGTTGATATCACCATCATCATCTTCTTCTTTCCAGATCAATGGATATTGCTCGTCTTCGGATTCATCAAATCATCACTGGTTTCTACCATTCGACACGAGCTCGATTCCGGGTAATATGTACCAACCGCAGTTGGTGAAGGTGGAAGAGCAATGTGCGTTTACAGCTGAGGAACCTTACAATTTCCTCTCGGTTGATCAAGCTCCGACACTTCAATGGTACTTCACAGGGCAGTAAAATCAATGAAGTGACCAAAATCATAAAGATGTTAAAGTTGTTGCTGAAGGAATAAATTAGCTAAAGTTTTGTAATTTAGGACTTCAGTAGTTTTGTTTTCCTATATGATCATTAGTTTATGCTTCAACAATGGACATTAGCAAAACTCTGCTGTAAAATTTATATGATATGATGACAGAAGCTAAACTCATAATATCCAATCGAATTCGAATCAAACTTTTCACTGATCGAAAGCTGTTTGAAAATTCAAGTGGCAGCTCCACAAAGGCCGGCCGGCCAATGTCCATATCCGATGGTCCTACCAAGCAGCTCCCTTTGTTTTCATGTGTGTGACCGCCGCTGATTTGACTTCAAAACCGGAAGCTTTTGAATGTAGAAATTAAAAGATGTATCTTTTTCAAAGTAATTGTGGTATTTAAAGCTGGCAACGTGGGGCATTGCTAAAATGCAAGATATGAGTGGGCAGCCAAAGCTGTATTCCATATAAGAATGGCAAGAAAAAAACCCAGCTCATAGGTATAGACAAAGGAGAAGCTCTTTAAACTTTTGTTTTGCCCGTTTATGATGGGCGCGCCATCAGCCCATGTGGTTGGTAAAAAGTAGATCCCGACCTAGAACACCAAACAATATTGAATGGCAAGAGTTTAACTTTAACCAGAGACTTTTCTTTTAAGAGATATCAGTACACTTAGTACTGAGAACAAGGCAATTATCTTTTTGATATCTTTTGTATTCATTTTATCATTCACCTTTAAGACATCTTTAAAGTTGAAAACCAAAGTGACAAAGATCCCAACACATGAAATTTTGTTTAAAAATGCATGATTGATAACTTGTTAGAGAAAGGGTGATGCTTCGGTCGGGATTTTAGAACACCCGTTTGAGTAGACTTGGATTTTTCAACTTTTACAAACTGCTATTGTTGCGTCCAAACCTTAGTTGGGGCTGCAACGGTCGTTTCTAATAGTTAAAAAATTCAAGTGCCAGCGAACGCGTTAAAATGATGACAAACTCCCGTTCACAAGCCAACTGGTAGCTATTTGGCAAATAAGTGTTAGGCAAACACCCGTTTAAGCTGCTAAATGAAACCAAAATCGAAACTTCAAGTGGTGTGTTTTCCAGAGTCCAGAGTCCAGTGTTGTAGTTTGGGTGGGAAAGAGACAGACCAGAAAAGGCAAAAGCTGCTGCGACTCTTGGCTCCCCCAAGTCGCTTTCATGTCAGAGATGGGTCCCATATGTCACATATGTTTTGACTGTTAATGCCCCTATGGAATCTAGCAATACCTTTTTTTGCATGACGTTTGTGACAATCCCTAGAACCCACCACTTTCTTCTTCACCATCAATCTATCCACTCCTTTGAAGCCAAACCCCAAACCAGATCGGACTATTCGATTCTCCTTTTCCGAATCCGATGAACAAAAAACTTTGCAAACATATGAATCCAACATTTTTTATTTAAAAAAAACGTTACACGACATTTAAGCTCTAATTTTTTACGTCAGTATAAAGTCTCTTTTAAGTTTTAGCTCTTAATTTATTAGGTTGACGGCTCAACGTGGCCTATTTAATTACGCCATATTTTGTCAAAAAGTGACAAAATCCATAGAGTATATGAATATCATATCACCATGATTTATGAAAATGGGATCGACACGACATTTAAAGCACGTTTATACCGTTCACAGTAGCAGCCAGCAGGGGCTTGAATTTGTTGCGCACAAATTGGCACATTTGTCGTCGACATTATCTTTGTTAGTTGAATAATGAAGCAAAAGGCAATGCAACTTTAACATTTGAGAAAGCGACTAAATGACACTATTAATTCGTTTTCCTCTAATATAAATACGGGTCCTTAATTGGAATAGAAATCTTCCCCTGTTTTCGGTGTATTTTTTATATTCCATACTAAATAATAATAATTAAATTTAAGGTTAGGTTAGGTTTTAAGGAATATAAGTATGATGTATGTTTTAGAGTTTATGATTTAGGGTTACGATTTAGAGATATGACTTAAAATTTAAATTTTAGTATTGAGGCATAGAAATGATAATTGAAAAGTGGCATAGATTTTTGTCTCATCAATTGGATCTTAATTCAATTAATATTACTATTATCGTAAAATCCAATTAATAACATATTTAAATGAATTTAAAAATATCAGTGATTCGAATCTTAGCATTATGAACAGGAACGAAGCTAGGATCAAACATTACGAGGGGTAAGACTCTATTAAGCCTTTAAATATAAAAATCGGGAGGGGCAAAGACCTTCTTTGAGTAGCAATTAAATTTAGAATGACCTCAAATGTTATTATACCAAAAAATTTTGGGAGGGATACATAGTTCTATCCAGATTAGTCATTCAATTTGCCCTCTGCAATACTCGATCCATATTATTCAACCAATATGTTGGATATTAATATGGATTAGTCAGTCAATAGGCCCTCTACACTCGATCCAAATTATTCAACCAATATATTGGATATTGATATGGATTAATCCGTCAATGGGCCCTCTGCACAACTATATTTAGATTATCCAGTGAGTGAACTTCAGTGGATAAACAGAAAACGTAATATTATATTTAAGTGATTGTAGTTATTTAGAAATTTAAGATAAACATAGATTAAGAAATCTATAGAAATATACATACAAAGATATGGCGAGCAAATGATTATAAACAACAAGAAAGATCTATCGTTGCGATCCAATAAAGTGTTTTTCTTCTTATGAAGAAATTTGTATTTATGTAAATAAAAATGATAGACATATTAAAAAATAGAATTCTATTATATTTTCTTTCACATGTTATTAGAATTTAATACTAGGAAAAAAATTCATACAATTGGCTCAAGATCTTGGTGTATAGTATTACTAGTAGTAAACTAGTAATGAAGTAACTAGTAAGGTGTTTTTTCCCTCTTGAATTTCGTAGTTAAGAATCATTTTTATTATTATTTTATAAATATATCATTCATCTCATTAAATAAGACAATACAAAGAAAATTGTGAAGGATATAACAAATATAGTTCTATGCGAAGATCTACTGATTGGCTGGGTGGTTAAGGGCGTTTTTCTCATGGTTCCCGTTCGTTTCGACAGTCCAGACAAGGCTGATGTTCAACCAAACTTTCAGCCGAGGGTTTGAAATTTCCCTTATCTTTGCGGGTAACAATCCCAGCACTGACATTTGATCTTCTTTACCACTGTGTAATCCACCATATATTGTAGCTGCTTGTTTTTTTTCTTTCTAATTAACTGATCATATTCAGCACTGAAAACATTTTAAGTGTTAGTTTGTAATTTCTCTTTTTTATTTAATTTAATTATTGAATTAGGAACTAAAAAAAAACTCCCCAGTGGTGCAAGTCGCCTTGATAAGTCTAAATTATTTTCAATTTAAGATTTAGGGTTTGAGTTTTAAAGTTTAGGATTTGATTTAATTAAGGATTGGTATTTGATCTAATTATTTTTTTAAAAAAAGAAAAAATATTATATATAAAAAATAATTTAATTAATATTTTATTTTAAATAATTTATAATTATATGTTAAGTCCATGAGACTTGTAATCTTTATTAATCAATTTAATGGTGTTCAACGGTAGTAGTGTTCAGCGGTATTCGTCGAACGTTTTAAAATTTTCCAAATTATAAACTACAACAATAATAAAGACTTCAACATTCTCATCAATAATAATAATAATAATAATAATAATAATAATAAATCCATACAACATATTTCAACTACTATTTTCACATCCAAATACATGTATCTTGTCATTTTTTAAAGTTAGTACCAGTAGATAGATATTGTATAGATTTTGTTTTTGGCCCTCAATAACATGTTTTCTTTTCACTCCTATTTTCCGTAAAAGTAATAGTTGTGTTGATGCATTGATAAAGATGGGGGTACACATCAACGAGTATCGGTCAGACTTTTTATGCTGCTCTTTTGGAAGAAGGTGGAGGAATGAATTAACGTCATTCGGAAAGTCGGCTAAAGTTATTAGATTTTATTAATAAAAAGAGTTTAGAATTAATGAGTTTGTCCAATTGATAAATAATTTAGTATTACTTTAAGTAAGTTTTGTGTTTGAGATTTTATGTATGTAAAAATATTTATTGAGAGACTTATCCACCATTTTTTTTGATCAAATATCTACCAAAATTAAATGTACATATACTAGCTTGTCTCAATTAATCATAAAAAAGCCTAAAAAAAACTTAACATGTAAGAGAATTATTTTTATTTTTATACAATTTTATGCATAAAAGATATCTAAGTAAATATAGAATATTAAATAATAGATTATAGTTTTTTTATACTAGATTTGAGGTTGGATGGTTTACACTTTACACCGTAGTGCCAAGAAAAGTAAGGAGAGACTTGCAGAGAAAGATTGTGTAGTTCGACTTCGTTTGTGGATTAAGAAAACAAGAGACGTTGGGCTTTTGTTAGGGCCAAGGTGGCCTTATATGGGTAATGAGTTTAGGGGTTCATTATTTGCGGGTCAGCAAACAATGGTATGAGGCTTGGCTTCTTTTTTGGGTTGATTACATTTTGGGTACCATCAATTTTGAAGTTCCACAATGTTTTTAGTTTAAATACCTTTTAGGTGTAGTTTAAAATTATTCAAATCAAATTTTGACCATATTTTTTATTCAAATATATATATTAACCCTTTGTAAACCTTAAAATTAGACATTTTTAAAAATATATCTTAACCACTTATCAATTATATATAAAAAGAAAATAGAACAACAAATGAGAATAAGGATGATCATTTGACTTAGATTTTACGGATTTCAATTCGATCCGTCTTTTTTTATAAAAAAATTGAGTTCGGCAGATTTTTAAGATGAGATCAGATCGGGTCAAGTTTCAGTTTAAGGGTGTAACCCTCTCGTCCCGGTCCGAGCGACTGACCGGTCCGAGTGGGCTACACGGGGAAAACCGAGGCGAAACCCGTTAAGGCTCCACTTCGGTTAACAACCCGAGAAAATTTTTTCTTTAATTATCTTGTCTAGATGAATTCATTTAGACCCATGTGAGAAGCAACAGCGGAAAACAAGACTCACAAGAAGACTAACATCAAACATGTCCTAAGCCCAACACTTGAGAACCTTTAGAGATGTCAAAAGCCCACTTTTCAGGCATGTGTTTCGAAACAGACTTGCTCGTTTCGATACACGGGTCCTAGTTTAAAAAGCCAATCACCCGTACCGATACATATCCACCCCGTTTCGGTACAGGGGACCATTTCGCCTAGACGTTCCGAAACACGTTTCGGCACACACAATCATAGTAGCAAAAACATTTCGAAACTCGTATTGGAACATGGGTTCACAGTAGCCAAACTGTACCGGAACGTGTTCCGGTACGGGTGTCCCTAGAATCACACATGTTCCGAAACAGCCTCCCTCGTTCCAAAACATCTACAACCAATGATTTTCCAAAACTAGTTTTAAGCATCTTTAAACGATCCCAAATGACCCCAACAACTTCAAGAAGCAAGACACAACATGCACACACAACTCTAGAGGCATACACCCTAGTACAAGCATGTTCATCACACAACATACATAAAAGGGGCATGCACTTAAGGGAATCAAGCATTTACCACAAAAAGACATACATTGCATTTCAAGGTCTTCATACCTTAGCACGAAACATACACATAAGCATTCATGATACACATCATTAGCATGGTTTACAATTCAAAATAAGGCATCAACATATTAAAGGAGTCTAAACAAGCTCCTAACACAAAACAACAACACAAATCCCATTGCTTATCTATTACATCCATAAACTTAAATGTTCATACTTGATGATAGCAAAAGCACACTTGGAGGCCCTTCTCCTCGCACAAGCAACCCACGAACTAATGATCTGCATTGTCGAACAAAAGAGAGCGTAAGCGTAAAGCTTAGTGAGGGTATGCTCATAAAACAAACCTCGACAATGCAGGGTCCAAGCACGAGCAACAACCCAAGGAAGAATGCATGTTTTCTTACCTTCGAAACCACAAGAGTCAAATATATATAACGCATGAACATAATGTCAATTATCATGGCTCAACATGTCCATAAATACAACCATATAAAACACATTCAACAAGACGTATTGACACCTAGCTATGACCCGAATACGCGGATAACAACCGTTGGAACTCACGTCCAACACTCAACCATTACATTACCTCACGATGGGATTACACTCATCACCGTTTCACGCGGAGGGGATTCTACCCATCCTCATGCCCGTCGATGGGATTCCACTAATCACCGACTAAATTATAAAAAAAGATTTTCGGGCGTACTCGTACTCCATCTTGATGACTACCATCACCAAGACCACGCGCATATTTCGACACTCGTGTACACACTAACATCCTAATGATCGATCATTTGTACCCAAGCATACTAGTGCCAATACTAACTCATTTCATAGCTCAACCTCACAACTTTCTTACAGATTTCCGTGCTTAGCACGTACTCACCATGATCCACCATCATGCATCCACATTTCACAAACACGTGCATATCACAATGCATAAAACATCATGCCTCAACACACATGTATATCACAATATATATAACAACATCAATCGTAATTAATTATGGAATGTTAAAGCTTCTCCAGAATAATCCATAGAATTGCTTCTCCAGAATAATCCATAGAATTGCTTCTCGATATATTCCTAGAAGCTTCTGGTTATCACCAGGCTTGTTACAGCTGGCCCAAGCTGTTAGAGTTTGTTATTAAGTTTGTTATATTGTTAGGCCCTATAGTATAAATATTGTATCGGGTCTAGCCCAAATAGATTGAGAGAATTTCAATTATTCGATTGTATTCAGTGCTATTACTTTTGAATATCAATAAAATAAGTAGACAAAATTTCCCCAATTTCTAGGGATTTCTCTTCTTTCTTTCGTTAAGCTCTTCACTGAACATCGGCCATACTCCTCTCCGGTTGTCATCTCCGATCAGTCCAGTCAACATAAGAGGTGCTTCGACATGGTATCAGAGCTAAGGCCGCTCCTCTGATCGACGGTTCTCCTCCGGTAGTTGGTTCGAAGATTGTTTTTGCTCTCTGCATTCTGAGTTCTTCACGCGATCTGAAATTTTTCGGTTGTGAGTTAATTCTGTTCTTGGCTTCTTCAATTTCATTCCATTGCCTTTACTTCTTTGGTCTAAGCTTCACATAGCCAAACATGGTGAATATTGCGGAAGTTACCGGTGACAGTGATGGAATTTCCTATGGCGATGACGATGTTGCGTCTCAAATGTTCTCTAACAAACGAATCAAAGTTTGTTTGGATGACACGAATTATCTGCTCTGGAAGCAGCAAGTAATCTTGACCATTCGAGGTCTTGGATTAGAAGAATTTATTGATCCATACACTCCTAAACCGTTAAAGATTATCGAACGTGCTAATGGAGAGAAGGTCGTGAATCCAGCCTACACAAGATTCGTGAAATAGGACAATTCACTAGCATCCTGGTTGCTATCCACAGTTGGTTCCACCGTTCTGCCTCAACTCGTCGGTGCAGAGACGTCTGCTGAAATCTGGACTGTGATTGCTGGGCTCTATTCAACGATGTCAACCACGAAGGTTATGTATCTACACTGCCAACTTCGATCCATGAAGAAAGGCATGCTTCGTATGAGGGAGTATACAGTCAAAATAAAAGAAATTTGCGATTTGCTTGCTCTGTCCGGCAACAAAGTTTCAGATATCGAACACATTGCCACGATACTAAATGGACTCCCCACTGAGTTCGCACCATTTGTTGCTGTTATTACAGCTAGTCAAGTTCCTTACACACTTGATGGAGTCATTTCCGTTCTTGTAGATGCCGAGTCAAGGATTTTGGACTCAACTGATGCTCCTGTTGGGATCAATCTCACACAAGCCAGCACAGAAAATCCACAGAATCAGTTTAAACAGTCTTTTGGTTCTTCTGATCGCGGCAGAGGCTCTCATTCTGGTTCATATCGAGGTGGTCGTTATCGAGGGAGATTTTCTAGTCGTACTTCTGGCCGTCCACAGTGCTAGATTTGTGGTAAGCTCGGCCACTTAGCAGATGCATGTTGGCATCGTTATGATGACGAGTATAAGCCTGGTCAGCGGTCTCGTACTACCAGATCTGGTGATGCACCGCACGCCAATGCTTGTCAATGCCAAGGGGATTCATTTGAACAGCTGTACGAACCATTTGTTGATAATGCTGCAGGCAAACCAGAGCCCTCTGATGGCCAGCATGGTACTGAAACTATACAAGTAAACTCCCTGACTGCTAAAGGCTTTGGTGCTGGCTCTACCACTTGGTTTCCGGATTCCGGAGCCACACATCATGTGACTCAAAGTAAGTCATCTATGCTCACCAGTATACATTATAATGGCCTGGGTAGAGTACATCTTGGTGATAATACCACTCTTGATATTGCACATATTGGACATGCTTATATACCTGCATCTACTCGTACTTTGGTTGTTGACAAATTGTTACATGTTCCAAACATTACTCGAAGCTTGCTTTCTGTTTCTAAATTTGCTGAGGATAACCACGTTTATTTTGAGTTTAATTCTCATGACTGTTGCGTGAAGGATGAAAAGACATGGGAGGTTCTTTTGCGTGGAGTTTAGGAGGATGTATTATACTCTTTTTCGGTTCAGTCTCCATCGCAACTAGTTTCAATTCACAACATTACCGCAAATAAAGACAGTATGGGATATTGGCTGTGGCATCAACGTATGGGTCATCCGTCCTCTGCTGTTGTTTCTTCAGCTTTGAATAGGAAGATTTTGCCTGATTCACAATCAGTTTGTCAAGCTTGTCAGATGGGGAAGGCTCATGCCTTACCTTTCAAACCTTCTTCTACAGTTTATAGTGTTCCTTTTGAACTTGTTGAGTTGGATGTTTGGGGTCCAGCATCAGTGTCATCTGCTGGTTTCTTTTATCATCTTTCTATTGTAGACATGTGTTCAAGAAATTGTTGGACTTATCTCCTTCGAAATAAAAGTGAAGTGGCTGTTGTTTTTGATTCGTTCCTTGCACTTGTCAAAACTTAGTTTTCTACTATTGTTCGAGCAGTTCAAACAGACGGCGGTGGTGAATTTCGTGCACTTTCTTCTAAGTTAAATATGCTTGGAATCCAACATCGAATCACATGCCCTTACACATCGCAGCAAAATGGCGTGGTCGAGCGAAAGCATCGCCAAATTGTTGAAACTGCCCTTTGCCTTCTTGCACAAGCTTCATTGCCCCTGCGTTTTTGGTTCTATGCTGTGCTTAGTGCCACGTTCCTCATCAACCGATTACCATCTCCAGTTCTTGGTAATCTGTCACCTTATGAGAAACTCTTGGGTCGTAAGCCGAATTATGATTTTATTCGGGTTTTCGGTTGTGCTTGTTATCCGTATATCCGTCCATACAATCGCCACAAGCTCGACTTCCGATCTCAGCGTTGTACTTTCTTGGGCTACTGTCCTAAGCACTTGGGATATCAGTGTCTTGACTCTCGAGGTCGAATTTTCATCACTCGACATGTTAAGTTCGATGAAGGATTGTTCCCTTTTTCTTCAGGTTCTTCTTTTACAACCACATCAGCTCCGCTGGTTTTTGATTCTGTTTCTCCTACTGATTCAACTCAGTTTGAATCTGATCCGGTTCCCGTGGTTCCTTCGACTGAAGATTGTTCTTTTTCAGCACCATCAACTAGTGGTTCTGCTCCAGCACTCTCCACTTCTAATGAAGCTCTTATTCCTCCCTCCTCCCCTGATTTACCTCTTGCAGATGACTAACCCATTTCCCCTGCAGCCGCTCATGACGTTGTTGATCCAGCTGCATCATCTTTTGTTCAAGATAACAGTGCAAGTTCTTTTGATCGAGCAGCAGTGTCTACTGATCACTCCGTGACTGCATCAACTTCTCTTGAGCTGCCAGTTCCCAGCAATACTCATAATATGCTAACACGCAGTAAGTGTGGAGTTTTTAAACCGAAGTTATATTCCGTACACTGTGATGAGGTTCCCACCACCATTTTCGAGGCTATGCAGCATGACCATTGGCGAACTGCTGTCTTGGAGGAATATTCTGCTCTGCTTGCTAATGGCACTTGGATCTTGGTTGATGCTCCATTAGATCGAAAGCCCATTGGCTGTAAGTGGCTATTCAAAATAAAACAAAATGCTGATGGTTCCATTAGTCGATACAAAGTTCGGTTGGTCGCAAAAGGATATTCTCAAGTTGCTGGTCACGATTTCACCGACACATTTAGTCCGGTAGTCAAGTCTCTTACTATCAATGTTCTCATTTCCTTAGCTGTGCAGCACAATTGGAAGATTCACCAAGTTGATGTAAACAACGCTTTTTTGAAAGGAGACCTTAGTGAGGAGGTTTACATGCTTCAGCCTCCCGATTTTGAGCAGCAACATTCCAGTGGTTCTCCCCTTGTCTGTAAGTTACTTAAAGCTCTCTATGGTCTGCAGCAAGCTCCTAGGAGCTGGTTTCTTAAGCTCAAAACTTTTCTCGTGTCTCTGCATTTTCAATGTTCCATGGCTGATGTGTCTTTGTTTAAATACAACTCTGGAGCTGTGATTACATTTGTTATCGTATATGTTGATGATATATTAATCTCGGGAAATTCAGAGCATCATATTCAGCAAGTTAAGCAACAACTTCATGCTCAATTCTCACTCAAAGACCTTGGCGTGTTGCATTACTTTCTGGGCATTCAAGCCTCCATGAGTGAGGCTGGTATTTTTCTCTCACAACACAAGTACATCTTAGACTTGCTCAATAGAATGAAGATGGACAATATGAATCCTGTTGATACACCAATGACTGTTTCTCCTAAATTGCACAAGTTTGACAGTGAAGCTTTCTCTGATGTTACTCAGTTTCGTAGTACAATTGGTGCTCTCCTCTATGTTTGCCATACGAGACCCGACATCTCTTTTGCGGTTAATAAAGTCGCACAGTTTATGCAACAACCCACCGTCTCTCACTGGTCTGCCGTCAAGCGGATACTTCGATATCTTAAGGGGACACTTGATTTTGGCCTATGGTTTCCTTCCTTCCATCGCACTGCTCCTAATCTTGTTGCTTTCTCGGATGCTGATTGGGGCAGCGATGAGGATGATCGTCGCTCCATTTCTAGTCATTGTGTCTATTTGGGTGATCATTTACTATCTTGGAGCTCCAAGAAACATCGTTCAATTTCTCGTTCCACGGCTGAAGCAGAATATCGCAATTTGGCAGATGCCACATCTGAGGTAATGTGGGTTCGAAATTTACTCAATGATATGGAGGTCCCCATGCATACTCAGCCAAAAATATGGTGTGATAACACCAATACAATCACTATGGCCGCCAACCCAGTCTTGCATGCCAAAACGAAGCATGTGGACCTTGACTTGCATTTTGTCCGTGAAAGAGTCTTGGGCAACTTACTTCAAATCGGTTACGTTCCAGCACAATGTCAAGTTGCAGACCTTCTTACTAAACCTTTGCCTGCTACACAGTTTGTTGTCTTTCGTCAAAAGCTCAATGTGGTGGCACACTCAGTTCTTCAAGAAGGAAGAAAAAGCGGGATGAATGTTAAAGCTTCTCCAGAATAATCCATAGAATTGCTTCTCCAGAATAATCCATAGAATTGCTTCTCGATATATTCCTAGAAGCTTCTGGTTATCACCAGGCTTGTTACAGCTGGCCCAAGCTGTTAGAGTTTGTTATTAAGTTTTTTATATTGTTAGGCCCTATAGTATAAAATATTGTATCGGGTCTAGCCCAAATAGATTGAGAGAATTTCAATTATTCGATTGTATTCAGTTTTATTACTTTTGAATATCAATAAAATAAGTAGACAAAATTTCCCCAATTTCTAGGGATTTCTCTTCTTTCTTTCGTTAAGCTCTTCACTGACCATCGGCCATACTCCTCTCCGGTTGTCATCTCCGATCAGTCCAGTCAACACAAGAGGTGCTTCGACATGGAACAAGAGGCATAATCACACAATATTTATAAGTTCAACCATAGTCTTCTAAACTAAAGCTTGAGATTAGACTACCAATCTAATCCCAACTCTAGACGGGTTTACCAAGCCCGACCTAGGTCCACATGCTCGAACCGACATTTGAAAACCAATTTAAAACAAAGAACCACTCACCGGACTTTCCAAACATAAGCAAACAACTGATCAAGCTCCCAATGGTTCCAGATTGATTTCCGAAGATTCTCCAACACCAAATCCCGATGCTAGTCAATCAAAGCCAACAAAACAAACACAAATCAGCCCACAAATCACTGTAGCAACCCTCGGAGCACAAAACAAGCATTTAGCCAACTAAGAACACCCTTAAACACATATTTTCGAGCAACCCAATAGCACAGCTAATAACCATTGATTCCAACACTTTTAACACATCTAATAGCTTCCAAAATAACCCTTAAACATCACACAAACACCAGCCACCAATTTCCCACACAAAACAGCCCCAACACTCATCTTTCGAACCACTTAAAACCTCCCTAAAACTCATATCCGAAAATCCTTATAAAACCAAGTAAAAATCATATATGTTGGACCATTTGGGTTGCTAAACACTTATCTAACTTCAAAGAATCAAAAGCTTACTTAAAGGTTAATAAAGTTTGGATTTTTATTCTTTAAACTAAAAAACTCAAAACACAAAATAATGGGTTTTCATGAAAACTAAAAACATGGGTAGCAAGGGGAAGATGAGGACAACATGGGGTTAAGTTTACCTTTCAAAAATCACCAAGGATGAAGGAGGTTGGTGATGGAATAGTAACCTTGAGATGAGGGAGGAAACTTGTCATTGAATTTTGAAGAGGAGGGGGAAAAAGATGAGTGAAATTAGGTGTTTACTTGTTTTGTCTTATTTTTAAAGCCAAAAGACCTAACTACCCTTAATGAAATAGAATATTCACAAGAGTATGTAGTCCATGGCTATTTGGGTTCAATTTAAAATATGTCCAACACAATTTATTATTTTGAAAATAAAACCCGAAACATTATTTTAATTATTTAATTCACCCGACCCCAAACTCGGGTGTTACAAAGGGGGAAAATGTTCTGCCCGACCCGACCCGAAATATTAATTTAATTTTATTCTAAACATTTTATATATGTGTGTGTTTCAATTATCTTCATATCTTGTCTAAAATATAATTATTATAATATCCCATCTCTATTTGTACATTTTCAATTAACTTCATAGTTTATCAAATATTAATGAAATAATAATAATTTTGTATTTATGTCTGGTCGGTTTGAGTTTTTACTCTAAAATTAGAGTCGAATTCAAGTCAGATGAAACATCATATAATGTCAGGTTGGATCGAATTTGAGTGAATGTGTTAAATTTTCGGGTTGAGTACAGGTCGGCCAAAAACCTGACTCATTACCATCCTAAATAGGGGTGGGAATGTGGTTGAGAATATCCAAAAACTGTGGAGATTCAAATCGACGAGGATGGGGAATAACTAAAATTTGCATTTACGTGGACGGGGATGAAGAAGTTTTATCATTGAAGCTCAAATGGGGATAGGGACGAAAATTGCTATATCTGAACCGTGAAAATAACCGAACCGTATAAATAAAATAACTGTGGGGATCCCCAAAAATATCCGCAAGGATCTCAATATTTTACAACATTTTCAAAAAATATATACTTATTTATCTACATACCCCTAATATATATCTTATTACAAACCATAACTATAATATTATCACTTCAACTTTCTCTCAAACCTAACCACACTTAGGTTTCTCGACAAGTTTCTATCTTAGTTATTAGATATAAGTTAAAACTTTGGTCTAAATCTTTCCCAATACAACATCATTTCAATATTCATGATCTCATAACTGCCTCCAATTAAAGTATCCAAACTTTATATTTTTGAATTGAATTGGTCATTTATTTGGTTAATAAAATAATTATTTTGGACGGAGATTTCCCGAAAACTGCGGGGATTCGCGCCGAAAGGATATGTGAACAAAAAAATCTGAAATATTTAATAGAGGTTTCTTGAAATAGTAATCACAAGTGTTAGGGATAAAATAAAAAATACAAAATATTCTCTGACCCACCGATTTCACCCCTAATCCTAAACGAGAATCCTGTCATTTTGTCTTCCATTTCTAAAATTTAACAATTACTTATTGAGTCGAGATTTTGGACTTCTTTGGTTCAAACCTCAAACCGTAACTTTTTTAAGCCCAAACGTTCCCTGGGCCTACTATCTATCACTGTCGTTACTATTTGGGGGGAAAAAGTCTATGAAAAACCCTTAAACCTTCTTTCACCATTTCCGTTCCTTTGATCTGACAAATCCTAAAACCAGTAAGTTTCCTTAAAACGAGGGAACAAAATGCCGATTGGATTGATTATAGGGATAGGAAGGGCGTTCCGAAGGAAGCGTTTCTCATCGCTCGATATTCTGTCGTCGAAACGAGCGCCCAGGGATTACTACAAGGGGAAGAATTGCAAGTCTACCGGTTTCCACACTCGCAAAGGTTTCCATTCTCTTGCGCATCTTTTAATCCGCTTCCTGTTTTCTGGACTGTTACATGAACGTTGAAATGTAATTGCTTGAATTGCGAATGTATCTGAGGTTTTGTTTGGACTATAACTGAAAAATATGCTGTAGGTGGATATGTTGTGATGCAGGAGAAGTTGCCAAACTATGTTGTTCCTGATTTGACTGACTTCAAGGTATTTTTTATTCATTCCTTAACATTTTTTTAAAAAAAGTTTTGATTTATCTTTCGTGGATAGAGCATTCTATATTAGGTGCAAACACTGCATTTTATAAACATCATGGAGGTGTTATGATTCACGACCATAGGAATTTGTTTTCTTAAGACTTGGACTTTGTAGATGCTATAGAAGCATTGCAGTCAACACTCGACACTCGACAGTGCTTGAATTGGATCTTTTGAATTTTTATATTTCAGCTGAGAGTTGGCATTTTTTGTGTGATCTGTATGCACTTGAGAAATTCACTGCATAGGTTTTGAAGGTAGAATTTGATTCATGCATAACACCTGGGGCTTCATCTCCTTATCTTGTTTCTCAAACAGTTTGAGCTTTTTACTTTGTGATATTAATTATCTGCATCTATTGTTGATCTTGGGTTGCGGCTTCTGTTCGTGCAGCTCAAATCTTATGTATCTCAGTGCCCGGCGGAGGCTGCTGAATCAGCTAAATAATAAGATGGAGGATTGCTTGATCTTCTTGCCTTCATCATCCAACGACTATCATGTTAAACAAAATCGAACGTGTTCTTGTGGTGTCCAGTAACTGGCTCGGTCTATTGTCAATTCTTCATTTCTATGCGTTTAACCATTGTAATGCCTGCAATTATTGAGATCAGGTTGCTTAAGAGGACATCATTAGTTTATTATTTGTTGCAATGGTAATATTTTCATCACTTTAGCTGAAATATTTGTATCTGATATAAGAAGATTGAAAATATCAATTACACTCCTCTTTTTCCGCACCCAATTGAATTGTTGAGTTAACAAATTTCATAAGTTGAGTGTCTTTTGATAGACTGGTTTTATTGTTAACTGTTACTGTATTGACTTAGGCCCTGTTTTTTGTTGCTGTCAGGGTTCCAACCCCATTTTCTTGTTAAACGGCCATTGATTTGATCCCTAACGGGCGTTTGCCCACCATTTTTAGCGCCTAAGTGGGCGTTTGGTGGCAACCGGAAAATACAGCTTTTGGCCAACAAGTGTTTGCCTCCCAACAGCTTTTTGCCACAACAATGGCAAAGGCGATGATAACCTTGTTGACGTGGTAGTCAACCTGACTTGGCTATGTTTGATTTTTTTTTTTGGATTTACTGTTAGAGCTATTTTAATTATGGAAAAAATTATAAAAAATAAAAAATAATTTAAAGTTAATTGAAATCAATAAGAAATTCTATTTAAAAATAATCAATAAGAAATTTATTGAAATAAATTGTTAACATTTAAAACCAATTTGATTTAGAGCTACTCAATGTACCAATGTACCATCAATACATCAAAAGGCAATAATTAATAAAAAGAAAATTCTCAAAAATATCAACCTCTCCAATTCTTGAAAAAAAAAAGAGAGAAACTTGCTTTAAAAAACATCTTTGTTTTTTCACCTACATTAACTTTGTCTTTCTCCCCCTTTACCTGCAAAACTTGCTTTCCAATGTTACCTTTTTATCTAGATTTAGGATATATAGCTTCAATCCCTCCCATGAATGTCCTTAATGGATCTGGAATGATAACAGACCCATCTTCTTGCTGAAAATTCTCCAGCAAACATACAAGCATCCTTGGAACTGCACATGCTGTTGCATTTAGTGTATGAACAAATTTCGTTGCAGCCTGGTTTGTTTTACCCTTCTTGGAAGTTGTCGAGGGTGATTCCGATGGACGATAACGAATGCCAAGTCTGCGGCTTTGATAGTCGGTGCAATTCGATGCACTTGATATCTGTTTGCAGAAATGTGTTACACTTATACCTAAGATTAAAAGATATTTCCTATCCCAAAAGAAGAAAAAAAATCAAAGGTATTTCAAAATACTCAGCAAACAGAATTATTTCATATTTCAAGGGTTAGCATTTCTAAAGAAAAAGAAGTCACCGATGGAAAAACTGACAGAATTTAACTTGTCATAGGGAGGCAAAAGGTTATTTTAATACCTCTCCATAGCGTTCTAAACCTGGCATCCATGCCTCCACATCAAATTTACGATAAGCTGGAGCACCCAGGTCCCCTGTAGCCATATCCAACGTTCTGCCAAGAAAGCGAAGGATTGTCACAAATAGCAGAATAAAACCAGTAGAGTGTATCAAAGATTAACGAGAGTCAATACTTGTAATGCAATCCTAGAGATGAAAAGAGGTCTTCTTCAATTTTAATAAGTTCCTCATGGTACATATCACTTTCTTCTTGTTTGCATAAAATAAACATTTCCACCTTGCTGAATTGGTGTACCCTATAAAGACCCCTGGAAAACAAAACGGCACCAGTTAAGTTCGTTGAGAACTTTTGACTTTTCAGTGATTAAAGTTCAGTCTTCACCATTAGTCAGGTACAGGGATTATTGTGAGACATGCTAAAATAAAATTGGAATATAAGATAGCTAATCACCTTGTTGCTGTACCAGCAGCACCGGCCTCGGTACGGAAACAATGAGAAAATGCCACATATTTTATTGGTAATGAGGACTCAGCAACAATAGAGTCCATATGTATCCCCCCGACAGGAATCTCTGCAGTGCCGATGAGGCACTGGTCACTGTCCTCAATAGAATAAACCTGTTTAGAATTTGAAAAAGTATCAAGAAACCACTGTGAAATACTAACTAAATTAAACATGAAATTCCCAATTTTGAAAGAGTTTCCTTGGAGAAATTAAGTATACAGTTACTATAACATTAAAAATTTGAAGATTCAAAAAGTTCAATAAAAGAGTTGGTAGCGCCCAATTCAAGCTGAATCCAAGCAATTGATATAGTACATGATCAAAATGATTCATTATGTTTGTCATCAGCTTAGAAGGTGATTTGTGCGAACTGATAAGCACTTGATATTTTATACAGCAAGTACCACTTTTTTCTGGAAAAAGGGACTGCATCCAAAATACATGCAAACCTGTGTATTTTCTCCCCGAGGCTGGAATCCACATTTTTCAACAACAGATGACCTGACTACCTCTGGTGTAATCAGTGGTGTGAATCCCCTTTTCATGACTTCTGCCAGTGTCCAGTTGATGAGGGCCATTTCCAGCAGCACTGCTTCATTCCTCAGGTAATAAAATTTTGAACCACTTACCTATTCAACAAAATGTAAACCTCAGAACCCTTGTCATTTGGAAGTGTCACAGATGCTTCAAGCAAGCAATTTGGTATATAATCCCATTTGATAGGAAGTAAAGAAATTTTTTAATATAAATGAGAAACTAGTTTCACGAGGCAACTCAGTTTTTTATCATGATAGTGGATAAATAAAACCACGGTAATACGACAACATAATTTAATTTACTAATTAAAACACTTAATAAAACATATCAACAAATTATAGATGCTTTAATCCCGGACACCAAAACGGAATACCTCAGCAGCAGCATCAAAATCAATGAGATCTAGTTCCTTTCCAATTTGAAGGTGATCCTTCACTGGGAAATCAAATTTACGGGGGCTACCAACCTAGAACGATACAAATTGAACATCAATGTTGTATGCAAGCAACAGAAAAAACAACACATAACGACTAGACACACAAGAAACCATTCAAATCAATATATACCATATTCCTCAACTTTGAATTATCTTCCCCTCCAATTGGAACATCCGGGTGAGTCATATTTGGTATACATTGAGCTTCAAGCTGAAGCTCATCTCTTAGATTGATAAGGTTTTCTTCCAAAGTCATAAGTGCTTCCTTAAGATTCTTTCCTGACTCACAAAACCACCAAAAGAAGAAAAAAAAAAAGAATTAGACCACAAAAATGACACCAAGAAACAGCAAAACATTTGAGCAAATACCTTCTTCAACGAGCTTTTGACGTTCAGAAGGTTCCAATTTGCCTTTCATCTTGTTTGCAACATTATTCCTTTCCCCTCGAAGCCCCTCTACTTCCTGCAATCTGTCACCGGTAATAAGCTAACTGATATTTAAAGAAATGACATCCCTTTCAAATTATGACTAATTTTGAAGATTAGTGAAGCAGAAAACGAAATAAAAGGAATAACCTTTTGAAGATTCAACATTTTATCATAAAGTTCAAGCACAAGCTCCAAATTTGCATTTGAATTCCTACTCTTGATATTAACAGCAACCTCTTCCTTGTTATCTCTTATCCACTTGAAATCTATCGCCGCTTTCCATTGCGGCTTCACAACTACAAAGAAAAAAAATATGAAAATATCAACAATATAATATATTTTTTAAAAATATTAATAATTCAATGTAATTACCTTTATTATCAGAGATTTGTGGTGCCGGAGCAGCAGCCACAGCCTGAGCTGAAAGGGCTCTGATAAGAACAGAAAAGGGAGGTGCTTTCGGAGGAGTGTGGCGGGAAAATAAAGCGAGGTTTAGGGTTTTGGGAAGTGTTCGGAAGATAAAGCGCGAGGATGAAGATGAGATTGGAATCGTCGCCATTTTGAGGGATTGGATTGTCGTCCCGCTTAAACGACACTGTAACGCCATGCCTTTGGCCTCCGCGCTTGGCTTCTATAATATGAGATGGTCTATTTCTATTTTCTTTTGGGTAAATTACACAAACGGTCACCACACTTCTAGGTTTCGTTCATTTTGGTCACTAAGCTTTTAAAAATTTCATTGGGTCACCCAATTTTTTTCCGGTTTCTTTCCGGTCTCTCTCGTTATCTTCCGTTACAAAAGGGTGACATGGCCCGTTAATTTTTATATTTTTATTAAAATAATATACTTTGAGTCTCACTTTTAATTAAAGTATCCATATCATCATCATCTTCTCTAGATCTCATTGACAACTTCTTAAAAAAACCTACTTTCCAAATCAAACAAAGTATTTCTTCCTTTATATCCTGCAAAACCGAAACCCTTTCTTTCTAACAATTCATTAAACTAACATATAAAAAATTGAGTCTTTAAAAAAATTTACCACAAAAAAAGAGAAGAGGTGAAGTATCTAATCCCAATATTGGTATAAAACCTAATGCTAAAAAATCACATCTTCATCTTCTTTCTTATATTTTTTTCTTTTAAAAAATGAGTCGTCCCCTTTCATTTCTAGTTTTTGGTGTTAACAAAGAAAGTAGCAGAACAACAACTGTAGAATCCCAAGTGAAAGAAAAGAGAGATGGGGTTGAAGTTTAAAGGATGCCAAAGAGAAGCACCAAAATTTTGGGCCCACTCCTCAATGTGAGCGCGTGAGATTTAAAAGGTCAACCACAAGCAGACAAGTTTAATTAAAAGTGAGGCCTAAAGTATATTATTTTAATAAAAAATAAAAACTAATGAGCTATGTCACCCTTTTATAAAGGAAGATAAAGGGAGGGACCGGAATAAAACTGAAATAAAAGTTGAGTGATTTTAATGAAAATTTTAAAAGTTTGGTGACCAAAATGAACGCACCTTAAAAGCTAGGTGACCATCGGTGTACTTTACCTTTTTCTTTTTCTCATGTAAAGTTATAATGTTCTTGGCTTAATTTTAATTTTGGCCACTGAACTTCTACCATTCTTTCACATTGGTTTGAACTTCTTTGAACTTGTACCAGCATTAAGGCTGTGACCAGCCAAGAATAAATATATTGATTCTTTCTTATAATGATATTAAGTAGATGATAACATAGTCACATTATCAGCCATTTAATGCCATTTTTAGGAAAATTTAATAAGAAAGGGCTAATAATAGGGATGAAATACAAGTCCGAGTTACGGTAGGACAAAAAGATGTTTAAGGGTCAACGTGGGAGGAGACTAAACGGGGGATTCTAGGGACAAACCTTTAAATACAGGCTAAAAAACAGCAGATGTAAAAAAGCGGTACACAAATTGTACATGAAGCGGTACACAAATTAGTACAATTTTGTAATAGAATAATGCATATACATTTTTATTACAAAGATGCACTATTTACTGGATAAAAAAGCGGTACATATTTATTACAAATAATGTACATAAATCTTTACAAGTTTGTAACACAAAAGGTACATACCTTTTTTATTACGCTATTTCACCAAGGGGCATCCATACCACCTAAAGGTGGTATCGATGCTGGTTTGGCAGACATAAAAAAAATGGTACATTTGTTATACAAAATGTGTACGTACACAAAAATATTACACAATGTGCATATACACAAATGAGTACAAAAATATACACAAATTATAACAATTTTGTAAGAAAAAAAAATATATACCTTTTTTAATATGCTATTTCACCAAGGAGTATCGATGCTGGTTTGTATTTAGCCTATTTTTAAGCCGCCTGTTTTTAGAAAACCCCGAGACTAAACGTACAATTAAACCTATCATCTTTTTTCGCAGAAAAAAAAACGTTAACCAATCATTTTTGAACACGTGTTCATCTATCTCGCGGAAAAGGATTCTACAAAACGGCGTCGTTTCCGTTGCCATTTTTTGGTTTTTCTAGTTAGCGGCTCAGAACGGCGTCGTAGGAGGATGTCGGCGCGACAAAGCGGAGGTTGTTGAGAAAAAGCCGGCGAGGTTCAACTTTGTGGACCAATAGGAAGCGAGTATCTCTCCGCGTTGATCCAGGAGACAATCTTAAATAGGGATCTTGGCCGTTGACGGAGGCTCAAAGAAACACAGCACAAAGAACTTTCAACCGTCCGATTTTGAACGTGTCACGTTTTCTTTTTTGGTCCACATCCGTTGCCTATAAATACATATACAATTTATAATTCTTCCCCCATTTAAGATTCTTGCCTTCAAGTTTCCGATTCGTATCATAGGCTTTTCTCTCTTTCTCTGAATCTCCCTCGCTTTCGTTTTCCTGAAGTTTTCTTTCTTCTTCTGAGGTAAGCGTAGTCTTAATTTCCAGGTTTTACGAGTTGTTTTCTTGCAAGTTTTGTGAAACTTCAGAGATTTTCTCTTTTCTAATTTTGTTATTATTTGATTTGTCATGGTCAATATAGATGGCCCGTACGAAGCAAACTGCTCGTAAGTCTACCGGCGGTAAGGCTCCAAGGAAGCAGCTCGCCACTAAGGTTTTCTTTCTTCCTTTTGTTTTTCTTTATCTCGTCTTGATTTGTTCTTTCTTTTGGTTTAAAAGACCTTTTATTAAAAAATTATTTTGTGTTTCTCAGGCTGCTCGTAAGTCGGCACCGACGACCGGAGGCGTGAAGAAGCCTCACCGATATCGCCCTGGAACTGTAGCTCTTCGGTTAGTTGTCGTCGAATGAGGGTTTTTTCCCGTCTCTTTTTGTTTTCATGTTTACACGAAATTGATTTAGGGTTTTCAATTGGATGCAGAGAAATCCGTAAGTACCAGAAAAGTACTGAACTTCTCATCAGGAAACTTCCATTCCAAAGGCTTGTTCGTGAAATTGCCCAGGACTTTAAGGTAATTAACATTGAAATTGAGGTTACAAGGGAAGAAAAAGGCTTTCCATTCCAAAGGTTATTTTCAATTGGGTGATTCTTTTTTTTTTGTGTGGATTGCAGACGGATCTGCGTTTCCAGAGCCATGCTGTGTTGGCTTTGCAAGAGGCCGCAGAGGCGTACTTGGTTGGACTGTTTGAAGATACCAATCTCTGCGCCATCCATGCTAAACGTGTGACAATCATGCCCAAGGACATTCAACTTGCCAGGAGGATTCGTGGTGAAAGGGCTTAATTGATTCACCTCTCTGGAATGGATACCCTGCTTTTGCTGCTAATGTTTTCTTAGGATAGTTCGATGTTTTTCAATTTGGGATGTAACTAAACTCCGTTGCTCTTAATTCACTGATTTTAAGTCCTTAAAGCTAAATATAGTGTTTCTGTTTTGACAAGTTAGTATGATCTTCACGGTCTCAGTATTGTTAAAAGAGATTAAGGTTTTAGCGATTCTCTTATGTGTATGGATTTCTGAAAGTAGTTCCCATTTTGTTACACATGAAAAGCACGGGCCTGGATCCCTTTTAACAATTATCCTATATATATGTTGAGCTACGCGAAAAATCTAATACTTGGTTACGATTTACTAATTTCGTTACCCTAACCAAATAATTCAGAAAAAGGCGAAGCCCAAATTTTCTTTGGTATTTCCAAATTCTGGTTGCACAATAAACAGACAAACGCTTCGGCCTAAAGAAACTCGGACTCGGGGTGCCTGATAAGCCCTGCTCTATTTGCGTTTGAGACCCCAAAAATGTTTGTGAATCGCTGCGAAGGGGATGCCCCTGAGCTGTTTAAGTTATAATATAAAATAAAGCTCCACCGGTACCTGAAATAGTCAATCTAGGACTAGGAAGATAATTTTAATGTTAAAGAACCTATAATTGTTCAACCGAATACCCAGCTCTTGATGCTGTTCTGATACTGTGGTTAATAGAATGCTTTTCTACAGCCAAATTGCCATGGTTCTACAATTTTTGGCTAAGGTCTAAGACTGAAACTTTGGTGAGATCAAACCAAGTAGGAAACAGGGAACAAGCAGTTATAGCGTATAGGATCTGAGCCAAAACGGCAGAGTTGATAACCATTCTAGAATAGATGGAACCTAAAGCCGTCACAATCCCAGTTTTTTTAAAAAAAGACTGAAATTGATTATAACTGCAGCAGTTAAAAAGGAAAAGAAATAGAACAGGGTTCCAGTCTGGGAAACCAATGTGCAGTAAATTCCTTTTTATGAGCAACACAGTTGTTTCATCCATTGATCTAGTCTAGCTAGGGTACACGCCCAATTTTCTTATTAACTCATATCCTTTCCAGAAAAATTCTGTTTTCACCCAAGAAATTCATCTGTGGTTTAACAGTTGATACAACAGAAGAAAAGTCACACCAAGGGTTTTCTGATAGCCACGGGGAACCATCTACAGAGGACCTGGAAAAGTACCATTTTCCCTTTGCTCATTCCATCTGTCTATCTGAGAAACAAAAAAGAAAAACGAAAGTAATTGTTAGCTTAAAGGGTAAATAAACCAATTAGTCAAACATTGCAACATATGAAGATAGAATATAGCCTCAGAATCTGGAACAAAATAGTTTAAACTGGGGCTGGATGAATGGATTAATCAGAGCATAATCTCTTTTCCCCCATACTAGAAAATATCTTTCAATAAAATGATTTAGTACTGGCAAGAGCAAATATTTCATTACAGCCTCTTGCACAGTCATAATCTCCTGTGTTAGGTTCTATTCTTATTCTTCTTCATGTTAGGTTCTAACAAAAATCTCTGGACCAACTGACAATGGATAGTCAGAGATCCTAAGGACCTCCTCTGTAATTGAACAGAGTTGAGGCTTGAAGCTCAACTTAAACTTGAACGAACATTGACTTATATGTACATATTCAATATATAAAAAAAATACTAAGAAAAAGGCTTAACTATGCACACAAGACTCTGGAATCAGGGATTAAAATACTTTTAACTCGGGTTGACTCGTTACTAAAGTAGCTGAAATGTTTGAGCTCGGCTAGATACTGAAGATTGAAGAATCAAACTCGAGTATTCACCAAACTGAGCAGAAGTAGCATGAGTAGTTGAAGCCATTTACTACAATATGCAACTTTGGTCTATTTTTGGGTTAAATAAAGTTGAACTCAGAGTTCGTTGATCGTGGTAGCTTTTAACTTTCACACTGTAAAAGTAACTGAACTAATTCACCCAACTAATCTTTGACAGTCCAACATCAGATCATCTGTAACTAATATTCATAATATAACATACTTAGCAACACCGCTCAAAAAGATGAGGTTCAGAAGGCATTTCCGAATTTATGCATGTAATAAGAGCGACAAACAAAGCCATACAATAACAGTTAAAGAAATTATGTAATTGATTATGGCAGAGAGCATTATATTATTGTTCTTAGGAGAAAATACACACCCAATCTCCAGGACACAGTGCACGATAATACTTGGCAAACTTATCACACTCTGGAGCATCTTCTCCTTTTGCGGCTACACAGCTGTATAAGACGAAAAGATAAAGACAAGTCAAGAAGCATTGCTAGAAGAAACAAGCATTTATACCATTATAAGATACAAAATTGTTAATAAGCATATTTTAACTAACCGATGGTACTCGATATATCGTGTGAAGCAATGCCTTGTTTGGTTTGTAGTTGGGAAGCGAAAATCTGCTGGGGCAGTCTCAAGCTGGATATCATAAAAGGACCACACTATGTTAGTGAAGCAATATAACATGTAAAAATGAGTTCCCAATACACATAAAGAACTCAAAGCAGTTCATAATAAAGATGTTCAGCGGGGTAACCTTTATCTCTGGGGTTTCCTCAGCATCACCTGAGTTTTCGTCTGCAGCAGGTTCACTACTTTCCTCTGCATCAGCTGCAGCACCTTCAGCACTGTCCCCAGCAGCAGGAGGGGCCTCGGTGCTTCCCTCAACTGGAGCATGAGCCTCCTCCAATTTCTCAGTTACATCCCCAGAGCCAGAGGTAGTATTAACTGGATTTTCAACCTCTTTTGCTTCCACTGGTTTTGGTGCCACATCTGATTTCTCCTCTTTCTCCTTCAGTTCATATTGCTACATGTCCAAACATTCGAGATAAATTAAGTTCCAGGCATAGTAAGGTCAAATAATTCCCCCACTATACATGCACAAACAAGCAGAATAAGAGAACCTAGTATCAGCTCAACTATACAAAAGGTTATACATGAATGAGAAGTAGGAATTTCATTTAAGTTATCAATACAAGAAATTGGAAAACAATGTTGCATCCTAGCTAAACTTAAATGTAAGCACAACAAGCTTGAAGGAGATGATAGAAATCACAATTCATTATTCTAAAACAATTAAGAACCTTATTGTTCACACAACATGCTAATACATGAATTTGCATGTAGCTCCTAAATGTCAACATTGATGATGCTGTGTTACCATGTGAATTGAGATGACCATGAAACAGTGAAAACTGAAAACTACAATCTTCTTTGGATGCTTAAGGCTTTAGCCTTTAAGCCACCAAAATCTTTGGTCAGAAATTCCATTTGATCCAAGTATTATTGCTTGCTTAAGCAGTAAGCACCATAACTGATAAAAGGGCCAATAAACTTTGGATCAAAATGAAACATTTCAATTAACATCACGAATGAAGCCCCCCAAAAAACCAACATGTTTGAGAAGCATAAATTGGAAGAATCTTAAGAAAAAACCATAGATTAACTTCATTGAGTTTATTAGTCAAAGACTTGCAAAAAGAGAAGCTATCATATTTTCATGATGATGTTCAAGAAAATTGAACGTCAAATCGTCAATTGTATCCGATAACGGGGAGTAGAGAATCAAAACCACCATCTCAAAAACTTCAGCTAGATCCGTTTCATTTCAATTCAATTGAACTAAAATCTAAAAACCAAAATTGAAGATCCAAAAACAGTCACAAAAATTACAGAAGGGGGAAGTAACGGAGATGAAATTAGCAATATCTACAAGGAATAAAAATAAACTACTAAAATGATTGCTTTACAAAAAGAGTACCTCAGAAAGGGAAAGGGGTTTTTCAGTTTGAGCATCCGCCATACCCGGAAGAGGAAGCGATCGACCGTTTCTTTAGTTGGCGAGTTCTACTATGGGGAGGAGCAACAACGCCGGATAATAAAGGCAAGAAAGACAAGGAGAGGTAGGATTTCAACCTTCTACTACGGCAATAAAATATTCGTCGGTGACAAAAAAAAAATCAAGGGAAAACTACACCGGTGGTCCCCAAACTATTACCATTTTCCTATTTTGGTCCCCAAACTATGTTTTTCGGCAAAATCGTCCCTTCTGTTACATAGTTCTCCTGTTTTAGTCCCCGGCGTTAAATAGCTAACGGTTTTGCTGACGTGACATTTTTCTAAGAGGAGAGAGAAATGATTAAAAAATATTTTAAAAACGCCACGTCAGCAAAACCGTTAGCTATTTAACGTCGGGGGACCAAAACAGGAGAACTATGTAACAGAATGGACGATTTTGCCAAAAAACATAGTCTAGGGACCAAAATAGGAAAACGGTAATAGTTTAGGGACCACCAGTGTAGTTTTCCCAAAAATCAATTTATAAAGTTCAGTTGTTAAATAAATTGTTTTGAAAGTTCAGTGACCAAAATAGAAGTGAGAAAATTATTGAGTGATGATCTGTGTATTTTATCCAATAAATAAAGTTAACGCAGCGTGAGCCACGTGTTAACGATTTCTCTTTTGACTGACTCCGCTGTTGGGCTATTGGGTGTCATATCCTGGGCCGACTTTTATAACTTGTCAGTGTGTGATGGTCACGTAAATATATGTAACTATATAAAAATGGATATTGATAAATATAAAATAACATGATAAATACTTGAAATCCATTTTAATGTAAACAATTAATATTTCCAAATATTAAATCAACATTCAGAAATTCTCATTTTCAATAATCACGAAATCAAATATTGAAATTGCACGTACTGTTAGTCTGTTATACAGGGTTGGAACTGGGATGAAATTATGGTAAGGATCGAAACAAGAATGAAGTTATGAGACAGATCAAGTTAATTATTTTTAAAATTAACAATTTTGTAAAAAATAACCTTAAAATAGAGGGACTAAATTTAATCTCACTAATTTCAAAATTGACATATCTTAAAAAATAATGAGGCCAAAAAAATTGACAAAACTTAACTCTATTAACTTTAAAACTGACTAAAAAAATTTTGAGAGGGACCAATACTTAATTTTAACAATTTTAAAATTTTCAAGAGTTAAAAATGCAATTAACCCATACAAAATTTGGTGGACCATGTCCCTTAAGCCCACCCGATGTTCTGCCCATGATGATATACAAGGACAATTCAAAGTTTTAAGAGTCGTGTATAATATGCTAAGTGAGGCTTCTAATTTTAAAAAATTAAATGTTTTTTGACTTTAAGTGAGATACTTTTTTTTAAAAGGTAAATATAACATAACTCAAATCTAAATCTATGAGGTGTAACAACATTTTGTTTGTATTTTACCACTAGTATATATGACAAATCTTCTGTTTTTCTCTAATGAGTACTGCACTTAACTCATTTTTTTGGTCAAAGTCGAAATAACGTCAATCACTGTACCACTAATAGAGTGAATTTCATTTTTTTTCTCAACCTAGTGTAGAACAGGTCAATTGAATATTACTCTGCTGCTAACCAGGAGTAACTGGACAATCTGGTCAAAGGAAGAAAAAAAAACAGATTTTAGGATTATAAACGATACAACTTTTTCAACAGTTGTATTCATTATAGGGCCTGCTAGGCATTGCAAAAACTTTGATTGCAACATCAAACTCCTTCTGCAGATCTTATTTGTTGTTTTATGACAATGTTTCTAAGTTTTACTACTCCCTGCGAACAACTGATTAGGTCAGACAGATGTTATGTCCTAAAAAATATCCTAGTTGTGATCACAATCACATAAACCACTTAACATAACATAACCACTTAAGAGTTCATATTGCAATCAAAGAAGTCAGCATTTAAAGCTACATTAAAGAAAAAAAGTTACTTTAGATGACTTATACTTTAAGGGGTCGTTTGGTTCACGGAATGTAAGATTACTTTCGGGAATGAGATTACCGGAATGTTACATTACTTAACATATTACCCGGAATGTTGTATTACCTTGTTTGATTTGTTTGGCAGGAATGTAAGATTACATTGTTTGGTTGAAGGAATATAAGATAGGAAAAATGCATGTTTTACCAAATTGTCCTTGAAATATATTTTCTTTTTTAACCAACTGAAGTTTTAAGATTAAAGTCAAAATATTTACATAAAGTTCATAGAAAATATAAAAATATAATATGAAAACATTTTTATGAAAATTGATCCTAACTAATAAATGTAATAACACATACCAATAATAAAATTTGAATCAAACACATATATAAAAAATCGAAATAAAATAAAAATTTGATATATTTTTATTTTATATGCATCGTATTATTTTATAGTAAGTATTAAAACCCTAAACCACTAAAAAATAAAATAGATTTATACTTGTGTAATTATATACAAAATGGAAGATCATTTTAAAATAACTATATTTTTAGGGGTATTCTTGTCCAAAGGGGAGGGAATTGTCTAATACCTAAGAAAAGGGAGGGAATGACATTCCCAGGAAAAGACCTAAAAATAGCTACTGTTGGGAATATTTCATTACCCCTGGGAGGGAATGCTCTTGAACCAAACGTGGGTATGTGATTCTAGAAAAAATTATTTCCCTGGTAATGATCTTTTCCGCGAACCAAACGCCCCCTAAGGAGGACTTGACTTAGTTTTAAGTCTATAAATATCCATTGTACTTCTAGTTTAAATCATCCTAGGTTTTCTATAGACTTTACTTGTGTTTTTCTTTGCCGCCATGTTCTAATTTTCCATTGGGTTAGGGTTATGTTGTAACTAGTGAGAAACGATTGTTTTAGGTTTTTGAGTTATTTCTTCAATAAAATATTTCAAGTTTACTTAATCCATTGTTCTTTATTCTTTCAATCTTTCCACACCAGTCGTTTGAGAGAATCTATTTGTCGGGCACGAAAGTGCAAGGCTCACGAAAGGGTTAAGTACAGTCACAACGGGAGGCGTGACTAACTTGGTTTCACACTAGTCCACAAGTTTCAGCGGCTAAAACAGATCTCTAACCGAGTTGATTGATTTGGTTCCACACTAGTCCTCAAGTTACCAATCTCGAGCATCCTAACCTAGAAATAGGAGGGATCACTGTCGATTATCCTGCCGAACTTGGAGTATCTACCAGACTACATAACATCCTTCGGATTAAAACTGGTAAATTTAAAATTGAGTTAATGGCTGGTGTTACAATAATATTGGAGGCTTAATGGTGTTATTGCCGAACAAAAACGAAAAGTCTTGGATGTCTAAAAATTCTTTTTGGTGAGTCTTTCATTTGTTTTGAGACGATTAAAAATTTTAAATTATTATTTTGTTAATTTTTTTCATCGACAGCGGCTTTTAGTCGTTTTATTAGTTTTGTAGATAAATAAAAATTCATTTTCTGTTGATGAATGTTTTACTTTTCAAGTTTTTTTTTTGTTTTGTTTTGTCAAATATATATCACATCTACTTTTCTTTCGTCTGTTTTTATATCAGTTATAGTCTATTTTTATGACAGTTGTCTATCTTTTGATAGTTTTACGTTTGGATGACGAGTATCAACGAGCGTTTGTCAGCGATGGACGCTGGTATGTATATGATTATAATCAAAGTGGTTGTACCGTTATGCCAAGAACAAGTAGCGCAATGATTTGCTTTCTTCATAAAACACTTATAGTCAAAGTAGTTTGTTCACTGAATTTCTTTTAGAAGATTGTTCAAGTTCTTCTAAACGTGATAGGTTTTGTATTTTAATTTCTTTCACGCTTCTTAAAATTTTATTGTTTTATTTTTACGCATTGATTTTTTTTAATATTTTGAGGTGTGATTTTTTTGTAATCTTTTTACAATAAATATAATCTAACATTTCAAAAAAAAAAAACCCGGAAAAGTCTTGCTTTAAAAACCAAAGAGATAAGGGTTTTGTCGGTTTGTAGGAATATTAAACATGGAATTAATATTCTAATAAAGGAATGATAAAGATTCGCATGTCAATGTTATGTTAACTTTACCTTTGGATCTTTGACCACTTGTTTAACTCGTTCGCCATTCCTCTCCCAGTTTGAACAATCGAGTCTATTCT
The DNA here is from genome assembly GCA_958450335.1 of Hibiscus tridactylites. Classification (NCBI taxonomy): domain Eukaryota; kingdom Viridiplantae; phylum Streptophyta; class Magnoliopsida; order Malvales; family Malvaceae; genus Hibiscus; species Hibiscus tridactylites. Next base: position 83,616,569 of record OY288275.1, on the reverse strand, counting down.
CTTTTTCTATTATTTATTAGTATTTGTATTTTATTTATGGTTTTGGAAGTGGCTACTGTTGAATGTAGTTCCTTTTCTTTGCTAGTTTTTATGTTAAAGGTATGATTTTGGTGATTTTTTTTCTTTCAACTAGGTTTAGGAAGGTTTTTTAATGAGGCTCATGACTTTGTCAAGTCTAAACAATAATTTTTATTTTTATTTTACAGATAATGACACTGAAAGAGTCGAATCCAAACCATTTGAGAAAGTAGTGAGCACTCAAACTATTCATCCAAAACTATCACTTAATTAATATAATTTAAATAGCTAGTTGATTCAATTTATAAAATTAATAGATTATCGGTCAAAATAAAACATCTCATAATTAAATGATTATTCAAGTAATTTACTGTAATAAAATATGAATCCAACAAGTGGTTTCGGTAAAAAAAAACGGATAATGTTCTTCCTAGGAGATCCGGATTCAATCGCTTTATCTACAAGGTGTATATACATTATCAAATAGTTAAAAATATGTATAAACATATACTACCTTGTAATCACCTTTGAACTATTCAATGAATATTAAAAATAATTCTTAAATTGATTTAGATTCAGTTTTGGATTGAAAGGAAAAAGAAGGAATCTTTTCGAATGAAACCGGTAAAAACTTTTTACTCTTGAAGAGCCCAGCAGGGGCGTAGCGGGTAGGAAGCTTGGCACCTTAATTAGATGAAAAGCTCGTTTTGAGGAGAAGTTGGATGCGAAACACTCCATTTGAAGCGCAAATCAGATGACAGTCTAACGTTGGTTTGAAAAGCATTGTGGAACTAGCCCTAAGCTTTAGATAGATTGTCTGACGGCAGTGAATCTCTTGCAAAAGGACTCGTCATGTTCTTCCTCGGAGCAATAGTTCGAGACATCAAGAAAAATGATGCAATGGATTTGGGAAGTTAAGCTAAAACATGTTTACAACATGAAAAAGTTGACAAAATCCAAATCTAGACCCACAATTAATAACGTCTAAGACTTCAAACTCTCATTAGAAATTTGTAAATTCTGTTGAAATTATACTTTGTCTATACATAAATAATTAAAAAAAAACATGTAACTCAAACATCACATCTAAGCTGTTGGTAAATGTGATGAATGAGCCATCCTGTAATGAACTTGTAAGCCTTTTGTGTTAAGTTAATTCCATCCCAACTTATGTATCTGTCCGGATTTTGGCATACTGCCACACCTGGTGCTCCGCACACTTTGTTGAACTCGAACTTGTAATCGCCTCCAATCCCGCAACAAGCCGTTCGTGTTGAATCGGAGTCGAAACCTATTCATGTTTACAACCAATACAAATATTAATAACTCACAAACAATTTGGTTTATCTATGAATGTAAAGAAACTTACCAAGAAATGTAGCTTTGCTCAACAGTTTCATGTATGCATTGTAATAGTCGGCATATACTATGATCACATTAGGAAATTGTTTTCTCAATTCTTTTATAGCTTGTTTAAGAAGGGCATTGTGATGGATAGACAAGTTGTTCAAGTCCTTGAGGCAATGAAAACCGTCGTAAGCATCGGAGCCATTGGATCGAAACCTCGTGAGATAGATCGGCAAACAGCCTGCTGGAAAGTTTCCGGGCACAATCACTCGAGTAGCACCGTAACTGACGACTCTCTGTGACAATCAAGAACAAAGTGATTAATTAGTTTAGTTATGAGTTGTGACATTGAAATGATGGAGTACAAGTCAAGAAACATACAGTTACAGCATCCTTTATGGCTTGAATAACCAAAGGTGCCATAGATGTGAGTTGATCAGGGGATTTGCCTTGAAACAAAGCGTAGTTATAATCTTTGCCGCCAATCTCCCCAACAATGAAAAGAGCCGTTTTCAGTTTCTGGAAACAATCTATCAGACAAAACATAAAGCATCATAGTTTACGTTATGGTTATGTATATATTCAGAGTTCAGACTAACAATTTCTCTGCAGAATTTACCTTCATCGTCACGGCATATGCCATTAAAATGAGTGAACATCCAGTCAAGCTGCATGCTAAGAGAAGTGTTGGAAGCAGGAGCAACCACTCTGTTTTGAGCTAGAATTTCCACAGGCAATGCGGTGGAGCCGGCAACCGCGAAATTCACACCACGGCCACGAGTAAACAGTGCTTCACGGTTTAGGTAGGGCTGGAGAAATGGGATTCCAGCGGATAAAGCTGTGAAAATCACAAGGAAATTAAGTTTATTTACTACATATATGACTAAACATCATACGGAAAACTCCTGAAAAGGTAGAGACATGTATGATTATAGACAAACATAATTAAGGTGGTTGGACTGCAACTTAATTAATGCCTTAATATCATGGCCTTTTCAGTCACTTTTTCAAAGTTAAACTCTCTTTTCTTTTCAAACCAAATTGAGCTGGAAACTAACTTTTCCAAATAATTTTGTCAGTTGGTCACGTTGTTGATTCTTTTTCCTATTTCAAAAAGTTCAACCAAAATAAAAACTATATACACTGTATACTCGCAAAGCATGGTTTTGAATGAAGAAAACAAATTACCTAGAAAATCGATGATAAGTAAGCCATTGGAGCACCTGCCGGTTGCATTCTTGAAGAAGGTTTCACCGTACGGAAGCCTAGCACACGGAGAAAAAGGGTCCTCTCGGATCAGATTTCCGGTGTCCGATATCGAATCCCCGAGCTGATATATGGCATCAAACTTGCAAGACCTGAGAATGCCGGCGTTGCATGGAGGCGAAAGAAGAAAAAGAAATAGGGAGCAAAAGAGGACAGTAACTTGAGAACGAAGATTGCTAGCCATTTCAATTTTCAAGAGAGAAACAAATAAGTTGGAAGGAAAAAAATTTGGATAATATCTATGACTTTTTTTTGGGATCGAATCTATGACTTAGAACTTCCTCACACAACTGAGATGATATTTATATATGGCGGAAAAGTAACTTTATACCAAAAAAAATAATCAGGGACTATTTATGCTTTCATATTAAAATTTTAAGGTTTAAATTTTAAGATTAAAATTTAAGATTTGAATTTAGAATTAGAATTTAAGAAAATGGAGTTAGTGTATTTTTAGGGTTTAGAATTTAGAATTTAAATTTAGGGCTTAGAATTTGATTTTTTAATGTTGGACTTAAAAAAATACAGAAAAAAAAAATTTGTCCTCTTAGTTAAGGCTATAAATTTAAACAACGGTTCATATTAGTTCGATTTCTATTCATTTACGTTTGCCCGTCAAACTAAATAAATTATCATAATAAGATTTTAAGGCCATTTATTAAAGATTCGAATAGTAACAAAGAAGGTATAAGTTATTTATATTCATGAACAAATTTATTTCTGTTCGGTTAAGCTCATTTAATAAATCCTTTAAAATTAATTTGTTTAAAACTTCTGCTTGTTGTTTGATTATAAAACTGGTTTATTGATACATTAATTATGTACAAGCTTATAAGCTGTCAATAAATATACTGACTAAAGTTATTAATAAATTAATTACATAATGCCAAAAAATACCCCTACTAATAGTTATTTTAGCTCATATTTTTTGAATCAATTTAACCTTCCAATATTTTATTTTAAGTCAAAATGATTCTTCTACGGATGAAAACTATTAATTAACTAACGATAAACAACTTGAAATTACTTGACAAAATGACGCGCTAGAAGAAAAAATATTTTATATTTATACAATTTTATAAAAATATTTTTTGACTGATGTATCACTTTGTAAAGTTAGCATATTTATCTATATAACACTACTATCATAGCACGCACTGCTATGTAAATTTGTCACGCCATTTAAAAACATATTATTTTTTCATTTAAATTAATTTAAATTTGATCTATTCGGCTTTGTAACCTATTGCTACATTTCATACATTATAATGTAATCTGTAACCAAGAAATTATGTTATAATATATTACAAATCTAATTATAATTTATGAGTAATTAAATTATATTTTACATATATTACAAAACTGATTATGATATATTCTCTTTGTCTTAATAAAATTGTTACTTTTATGTTTTAAAATTATCTCAATAGATTTTCGTTTTGAAAAATTTAACAATTTTTATAAAATAAATTTATTTTCTTATCTTTCCTTATTTTCTCAAGAAAAAAAAGCAAATTAACTTTTTAAGAACAAATTGTCATTTAAATTATTTTATATGTATATTTTTTCTTTAAAACTTCGTAAAAAATAATATATAATAATATAAATAAAAGAGAGTGAGTATTACACGAGATGGGACAATATATTAAGGCCACATCCACATACGTGCTCAATTTAAGGCCACAACACAAACACCGAGTCCTACATACATGAATGCACTTTGATAAAAATAAAAATAAAAAATACATACATACATGAATACACAGCTCGAGAATATAAACGATATTATTATTATTATAGATCGAGGGTGCAAAATTCGACTTACTCAACATAATTTTTTTTATAAATTTAATACTACTAGAAAAGAATTTAAATAATGTTTAAGTAATAATATGAAAATTTAAATAACATTAATAATTTAATTTTTTTGTTTAATCATTAACATCAAATTCATTTATTAATTAATCTTATCAAGTGGTACGATCAAACATCATATTTTTACCGGCAAGTATTACCGAAGAAAAGACGAAAATAGGGTTTTGAATATTTGTGGTCCTTGGGTATTTCATGTTATGTATTTCTTTCGATTCATGTTATATGTATTTTTTCGATTTCATTTTAATATTTATGTTCTTCTTTTTTAATTTCGTTATCCAAATTCAAATTTCAATTTCAACTATAAGTTTAAAAAATCAAGAATTTACAGTAACACAAAAATTGGGTTAATTACAATTTCAATTCCAACTATAAATTAAAAAACCAAGAATTTGTTTTTTGTTAAAATATTGGTTCGATATTTATTTAAGCTCGTTCTTTAATTTCGGTATTCAAAGTCCAAATAAAAATTTGCAAACATGAACGAAAATTTACAGTAACACAAAAAATTGGGTTAATTACAATTCCAATTCCAACTATAAATTAAAAAAATCAAAAATTTATTTTTTGTTAATATATTAACTCGATATTTATTTAAGCTCGTTCTTTAATTTCGGTATTCAAAGTCTAAATAAAAATTTGCAAACATGAACGAGAAAAAAACTATTTACATTACCATAAAATATTATACATTAAATACAACATTTAGGTTGATGGTCCGGCACGATAGTTCGAAAGATTAAATTTGTTCGGACACTTGTTTCTTGAATGACCCTGTACCCTACAAATAGTACAATGTTTAACTTGAACTCCCCCTCTCTATCATCCGGATCATCCATATTCGTATTAATATGAGTGGACTTCAGTCGACCTTTCAACTTTCTACGAAACTCTGGATTTGATAACCATTCTTCGTATATTGACTCTACCGGCCAATAGTGTTGGTTCGAGATCGTGTTGAACTGAATTCTATATATATTTGTAATATTCTTCAGTTTATAACACTCATTCGCAAAACTGTAAGGGTCAAGACGAAAATACAAACATGCGGCGTGTGCATGAGAGGAAGGGTATCTAAATGCTTGGAATGCACCAGAATCACACCATCTTTGATGAAGGTTTATAGTAAACATTTGTTACTTACCTCGGACTGTAGTTTCGACAGAAAATTTTCATCCATGTGGGTCGAATGATCTTACTCGCATAGAGGTGGTTTTGCCTTGAAGTTCGATCATTCTATCATGCAGGGTTTTAGACCAATATTGTCCGTTATTTATTCAGGAGTTAACTTTCTGCCATTTGTCGGACCATACTTTACTCAATCTGAAGTAAGTCTCCCACACAATACTTACAATTGGGAGATGGCGTGTTCCTTTAAGCACCGAGTTTATAGCCTCTGCAAAGTTAGTTGTCATATGACCATGACGCCGTCCTTCGTCATAGGCTTGTGACCATCTTTTCTTGGGGATGTCATTTGTAAAATTAAATACATTTACACTGTATCGCCTAAACTTTCTTAACATCTCTTCAAATTTTGGTTGAACTAGTTTATACCCTATTTAAAAAAATAAGTTAAATAAATCAACATTATCAACTTTAAAAAAATTAATTTTTTTATAAACAACAAATAACAACTTACCCGCGCCTAAAATTTCTTTCCAGATCTGATTGTTTTCGTACCGCGTCTTCGCATTTGCCGCAATATGTTGTATACAATATGTTGGATATGCATGTGGAGGTTTTCATAAACCCCTACGTCTGTCAATTATTGATATGAGTGCAGTCCCTCTATCAGAAATCATGCAAATCCTGTCTTTTTTACTACATAATCGCGTAGATGCTTCAAAAAGAATTATCATCCATCTGCGTCTTCCTTTTCAACTATGACAAAGGCAATTGAGAATATATTACTGTCTCCATCTTGTGCAACAACCACGAGTAATATATGACCGTACTTCCCATACAGCCAGGTACCATCCACTTGAATCATGCGTTTACAAAATGGGAATCCTTCAATGCACGCATTGAACGCCTAAAATAACTTACTAAATATTCTTTTACCAAGAATTAATTCACCTTGTAAATTGAACGCCGATTTTGTTTCATATTCTACCACGGTTCCCGGTATGAATAGTTGCATTGCTCGTAAAAAAGCTGGTAGCTCAATATACAATTTATCCCAATCACCATACAGTTGCGCCACCGCCTTCTGCTTTGCCATCCACACCTTGTAGTAAGATGGAATATAACCAAGCTGAGTTCGGATAGATGTCATTAACACTGCAACCGAAATTCTTTGTTTATGTTCAACCAATGTCATGGTGTAAGCACATATTAGTTTAAAGTTTAAATTAATGTGGTTCTGTGATAAAGCCATATTGGTACATGTGTGCTGGTCAATGAACCGTGACACCTCCCAAATATCAATCATATTCTTGTATGAAATTCTTACCCACCAAGGACAATTGCTCTTCTAATGACAACACCTGCTCATGAACTGCTCACGAAATTCTCCAATGTTCAAAGATGATGAAGAACCAAAACCAAATACGCGAGCTTGATATTCGAGATCTTGCATTGCAGTATAATCCACTTCATACATGCGGGCTGCTGGAGGTTCATAGACTGGATAAATGGGTTCCGATTGCTAGGGCTCTGGTTCAACATAACCCCAAATTAGTTGCTCTTTTCCTAACCCGAGCTTAGCAACAGTCGTGTCCCAAACATCATCTTCAACATCGATACCATTACGATGTCACAATGTGTTGATGAACTCATTCTCTGTAAATTATCAAACAAAAAACATAAGTAAACACTAAAATTTGGTTTTTTTATTAAAATTTTAAAAAGGAAAACGAATTAAAATTACAAAAATATAAAACTTACAGAATTTGACAAGAAATCGTCCGAATATATCTTCAATCACCGTCTGTATACAAATCTTCAAAAACTCTCACCTAAATTTTCAACTCAAACTTTTTAATTTTTTTTCTCAACCCCTACACACTCATATTCTTATATATATATATATATATATTAAAAAAACTTAAAATTATCTGCCACCCTAAAACTATAGACCTAACTGCATGCATGCAACCTTGGTGGAACAGCACCTCACTATGTAGAAATGGCGAGGTCCCCCTGTCAGTCCGCTCTGCATGGCCCATGCATGCCACCCAAGCCGTGCGCCTGCCACCCTGCTCGCTGCCAAGCTGCTCCAAAATGCTACCAGAAGAGATATCGCTGTTTGCACCTGGCAAGGTCCAAAGACGCCGTATGCACCTGACGAGTTAATGTGAAAATTGGCCTATTTCCCTAAAACATTTCTAATCCACCCCATTTCCCTAATAAAAAACTTTAGTTGGCCTATATGGTCAATTTTACCGTAATTAAGGGTTAGGAGTGGTTTTAGCTTTGGTCATTATGAAGTAACCTGGATATCTTTGTGTGAATGAAAAACAAACTATTCAAAACTTGGATCATAAATTATAACGTAACAAAATGTGAAAATAACTCCCTTTCAACATTAGTGTGCTCTTATGGCCAGCTGATCAACTGAATAAAATGCAGGAAAAAGAAAACAAAAATCAAGGAAAGCCTTCATAATCATTCAATTCTCCCCAAACTTTTAGCTCAACTTCTTCCCACGACTCTGCTGTTCTAAGTTCCTTCCATGCTTTAAACAGATCACCCAATGCATTCTCATCATGCAAGATACAGAAGCACCTGTGCATCCAAATATCCCCTATGAATTTTGCAGCTCTCAATGGGAAAGAAAGTAACTGCCCGATTACTTACATGGCATGGTATGAAAGTCGTCCAAACTTCTCATCGCTACCGTTCATTGATCCTTGCTTTGGTTTTTTCCTCATCAAAGGAAGTTTGTAGCTTCTCAAAAACTGTTTAAGCAGAGTTGAATTCCCTCTAAAGACATCTAAATGCAAGGGTATCATGTCATACATGGAATCACCTGAAATATCCAATTACTCCCTCTTCACTGTTTGTAGTTTTCTTCAAGAAAAAAATAGTCATTTTGGGGGGAAAATATTGAATTCATTTTTGTTCTAAAACATGGGAAAAAGTTGCTCTGCTTAAAACCATAATGCGTATATGAGAAGTTCTGTAATTTAAATATTTAATAGGTATAAGAAAATATCATATGATTCTTGAAGACATTAATCTCACCTTCTCACTACATGTATGTTTGCAAATCAATTTTTCATAAGGTGCAGCATAGTTTCGGTTAGCATTAGTAAACTCTCATATCTAAACCAAAACAGGAAGAAAGGATGATGAATTACAAACAAAAATGTAGCTTTAATCATAGCAAAGTGAAATGAAGTCAAACTAAAGAAGTGCACTGACCTACAGAAAGATTGCTGAAATCAAGTATGTAACTAGGCCGCCAAGATTTTGCTTCCCCACCATTACTATGCCCATTCGCTGAACCATTATTAGTCGACGCAGGAATTCCATTTGAGCAAGATTTACATTCCATATAAATATTGTCATCCATAATATCTTTGTGTATCCAGGACCAATGCTTACCGACTTTTTTCTTGCCATTTTCCTATCAATAATCAATGGCATCAGGTATAATTATACAAGTTCTGCTCATAAGATTAAGAGGAAATAGAGATCATAAGAAAAAGGATAGTGAGACTACAAAAAACCTCGTATATAAAAAGCAGCTTCATAAAATCATCTGGAAGGTATGCCTCAGCTTTCTCTATAAGCGATTTAGGAATCGCACCACCCCTGTAAATTTAGTGTAGAGTTTCAGAGGAATTGTATAATCAAACGCTATGATAAAGTAAATACATTAAGAAAAAAACACTTCATCTAAGAAGATGTTATGCTCTTTGAGTAATATGCTAAAACTCCCAGTGAATGACAACACAACAATAACAGGATAACAATCTAGCAGTTTGAAGCGAAATGATCTGGATGCACGGATGCAAGAACAAGAGTAGAGCTCTGAACCACTCCGAAAAAGAAAATAAAGATCAAAGACAAATTTCTAGAAGGTGGCAGAAATGGTTCCCGCAGAAATGATTGAAGAACAGATCAATGTCTGTGCGGTTGGTGTCATTCTCAAGAATCCTGGAGCATGCAATGTTTTAAGGGGGGAACAAGGTACTACGTTTGGACGGACACAAAGAAATAAACACTATAATTCGTTTCAAAACTAAGAGGTAAAAATAAGGAACATCTCTGTCAAACTAGTTATTATATGTTGATCAACGATCTCCATCCACAAATTAGATAGTAATAAGTATACCGATCACTCAAGCGGCTGGAAGCATTCTTCTTCTCCTGAATTAGAGTTCTCACAAAGATTTTCCATTCAACTGGAATATAAGATTCGTTGGAAATAAACTCCATGTCCATTCCATTAGCAAAGGAAAACCCTTTATTCTGTTCAAAATCTGAAAGAGCTGAATTACTGAAGGAAGGGTAGGGCAACATATGAAGGTTTCGTAGCTGCTCTCCTAAAAAGGAAGCTAAGTTAAGCACATCTTCCCATGGCAGTATATCTCTTCTGCAATAGAAATTTAATAGAAGGTTAACAAGTGTACCAATCTACTTTTGAAATCTCTGGTTCTTGAAGTAAAAGTTCATTCAAAAATAAGGAAGAAATTGTAAAATAAGTACTTACATTTTAGCAAATATCTTTCCTTTGCAACAGTTTGTTATAAGATAAGGCAGCAAAATAATAGTGGATTCTTCTGAACTGTCTGGTCCATATTCTGGCGACACAGCTTTTCTGTATTTAAACAACTTCTTGCTTCGAACACCAAAAGGAAAAGCATCACCTGTGCCATTCTCTGGAATCAAATCGCAGTTTCTAATCACATCAGGCACTGTTTTACCATCCCAAGAATCAATTTTGTAAGATCCATTTTCCAAGTTTAGAATCCCACTAGCCAATACATTCGGAATGTGGTTTTTTAGAGGAGAGCTAACTTCAGAGAGAATGCTGTAGAATTCAAGCTGCAAAGCATGGATGTAAAACGTACAGTATGTAAAAGACTCATGGATGTGAGGAGTGTAAAATAAATAAACATATATGGCTACCTCAGTGCCTAAATCAAATATTGAAGATTGTGGCCCTCCTTCAGCAAAGATTTTGACCACGTATTCATCCATTACGTAGACCTGTTGCAGAAGAACTAGAACAGTCAGTTGAGATACAAAGGTTCTTTGTTGATAACATGATCGAGATTATAAAACATGTTTGGTCATCAACAGATGACATAGAGCTCATATCATTTAGCAACAAAATCCCTATCAACATGTTGCAGAAGACCATTGTTTGAATGCCACTATTCTCTAATACTCCTTGTCTCTAAGGATTTATGCTAAAAGTTAATGTGCCCGGTGGAATATGGTTATTGTGACACTGGTGGGAAACGTGCCTCTTTACAAGATAAAGACAAGTTTTGGGATATCATTGAAGTGATTTCTCACAAGTTGTTCCCCTAACTTCCCATTCGTAAGAGAAATAAACTCACAGGATTGCTGCCCGTTCCTACAGGAAGCTTTGCATTCTCATTGGGAAAAGGCAAATTGTGAAAGAAGCATATTTTCCCCACACAATCCCACCATCTGTCAGCATTTAGAGCAAGACACGCTCCCTAAGACAATAAGAGAAGAAGTCGATAATATTAAGTTAGAAACAAAATAAACAATCACATGCTATTCCAAAGCTTTTGACAAGGCAAGAACAAGAGATAAATATCTAGTAAACACGTAGAGAGTGTTTGCGAGAGAAGAAAACCTGCCAGACATAATTATCCAAATATGCGAGAAGAGTTTTGTTAACAAGAAAATATTCTATAAAATCTGAGGGTTTCTATTTGTCTTTTTCAACAATTTGCAGTTTATTTTAAGGCAGAATATCTTTGAAGAATATGCCTGGTTAATCTCTCATAAAACGTGTGTACTTTGCTTAGTCAACTCATCCATGGAAAGGGAAAAAGAAGAAGAAGATGAAAATAGACTGGCCTGATTGGAAGAAGATACTCCTTGTGCAAGAAATGTGACATACCTTCCAAATCATCTCTCTCATGCTTGGATTTCCGAGCCAAAGCTTGGAAAGCCATTCTCTCAAATCTCGCGGCCCTATGGAATTGTCCAAGTTCCATGGAGAACTAAAGTGGTCCAGCTCACTATTCCGAAACATGGCCAAGTAATTTATATCATAAGAAAAATCGTGTTCCAATAAATTATAACTTCCATCTACAGTTTCTTTTCCATTTTCACTCTCTTGAGACCTTAGAATTCTGACATTTTTCTTTTTCTTTGTCTGGTCTGAGTACTTAAAATTGTCTTTTTCATTGGCCATGTTCTTCTCGATGATCTCTAAACTTTCTTCATCAAGAGCAAGCAAACCAGCACGAGAAACTCCTCTATGACAGTAACCTGGAGCCATATCTAGACATACAAATTCGAAGTTTCTAGAATTCACAAAATTTTGTGTCACGGCAATGGTTGTTTCCAGATTCAGGACACAGTGCCACCATCCGCTAGGAACAAAAATTGTTTCCCCAGGCAGTTGAGTACACTCAATTGGCTTGTTTTCATTTGCCAGAAGTGGATAGAAATCAAGCCACCACTGTACACAGGCAAAGAAGGATCCAGAAAATGTGACAACTAAGAGATAAAACACAGGACCTGGGATATTAGAACCATATACCTGCAATGATGATGGAGTATCAACGCTAATATCACCATCATCGTTGTCTACATTCATTGTAACACCCAATGGAACTGTTCCAGGAGGATACAACGCCCACCTGTTCAAAAATTTTAAGACATGACATCCTGGATGCCAGCTCTTCAACTACAATGAAGCAGCGAAAGAGACTATCCTATGCAGCCAAAAATAAATTGTAAGCCCGCTTATGCAACGGTATAAGGTCAAACGGATAAAAGTCAACATTTAATAAATATGCTAAAGGATATTAACATATGACCTCAATGAACAGACATGTACTATGTTAAACTTGATTGAGGCACATTGCGTAAAATCCAAAATCACCAACATGAAAGCATTTTATGAATACAGAGGTAATTTATCAAACTACCTTTTACGACCACAAAGAAGAGTATTCCAGGCACTGGTAAGTGCTGGATCAACATGCCAAGATGCACCAGACCTCGCTGGCCCAATAACAAGCCATCGGAATGGAGGTCTTCTATCTTTCTCTAAAATATCAAAGAAGTCTTCTAGGAATATTTCGGGCACCGTGTAATCTTTCAACAAGCCAGGAGCAGATTCTCCAAACTGCATGACAAACAATCAAAGTACTTCCAAAGCTTTCCAAAAAGGTCACTATCTGATTAACTATAATCCTGCACTGAAGGGGAAAAAAGGTATGAATGTCATGACTACCTTAGGCTCACCTTGTCATCGAAAATATAAAGAGGATCCTCATCATGTTGTTGTTTCATGTAAGATACATAATCCTTGAATTTCATTGAGATTTTTAAAGAGGAAGAAATCTTGAATGCTATATCTCCATATTTGGCCACAAGCTGGTCAATCGTCCAAGTACTCCTTGCAGGCCAAGTATCGGCCAATCCATTAATCAAAACCTGAAATGTTAATCCGCAAGAACCCCATGCAAAGAAGCATGCCAGTACTTATTTAAAGTTGCTGATGCAGAATAACTGATTAACAAAGGGCAAAATATATACAAATATGGTGTAATAAAAAGATATACCATACCGGTTTAATTCCATCATATTCGCGATGAAACTGTTCCCCGGATATGTTTCTTTTTCTTTCGACATTTCCATCATCAAAAGAAAACCCGTCTAATGTAGTATGGCACCTATATAATCTCCTGTATAAGAATGGAGAGATAAATCCTAGCCAAAAGAAAAAGAAGAAAAGTAAAATCAATACTATAATTTCCACACAAAAAAAAAGAATTTGTTTCTAGTAAAACAAAGCACGAGGATATTTACCATCAAACTGCAATGGTTTTCTACAAAACTCTATATACTCGTTCGGCAAGTTCTCTCTGAATTGCAAAATAAAATAAAATCCCCACAAAATTAGAGAAGATGCTAAAAATGAGTCAAAAAGGAAATCAAGAATTTAAATCTTAGTTGCAAGAAGCACGATACAAATGTAATGTTGTCTTTTTCCAGGAGCCTTTGTATTGAATTTGAACATTTTCTTTCTTGAGACAAACACTCATCCAAAGCGGCTCTTCGTTGCAGAATATATACATAAAACTAACAGAATCAAACACCAAAAGAAATTTCAATCAAAAGAGAGGATAATCGAATGGAGCATGCAATAATTGGAAAACTAAAGACGAACATGGACAAAGAACTAAAATTAAAAATAAAAACCTGCTGACACAAGCGAGACGAGCGAGGTCTGGAGGAGTGAGATAATCTAAGATGGCGCAAATAACTTCGTCGGGGAGAAATTTGAAATCCCCGAGGGAGTCGGCTCGCCGGTCTTTGATCGGGGAAGCGTGGGATTGATGAGGCATTTCCATTGAAGAAGGGGGGAATGGGGGATCGATCGAAGCAAAGTAGCAAACAGAAAATAGTAGAAAGAAATAAGGAAAGTTTAAGCGAAGAATTGGTTTGGTGTCGTCTTTTAAATATGTTTGCTCGGAAATAAAGAACGCATGGACTGTTGCCAAGTAGCCAACTTCTTTCTTTCGCGCGCTTTTGCCGTTCGCTCCGCGTTATTTGCTCACGCGCCTTTTCCTTTTCCCTTTTTAATTTCTTTTCTTGAATTCTTGATTATACAAATAATAATTTAAGATGGGTTTAACTCATTTTAAAAAGTTGAATTTTAATTTAAGTATTTAATATAATTTTTAAAAACACGTTCAAATAATTAAAAGAACGAGATTGATTATCAATCGCCATACCACATAGATAAAACACATAATACTTTAAATTCCACTAAGCCATGTTTATAAAGAAATGTTTGAGTCAAAATTGACAGTATTTTTAAAATTAAAAATTTTAACATAAAAGTTATAAAGATTTTTATACTCTTAACAATTATCAAAAATTTTCAACTAACCTAAATTTAACTATTTCTATTTTAATTCTTCGACCTCACGTATTTAAATTGTGACATTTGTAAACTAATATTTTTTGTGTTTTTTTATTCTCACACATTTATATTTATATTTAAATTTAATAATTAATTAAATTATATTAAAAATATGGGTAAACTACATAAATGGTCCTCCGACTATACTCTAATTATCTTTTGCATCCTCTGACTATCAGAAGTTACAAATTGGTCTAACGTCGTTAAAAATCTAACGGTTGACGACGTGACAGTTAATATAAATTGATATAACTACATCACTAGACCTCAAGTTTTACACTTATTTTAATTTGACCATGATTCTAAAAATTAACCCACATAATTTTAATAATCTATCAATTTAGCCCATTATCTTTTCTATTTCACCTTTCATTTAATTCTTCAATTCATTTTCACTCAAAATTCATTTAAGAGACCCAAAAATATAGATTCTTCATCTTTTTTACCCCAAATCTATTTTCACTGCAGAGATTAAACAGAACAACATGCTTGATTTGCTTTGCGCCCTAAAATCATCAAAAAATTATCGGGCTCTATGTCACGGTGAAGAAAACCAAGAGAGTGCATATATTCAACTTTATTAATCCGAAGCAACAAGAAAGAGCAATTTAAAATTTACTTCCCTTGATTCACAGAGAAGTTGAGGATGTTTTGTCTGAAACAAGAGTACATGTCGATTAAGACGACAACAGATCCAAAGAACAAATATTGTTAAACTCAATTAAAATATTAAGTGGCAAAAGAAATATACAAGTATAACAACAATCCAACAACTAAACTACTAGACAAAGTGACACTCTTTTAAGCACTTAAGAAGAACAAAATCCACTGGTTGACTTTCTTAGATTTCAACAGGCATAAAAGAAACATTAAATGTATCATATTCGTAGTAGGATATGCATACAAATCAATTGATGAGCAAGTTTATGCCCCGACAGCAAATTATTGATATGAAATTCTTGGTATCCGAATATACCATATGGAAATGCATCAAATACATCTGCAACAATCCTAAGCTAAATCGATCATCAATTTTGAACATACCCAGTGGTCAACCAATACACTGAAGTAAACAAAAGAAAGAAACTTCACCATTCCTAATTAAACCTAGGGAAAAGCAATAAATCGACAAATACCTTCTTAACAGCCACTTCCTCTCCATTTTGCACATTAACGGCCGCAAAACAAATACATCGAAAATTAATAAAGCAAATGGAAGTTTAATTTTCAGAAGGGGAGAAAATGAAGTTTATGGTTTAAAGAACTAAAATGTTATAATATTTAAATGTTGAGAGCTTAAATTTTAAATTTAGGACCAGATTAAAATAAAATGTAAATGTTGAGGGTTAAATCTGTTGTTATACATATTTTATTAATTGACATATAATCAGTCGTTTATTTTTTAACGGAATTGGACTAATTCGTTAGTCGTGATTAGTTAAGGGATCAATTTGTAACTTTTGATAGTCAAGGGATGCAAAAAAATAATTGGAGCATAATTAGAGGACCATTTATGTAGTTTATCCTAAAAATAATTATATAAACAATAAATTAAATATAGTTCCTTCAAATATGCTTAGTAATGTTATATTAAAAATTATTTTTCATAATCTAATTAATATTAATAGATACAAAATATTAATAACTAATAAACTATTTAAATAAGTATCGAATATAATCATGTCCATGTATCATTTTACTTGTTTAAATAACCAAACAACTATCAACTATTAATTAATTTTATCAAACAAATATAATCCGCTATCAACTAATTGTCAAACATGACCTAAATAATAATAATTTTCATTCTATGCTCTGTATAGATATCCTTATATCCATCTTTTTTTTCTCCCAAGGAGTTCAAAAAACACACAAGACATTGATGACCACGGGCCATATATTTTGCATAGATTCGTTTTAAAAATATAATATTAATAGATAAAAAGCAAATGTTTTCCCTTTTTCTTCTTTCATTTGAAAACAACAATTCTTGCCTTTTTTGTATGTGTATGACCACAATATTCTTGATATTTAGAATTCAGTCACAGCTTAACGTTTTTATTCTTCTCAAATCCGAACGTTCTTTTTTCCAGTATACACATACAATACAGGACATAACTCAAGAACCCCAAACTAAAAAAAAAAGAATACTAGTAGTGCCAGTAACAACTTAACATCGGAAAAAAACATGGGACAAACATCTTGGTAAGGTTGGTGGCTGGATCCTTGAGCGCCACTTTACAGCCCTGTGATCAGTGGCTGCTGTGAGTTGATCCTCCTCTTTCTAAGGCGCTCTGCAATAATGAAGGCAAGCTCGAGTGATTGAGAGGCATTGAGCCGAGGGTCACAGTGGGTGTGGTAGCGTGAACCCAAGTCATCGAATGTAACGGTCCGGGATCCACCGATGCATTCTGTCACATTTTGGCCTGTCATCTCAAGATGAACACCTCCGGGATGGCTTCCCTCTTGCTCGTGCACATCAAAGAAAGCTCTCACTTCAGCCTGTCAAAATGGAAGTGAATTGGTTAAGTTATTGGAGAATAATTGGCAACCGTATAAAAGTAGGAATGAAACAACATAATCATTCAAAGTGCTATCAAAATTCAATTAAGGCTCATCAAGAGGGTTAAATAATCTGTAAAGAGATTTTTTATTGCAAAATGTGTTTTGAATCAAATCATAAGATACGGAAATATTACCACCTACTAATCTGAAAACAAATTCTTACCTAAAATTATTATAATCATGCTTAAGTAATCTCGCTTAATAATTTGGTCCAAGCAACTTTAAGAAATAGTCCCTTTCTCACCTACCCCACCACAATATAATTGGCCAGGAAAAATGCAATAATTTCTTATTTGAAGATACAAAATGCAACCACCCAATATGATTGATTCGATTTATTTACATTATGAATGCAATAATGAGTGAACCTTCATTGTTAAAAGCAAGCTTATTGCCTTAGTTGAGCAAATTCCACTAACCCCTCCAATCTCCACGATAATATGTTTTACTTCAAAACTGTTTTCCTAGAAAACGCCATAATTTTCCATTTGAAACAGAAAGTCCAAAATGTGACACCCAACTGGACCACTTTGGTGTTTCTCATATTAAAATGCTCCTAAGAGTGAAATAAAATCATGCTTATTTCCATACAAGATGTCTGTCATTTCACAGTATTGTGAGAAAGTATTAACTGGACTCGGTAATTTCTGGGGACCCTAATTCAAAGGGGTAAGTGAATTACACACAAAATGACAATTTATGCCACCAATGAATTAACAGTAAATATTTGTTCACGTAAGAGGTTAAGTAATGATTAACATACCCTTATGGAATCGAAGGGGCGAGTTTTGAGACCGCAAGGAGCCTTGATGGTGTTTCCGTGCATAGGATCACTGACCCAAGTGACAATTTGCCCAGAACGGCGCACTGCCCTAATTAGATGAGGAAGCTTCACTCTCATGTTCTCAGCACCCATTCTTGTGATCACTGTAATCCTTCCAGGTTTGTTCTGAGGGTTCAAAATCTCAATCAGCTTCACTAGCTCATTTGGATCCATCTTATCGCTCACCTGTGGCAAATATCCTACTTAGTCATCTCATTTCCACCAACTTAAAACAATAAAATAATTATTCGCAAAAAAAAAAAGACTGAAGCATCATTAGACTTATATTTTATACAACTTGAGTATTTGAAAACATCACACTTGGATGTTATTACCTTAATCCCAAGGGGATTAGCAACTCCTCTCAAAAACTCAACATGAGCACCATCCAACTGTCTTGTCCGTTCCCCAGCCCATAGGAAATGAGCAGAACAGTCATAGTAACGGCCAGAAGTAGAATCAAGGCGGGTAAGAGACTGTTCGTACGGCAAGAGCAAGCACTCATGGGAAGTCCAGAAATCGGTTGTTGTCATGATAGGATGGTCAAGTGTTAGTCCAGCTGCAGCCATAAATCCAAGGGCCTCATCCACACGGCTTGCTAGTTCTCGGTACCTGCCACGTACCAGAAAAGGGTCCAAAAAATTAACTTCTAAGAGGAAAATCCACATGTGATTTCCATGACAAAGTAACAGTTTAGAATCTATCATTTATTCACACACCAAAGACAGAAGATAAAGAAAGCAACCAGTAAAAATCTAAACTAAAAGCTTGTGGATTATAAATTTAACAAGAAAAATGTAACACAAGGATACCTCGGAAAAGCTCTAACAATAATAATACTCGACGCCATCCATAAAAATGACACACTTAGATTAATAAATTAAATTATTATCGCAACAAAGCGGATATTCATATTCAGCGTGTGGTTAAAGGTACAGATCATGACAAAACAAGAGGAAATGACCATATGACTTCCCTATCACACCAATTTAATTCCATATCTAAAACGTCCAAGAAAATATCAACAGAGTTGAAATTGAATACAGGGTCAAGGCATGCAAAAACAGGGGGGAAAAGTAGAGTCAATTGGGATGGGATCAAAATATTTTACCTATCTCCTTGCTCGCTGTGTTCGGTGAAGTCCATATTCCATTGAGTAACCCTTTGCATAGCAGCATAACCTCCGGTGGCAAAAGCTCTCAAAAGATTCAACGTAGCTGCCGATTGACAATAAGCTCTAATCATTCTATGGGGATCAGGAATCCTTGACTTTTCATCGAAAGCATCCCCGTTGACGTTATCTCCTCTGTAGCTCGGCAGCTTCACTCCATCCTTTTCCTCGAATGGATCCGATCTCGGCTTTGCAAACTGCCCTGCCATTCTTCCAACCTAATAAACAAAAACAGAAATATAAGCCAACGCTGAAGTAAAAGCAATTGGGGGATAATGTTAAATTGTGAGGTAATTTTATTTAAAATTTGACCTTGATAACGGGCATTTGACCACCGAACATCAAAACGGCCCCCATCTGAAGAAGGATCCGGAAAGTGTCCCGAATGTTATTGGCGTTGAACTCTTTGAAACTCTCAGCGCAATCTCCACCTTGTAACAGAAAAGCGTTTCCCATAGCGGCTTCCCCGAGCTTCTCCTCCAGACTCCGCGCCTCTCCAGCAAAGACAATCGGAGGGAAATCATCCAGAGTCCTGAGAACCGACTCAAGCTCCGCCTGATCAGGATATTCCGGCAGCTGCAAAGCCTTCTTAGACTTCCAGCTGTCCACGGCCCATTTCCCGGAAACCGCATTTTGCGGAGGAGCAACGGAGGACGCGGTGGCAGATTTGGTTGCAGCGAGCGGAGCAGTAGCAGGCTGCTTGAGGGATTTGTCGGAGACGATGGGGTTCTTAGGGGAGTCAGAAGAATGGACGGCGGAGATCCGAAGGAGAGACAATGGCTTAGCCTTGGAGAAAGGCGATGACGGCTGAGATTGAAGGATGGAGTTGGTGGGGAGAATGGAGGGGTTGGTGAGAGCCATTTTTGTTGTTTGGAGATGGCTTTGCTTTGATATTTTTGGTGAGAGGTGGTAGGTACCTGCAGGCTGCAGACGCAGAGCTGATGCTAAGGAGGCTTTTATAAGACAGGGGGGCGGGTGACAAAAAAAAGCAATGGCTTTCAAGTCTTTTTTTGCTTCGTGTTTCGCGTTAGGGACAATAACGTAATAAACAAATAAATGGTGGCGTCAGGCTGGTGTCTGGTAGAGACGTGGTTTTGGTGTGGTAGTTGGGATATGGGGGTGTTTTCGGTATTTAATCATACAGGGTATTTTGGTAATGTTCACTTAGGTGTCCAAACACAAACTTACCTAAACCCTACTACTAAATACTAATATAGCCTCTTGTGCCAATTTAAGGGTAAACTACACTGGTAGTCACCGAATTTTTAGGGCGCTTTCAATAAGGTCACCAAACTTTTAAAACTTTCATTACAGTCACCCAACTTTTAATTCGCTTTCATTAAGGTCACTGCCGTCAACCACCGTTAAAAAAGCTGACGTGGCATGTTAAAATTAAGGTTAAAATACACTATTAGTCACTAAACTTTTAAGAGGCTTTCAATATGGTCACCGAACTTTTAAAACTTTCATTACTATCACTCAACTTTTAATTCGCTTTCATTACCGTTAAAAAAGTTGATGTGACTTGTTAAGTTTAAAAATAAACTTTTTCCCACCATATTTTATCTCCATGTCTTATTTTCTTCCATTCAAACATTTCTATCTTTTAGATACATTAATATTTTCCTTTGAACTCCTTATTATCTAGTGCATGACTCAGTAAATGTCGGACCTGAAGCATAAAGAGGATTTTTATGAGCAAAATTTTAGTTATTTCTTTATCATTCCATCATCGGATGTCTCCCAATTTTTTTCTTGTTCTCACACATGTCGCCTGCATGTCTAGATACATTAATATTTTCCTTGATGTGTTACTAGAGAAGTAACGACCTTCATCAAAAAATTACAATTTAATTCATATGGAAGAAAGAGACATGTTTGGATCGAAGAAAATAAGAGATGATAAAAAATATGGTGGGAAAATGTTTATTTTTAAACTTAACGTGCCACATCAATTTTTTTAACGGTAATGAAAGCGAATTAAAAGTTGAGTGATAGTAATGAAAGTTTTAAAAGTTCGGTGACCATATTGAAAGCCTCTTAAAAGTTCAGTGACTAATAGTGTATTTTAACCTTAAATTTAACATGCCACGTCAGTTTTTTTAACGGTGGTTGACGGCAGTGACCTTATTGAAAGCGAAATAAAAGTTGGGTGACTGTAATGAAAGTTTTAAAATTTCGGTGACCTTATTAAAAGCACCCTAAAAGTTCAGTGACTACCAGTGTAGTTTACCCTATTTTTTTATGCAGCATTATTTCGCGCAAAAAAATTATTACTAAAGATAATAATTTTTTTTCATAAATTATATACTCATGTTTTATTTTAAAAAAATTACAAGGGATAATACTATATTCTAGATAGTAGTTTCTTTTCTTCAAGATAATGAAAATGTCATTTCTACCATATTCTTATGTATTAGATAATTCTTACCACTTTAGATTAAAATATTCTTAAATAATATTTTGTATTCAAATAAATCATTATTTTTTATTTCTCTAATAATTTTTGTTTTATTTTAATATGTTAAAACAATTCCTTATCTTGTTTGGCAAAGCTAGCAAACCATGGTAGTTTAGGGGTGAGTCGATTTTAAGCACCTCCAGATTCTATTGTTGCTTTACTCATGCAAGAAGAATGTGAGAATAGTAAGTAGATTGACTCTGGTCATGTAATTTAGTTTTTGTTTTTTCTCTTTTTAATTATGTTATTTAAGTTTATGGTTTGTAAGAGATGTTATTTGGGTACTCTTTTCTTCCACATAACATTAAGGAGTTTTTTAACGAGGTCTGGATAACATTGATAACTTATCTTCCCTTTTCACCGAAAAAATAACAATTCTTTATCAACCTAAATTGTTGCATGGTAAAATATATAAATCACACTCATCATTAAAAATAATAATAAATATTAGAAATAATTTTTAATATTATTTCTCTCTAAAGAATAATATTTTTTTATTTATAAGGTAAAAATCTGTATTATTCAATTTTAAATCGCATCACATTTAATTTGAAATTTAAGATTTTAAATAATGACTTCTGGTTTTAAAAATAATGTAAATTGAGTAATAAAACATATAAATATAATATTTATAGTTAGTTATTAGTATATTTAATTTAATAGTGAATGTGATGATTATTATAGAAGCTTATGAATTTATTTATTTTTTCTGTATTTTTCAAATATATAATTATAATAAATTATAAATATATAATATTCTATAATAACATCAAAAATTATATTCAATTATTTGTATAAGAACTTTATAAAAAAAATTATTTAAATTAAAAATAATATAAAATTATATTTCCCAATTACACCCTGGGCCACGATTGGACCCAACCAATTAATAGGAAAATAACGAACCAAAACCCCTGTCAAGCGAAGCCGAAGCTTGAAAGGATCATAGATTTGGAAACAGTATTTTCTCAAAAATATCCTACCTCTCGCCTAACGCATTTGTTCATGGATATGTTTTGACTTTTTGTTACAACAATTTACTAATTTAAGTATAGAGATAAATGGAATATAATTAGGGTTGTTTGGTTCACGGAATTTAATATTATTTTTGAGAATAAAATTTACGAAATGATTTATTACTTGATATATTATTAGTAATGTTACATTATTTTGTTTGGTTTGTTTGACATGAATGTAAAATTACAGAGTTTAATTGATGGATTATAAATTTACCATAATATATATTTTACAAAATTATCATTGTGATATATTTTTTAATTAGTCAAACTTCCAATATTAAAGTAAAAATATTTACATAAAAATTTCATAGGAAATATATTTTTCTATTATTTTTAATTTATATATTTTTCTTTTATAAAGTACTTACACAAATAATTGAATATAGTTTTAATGTTATAGTACAATATCATATATTTGAATATTTGTGATTTATTATAATTATATATTTGAAAATTAAAGAAAAAATAAATTCATACTTAATAAACATCACATTGGCTACTAAATCAAATATACTAATAACTAACTATAAATATTATAATTATATGTTTTATTACTCAATTTACATTAATTTTAAAATCAGAATTCTTTCTTTAAAATCTAAAATTTCAAACAAAATTTGTAATATGATTTAAAATTGAATAATGCATATTTTTACCATATAAATAAATAATATTATTCTTTAGAGAAAAAATAATATTAAAAATTATTTCTAATAATTATTATTATTTTCTAATTATGAGTGTGATTTATATATCTTATTATGCAACAATTTAGGTTAGATAATGAATTGTTTTAACATATCAAAACAATATATATATATATTAGGAAATAAAAAATAATGATTTATTTGAATACAAAACATTATTTTAAGGGTAATTTAGTCCAAAGTGGTAAAAATTATCTAATACATAAGAATAGGGTAAGAATGTCATTCCCACCATTTTAGAGGAAAACAAATTATTATTGAGAATGCAGTATTAGCACTATAGGGAATTTTCTTAAACTAAACATTGAAAGAGACAAATATATTTGATTATTCATCATTTAATAAAAATAAATTTAATAAACCATTGATTTATTTTCTCTCTTTATAACATTATATGTTTGGTAATTTTTTTTAATTTTCTTATAATTTTTATTTAATATTTAAATTTGTAGATATTTTATTAATGAGAATTAAATTTACATTTGCCAAACAACATATTCATATTTGACAGTTAAACTTAATTCAATATAAAGATACAATATTAAAGATCACATTTGAAAAATAATAAAAATAATGACTTTTTAAAGTACAATTTGATATAATGTATATATTACTCGAACCTCTCCCTACCTATAAATAAAAAAATAAATGTTTACATATAATATCACACCATCATTTATATTGTATTAACGACAATATTAATCGAACTAAATTCAATCCACAAATATATTAGTTAAGAAATATGAAATGTATTGAATTTTGTGGTAAGTGTGGAAAAGTCAAAATAGTAGAAATACAAAAAGACCCCTCACCAATCTCACGAAAAGTGTGTATTGCCTTGGGTTGAGTATAGGGGTGTTCATTGTCGAATATCATATCGGATCTAGTTTTTTTGGATATCTAATTTTTTGGATTGTTAATATTGATTTGTATCCGATGTAAAAGAAAATCGGATATCTGGATATTCAGATACCAGATAATCGGATTAGATATTCGGATATCCGAAATATAGTTTGATTTAACTATTTTTTTCGAATTTGAAGGTTGTATTTATGAAATTTTCAGAATTTCGACTATAACAAACAACAAATTGCTAAATATAACAACATTCACATTTATGAAAATTTTGATTTTTTAAATTTTCGAATATAACAAGCATCAAGTTGTTAAATATAACAAAATTAATATTCATAAAATTTTGAATTTTTGAATTTTCGAATAATCCGAAATTTAAAATATTGTGATACGCATTTGATTCAGAAAATCAAATATTTGATTCAAAATAAAAATCAGACTGAATATTCAAATTTTCAAATCGAACCAATAGATAATTGAATGAGATCTATCAGATACTTTTGAACGGATAAAAAGCATCTGCCCCTTTTCGGTGGCCCTACGTATGCTCCAACACTAAAAAATACAAGAAAATTAAATTCCAAGCCCTAACCCTAAATTCTAAATCTTAAACCCTACACCCTATACCTTATACCCTAAAATATGCACTCTACCCTAAATTTCCTAAGCCCTAAACATAACCCTAACCTAAAATCTAAACCCTAAATTCTAAATCTAATTTTGAGTGTGGAGTATAAATAGTAACATCGAAAAGGAGTAGCATCGAAAAGGGTAGAGGATTTCCATCTCTTTTGAACACGTCTAGTTGAGTATTCTGGTGGGTTGGAAAATTTATTACAAAGACTTTTGGGTCGTTGGGAGTGGGGGGAAGGCAAAGGCTGGACGACGGAGGGAAAAGTAACCTCACCTACCCTCCCTACTTCGCGCAATTTCAACCCTTCCTAATCCCAAACACACGTGTCAGTTCACACGTGAGCATATGATTTTGGCATATTCCCTTCTCCATACTACAATTATTATAAATTTTATCAAACAAAAAAATACTGCAATTATTATAAAGGAATCGCTGGTCCTGCTTATATACACATATTGATTAAGAATGGTTTTGTCATATTTTCAAAAATTTATTTTCGAAATTATTTCTATGAATTTATTATTTTTACTGTATTTAAAAAACAATAATATTCTTTTTAAGCTATTAAGGGGTGGGGATGGACAATTGTCCCCCCCCTCATTTTTTCCACATTTGTCTCTTATATAATTTTATTAAAATAATTTATTTATAAATTTAGCCGTCACTTTTAAATATTTATGTTTTACCTCTCAACTTTAAATCTTAACTTTGTCCTGACTTAATGAAAGAATAAACCACCATGAGTCGCTGCTTCCCATATTGTTAATAAAAAATAATAAAAATGATTTTCTATTCAAAAAGTATTTTTGTTTGTTCACGTGTAGTTGTTTTGAGAATTTTTTAAAAATACAATTGAAGGGAAATTATCTCTGACCATGTCCTTAATTAGATACATGTATGTGTACTACAAGTCTTTGATGCAATTATTGATTCAAATAATGTTGCTGAATGTTTTGATAATTATGGTCGAGTAGTTCAGTAAGTTCAAAAGACCAAATTTTAAGGATGATTTTGTTATTCAAACAATTAAGATAATAATAATAATAATAATAATAATAACAATAATAATAATTTTATTTAATATATTAAAATTATCGGAAAATAATTAACATACTTTTATTATTATAAATGACATATTAGAAAAAAGAAAGTTGGTTTTAGTACATTGATTTTCTCTAGTTCTTTGACCTAGTCGGTCTATCTTACGATGCTTTATTTGACTATAAGTAGTCAAAAAAAATGTGACTGCTAAAATAAAGTTAGTTAAATTAATAATTCTTATGTAAAATGAAAAGAAGCAAGATATTGTGACCTAACTATTTCAACAACTATTATCATCCATTTAATTCAAACTTAACACATCTTTTTTTTATAGAATCGTAAACCATACGCGCTTTACAGTTTTATTTGTAAACTTTTTGGGTAAAATTTGGATAGATAGGCTGTGTGACTTCATATTTTCACTATAAAATTTAAATTTAAAATTTTTAACTTTGATCTTAAAAAATTAAATCCTATACTCTAACTACTATACACTAACTTTAAATTATAAATCATATAACTTAAACCCATAAACCTTAACACCTAAAACTAAAAAAACACTTGTAAACTAAAGTTTACACGGCTTGTGTATCAAAAACTTTTTTCTATTTTTTTTGGTTTGATATATGTGGCAGTTTTTTTTTTTAAAATATAAATCACGGTGTATAAAATTATTGCTAAAACACTGTGTTATTTATTTATTTATTGGGTAAAGTACACAGACGATCACTAAATTATACCAAAAAAAAAATAAAAGGTAACTAAACTTTTAAAAATGATAAAATGACAATTAAACTTTATGTTTTGTTACAAAAAGATAATTGTGCCGTTAACCTCCGTTAAAATAGTGACATGACTGTTAATTTTTTTGGTATAATAACACATTTAGTCCTCAATAGTTACACATTCAATTAATATAGTCATAATTCGAAGAAATTCAATAAATTTAAGGCTCAAATGAAAAAATAAGTGCTTAAAGTATACTTTTTTTTGAACTTTAGGTGTCTAAAGTTTTTTTTTTTTTGTAAAAATAGGTGCCTAAAGTTTCAACTGTTACAATTTTAGGTGCCTCGATGTTAATGGCCGTTAAAAAAACTTGTTAGACAATTATAATATGACACATGGCATGTTTTTTTTTTAATTTTTAAATTATTTAAAAAATTGAAAAAATTGAAAATTTCAAAACCCCCTAAATTCTAGAAAAGACCCAATTTCATAAATTCCTAAATCTCGAATTGCCTAAATCCCTCAATCCGGCCACTCCCGTCGTCGTTGGCCACGATTTCAGGGACGGAATGGAGCGTACTCCTCTCTCCCAAGCACCCATGCACCAATTGTCGTCGTTCATCCGTCGCTCGTCGCAAATCGTTTGAATGAATTTTTTGAATATTTTGGCCTTCGTCCAGCGTTTTGCACGACTTCAGTCTATTTCCGGTGACGAGGATGTAGGGTAAATGGCCGTGGTGGTCCGACGACGGATGTGGTAGGCGGCGACGTGGCCATCGGCGATGAAATCGATTCAAATCGTGATTTGAGTTTTGGTGAGTTAGAGATTTCGAATTTGGGGGCTATTTTGTGAATTTTGGAAATTTAGAGTTTTTTTAAAAATAAGTTTATAAAATAAAAGAAGTTAAAAAATAAAATAAAATAAAAATATTTTTTAAAAGAAGTTAACGGTATTTAACACGAGACACCTAAAACTATAATGGTTGAAACTTTGGGCACCTATTTTTACAAAAAAAAAAACTTTTGGCACCTAAAATTCAAAAGTGGTATAGTTTAGGTACCTATTTTCATTTAAGCATAAATTTAACCCTCAATTTTTATACATTTTTATAATTTAGTCCTAATTCTACAAATTTTTTAACTAAGAACAACGTTAAATTTATAACAAAGTGTAAAAATTGAGGGTTAAATTTAGTCATAATTACACACCTGTATGTATGTTCTTAGCTATAATTTTTTTTAGAATTAGGACTCAATTATAACAAAGTATAAAAATTGATGGTTAAATTTATTAAATTTCTTCGAATTATGACTAAATTGATTGAATATGTAACTATGAAGGACTAAATGTGCTATTATACAAAAAAAATTAACAACCATGTCACTTTTTTAATGAAAGTTAACGGCACAATTATCATTTTGTAAAAAAAAGAAAATATAAAGTTTAATTATTATTTTATATTTTTAAAAGTGAAGGAAATAAAAAGAAAGTCACAGACAGGCTTTGGGAAATTGGTGGACAAGTGAAGTAAATAAAAAGAAAGTAGAAGCAGAGACAGGCTTTGGCCCAAACAATAAGAGGGATGCTGACAAGTAAAAGTCACAGACAGACACTAATGGTGGACCCCGTCGGTCCAAAAGTAATTTGGTCCCAACCAACCAAAAATATAACTATCACCTTTTTTTTAACCGAATATTTCTAAGTTAAAAACTAAAAAAACATATATTATTTTGGATGAGTCTACCACGTGCGACGAACACCGATGAACACCACTAATGATGAACACCGATGAACATTATTAAATTAATTAATAAATATTTAAAATTTTAAGGACCCATAATACAATTAAGAATTATTTTTAAAAATTTAATTAAATTATTTTTTATATATATTCAAATTTTATTTTTTAATAAGGGTAAACTATATATTTAGTACCTCACCTATTTTCGTATTTCTATTGAACCTTCATTATTTAAATATTATTTTAATTTGACTTTATTCTTTATAAAAAAATAAATTAACCCTTAACCATCAACCTAAAATCCTAAACTATTAAACCTTAAACCCTTAAACTCTTACACCTATACCCTAATTAAACCATATACCATTAAAAATAATTTCACCATCATCGATTTAATTCAATTCAATAAATTGTTGAATTCTCCTAAAAAAATTCAATTAAATTATTGAGATTCAATTAAAAAATTCCTTTTATGGCCTTCAAGAACTCGCCGACGCCGTCAACTTATATAAGATGGGTCGATCGGATCCTCGGAAAATATTTTTCACCTTTAAAACCGGCCTCACGCGAACGTCTGTCTCCTTGCTTATGCTTTTCAAAGGGGTGGTGCAAGTCAATATTCTATCTGGGTCGTTTTGATTTTTGAAAAAAAAAAAATTCAACAAATCTGTTCAGTGATACAAGCCATTCTTGTGAACAACCTTCAAAACCTTCATCAGTTTATTACAATTTGAATCTATCTATTTTGGAATGAGATCATCTTTAACAAGCAAACTATTAATGAGAACCAAATATACGATACTGCTCTTGTTAGGATTGAGCATTGGTGTAAGAGTAAATGGCCATTACACTTTCCTTCAATCTCAGAATTTATTAGGAGTCCTAATTGTGTCGAGGTGTTAACTGAACAATGCCTCAAATTTAGAGACGAATCGTGGGTAGCACCTGCAGTGGAGTTTTTAATGTTCAACATTGATACATCGGTTAAAGGAAGCTATGGAGTGGCTGGCATCGGGGTATACTATATGACCATTTGAATTAAATTATTGAGAATTCAACAATTCATTGAATTGAATTGAATCGATGATGGTGAAATTATTTTTAATGGTATATGGTTTAGGGTATAGGTTTAAGAGTTTAAGGGTTTACGGTTTAATAGTTTAGGGTTTTAGGTTGATGGTTAAGAGTTAAATAATTTTTTATAAAGAATAGGGTCAAATTAAAATAATATTTAAATAACGAGGGTTCAATAAAAATACGAAAATAGGTGAGGTACTAAATATATAGTTTACCCTTATTAAAAAATAAAATTTTAATATATATAAAAAATAATTTAATTGAATTTTTAAAAATAATTCTTAATTGTATTATGGGTCCTTAAAATTTTAAATCTTTATTAATTAATTTAATGATGTTCATCGGTGTTCATCATTAGTGGTGTTCATCAGTGTTCGTCGCACGTTGTAGAATTTTCCTATTATTTTTTACTAAAGAAAAAATATTAAAAAAACTAAAAACAAAAAAATACTGCCATCTAAACATGGTTTTTATGTATTACAAACATCTAAACATAACATATATTTGGATTATATGTTAAATAACTAATTCTTTTATTTTTCTAATTGGTAAGAATATAAAATAATGGCATTTGACTGATGGATGTAAATTTGTTTAAAATACATTTTATTAAATTGTCCTTATTATAGGTTTTTTAAACAAATTTAATCTTCATTAAATTGAAATTTATTTATATGAAAGTTCATATAACTCCATTCGTTAAAATCAATTTAAATTTTATTTTAACATATTATTAACCTAATTTATGTATTAAATAAAGTTTCAAAAAGATTCATTGGTTCTTGAGAATCTCGTTCTTTTAAAAAAAAGTCAATATGACAATTGGACTTATTTTGTATCCATGTGACTTTTAAATTCAGCAAAATTTTATTGTGGCTCTCTAACCGCCATAAACTACCGTTGATCATTATAGTGTTAACGTGATAGTTAACGATATCATGGCCCTAGAAATAGATAAGAAAAAAAGTAGTGTGAGTATTGGATGTAAGTAATCTTCTAATATGATTTTTAATGAATGAAAATAGTATTTTCTTTTTAATTTTCAGTTTTCAAATGTATCAAATGAAATGAAAATGGCTGCTTGTTAATATAAACGAAAATACCCAATTTATTATTGCAAGTGGAATATGCGTGAGGGATACAAGGCATGTTAATGTTGGGACCAATTTTGTATATAAAAAAATTATTAGATGTATCCTGCCCACTCCATCATATGTGGTCCCAACCAACAAGGTCCATTCACTCTAAAATAATTACATATACTTTATTAACATATAGGAAAGAGGTGAAGATTCACCTTAAACAAAAATGAGATGAATAGACTTTATTGGCTAAAACTGCGGGTAACGTATTAAACCAGGTCCATCTAATAATTTCTGGTAAGACTGCGTTTGTGTTGCGTTAAAATATGGTTGTATAAGATACAATAGACTAGCGAGACAGATCTGACGGGCTAATTTATGTTGGCGGAGGGACCATTGTTTAATGTTAAAAGCTCTAGCGTTTGATGTGTCATTTTGCAACTAAAACCAATAACTAAATCAACTAGATGGAAATTTTCATAGTTCCTGGCTCTTGCCCTTGAATTTTAATTAATTAATTTTAGAAAATGTGAATGTGCCATTTGATCGTTTGTTAGTTATTTTTTCGATCGAATATGTATGATTTTGTTATGCACACGCCAAATACTGATCTGGATCCAAGAAATACCACAATCAACCAGATGAAAAATTTCATAGTTCCTGGCTCCTGCCCTTGAATTTTAATTAATTAATTTTAGAAAATGTAAATGTGCCATCTGATCGTATATTAGTTATTTTTTCGATCAAATATGTATGGTTTTGTTATGCACGCGCCAAATGTTGATCTGGATCCAAGAAATGCCACGAAGGATGACTTTCTAGCAGAGAATGTTGCACCAGAATTGCGTAGGAACATCAGGAAAAAGAAACCTTCGACAACTCTAATAGATTTTGTCCTATACTTGAAATGAAAGTATAAATCATTTGGTTGTTTTATTTTTAAAGGATATGTAAAAACTCTTGCAAGTTCTAAATTTTTAATCATTCCTCTCCCTTTTCTTCTCTCTGTTTTCAATCATATTTCTTCCATACAATTAATCCATAACATTAGTGCTTTCATTGTCCACTGAGCTATGGTGAACAATACCGAAACCATTAAAACACTCCAAGAAACTTCCTCTCGCCACGACCAAACCCTTATCGAGCTTCAAACTACAGTCACCAAAAATACCCACACACTCTAGGATGTATTGCGAAAGTTAACCACTCTCACTGAACAGTTAGGTCAGTCCGCTTAGTCCACCGTTTGTTCAAGAGGGATCTGGTGAAGCGAGATTGCTTCATAGAAAAGGCAAATTGTGCGACGACAATGAGGAGGGTTTTCCCTTCCCTCTATAACCTGTTTCTATGGAGTTGCCCCTCTTCACCGGCAAAGATCCTGAAGAATAGATCGCTTCCGCCCAGGATTTCTTTGATTTCTACCACACCGAGGATCATCATAGAGTCATTATGGCGTCTTTTCGCATAGACGGTGTTGCCAAAATGGTTTCGCTGGATGCAGCGTCAAAGGCAACTTGCGGGGTGGGACCATCTAGTCGACGCAATCCGCAAGCGATTTGCAGTGGTAGAGATCGAATCTTCAGAGGGTCAGTTAACCAAGCTCACTCAGACGACAACCGTTGAAGAATGCCAGTCTCGATTTGAGGATTTGGTGTTGCGCACGACTAACCTACCCAAGGTTTTTTTGACCCAATGCTTCATCTCGTGTCTCCGCTTCGACATTAAATATGAGGTGCTATCACACCGGGCTACGACTATGACTGAGACCATGTCTTTGGCCCGTTTTCACGAAGTCCGCCTGAATGAGATGAAACAGTTGATGGGTCGTGGCTAGGGGCCCAAATCCTCTCCTCTTTTACCCACGACGCCACTTACTACTTCTAGGCCACGTTCTATGCTGGGTAGGCCACCTCATCTCGTGGCTAGGGGCCAAAATCCCCTACTTCTCCTCAACCACGACGATTATCGACCGCCGAATCTCAAGCGCGATGAGACAAAGGTCTTTACTATTACTGCGATGCCAAGTATGTCAAAGGTCATCGTTGCACCGATCCTCAGTTCTTTTAGCTTGATGATTTTGTTGAGGAAGAAATCCACGATGCGCCCATCGTAGATGTAGAGGATGAGGCGACTACGTTGAAACATAGCGACCACTCTTTGGTGTCCTTCAATGCCCCCGCGAGCTTTTATACACCAAACACATTGAGAATCACCAGCGAGATTCAAGGACGTCAGGTGCGCATTCTGATTGACGACAACAATACACATAATTTCATCCAAACTCGTGTAGCTCGTCATTCGGGGTTACCCATTACTGCCACCCCAAATTTTCAGGTTCTTGTCAGTAACGACGAAAAGATTTAGACCGAAGGCTGCATTCATGAGTTGAACGTGCGTGTCTAACAGACTGAGTTCCACACCGACTTTTATGTCTTGCCTCTAGAGGGCACCGAGATGGTACTTGGAGTTGCCTGGTTAGCCACTTTGGGGCCCGTTACAATGGATTTTGCCCAGTTAACTCAAAAATTTCAACTTAATTTGGTTCGCCATCATTGGCAAGGTGTGAGGGATATGAGGCCTCAACAGATGCAAGTCCAATCTCTTCGACGTCTACAATCCACTGGCTTTGTGGCCGTTTTCTACCAATTACAGTTGGGCGGTACTTCGCACCAACCTGTGAGTCCTATTGTCGA
This sequence comes from Hibiscus tridactylites, assembly GCA_958450335.1. NCBI lineage: Eukaryota > Viridiplantae > Streptophyta > Magnoliopsida > Malvales > Malvaceae > Hibiscus > Hibiscus tridactylites. The sequence continues at coordinate 83,583,371 of OY288275.1, read as the reverse complement.
GAATATGCAACTTTTACTCGCATCAACCACTAGGCGGTTTGCCCCCTGCTCGTGCGACCGGTCATTCAATTCGCCTTTCCCCTGGCTCGAATCCCGTCAACGTTCAACCCTATAGATATCCTCATTTTTAGAAAGGGGAAATAGAGCGTCAAGTCCATCATATGTTAGCTAATGATCTAACAGAGAAATAGTCTCTTTTTCTTCACCGGTATTGTTGGTAAAAAAGAAGGATGGGTCTTGGCGATTTTGTGTCGATTACCGGGCCCTTAATGCGATTACCGTCAAAGATAAGTTTCCCATACCAACTGCTAATGAGTTGGGAGGTTCTCAATTCTTTTCTAAACTTGTTTTACTGGCAGGATACCATCAAATTCACGTGCAACCTGAGGATGTCCATAAGACGGCTTTCTGCACCTACTAAGGCCATCATGAGTTTCGTATTATGTCGTTTGGTCTAACAAACGTACCGTCCACATTCCAAACGACTATGAACGATATTTTTGCCATTGTCTCCGTCGTTTTGTGCTGATTTTCTTGGATGACATTCTTATTTACAGTCGCGATTGGCCCACTCATTTGCATCATGTTCGATAGGTTCTGGAAAATTTGAAACTTCATGGTTTTATGGCTAAGCTCTTCAAGTGTGTGTTTGGTTAGACTTCAATAGAGTATCTTAGTCATGTGGTGTCTTGCAATCGGTCGATTATAGCAAGGTACATGCCATCAATTCTTTTCCTACACCTTCTACTCTAACTGAAGTTCGAGGCTTTTTACGCCTTGCCAGCTACTACCGCCGATTTATCAAAGGCTTGGCCACTTTAACTTCTCCCTTATCTAACTTATTGCGCAAGGGTGATTCTTTTGTTTGGTCGCATTCGACTCATGCTGCCTTTGATATGCTCAAACAGAAATTGGGTTCGGCTCCAGTTCTAGGACTTCCTAATCTCACTAAGGAGTTTGTGGTCGAAACTGATGCGTTTGGCATCAAGATTGGTGCGGTTCTGACTCAGGATAATCGACCGATAACATTCTACAGCCAGAAATTGAGCCCTCGAATGCAGGCTACTTCTATATACCATAGGGAGATGTATGCAATTACACAATTCGTGGGTAAATGGAGGCCATATCTTTTGGGACGTCAGTTTATCATCATCACCTACTAGAAAGCCTTACGAGAATTAACCCAACAAACTATCCAGACACCAGAGCATCAAAAGTAGCTTTCTAAGCTAATTGGCTACGATTTTGAAATCCGGTATCGCTCGGGAAAACTGAATACTATCGTGGATGCTCTTTCGAGGGAAGTGGCTGCCACTTTCATGACCTTCTCTAGGAACTTGTTAGGGATTATATGATGAGAGTGGCAATCGATCGAACAAAACCAAGAGGAGAGGTGAATTGGATTTATGAAGGAATGGTGGTCACAAATTGCAAAGGTAAAAATTGCAAAGAGATTTAGAGTGGTTCAACTCCCCTAATTGGAGTCTACATCCACTACCTTAGTGACCACACTAAGGATTTTCCACAAATTCACTAATTTGTCTTTCCTTTAAGGATAAAGAATAACCTTACACAATTTAATAAACTTATACCCCAAAGTCTATTGAATCCTATCCCAAAAATGAATACAAATAAGCAAACTAGGAAATCCTCACTAGGAATGTGTTTGCAAAGTTTAAGATCTCTCACACACCCAAAGAAACACTAGGAAAATAAAATACAATGAAGAACTCTCTAGTGTTTACAACAAAGATGAGAAAATTGAGTACAAATTGGAATTTGATTGCTTGGAAGTTTGGTTTGACTTTCTTGTTACTTCATTACTGTTTGGAGACCCCTTTTATATGCTCTTGATCTTTTCTAACCGTTGGAGACTTTGGAGGGAGTTTGGAGCTGTTGGGAGCCATTAAAACCAAGCACTAAATGCTCACCTGCACAGAGGTTTCGAAACCTTTATCAGAGGTTTCGAAACCTTAAGAAGGGATTTGTAAAAACTAGCCGTTACAAGTTTAAGGTTTCAAAACCTTTGTTAAGGTTTCAAAAATAGTAGCTTACTGCCCAGAAAGGTTTCGAAACCTTAATGAAGGTTTCAAAACTTTTCTTTAAATATTCAATTTTTGGTCATTTATTGACTTTTAAAATTATAGTTCGATATGGATACAAAGTCAAACTTTTTCAAAACATTTTAACAAGATTAAATCGAGTTTTTGACAAATTTATTTCTTGAACTTTACTTTGCAAATTTTTATAAATTAGTCCTTGAAAATTAATTTTAAGTTATATCAAAATAAGTCTAACAATCTCACCATTTTTGATATAACAAGACCTTTTGTAAAAATTTGGTTTTAAATAATTTGTCAAACTTACAAATCTCCTACATAGGATCCCCTTAATAAATGTCTTTGTGTAATTTTTGAAAAACATAAGTTTTAAAGACACGATTAAAAATTTGAGAAAACAAATTGTTTAATGTTAATTTTCTTCCCTTTTTGTTATAGCAAAAAGGATAAATAGCTACAAAAGGAACAAACATTAATGGGGCAATAGGGTATAATCCAAAAAGCAATAGCAAGATAACCACAATATTCATATTAAGCATAACATCCATCCAGTAAAAGGATCCAAGATATAAAATCAACAATAAAATCCATAGGCAAAATATATCCAATAAAGATCATAACAAAAGTCTAAAACTAAGACCGAAGCCTAAATCAAAATAAGTCCAAAAGTGCTATAATAAAACCATAAAGTTATACTAGAATGCATACAAGACTAAGTATCCGGTGCGTTATGAGGCGATGTAGGCAGAAAAAGATACTATGAACATCATGCATGTCACGCTCTAATGAGGCCACACGACCATCTAGGCTACGAAGATGGGCATCAATGTTATCAAAACGAGTGCCTATGGTCGCAAGCATGGTTTCCATAGTCAAAGGAGCCGACGCATCCTCATCTACCAGAGCCTCGGGATCCTCCATGTTGACCTCTTCTACTCCTCCTCGGTGAATCCAACCATGAACCTCATGATACCATTGAGCCTTGTGACAAGATTTGATATCAATGTAGCTTTTGTTCTTAACTTGAGGATCAAGGGAAGTATCAATGTTAAGCTTCCTAAAGATGTGGCTAAGCACATTTCCAAAGGAGAGGGAAAACGAAGTGGGGTTGGAGATGACTTTGATAAGGTTGAGAAAGATGATGGTAGCGATATCGGGACGGGACCTATCACGATATTGGCGAAGCCACCAATAGTCAATCACTCTCATACTAGCGGCCTTTCCGCCGGAAGGACAAAAAACCAAGTAGCGAGGAGGTGGAAAAGACGCTCCTCAAGAGGAAGATGAGTGAGGCGATCATCCGGGAAAACGCGAATGTTATGAGCCTCATACTCATTGGATTTTCCACCAAGTGGAACACCTAAATGATCGGCAATGGTTTGAGGTGTTAAAACAAATTCGGTACCCATGAGGTAGGATCGAATACCAACGATAGAATTAGGCTCACTAGGGGATCGAATAAATTCGACATTTGCATGAAACGCACGAACTAACCTACGATGGGTATATGGTGGGATATTCAAATAATCAAGTCATTCCCATTCGACAAAAAGCTCAAAGAGATCAAAGTTATACTCGAGAGACATAAGGAAGTTGAAGTCTATAGTTCTCTCATCTCTAACCTTTTTAGGTTCATAAATGTCAAGGTATCTATTTCGGTTTTCGACATCTATAAAACAAACATCCTCAAATTGAGGATTAGGATTAGGATTAGAACCGGAATGTTGACCACTTTCAACACGAGAACGTTTGGCTCTAGGAGGGATGGTTCTATGAGGGATGGTTCTAGGAGGCATGATTAAGGTTAAAGAAAAGAGTTTTGGCTTTAAAAAAATGGATGAGAAATTTTATCGAACACTTTGTGGGCAAGACTTTAAACAAATTTTGACAAGAGTTCTAAATGGATTGGGTGATACCTCCTGCAAAAAAAAAACATGATATGTAGCAATTAAAGCAACCCACAATATTGAAATTAGCATAAAAAATTGATTTTCAAAAAAAAAAAAAAATTGGATTACCCAAAGGATTTGAAATTTTCGGAATAGATAAAAAATTAAAACAAAAAAAAAGTTTTAAAGTGAGATTACCTCATAAGATTGATGAAGATGATGATGAAAACTCAAAAGCTTGATTAAACTTGCAAGGGAGAGTCAAAAGATTTGAGAATTTTGAGAGGATAAAGAGTTGTGGCCGTTTGGTGTGTAAAATAATAGGTTAGGGTTTGAAATTTTGGGAATATTTGCTTAAAAACGCGTTTGATTTCGGCCAGGTTTAATGAAGGTTTCAAAACCATGTGCAAGGTTTCGGAACCTTTATGAAAAGTTTCGAAACTTCTTATTCCAGTAAGCTCCTAAAAACCGGAAAACCCAGAAGGTTTCGAAACCTTTAATAAGGTTTCGAAACTTAGGTCCAGAATTGACAAAATTTGTCAAATTTTTGCCTCAATTAAGTCCGGAAAAGCATTCTAATAAATTTATGATTATTATTGGCATTAAAGACCCTTTTGAACTAAGATCAAACATATATGACTCAAAAAATCACAAGCTAAAGATACACATTTTAAACTAAAGAATTTATGCTAAGAGTTGGATCCTAAAAGGTTCAAATTGAGCCAAAAGTGACTAACTTAACTAAGGTCACTTAACCAACAAATGATTAAAAAAACATGTAAGCACACAAAATTGCTAATTTTAAGGCCAAAAGACATACAAAAACACATAGGGCCAAAAATTAAGCAAACATGCAACACATGACACCCCCTTACTAAAATCATCCAAACAACATATGGGGAGCCTCAAACATGCTTTAAAACAAATAACCATATATAAATCAACATGAAAGAGTAAATATTGCATGTAAAGGAAAATGTTACCACTTGAGCCAAGATAGATTGATTAGGCTTTATCCTCTTCAAGTGTCCTTCCATTTAGTGTGTCTAGAGCTTTCAAGTTTCTTCAATTTGCTTATCATGGCTCCAACACACCTACAAAAAGGGAATTATGCATGTTTTGGTACCCAAACTCTTTTGGGTCCATAAGTGTTAGTTCCTACAATTTTAGTCTCTTTCGGTATCAACTTAGACAATAGATCATATTCTTTGTTAGCAATGAGTCCTTTTGGAACCCAAATGCTTCTAATTATCTTTTTATTAAATGATCTTTGATGACCTCCTTGTCTATACCAATTAAAGTTCTTCCTAACATAGTTGGGTCTTGAGTTTTCACCTTTTTTCAAAACTTTTCGTTCCAACTTTATTGAAAGAAACTTTAAGATCATCAAGCTCCTTCTGATGATCATCATGGACCTTTGAAAGTAAGTTGTGCAAATCTTGGTTTTTCTTTTCCAATTCTTTTATTTTAACTTGCATTTCCTCAATTTCACTTTCAAATTCCTTATTAGACTTAGAGAGAGTCATTTTCATTTTTCAATTTTAAAATGATTTTTCTATTTTTCAAAATTGACTCTTCAAACTCCAAGGCTAATTCATCATAAGCCTCTTGTAATTCATCAAAAGTATAATCAATTGAAAAAAGATGAATTAGAGGTTACCATAGAGTCATCATCGATAGCCATGAGACACAAGTTGGCTACTTCATTCTCGTCCTCGTTGGATGATTCATCATCGCTCCAAGTAGCTACATGAGCCTTGTGATTCTTTTTCTCATATCAATTGAGGACAATCGAACTTACTATGTCCCGGTTTATTGCACTCATAGCAAACAATTTGATCTTTCACTTTGTTGTTATTCTTGAAGCCCTCTTCTCTTTGAAATCTTCTCCCTTTGTTGGACCTCATGAATCTTTTGAATCTCTTGGCAAACATAGCCATCTCTTTATCTTCATCATCTCCACTAGAATCAATATCTTCTTTAGATGCTTTGAGAGCAAAACCAATTTTTTTCTTTTCCACTTCCTTCTTCTTTTCTTCCTTACCATTTGACATCATCTCATGTGTAAGCAAGGAACCAATGAGCTCATCCAACTTGAGAGTCTTGAGGTCCTTTGCTTCTATAATCGTCGTTTTCTTTGAATCACATGAATCGGAAAGAGAGTAGATCATCTTCCTCACAAGTTTATCTTTCGGGATCACTTCCCCATAGCCCTTCAAACCATTAACAATCACGGAGAATCGATCGGACATGGTTTTGATGTCTTCCTCGGGGTCCATCTTGAAGTTTTCATAATTTAGATTGAGAAGCCCGATTTTGGTCTCCTTCACTTGATTTGTTCCTTCATGTGCAACTTCAAGTTTGTCCCAAATCTCTTTAGAATTGGAACAAGATGACACCCTTTCATACTCATCCGGGCCAAGGGCACAAAATATGAGATGCATTGCCTTAGCATTTGTGGAGAACCTCTTGTTTTCTTCATTGCTCCATGTCTCTATATTACTAGTTAGTGTGGTGTAACCACTCATGATGATCTTCCAAGCTTCAAGATCAAAAGCTTGAATGAATAGCTTCACGCGGTTCTTTCAATAAGCATAATTAACTCCATTGAAGAAGGGAGGCTTGTTGGTGGGTTGAGAACCGTCCCAAGCTTCAACGGTGGAGGTGGAAGTCATGGATGACCTTGTAGATGATTGTACACTTCTTGGATCTTCTCAAGAGGTTGTAAGACCTTCCAATAAGCCAAGCTCTCATACCAATTGATGAGAGTGGCAATCGATCGAACAAAACCAAGAGGGGGTGAATTGGATTTTTGAAGGAATGGTGGACACAAATTGCAAAGGTAAAAATTGCAAAGAGATTTAGAGTGGTTCAACTCCCCTAATTGGAGTCTACATCCACTACCTTAGTGACCACACTAAGGATTTTCTACAAATTCATTAATTTGTCTTTCCTTTAAGGATAAAGAGTAACCTTACACAATTCAATAGACTTATACCCCAAAGTCTATTGAATCCTATCCCAAAAATGAATACAAAAAAGCAAACTAGGAAATCCTCACTAGAAATGTGTTTGCAAAGTTTAAGATCTCTCACACACCCAAAGAAACACTAGGAAAATAAAATACAATGAAGAACTCTCTAGTGTTTACATGAAAGATGAGAAAATTGAGTACAAATTGGAATTTGATTGCTTGGAAGTTTGGTTTGACTTTCTTGTTACTTCATTACTGTTTGGAGACCCCTTTTATATGCTCTTGATCTTTTCTAACCGTTGGGAGAATTTGGAGGGAGTTTGGAGCTGTTGGGAGCCATTAAAACCAAGCCTTAAATGCTCACCTACACAGAGGTTTCGAAACCTTAAGAAGAGATTTGTAAAAACTAGCCGTTACAAGTTTAAGGTTTCGAAACCTTTGTTAAGGTTTCAAAAACAGTAGCTTACTGCCCATAAAGGTTTCGAAACCTTAATGAAGGTTTCAAAACTTTTCTTTAAATATTCAATTTTTGGCCATTTATTGACTTTTAAAACTATAGTTCGATATAGATACAAAGTCAAACTTTTTCAAAACATTTTAACAAGATTAAATCGAGTTTTTGACAAATTTATTTCTTGAACTTTACTTTACAAATTTTTATAAATTAGTCCTTGAAAATTAATTTTAAGTTAAATCAAAATCAAAATAAGTCTAACATTATAGATGATATTCGTTTGGCGACTCATACAAATGTCGACCTACGAGAATTGTTGGACCATGTAAACAAAGGCACCGTGAGGCCTTTTGAGTATACACTCCACGACGGATTACTGTTGTATCATGGTAAGATTCTAATTCCTAACGAGACTTCAGTTCACGTTGTTCTTCTTCGTGAGTTCCATACTTTAATTGTGGGTGGTCACGCCGGGGTTTCTCATACTTTTAGTCGGTTGTCAGCTAATATTCACTAGAAAGGAATGCACAATGTTGTTCGAGTTTTTGTTTAGAACTGCCAAACCTGTCAACGAATGAAGAGTGATAGTTTAAGTCCGGCAGGTTTGTTGCAACCCCTTCCTATTCCCCAACGCGTGTTCGGAGATATTTCCATGGATTTCATCACTGGTTTGCCTCCGTCTAAGGGAAAAGAAACGATTATAGTGGTGGTGGATCGTCTCACTAAGTATGGGCACTTCTTCGCCCTTCCCTGACACTTCGATAGTAAGTTGATTGCTCAGATAATGGTTGATGGCGTAGTGATATTACATGGTATTCCCCATTCTATCGTTAGCGATATGGACCGAGTTTTTATTAGTGAATTTTAGACTGAGTTGGCTCGTCTTCAAGGCATCGAGCTGTGTATGAGCTCAGCTTACCACCCTCAGACCGACGGACAAACAGAGGCTTTAAACCGTTGTTTAGAAATGTATTTACGTTGTTTGACCGGTGACGATCCACGTACTTGGGTAAACCATCTGGCTTGGGCTAAGTACTGGTATAACACTGCTTATCAAGCATCCGCCGGCATGACACCTTTCCGAGCCCTGTATGGTTGTGAGCCTCCAACTCTACTTAGTTACACGGACAAGGGTTCCTCCAATACTTAAATCGATCAGGAGTTGAAAGAAAGAGATCTTTTGTTGCGCGACTTGAAGCTGAATTTGTCCCGAGCCCAAAATCGAATGAAGTTGCAAGCTGACAGACATCGCCACGATCTGGAATTCAAGCCTGGTGACTGGGTTTTCATTCGATTACAACAATATCGTCAATTATCTTTGCGGTTAAAAAAACAACAGAAATTGAGCCCTAGATTTTTTTGCCCCTATCAAGTTGTTAAACGCATAGGTAATGTTGCTTACAAGTTGGACCTGCCTGAGTCGTCGCGCATCCTTCCAGTCTTTCATATTTTTCAGTTAAAGCCTTGTAAAGGTAAACCATTAGAACAGATCACTCCCCTGCCCTTGTTGATTGATCTTGCATTCACTCAGCTACACCTTGAGGACAAGGTGGCTTTTCGGGACGAGGGTGATATTATGCACGCTCCAAATGCTGATATGGATTCAGGAAATGCCACGAAGGATGACTCTCCAGCAGGGAATGTTGCACCGGAATTACGTAGGAGCATTAGGGAAAAGAAGCATTCGACAGCTCTAACAAATTTTGTTCTATACTAGAAAAGAGAGCATAAATCATTTGGTTGCTTTATTTTCAAAGTATATGTAAAAACTCTTGAAAGTTTTAAACTTTTAATGCTTCCTCTCCCTTTTCTTTTCTCTGTTTCTCAATCAAACTTCTTCTATACCGTTAATTCATAACAGGTTTCGTTGCAGAGAAAAAACTTTCCTAGCCTAAAATAGAGAAAAATACATTCGAATGATTAAGCAAAACAACAAACACAAAATACCTCCCCAGGAAACCCACGCCGGGTAAAAATCACTCAAAGTGAACAAACAACCATGCATGTACCACCCAAATCCCAAGCCATCCAACAAATCATTGATCACTCAACGCAGAGAAAACAAAAACAACCTTTGCCAGCACAGTCCCAGGACCAGCCACTCTTGGCTAATCTTCAATTTATTGTACGAAAACCACGACGATCGCTCTACTCTGCCCTTTGCCAACGAATTCACCACCGCATTCGCTTTCCGAAATATATGAGCAAAACACACATTTGGCAGCCGAGAACATATATTATCAATTGTCGAATATTTTAAAACTGAAAAATTAAGAATTCATCGGCAACCATAACAATTCAAGCCCAGAAACATGAAAACTCCAAGCCCATATAAAGAATGTAATAAACAAGAATTGAGGAGATACTGATTTATTCTACCCAAGTGGTTAGCTAAAGAATTAGCTTCAGATTTCGCTTTATTGCATATATTGTATTTCTTAACATTTTATGTTGCCCGTATTCATTATCTATCCTCTTTTGATAATATTAATCAAACACAATTTTTTGGCTAATTAAAGAGGTATTACATTACACTCTCATACCGAAATTCAAATTCATAAAAAAAGAAAGATAATATGAGCATTTATAGTCACCAAGTCAATTAATGGATTTCATCAAACACAATTTATTGAAAGAAAATAATCCAATCATGTCACTTGTATCATTTCATAGATTATTGCATATAAATTATTAATTTTAAATCAGTAAATAGTGTGAAAGTTTAATAATATTATCCAATTGATTAAGTCGTTAAATTTCGGAAAATATATAGATTGAATTCTACAAATTAAAATAACGAAACTAACATTTCAATTTCCGTGAAGTTTAAAGATAAAAATCGATTGTTTTTAAGTATTTTTAAGTTAAAGAACATTTTTTACCTCTTGAACTTGTACATTATTATCATTCCAGTATCTAAAGAATATTTTTAGTTCAGTTTAATCTCTAAATTTTTCACCCACAATACATATTACCTATCTTATTTTCCCTTAAAAAACATATAATATATTTTAAATTTGAAATGTATTTAAAAGTTTCATTAAAATATTAAAAATATTATAAAAAACTAGATTTTTAAATATTAAAAATGATAACTTTTTGAATTTTTATATCTTCATGATCTTTAAGTTTTTTTTTTTTCAAATCTAATATATATTATGCGGTATAGGACACGTTTTTAGAAAATCTATTTTTTGCAACATTAAAATTCAAAACTCTTTAAATAATAAAACACGCCTTCAAAGAATAAAATACTGATATTTCTAATTTGCTTTAGCGTGCGGTCGCAAAAGTCAAAATTCTTATATCTGTTCCCAAGACCCAGCCATTGTCTGAATTAGAACTTTTGGAATATAGTGAAGTACTAAATTACATATAACAAGATCCAAATGACGCTAAGTCACATGGTTACATGTGACTAAACCATAATTCCAAATCTTTAACAGACACTTATCATCATCATCATTTTTTAATATATATATATATATCACAGTAAATGTAAGGATTAAATTCATTCAAAATAAAATAAAATAAGTATTTTTTGTCACTCGACAAATTAGTGAGTCTTTATCATCACCGTTATTAATAATAATATTATCACTATCAATACTTTGAAAAAAAAAGCATATTGTCTCATTTAAGAATTTGTTAGTTGCCATTAAAAAACGGTTAGCTGATAACTTAACGAATGATTTTAGTTTGAAACAAAATTATGCTCATTTTATAAAATTTATGTTCGAATAACTTTGTTTAAAAAAGTGTATATTTTATCAAATAATTAAAAAAATATAAATAAATACTGCTTTGTAAACAATATCAAAATATTTAAAAAATTGTTAGCTGATACAAAGAAAAGGACCGATTTTGCATAAGTTTTCTTTTTAAACTATTTTTTTAGTTAGGCATCCATATAAATATTAGTATAAAATATCATTCAAATTTTATAGTATTAAAATTATTATAAATATCATTATATGATATTTTCAAAATGAAAATTTTACGTTATAATTAATAAGATTAATATAGTAAATTTCGTTAAAGATTAAATTATTATTACGTCAATTTTATTAATTGTCGCATTAATTTTTCCTTTAAAAATTAAAGGGTGATAACTATTTTATAATTTTTTAATAATTTAAGTAACTAATTTATTACCATTTTTGACTGTTTAACATTTTAAACTCAAATTACTCGACTAAAAACTTATCTATCAAATATTATTTGCGTAGTTTAATCTAATTTTTCCTAAACGAAAACGGTAGTTTGACAAGTAAAAACAGAATACAGTTTGGATATTAAAATTTAAAATTATTAGATGACACTTAAAAATAGATTAATAGTAAAAAATTAATTAATACAAAGACTGTGTCCCCCCCCCCCCAAAAAAAAAAAAAAAAAAAAAAATCAAGTGATTATTTTTTATGGAATGTTCGAGCTCCAAAAAAATGGAGGGAGATTGTGTTGTTGTGTGGTTTGAGGAGAAAACCAAGTGATTGGAGTAATGAATTTCAGTAAATTTATTCAAAAGTTTAAAGGTAAATTACTCATGACAACGATGTTAGATTAGTCTGAAATTCATTTGTTTATTGGATTTGGAGGAATACACAAAGATCTTATTTGCTATTGGTGGGATTTCAAAAGTGTAAATAAAGCTAAAGTTGTTAGGAGTTAAAGATTAATAGAAAGGAGTTAACGTATAATCGAAGTGATTTTGTTAATAGTCAAATGTGTGCGGTTTGAAAAATATGATTGTATAGATGTTATACAGAGCGGTACATGATGCGTAATGTAAGAAACTATTGTTTTTTTAATTAATATAATTCTATGGATTTTTTAAAAATAATGAAGAGTTAGAGGGGGCTTAAAGCAAAATTAAACCCCAAGGACCAAGAATTAATTTATTATTTTTAAAATTAACAGGGGCTTAAAAACTAATTAAACAAAAAACTGTATGAAATTAGGATTTAATTCCATTAGTTTTAAAACTAATTTAAAATGACGAGCCGTACGGTCCATTTGAAATTGAAAAAGTTATGTACAGTTTGCTTGTGGAGTGGGAGGCAGGACAAACATCCAAAGTAACTGTATACAAATGCATTCTTTTTTTAGATGATTGAGAAAATTAAAAAGATAAAACTAAGTTCACATTGAAGCATAAGATACATTTCGATACAAGAAACACATGATTTCATATTCAAAAGCATTTTATGTATTGAACCAAGCAAATGAAAGAAGCTATGGAGATGGAGGCCAACCCAACAATCCTGCATCTTCACCGTTCCCTTCGTAGAATCTTAGCTCAAGTTCCTCGAATCTCCCCTCGTCGTGCCACATTCCGTCGTAGATGTCGTAATCATCGTAGTCGTCCATTTCAAATTCCCAACCCAAATACTCGGAATTGTCGGAGTAGTCTGAGCAATCATCATCCCATTCATCCATTTCATAGTAGTCCATGACATAGGGTCCCAAGACCTTCAATTTCGGAAAATTTTCCTTCACGACTTGATTATCGAGTTTAACATCCCAGCAACCTCTTAAGTCCAAAAATTCAAGCTGGGGACAGCCAGAAAGGATGTTCATAACACTCCCTGTGCTGATAAGATGGTATGCCATCTCGAGGTGCTTGAGCCTAGGCATCGAAGCCGCTATGGCATTCGCCTCATCGTCCTGTGAGAGCTTGCCTGCTGCATCCAGTGGGTGCATGTTGCGGCACAGGGTGACTAGCAGTTTACAATGCTTCCCAATGGCCTCTATAGCACGGGCACCGATTTTGCCACAGTAACTCAAATCCAAAACAGTGATTGTGGACAGCCTCCCAGCAGTTCGTTCAACTATTGAATCACTCATTTCGCTTCTCCGCATTCGCAAAGCCTGAAGGGCACCGGCACTTGCAGAAAAAGGGAAGGTAAAAAAAAAGGTAAATTCAATATCACTTGAAAGTGTACATTGAACAATGATGTTCCTTGAAACATTACAATTGTCTCATTGGAAATCTTATCACATACTTACTTCTCTGTGATGAAGGAGAAAATGGAATCATTGTGGAGGCCTGAAACACACAACTTGCGGAGAGATCCGGTGCTTCGGGCGATGAGCATTCGAAGCATCCGATCGAGATGGCCGGGCTGACATCGATTGCTCCACTCTTCAATGTCAACCTCTTGCCAACAATAGGGACCTGTGACAGCCTTTCTCCAGGATTTGCAGACACTGGGAATGATTGTTAGTACCTCTTGTAGGGACAAGTTGGTGAAGATTAACCCAAGTGCATCAGGAATTAGTTCATCCCAGTTTCGAAACTCGCTTTGCTCTTCCATCTGTTCTTCATTCAGGAAATGGTGGGCAAAAGGGAAACACAAGAAGAATCACTTAACACAAAACCAACGGCAAAGAGAAAGTGTAGATGATAGCAAATTAGCATATGAAATAAAGTAAGCAAACTTTATCTACCCGGAGGAAAATAATTACGATCTTTTTTAAGAGAAGAAACGAAAGAAAGAAGAAAGAAGTGTAACTGAGAGTAGAATACTGCACCCACCACGCAAGGAAAGAGGTGATTATTGTATAACAGAAGAAAACAATGAAACCAATTTATAGATCCAAAAAGTTCAGGAAAAAAAAACAAGCGATCTTGATGCAAAAATTCATGTCACATGTGAAAGAAAGGAGCAATCAAACAAAGTACCGTAACAACTTGTCTGAAGGAGTTAAAACTCAAAACTGATATTCTTAACTGGTTAGTAAAAAAAGCAGAGTAAAAGAAACAACTCAGAAATGGTGAGCTTTCATTTTCGTACTGGGAAAACAGCATGAACACGACAGACAAATACGAATTCAGAAACATAAAAATGAAAGAAATAAGAAAAACCTAAGATGGGTTACCTTCACTTTTGTTGCAATTTGGACCGTGCGAAAGAATCCCAGTACATCAGCCTGAACCGCGGGGTTAAAGGAGAAAAGTAACTTCTGAAGAGAGAAAAGAAGAGTAAAGAAAACAACAAAAACAAGTGTATCTGATTCTACCCACCTAACCAAGGGCAAAGAAGAAGAAGAGAGGAACCAATAGTAAAAACAGAGGAGAGAAGGGATATAATTATAAATATATCTACATTATACAATCTTGAGTGACAGAAGAAAGGAGGGAAGGAGGCGTGGAGGGGTAGCTTTTAGTGCGAAAATGGGTTTGTTAATGACAGATTTGGAATAATAAAGGCATCGATTTCATGCCCTGTATTTATGTCTTTTTGAACTGAAAGTGAAAGGTAAATATTTGACAATGACTGAAGGCTGAAAGCACATTAGATATTTTTGTGTGCGTTTTAAGGAAGAACAGCGATTGGGGAAGGTTGGCAAAACCGGTTTTAGAGGGAAAGCCTGTTAATGGTTTTATCATAAAGTCTTATCTTTGATTCACCAATTGGCTAATGGTTATGGATTTTCAAAGCTTCTCGTTCTTGGAAATCTCAGTTTTCCTCGACTTTTCTTTCACAAATCTTTCAAACCAATCTTTTATTTTTTCAAAAGAAACTTACTTTGAAATTTGAAGGTGACTTGTAAGGTTGGTATGTTCTTGGATCCATGAAAAATAGCATAAAATAAAGCATTTAAATTTAAATTTAAATTTAATGAATTCATTTGTTACATGAAAATGATGTAATAGAAAAGAGAATAAGAGAGTTGGTTGAACCTGACAAGTCCACATCTGGCACCGCCCAGTTTACACATGCACGATTTAAGTCTCTCTCGCCATGCAAGCTTACATTGGAATGTGGGTGGCCTCTGCCTTAACACATCTCTATTACTGTATAAAGTTTGAGGGTTTAGATTAGTGACACGTTGAGGTGTATGACGTGGATTTTGAAATGAAAAGAATGATTTCTCAGAGTGTGAAGATTAAGTAAATTCATCGCTTGTTATGACAAGTTATTGTTGGTTAAGTGTATGAATCTATATTCTTTTCGTGTTACAATAATAATACCATAATTAAATTAAAACTCAGTCGATATAAACTTTAACTCACTTAAGAACCAAGTTGTGTTTATATTTTGGCATATGAATTTAGTTTCAGGGACAAAATTAAGATTAAATATCGATATGAGTCAAATTATTTAATTTTAAATAAGTGTGAACCTATTTAATATTTTTTTGAATCTGGATTATATTCAACAGCGAAAGGAATACAAAGAATTCATAGCTTTTACAATTGAAATACAGTGTTGATCAAAACAATAAAAAATATAAAAGTGTGAAAGACGTTGATCATACCAAACCTAACACTGTCAGAAGAAATCTTCTGAAATAAAAATTTAGAAAAACTGTACTTTGCCTTGAGTGCTCTATGAATATAGCAAAAATTTTTCCGCTACTTGATCTTGGCATGTCGGCACAACCACCAAAGAGAATCATAACATGTACAGAACAACCTCCTTCGTTGAAAAGCGCTCGTTGATACTCGTCACTCGAACGCGTAACTGTCAAAAGACAGACTACTGTCATGAAGACAGACAAAAACTGCTAAAAAGCAGACGAAAGAACTGCCACCAAGCAGACAAAAGAACTGCCATAAAAGCAGATTTGAATTAGAATTCAACAAAGTAGATGAAAACAAGAAAAAAAACTTGAAAAAAAAGAAACATTCATCGGAAAGATGAATTTTATTTATGTACAGATCCAGCAAAACGGCCAAAGGCCGCCGTCGGTAAAGAAAAATGATGAAGAAGAAGAAGAACTTGGAAAAATTTAGTAACCGCCTCAGAAAAAATGAAGAAGTGGAAAAGTGGAGAAGTTAACTTTTGAACCCTTACCTATTTAATATTTAAATCCATAAATTATGGAAGACTTAAGTTGAATAGGATTTAAACTAATAAGTATTAAAAATGTTATTGTACCAAAAAGTTTGTGGTAGTGTCCCTTCCATTATATACACGTTTGTGTTGGGTTTCAAAATTCAATGTAGTAACTATTTTTTTATCTAGATAGATACTTGAACTTGATTTTAGAGTTCAATTTGGTACCTAACTTATTTTTCTAAATTCAAATTGATATCAAAATTTGACATCCAATACAAATAGGTACTTATAATTTTAAACTAATTCAAACCAATAAACCAAGTTCAAGTATCTATTTGAACAATAAAATATAGTTTCAGGCACATGGTTGAAAAAAACATGTATTAGATTGAACCTTAAAGGAAAGTATAAATACTAATTAGATAAAAAAAATTAAATATTGAATTAAATTTAAATGTCTACATATATATAAGACTCTTGTATTTTTTTAAAATGTCATTTTCAAGCAATTTCTCTTTAACGGTTCTATTTCACCTAATACTTTGTTTTTTTTTTGCCCAGGCTTCTAACTGATACTCGATTCAAAGCATTTTACACGAAATTCTAAGAATTAATGTCGGGGAGCTTTCATGGATTATATATATTGAATATGTGTGTTTAAAAATATTTGATTCGACCGATCCGTTAATCTGATTTGAAAATTTGGATATCCGATTTGATTTTTATTTTCGGATCAAATATTCGATTCGATTTTAAATTTTCTGGATCGGATGCAGATCGCAATATTTCAAGTTTCGGATTATCCGAAAATTCAAAATTTCATAAATATTAATCTTGTTATATTTAACAATTTGGTGCTTCGTAAATTAAAAAAAATTAAAATTTTCATATATGTAAATCTTGTTATATTTAGCAATTTGTTGTTTATTATATTCGAAATTTCGAAATTTTCATAAATATGATCTTCAAGTTCTAAAAAATAGTTGAATCAAATTATATTTTCAGATAATCAAATATCCGAATATTTTATATTCGAATATGCGAATATCCGATTTTTTTAATCAGATACGAATCACTATATTATCGATCTAAAAACCCGAATATTCGGGGGGAATAGATCGAATCCGATCTAATATTCGACAATAAACATCCCTAATATTGACACACTACGGTAGTATCTTGTTGGAAAAACATTTATTTCATGGCATATACTAAAAATTTAGAGGATAAATTATATTAATAACATTTGATCAAACATAATTATATTAATAATCACGTAAAAGTAATTATTTTAATCGAGTTAAAATTTAAGTTGCCATCTAATTTATTAGACCTTTCGAGATGGGAGAGAGTGGTGTGAGAGTCGAGAAGGGGAGTGTTGATTTTAGTAGTGGTGCTAGAGAGTTCCGGTCGTCTTCCGGCACTGGCAGGTGGGTAGCTTTTGTGGACAATCTCAGTAGGAGGGTTTCAAGAGGTATTATATGGGAACTTTTTAGCCATCATGAAAATGTGTTAAAAGTCTTCATCGCGTATATCAATAGAAAACCAAAATACAAAAATAGTACGCTTTGCATTAATTTACCTTGCAAGCTACGAGGATCTGGAGCGGGTAATTGAAAATGTTAATAATATTTCTATTGATGGGAGACTGGTAGTCGTATCTCAATCCAGATTTTCGCGAGACCAAAATAAATTGTCTTTTCGTAGTCCATTGGTTCTAAATATGAAGAGAAAGCCGAAGGTCAAGGAGGGTAGGGTTTCGGGGATCCTATATAGCATGGCGACAAGCAAGAGAGCGGCAAGACTTATAAGGATGTTATGATGTGCAAAACTAGGGTTGAACACCATGGTTATCCTTCTGGAAATTCTGAGAAGATGGACAATCATGGGTATGCTAATGGTTTAGATTATATCATTTCAATAGAGGAGACAATTTGGATTGATAATTCAGCTATTGGAATAATAAATAAGAATTTTGAAAGAGATTTTATTGAAAAAGCCTTGATCAGTGATGATATTAATGTTAAATTGGCTAAATGGGGTTTCGCCCATAACTCTTGTATTATCACCTTCAATTCTATGGTCGAAAAAGTAAAAGTGTGGGAAAATAAGAAAGAATAATTATATTTTTGGTTTGATTTTCTAGATGAGAGGGTTATGGTGGATGGTATACCGTTATTCTATTGCTCAATTTCTCTATATATGGTACCTATTCAATGTTAGTCGGAAGACTTCTTCTATACTCTAGTAAGAAAATGGGGGATCTTAATTACCATTCATGAAGATACTAAGAACAAGGTTGACCTCATTGTAGCCAGAATGATCATTAGAGTGCCGAGTTAGTTATAGATTCTAAATTTGATCAGGGTTTAAGTTTTGAGAAGATCCTTTTTAATTGCGATTAAGACTGTGAACAATTTCTGAAAGAGCCGAATTCAAGAGGGATATATGATGAAGAAAATTTCGTAGATGTTTGGCCGGAACAAAGGTTGCCGGTTCGACAAGAGGACGAGAAAGGGCAACATGTCAATGTATCTTCTCTGGTGAGAAATTCCAACGCGGCAGATAGGTTCCCAACAAATGGGATCATTAATGGTGAAACTGCTTCGAGTTTGGTGAATGGCGATGCTTCCGAGTTGAGTTCTTTATTAAGTCTGAGAGGTAGCTCAGATAACTTGATCGTAGCGGCTGATATTCCTCCTGATCTGAATATATATTCGTTGAATCAGCAAAAGAATACCTCATATGTCAATATTTTAGAACTGGCCCCACATGTGCATAACATATCAATTGATATGGGTTTAGACAAGCCTGAGCTGCCTCAAAATGAAATGAATGGGCGACAATGTTTTGATCCAAATTCCACTATGGGCCACAAACAAACCCAAGTGGGTTGTGACTTTGTAGACATGATTATTGAAGACTCATTTGTCCAAACCCACGTGTCTGGTTATTCTCACCTATCCTTTGAAATAGTTCCTAATAATTTTGAGGGAATTTCGTGCCCAGGAAACGCGTCATCTTCCAACGGTATTGCAGATAATACATTATTATAGAGAAAAGCTTCAGTCCATTCCCATCCCCAATTTAATCTATCTGTTTCGTTGTGAAAGAATGGTGATTTTTACAACATCGGGCATCGTAGAGTAATCGGAAGCCAAATTTGGGATTCTTTGAGAACTTGAAGAGAGGAGCGGCGTCTGAGGGTTTCGGCTTTTCCCATGAATCAGTCTATCTTAGTTACATTGAAGAAGCTCTTACGGTTGCGGAGTTAGCAATATCCTGGGTATCTTCTTTAAAGGTGAAAAAGAAGCTTTGGTGGAAAAGGTTGCTGAAATTGAAGCGAGTTCGAGCTAGAGGTATTCTTCATGTTGATTCCTTTTCTAGTAATTTACCTTCTTATTTATGGAGCTTTCTATAATTTCTTGGAACATCAGAGGGTTGGGCAAATTTGAAAAATCCAGTGCTATTAGAAGGTTGATGCTTAGTAAGAAACCTAAGATTCTATATCTCCATAACACTAAAATGGCCGACTTCAATCCGTCGTTACTAAGGCGAATAGGATGTAATCATAGTTTCGAAAAAGTCATCTCCCCTTTGATTGGTTCTTCGGGGGGTCTTATTAGCGCGTGAGATTCATAATTTTGCATTGTCTCTAATACCTATATATTTAGGAGATTCATTGCTATAGTTAAAAAATTTCGTGGTAATCAACTCCTCTATGGTCTTGTTAATGTGTATGGTCTGTCGACTGATGCTGAAAAAGATAGCTTCTTTCGTGAACTTTTGACTTTTATGGGCAATCACATCGTTTCTTAGTGTTTGGGGGGAGATTTTAACGCTTTCTTTAGCTACGAGGAAAAGATTGGAGTGACTAAAAATCTTGCAAATATTGAATTGTTCAGATCCTTTAAAGGGTGGTTCGTTCACATGGTCTAATAACATGAGAGAGCCTACCTTTGTCAGGCTTGACAGATTTCTTCTAGATGTGGCTTTTCTATCTACCTTTCATAATTTAAATCAGTTTTTGTTGTCTAAATCTTTGTCGGATCACAATGCGTTATTACTGGAGAATGAAAGGTGTGATCGGGGGTCGAAACCCTTTAAAATTTTTAACTACCTTATGGATGAAGATGGCTTCGAGGAAACAATTGTGGAATCTTTTAGGCAGTTGAAAAATGGGAACAGAAGAATAGGATTGCTCAGCTTACTTAAAGACACTAAATCAACAATCAAAGATTGGACAGAGAAGAGGAATTTGGGTCAAACAGGGTCTACTCCGAATCTGGAATGTAAAATTTCCTCGCTAGAAAAAGAAATTCAATAGGGGACAACAAATACAAATGCTTGAAAGTCTCTCGCTTTGTTAAGAAAGGAATTGTGGGCTCTTATGAGAAAGGATGAAAGGATGTGACTGCAGAATTCACGGTTGAAATGGTTCAATGATGGAGATCGAAATACGCGTTTTTTTCACACCTCGGCTTCTAATAGGCGAAGACTTAATTCAGTTCACTATATTGTAGTTAATAGTGAATCTGTCTCAGAACCAACTGCTGTAAAGGAGTGTATTTTCGACTTCTTTTCAAAGGCTTACAATGTGAAGAATACTTTAGAGGTGGAAGACTTGTTTTTGAAGTTTTGCAAAATTTCTTCATATCAGAAGGAATTTTTGGAGAGGAAGTTTTGCTAGGAAGAAGTCTGGGAGGCCATTGCTTCTACTGATAGTTATCGCGCCCTAGGGCCCAATGAATTCAATATGAGTTTTTTTTTAAAAAAATTGATAGGTTATTAAAGTTGATCTCTTGAAATTCTTCGATGACTTCTTTCATGGTCGAGAGTGGGAAATGGAGTGAACCATTCTTTTATCATGTTGATTCCAAAAAAGATTGGTCTCGAATCTCTTGAAGACTATAGGCCTATCACTCTAGTAGGAGGGGTTTACAATTTTTTTTCAAAAGTTCTCACTAGAAAATTTAAACTCTGCATGGATTTAATTATTAGTAAATCCTAGTTTGCATTTATCTCAGGGAGACGAATATTGGATTGTTCACTTATTGTAAACGAAGGAATAGATTATATGTACATATCATGTTTGAAATGGGCTATTTTCAAGATTGATTTCAGACGAGCTTATGATATAGTTGATTGGCAATTTCTAATCCGAGTTATGAAGGAAATAGACTTCGGTGTTCTGTGGTGTAATTGGATTTATAAATGTATCTCGACTGCCTCAATCTCTATTTTGGTGAATGGTGTGTCGACTCTATGTTTCTCTTTGGTTAGAGGCTTGCGACAAGGATGCTCACTTTCCCTGTTACTATTTAACTTAGTTGGAGAGACGCTACACCTTATGATTGAAAATGCATCTAATCAAGGGTTGTTCAATGGCTTTACAATAGGAATGAGGGAGAACACGCATAATTTATCCCATTTGTAATTTGCATATGATCCTATGATCTTCTGCGGAGCTTTGCTGAGGGAAATTTTGAATGTCAAGCGAATCTTACGGGTGTTCGAAGTGGCTTCAGGACTTCAGTTGAATCTAAGCAAGAGTAGACTGTTTGGGATTAATGTTGATGAAGATTCCCTGACTAGCTGGGCGTTCAAAGTTGGATGTGCCAAGGGTCAATTCCCATCAGAATATTTAGGCTTATCGTTGGGCCATTGAAGGAACTCGACCGCTCTTTAGAAACATGTGATTGATAAATTTTACTGCTCATTGGCTAGATGGTAAGGGAAAAATCTATCTATCAGCGGCGGATTGGTTTTGATAAAATTTGTCCTTGCTTTATTACCCATCTATTACCTTTTCGTTTTCAGATTGCCTACTGACACTGCTTACAAATTGAACAATTTTATGGCAAATTTTTTTTGGGTGATTCTAATTCCCGTAAGAAGATCCATTTGATTAATTGGCATTTGATTTGCTTGCCGAGTGAATTTGGAGGGTTGGGCATTCGAGGCCTAGTTACACAGAATAAGGCTCTCCTTTGTAAATGGGTGTGGAAATTTGCAAACGATCGAGAGAATTAATTGAAGAAGGTTCTATATTGTAAACTTAATTTGGATTCAACTTCAATTATTTCGGAAGCTTCTAATCACAGATTAGCTTCGTGGATTTGGAAAGGTATTTCAAATTCCTTCCACAAGTTGGATGATTTTGGTGAATCAATACGCAACAATATGCATCTACAAGTGGTGGATGGCAATTCGATCTTCTTCTGATCTGATGTATGGATCGGGGAGTCCCCATTGCAAGTTATGTTCCCGAGAATTTTTGCATTATCATGTAATAAAAATGAGAAAGTATTCAAATTTGGTACAAAGCAAAATGAAAGTTGGGTGTGGGAAATTCCACTTAGAAGATGACTTTTTATTTGGAAAAAGGACCAATGGATATCTCTCTTGTCTCGTCTTTCCTCTCTTAATTCAGAAGATTTCGCACACGACTGCCTTGTATGGTATATGGTTCAAGTGATGGCATTTACACAGTCTAATCGGGTTATAAAATTACTTTGTCAAATACCAGTTTGAAACTTAGCTGGAAAAAACTTATTTGGTCCGATTTTGCACCTCTTAGAGTGGAGTTCTTCTTGTGGCAGGTAGTTAGGAATAAGATCACTGTTTGGGTTGAACTTTCAAAGAGAGGCTTGGCCTCTAATGTGGGAAACTATTGTCTCTTTTGCAATGAATCAGCAGAAACTGTTTCGCACCTCTTCATTTACTATAGATTCTCTTAGGAACTATGGATGTGTTTTGCCTCTTTTAGAAATTTTTCGTTGGCTATACCAAAGGAAATAGCATCTCTACTACAAGTCTGGCATGAGCTTTGTCCTACCAACTTTAAAGATTCTATATGGCACTTCATACCGGCTGTACTAATTTGGTCCCTTTGGCTTACAGGGAATGATATTATTTTCAATGAAGGAAAGCTTGACTCGATGCAACTCATTTTTTTGGCTAAACTCAGGCTTGCGTCTTGGTTCAAAGTAAGGTTTCAAGCTGCTATGGTGTCGTTAGAAGATCTCATGTCCAACCTGGCCTTAGCTGACATTGTTGGGCGCAAACAGAGTAGCAGCGTAACTCATGCTTGTTGGACTCCTCCACCTACTAAGTTTCTTAAGCTAAACATAGATGGAGCCATGATGCGAGATGAGAGTGCTGGTGGTATTGGTGGGGTAGTGCGTAACTTCAAAAGCGAGATAATTATGACTTTCTCAAAGGCGATAGGTTCAGGACCTTCGATCCTTGCAGAGCTATTGGCGGTAAGGCACAATCTTATCCTGGTTAATTCAAGTAGTGAGTGTGATAATCAATGTTTAATTGTGGAGTGTGATTGTAGCTCTGCACTGAACTGAAATTTCAAATCCAGTGTAGTGCCCAATGTTGTTTGGTGAGGTGGTTCGGGACATTGTTCATCTGGGAAACTGAGAAACTGCTTGTTTAAGAAAATTTCTAGAGAATGTAATATAGATGCAGATACTCTAGCTAAAAGAGAGATAGGGTAAGGGAGTCGGTCTTGGGAGAAGGTTGTCGAGTTTTAGGTAGGTAT
This sequence comes from Hibiscus tridactylites, assembly GCA_958450335.1. Lineage (NCBI taxonomy): Eukaryota > Viridiplantae > Streptophyta > Magnoliopsida > Malvales > Malvaceae > Hibiscus > Hibiscus tridactylites. The sequence goes on along the minus strand of OY288275.1, from coordinate 83,559,653 downwards.
CTAAACTTGATGGGGTTTACTAGTGTTGCTTGGTTGGATATTATTTTCCCGTGGTTGTAACTCTTTTTTAGAATCAATAAAATTTTCTTGTGGCACTCTTTTTCTGCTTTCGTTGTTGGCCGATTCACTTTTAATGCGTTGGTTGATATGAAAGGGATTTTTACCGAAGCCACCAAATTCTATCAAAAAAGAAAAATAACCATATAACAATTAGTGTTTGTAAACTTTTTAATAAATAAAGAAGAGGGTTATCACCACGTGCCTTATTAAAAAAAATTTAAGCCTAGTTGGAGGATCGAAGGATTATAATTTAATCATTAATCTATTGATTTTATTAATTAAGTTATTAAACTATTTAAATTTAATAATAGTTACATATTATATAATTTTAATTTAATGAATTTAATCATTAATTATATAGTGACATGTATGGCAATATGATTTGATGAAAGATTTTGAAAAAAAAAAATTATGGTTGAATACACATTTTATTCCTTAACAGATTTTACTTGTATTTTCATTAGGTGGCAAGTCTTAATTTTAATTTATTTATTTTAATAAGAGTTTAATTTTGATACTGTGAAAATTATTTTATACAAGTTTGCATATTTATACTATAAACTTAAACCCTAAATGTTTAAACTTAAACTCTAAAAAATTAAATCACAAACTCTATATACTAACCCTTAAATTATAAACACTATGGCACACAATTATTAACTCTAAACTAATCTCCTAATCCCTAAAACTAAAAAATTTGTGTAAACTACACAATATAGAAAATTTTCTCTTTCAATAAATTAACAACAAGATAGAACGAATTTGAGTGAATACTCATATTTTTATTTAGGGTAAAATATACAATTCATCACTGAACTTTCTTCTTATATTATTTTGGTCACTCAACTTTAAAAACTTTCAATTTTACTCACTAAACTTTAAACTCGAATGTTTTTATCAGTCATCCGTTTTCTCATTAACAGTCCGGTGACATGGCTTATTTTATCAATATTTAGTTGTAAGAATTTTTTATTAATATTTGATTGACATGTATAATTTAAAACAAAAAAATATCCTTAAATTATATTATCAAACTCAATCTCAAAATACCAAACCCCAAATTTCACCGGCATCACCTTCCCCTCCCAAAAGCTTCATCGTCCCCCCTCCATAACCTTCTTCATAATTCCCCAATGTTATTTAGATGTTTCTTCTTCTAAAACATGTGTTCCAAAAACATTGGAATGATGGCCCGAAGAAGGATTTTGACTTCAAAGTGACAGAGTTAGAAATGATGATTTAGGAGTGAGATGTAATTGGCGAGCAGAGATTGGAAGTAGTCAAGAAACTAAGTTTGGAGTTAAGGGCGGTTGTTTGATTCAATGACATTATGATAAATTCCTCTATTGAAAAGTAGAAACAATTGGCGAGACTTGTACCTCCAGGTTATACGACAATTCTAGTCAAGGTATCCAAAACGGCGCATATCAAAGGTATGGAAAAAATCGATTATATGAATCTTTCATTCCTCATCTCATTCAAAAACCTCCAACTCGAAGTTCTTATGTTAAACGGACAACAAATTTGAGTTTAAGAGGACGAAACGAGTTTGAAGGAAAAATTTGAAACTTATTGTCCACTGTCGGTGACGCCTAACACAATGGCCGGTCGTAGTGAGTGGTGGTCGGTATCTAGGCATATGGAGAAAACAAAGGGGAAAAAGAGAAAATAAAGGGGAAATGAAAAAAATAGTTTTACAGGGATACAAAACGACAACGTTTTGATACGAATAAGCTTGTCCAAACCAACGTCGTTTTGGTTCGGTGGGCCATGTCATAACACCGTTAATTATTTAACGGTGGAGTGACTAAAGCATAAGTACTTCGAAAGTTCAGTGAGCAAATTAAAAAAATTTAAAATTGAGTGACCAAAATGAAAATGAAAAGATAATTGAGTAATGAACTGTGTATTTTACCATTTTATTTGTTTGATGAACAAAACTCTTATAAACGGTTAGGTGTGTACGAGTCTCGGGCTGTTGGATGCAGTCCGTGACACATGCATATTTGTAAGCCCATATGTGTAATTATTAAGGCCCATGAGTTTGAACAAGAGAAATAACAAAGATTGTACAAATTTATTTGAATTAATATATTCCAAACATAAAAAGTTGATCAACGATATTTTACAAACTGTGTTTATACAGAACAATAGTAGAGCTCATCGTATACATGCATAAGTAACAACCTTCAGCTTTGTTTGCTTCACAACAGTGTTTTGCAGGTCGATGTTTGGGGATCCCACATAGCTGGGAGCAAATACTTACGGCCGTTAACCCCAACTGCGTTATAGCTAGCCCCCGTCGTCTTCTCCACCAAAACCTCTCCTGGATACCCCGGGTACGCTCCTTTACCAAATATCCCCGTACACGCGCTCACCGCCTCCAGTGGCGCCGCTGCTGGCCCTTGAAAGTACCCGTTGTTGAACGGGTTTATCACCGTTCCCGCCAAAACCGTTGCCAAATTAATCACCATCCCGTCAACCCCGACGTCTCCGTTAGGAGCAACCAGGGGAGGAGTTTGCGGCCCGTACACGGGTTGATGAAACGGCCAGGCGCAGTAGCCCGGACACTGACTCACCGAGTTGCCCACCCAAGCGTAAGGGAACCTGCTCTTCTTAACCCGGACCGAACCATGTGTCCCGCACCTGCTCATGCAGAAACCATTAACCACCACGTCAGCGGAAGTCAAAACAACGTTGACCGCGTTACCGTGCCCGTACCCAGCTTTCAAAGCCAAAGCTGTGAGGTGGGAAGTTTTAAGAGCCTTGCCTAAAGAGTAGTTGTCATCAAGCGTTTGTTTCCCTACGATGACGCTGCTCAAACCTCCGCTGTATTTCCCAGTCGTTTGCCACCACGAGGAGACCGAGGGGGACAACGTCGTCTTCGGGGAGTTGAGCGAGTTTAAGAAGTCGACGATTAAGGAACGCTGAGTAGACGAGAATTTACCATACCAGATGAGATTAACAGTAATATTACCCTTGAGGAGGGGACCATTGTGATATTTAAGAAGGGGTTGTTGTTCAACGGATGAGAGTTTTCGAGTGGTGGCCGAGGAAGAGGAAGGGAAAGCGAAGGAGAAGAGAAGCAAAAGAAGTGAAAAGCAAGGCATCGAAGCCATGAAAATTTCAGTAATAACTGAGTTGGAGCTTATGGTGTGAATTGGGTTTGGGCGACGTGGAAAGCAGTGAGGCGGGTATATATAGGAAGGAGTAGGAGAACGGAGGGGACAGGTGGTGAAAAAGAGGGAAATGTTGGGTTTAAATGGAGGGTTGACTCTTTATTCCTTCGTGTTACGTCTTTATTAAGGGAAGGTCTGGCCATTGGCCAAGAACCAGTTCTTCCACCCCGCTACATTAAGTTTACAGTTCCCAACAGTTTTTGTATTTGTGAATCCATTGAATTTTTGTGGTGTACATCTAGAACCCTCCATTTTCCTATCAAGTGTGTGCCTTTTTTTTTTCGTTTATGGCACCGCCCTATTTCATTAGACCTCAGTGTCCAGTAGTCGTCTGGGAGATTAATGAACGCCACTGGTTGATGGATGGAAATCATCTATCTCTAAGTATGCATCATTTGTGCCCCACTTTAAAATAGTGGGTTTAGGGTTTAGAGTTTGGGGTTTAAGAGTGTGGCTTAGGGTTAGGGTGTAGGGAATTAGGGGTAGGTGTATTTTTTAGGATTTAGAGTTTAGGATATAAAAATTAGGGTTATGGGATGAGATTTAATTTTTAAGCATTTTTAGGCAGGATGCATAGAAGGAGGCATGGTTAGGGGTAGAGGTGGCAATCGGGTCATTCGGTTCGGGTTCGGTTCGGGTCGTTTTGGTTCGGGTCATTGGTGTATGAGATTAATTCTAATTCAACTTGTCAATCTATGCATTTGAATTTGATTAAATATTTAAATCAAAGCTTCATATATCCATATAATTTTTTTTGTATAATTATATTGAATCAAAGTTTATAATAATAATAATAATAATAATGTCTGAAATGAATTAATTTATTAAACTTAGGATCTAATTGAATTAACTAAAATCTAAAAGCATAAATCACGGACATAATTAAAATAATTTTAAAACTAAATGTGAAATTTCAATTAAATTAATCTAAATTGAAACTCAATTAAATCAAGAAAAATAGAAAGACAATTGGTAAAAATAGAGAGGGAAAAAACAAAATTTTGGAGAGAAATAAGCCACCAATTTTTTAAGTTAGATTGAAAAAAAGAAAAAGACAATTGGAAAAAATAGAGAGAGAAAAGACAAAATTTTGGAGGGAAATAAGCCACCAATTTTTTAAGCTAGAGATTAATTATTTTTTAGGTCATGTTACATTTTAGTCAACTTTAAGTTTTAGTTTAATTTAATTTAGTCACAAGTATTCCCACGGTTTAGACTTCAAATATAGAAATCTCCTCTCCGTAGTGATATTTAGTCTCTAAAAATTTACTTTTAGTTGAAATTGACTAATCTTTGTAATTTAGTCTATTAATTTAATATATTGATATTTTCGTTCATTTTAATTTCAAAGATTTAATTTTTAGCCAAAATTGACCCCTATTTATTTATATGGTATAATTACAAAATTGATCATTGGACTCTCAAATTTCTCCACTTCCAAATTGTCAATTTAGTCTACAATTTCAATTTTATGCTATATTTTATGATGATATTATAAAATTGGTCACCAAGATCTCAAAATTCTATACTTCATTTTATTATTTATTATATTGTTAATAATAGATATTCGGGTTAAAATCGGGTCAATATTCGGTTCAGCTTTCGGTTCGGGTCTATTTCGGTTCGGGTCCATTTCGGTTCAACAAAAAATTTCGGTTCGCTTCGATTCGGTTAGGGTTTCGGGTCAACTTCGAATCATCATGTTCGGGTCAAAATCGGGTTTCGGTTCGAGTAATTCGGTTCGGGTTTCGGGTCTCGGGTCAAGTTTGCCGGGTCTAGTTAGGGGACATAAAATTTTTACGGATGGAAATCATCTGCCCCCAAAGTATGCCCTCATTTGTGCCCCACTTTAAAATATTAGATTTAGGGTTTAGGGTTTGAGGTTTGAGGTTGGGGCTTAGGGTTAGGGTGTAGGGAATTAGGGGCATGATGTATTTTTTAGGGTTTAGGGTTTGAGGGTTATAGGCAGGGGCGGAGCTAGAAATATATTTAAGGGGTGTCATTTTTTTCAACGATATTTAAAGAGGATTAATTATTTATAAAGGGGTGTCATTTTATTCATAAAAAGGGTGTCATTTGTTTATATTTTTAATTTTTTCTATACAAATTATATAGAAAAAATAGGTTTCCCAAAAATTTTGGGGTGTCATGAGACACCCCAATTGAAAGGGTGCCTCCGCCCATGGTTATAGGGCAAAATTTAATTTTTAAGAAATTTTAAGCATGAGGCATAGAATGAGGCATGGTTAGGGGGCAGGGGATTTTTACTCAATTTTTATCCCTGGTTGATATTGATAATAATAAATAACTACTAAATTTTCTTCCAACAAAAAAAGCCACCGTGGCGTATTTAAGATTTTTTTTGAAAGTGACACAAGTCAATAAATATTAAAATTTTAGCGTGAGTAAAAATTATAAAAACATAAATACTAACTCGTAAAAATTAAAAACAAAATAAAATTAAAAGTATGAACCTTAAAAAATTCAGACTAAGCACATGACCACCTAACTATTATAGTAGATCTGCCGCTTATAAGTACTAAATTACTAATAATTGGCTTTTTTTTACCTTTGCGTTTTCATTAATGTACAAACTTATATATCTCATGTGATCAATTTAATAACAACAATAATAATCATCGTACTTTCAGATAATCAGATTGTTCATGAAATAAAAATATTTATGAGACTCAAGCTTTGGTTCGACTAAAAGTCTAAAACATTAACATGTATTTACCACCGATTCATGTTTGGCCCCATGCATATCATTACATAGCTCATGGTGCATTCCAGCTAGGCTCATTTCTAAAGTATTACTATCAACCAAAGGAATAATTCTTCGCACTGTGGTTTATTCTAGACGTTGCATTTTTTAAAGATGATGCTTGAATTGAATCCAATGATTAAAGTATCGAAATGGGTCGATTCCAAAGTCACAATTTGTCAAACAGTTGGTGGTCACGGATGCTAACTTTATGAAGTGGTGATCTTCTTTTAAACGACTGATCCGGCGGATGGCCCCAACTGCCTTGTTTTGAGGCACTACAAAAAAATGACATTTAGCTAATAAATAAGTGTGTTTGATAATAAGTTGAAATGTTAAATCTAATGGTGGATACTCATCACCCTAAGTTTTATTAATACCCGGATGATAGTGGTTCGATATTTTGTTTGTTTGAATTAAGTTATGAGTTTGTTTTTTATAATATTGATTTTATTGACTACACATGTCTTCTTATAAGATTTTTGATAATAAGTTGTCAAAAAATTCATCGACAATACATAGAATCCTATATGTTAGTTAATAAATAAGTGTTTGATGCAGTGATAAAACACATAACATGAATCTTTTTAATTTATTTTTTATTAAATAGAGAGGTATTATATTCACATTTTGAGATTCGAACCCATACAATATATGACAACATGAGCATTCTTAGCCACCAGGCCAACTAGTAGATCTCCCCCTTAGTATATTCATCACTATATAACAATAACAATTAATAACAATTATCTTATTGATCCCCATAGAATATTTAAGCTATTGTGACCCCAAAAACAATAAATATTATTAGCTAACTAACAGGGAATCAAATTTAGAAAAATAAAAGAAATGTAGCCTCTTTGCATGAGTTGAGTTGGTTAATGTAAATATTATAAGTTTAGGATAAGAAGGGGTAAGCAAATTGTGAGACATGCACCATTCTTTAAGGGTGGTTTTGGTGCTATTTTAGGTAGTATTTAAAAATAAGAAAAGGGAACTATTCTTGATCATGATTCATGAATTGTTATTTAATAAACTAAATAAAGTGTTTAGCATGCTTATTGAGCCGATCTTCACATTGGTATTGGTAAGGTTAGTTGGGTTTTTTTTTTCTTTTTGCTGTAATTGATTAATATTTTTACTTATAATTTCTTAAAACTGTTCTTTAGTACAAAAATTTAACTAGTTTAACTGTATTGAAATTTAAAATATTCAATAACTCTAATTAGAAAAATATTTACTCATTCAATATTTGAACCAATGATGGCACCAGGAATCAAGGTTATGAAGTAAAGTATAACTAATCATAAATGAGGGTACAAAGTTCGAATAAATTTAAAATTGAGGGTTTAAATAGGTAAAAATACTATTATATTTTTTGATATAATTTTTTTAGGGGGAATACAACCTTCCATGAGTTCCAACCCTTGCAATAGCTCAGCCCCTAACTTGAACCAAGATTATCCCGTCAAGTTCAAAAACCTATTTTATCGCTTCATATATATTAACATATTAAATACTTTTTTATATATTTCATAATCAAATTTGTATACATTTTTTCCAGATTACTTTAGTAACTCAAATTAAGAAACCAGAATCAATTTCCATCGATTACATTTCGTATTTGATCCGGTCTAAATCAAATAGAAAAGACCTATCATATCGTAAAAAGAATGTTTCTATAGTAAAACCATATATATGTATGTATATGCATGACCGAGACGTTAAAAATCAATGAATCAATGGTCAATTTTTTTTCAATTTCATGTGGATCAATATTTTTATTATTGGATTTAACGAGCAAGGTGATACACGTACCGATCTCACGTTTGGCCAAATTTAGATTAGGTAAATCAGCGCCCCACTCAAAACTAAAAATGAAGTCAACAGTTGAAATTGCAAGTATCCATTTGAAGATTTGGTATGTGGCAAAGGCTAAGGCACTGGCACCAAAGAAAAGGTCGGTCGGTGCATTCATAGTATTTATATACTATGTTTTCTTTGGACCCAATGTGGGATATTGTTTGGTTAAAGAGTTAAGGCAAATCCCAGGCGTGGGAGAGGATGAATTGTCGTGAAAGTCATGGAGTGGGATGGTCGGTGTGATGTGGCTAAGCGTATGGCGTGAAGATGGGCGTGTCTTTATGCGAACTTGTCGTTACACTGAATGTGTGCGTTTTTAACACGGACGGGGAAATCATCTCTAGGGCAGAGGCAGATGATACAAGGGGTCCTTGACGGACCCAGGACTTTAGGTTAGGGGGGCGAACGTTTAAATTTCTAGGGGGCGAACTTATAAAAGTTTAGGGGATAAAAATAGATTTTTCATAGAAAATACATAAAAATTTTTAATTCTTTTTTAAATCATATATGATTTTCAAAATTTTAGGGGGCGATTGCCTCCCTCAGCACCCTCGGTCCATCCATGTAAGTACCCCTCAAAACTCAATTTTAAAACCCATTATTGTTCTTGGCTCCCTACCCCTAAGCCTCTACTAATGTTAACTAACGTAAATTATCTGAATCATCCATTTGAGGCCGACCTATATTGGAGCCTATAGGGGCCTTGCCCCCCTAAACTTGGTAAATTAGTCCCTTCAAATTTTAAATTTTTTAATTTGGCCCATTCAATTTTTTTAAAATATTATTAAATTTAAAATTTTTGAACTAAAATTCCTCCTAAATTTTTTTAAAAATTTTAAATAGGCATCCTCAACTTGGGTTGCTAAGATCCGCCTCTAAGATTAGTTATGTTAATTATGATTTTTTAATCAAACACTAGAAGAGAAGAAATACACATATAAGCATACCCTAAAATATAAAAATAAATGTAGAAAAGTAAAAAGTATGAAAACATGAATAGTAAATTTAAATCTTCTCATAAAATCTTTGTAACACCCCAATTTTGGGCTTGGAAGTTTAGGGTCTGAACCGGACCGGTTTAAATTGCGGTTCGAATATAAAAGGTGATTTTAGGGAAAGCCTAGTTCGGGATGCATTAAAAATATGGAAAAATATCTAAAAATCCTCTTTTATTATATATAAGAGAGTGGTGAAATCAATTTTACAAAATGGGGTTTGGAAATATGACATTTCAAGTTAGTGACTAAAATGTAATTTTTGAAAGGTTGGTGACTGTTTTAAAAGGATTGAAACTTTGAATCTTTAAGGAGCTAATTTACCCAAGGGAGGGTTTCTCCAGATTTTTCTTAAATATTAAAGATTTAATTATGTTATTTAATAAAAGGAAAGGAGGGAAAATAGATATTTTTGGTATTATAACTAACTTTTCTCAAAATTTTCCCATTTCATTTTCTCTCCATTTTCTCTCAGCCAAACACATTTCCCCAGCCTCCTTTCCTCTGATTTTCACATCTAAAGTTGAGATTACATTCTCCAAATGGTTTCTAATCATTTCTACACTAAAACCTCATCATTTGCTTATTGAATTTTCCAAGATTTTGGCTCTAAACAAGGAGAAACTCACATTTAGAGGTATGAACGTCCTTCTCCTCTAAATACTCAGTTCTTTACTGAAATTCCCAAGTTCTCAATCCTTAGTTTGAGTTTTATAAAAGGTTTTAATGTTGTGTTCTTGATCTTGGCTTAAAATGCAAGATTTGGATTTAATTTTGAAGAAATTCGTATTAAATGATTGGGCTCTGTTTTGAGATGTCTTTTTGATGTATAATGGATGTATAAATGATGTGTAATTGAGGTTTAATCAATGCAATCCCGAATAGGTTGATTTTCCTAAGTTTTAGCTTGAGTTAATGGTGGTTTTTGGGATGATTTTGATGTTCTGCTATAGCTGGAGGTATAAGGACGTGATTAGGTTCTTTTTGGTTGTTAATTGATGTTTAAGAATGATTGAAATTGATGGATCTTGGCTGGGTAATGTTGTAGAGGTGTTTGGATGTGATTTCGGTTGTGTTGGTAGCCGAAATGTGAGTGTTGATGAGAGCAGCGAGTTTAGGTGTCTTGGTTGAAGATATTAATGCATGATGATGCATTAATCCTCTGCTTTGATGTGTTTAAAACAGGGGAGACTGTTGAGTGTGTAAAAGTACTATTATTTACACCCTTTTTAACCCATATTTATGCTGCATTCAAGCATCATTTCATTGCATTTAGGTCAGTTTACAGCAAAACATCACAAATATATAAAAGGCACAAATTCTACTAAAAATGGCTGATTTTGGCAGGTTGCCGCCGTCGTAGACGGTGAAGGCAGGCGCAGGGTAGAGAAGCAGGAAAGCTGAACTGGACAAGCAGATAAGGAGGACGATGCTGCCATGGTGCTGCCGTGACAGGAGGACGAAAGCAAGTTAGTGGAGAAAAAGCAAAGTGGACCTCGATAGATAGAGAAAATTATGCTCGTCTGTCGTGTGAAAACCAAATATTTTTCCAAGCCCCGGATCTAAAGATATGTCAAGCCCAAAGCTCAAAGAGAGAAAATCCCAAGAAACAAGGAGGACGGCTGAAAAGTAAGATCCTTGAAGATTAAGTCTTTATTAGAATCATACTTTTAATTAAAGTTGTAATCTTTGTTAACTTAGAATACTTGAGCCCAAAGCTTATATAAGGGCATATATTTTAACCTAGGACATATCCCATAAACCCATAGCCGATTTCCCTTTAAACCGACAACCAAAAACCCTCCGCCGTCTACCCGCCGTCGACATGTTCTAAAACCCCCTAGGGCCACGGGTTGATTTGTAAAGTAGTTGCAAGGGTTGTTTTGTTTTAGGAATTTTCAGTTCAATAAAATAAACTTCAAGTTCTCTTATTTTGGTTATTAATATCTTACAAGAGCATCGGGAGAGCATTGTGAGGTTATCTATTTACTTAGCATCGGGAGAGTTAAGTATACGAAAGAAATAAGAGCAAGTTCTCTAGTTTATAGTTGAACTATCTCCTGCCTAGGGATAGGGCGAGGTTAAGTGGCTAAAGAAGAATTCATACACATCGGTGTTCATCCTTCGATTCACGCCGGGAGGTATCATCAAAGACGCGATCATCGACAGACTTGGACCTAGGGATAGGCCAAGGCAGATCTGGGATTCTTGCCAAACTTGAGAGTACTGAGTTGAGTGTTTGCTGCCGCGACAATCAACGGACTGCCGCCGCGACAGGTGCTGTCCGCGACGGGCGCGTGATAGAACTGGATTTCCTAAAATCTGCAATACCTGCACTACTGAGCAATTCAATACCAGCCCATTCTCTCTATCTTGATTTCTTTAATCTTATTTTCAAGTATTCTTTATTATATTCGTGACAATATCTTAATCTATTCTTTTCCCCTTGTGCAGATAGCGAAGGAAAGGGTTAGCCCAGTCCCTGTGGAGACGATATCCGATACTCTAGTATCACTTTATTACTTGCGACGTGTACACTTGCACTACCATTGCGATAGACTATTTTACACGCAACAAGTTTTTGGCGCCGTTGCCGGGGACTGGCAACACACTCTTACCCTAGCTTATGCACTTTTCTTTTATTTATTTTTTTTATTTTTTTTATTTTTTTAACAAAAAAACTCAGGTGAAAATACAGGTTCAAGGGCATCAACATGCCAGGAAAAACCATTCGAGAGTTGATGTGGGAAAATTCTTGCAATTACCGTAAAGATATGCTGCCACGACAACAATAGGGGCAGCAAATGCCGATACCGCAGCAGCAAAATTTTTTATGGTACGATCAAAACCCACAAATTTTTTTATACCATAACAGTTTTGCTGCAGAATCCGACCTGCCCTGGCAATGTCATCATCCTCAAGAGCAGTCAAAATCCTTAGAAGACACACTGCAAGCGTTCATGACACTCACTCAAGAATTGTCAACTTCTATGGATGCAAGTATCGCCAAGATGGATGAAATCTTGAGCAGACCAACCCTCATTCATGCCACAAATGAACCTGAAATCATGAGGCAATGTGACGAGGATGCCTATGTGAAGGAATACCCAACATATGATGAGTTTGAGCAACAACCTACCATGGCAATGACCGAGGAGCCGGAACGGAGCAACACCGCGACAACGCTGAGTGAAATTCAAGAGAATGTCATGGCATCAACCACTTCTGAGGCAGAAATCCCAATCAAAGCGGAAACTGCCGCCTCGGCAGCAATTGATGCTGAAGCAGCAACCACATCAGAGGCAAATTCTCAACCCACTACCTCGATTATACCTGACCAAGATTGCACACATTCATCTCTGTCATGGCACTCGCACGACCACCTAGAAGAGCTACCCAATGACAGTTCTTCACAAATGGAATACGAGAAGGTAATAAACGAACCTTTTGAATTCTTTGAAAACTCACCGATTCCATTGCAGATATTAGAGGAACCAACACCAGTGGACTCAGAATTATCAAAGTCTCTACTGATGGAGATCTACGAGTGGTCAACAGAATTTGATATAGAGAGTGATGGAACTTACCAATGTCCCATTGACCTGCAAAGTAACCTGATAAAGAACTGTCAAAATAACTGCATGCCGCAACAGCAGGCACGGCAGCAAGGGATACATTCAACCACAACAACATTCAACGAAAACAAGGTAAGTTTATGGTTGAATGTCAATTTGATTTTTTCTAATCATATGTTCATGCCCTCAGAAACTTTACCAAGAAGGGAGGACTTCATGGACTACAAAGGGAAGAGAAAGAAAGGAGCCCCCACCATGAGAAAAAACACCAGATGGAGGGTACAGATGGACTTCAAGAAGTACCGAAAACGACCCCTCAAGCATCAATAGAACATGGAGTATTTTTATTACTTATTTATTATTAGAAAATAAGGTTTATTTTATTCGAATAATGTTTTTTTATGTTTATTGTTTTTAGGAAATAAAAGAGCCAAGAAGAACAGGAGAAGTGAACTCAGCCTACCACCCATCCATCAGCCCAACAAAGCCCAATATAGAGGCCTGTCATTCCAGCTGCCGCGACAGACACGGAAAAGACAGGCTGTCGCCAGCCTGCCATAACAGACGCGAAAAAGACAAGCTGTCACGACAGACGCGGAAAAGACAGGCAGTCACCATGTTGTCACGACAGACGCGGAAACGTGTGTCAGACGCGTCAGACACGCTAAAGCTCGACAGCTGCCCCATTACTCGCGCCTAGCGTTACAGCTTCAACGGGCAGCAATTCATTTTCTATAAAACCCCGTTTCATTTTCATTTTCACTCACTTCTGCTTTTCTTACTTGCTCTCCTTTTTTTTAGTTTTCATTTGCTTTCAATTACTTTTCACAACCCTTGCACTAACATGTCTTCCAGAAAAACCCGCCGCAATGCTGCCTCTACTTCCTCACCGGCAGCAACTCCCCCACAGTCCTTTGCATCCAGAGATCTGTGGGAAGAACGAGGCTTTATTTACAATCCAAGAGCCGTCAATATGGGCCTAAAGCCTTTCATCGCAAGGACGATTAGAGCCCTATTGTGGGAACAATTCGCGGAGCAACCAGCAGAGATGAACGAGACGCTGGTGAGGGAATTCTATGCTACCATCGGCAGCAAGATGGTAACAGCAGTAACTGTCCGGGGGAAAAAGATGATGCTGCCTATGACGCTGTCATGGCAGAAGTGACGGAAGAAGGAACTGAATGGAACACAAGCCGCAAAAATCCCCACACCGTGAAGAGAGGGCAGCTGCTGCCGAAGGCAAAACTGTGGAATGCCTTTATCAAGAAGAGGAACCTGCCATCATCACATCACACCACCGTTGACCAGCAGAGATCGACGGCCCTCCTATGCCTTCCCTACCTCATCACATCCCTCTGCCACTGTTTTGCCGTGACGGAAGCCGACAGCGACCGTATAGTAAAAGGACGGGGTTGGACAGACAAAAATATCATCAGCCTTATGGAGCTAACAGTAGCAACTCCCCTCTCCTTCTTCAACCCCGCTGCCGCCCCAGCTGAATCATCAAAACAGCCAAACCCTGAACCTGCCGTAGCAGCCGCACCGACAGACCCATCCGACCAAATCCTAGCTGCTATTCAAAGGATGGAGGACAAACAGCTGGGCCTCATGACATTCATTAAGGACTTTGCCGCATCCACGGTAAATTTTATTCACAATACTTTAAATTTCCTTGATGTTGTCTTTCCCACCTTCCCCGCCCACTACTTCACTGTCCCCACTCCTGCCCACACACCTACACCTGCTGCCACACCACATACACCATCTGCTGCCTCCATACCATCACCTGCCCCAATGGCAGCCAGCAGCACCCATGCCGAAACATCTGCTCGAGGAACAAAGCGACCAGTGCCCTCAGATGACCTTGCTGCCTTTGTTGCTGGGTTCTTTTCCCCCTCCGACTGGGCAGACAGTGACGTTGAACCCTTTATTCAGAGGAACCTGTCAAAGGAATTTACACCGGTAAAGAGGCAGATAAGAAAACTCTGCCAAGGGCCAACAACAGTGATAGCAGCGGCAGCAGCTCTGATATTCAGGTTGTACAGCAACCACCCCAGCCCGCCCCGCGAACCAGAACCCGCCGCCAGATCCGCCTCAGCAGCAGCAGTGAAGACAGTGATTAAAATTTAAGTTTCTTATTTTCTTATTGCTGCCTGCTATTGATATATTTTGTGATGTACTGCCTGCATTTATTTTCATTTTGTCATTTGCATTGAGGGCAATGCAACCCTCGAGTTTGGGGGTGGCAACCCTCCATATTAATGGAGTCCAAGTACATCTTAGTTTATTATTGGTATCTTTTACTTAGTTATTTTTCACAAAAAAACTGAAAATTTTGGCTTAAAACTGTGAGTTGAACTTGCATGTCGTGACAGCTCTGTCGTGGCAGCATCTTTAGGATAGTTTAAGGAGAAGTTTAAAGCCTTTCTATAGTTCTGAAAACTTAAACACCATTGTGACTATTATACTGCTTAGACTTCTTTTAGCCAAACTAGAATAGGAAGCTTAGCACTTGAATAGCCCCTAGAGGTGCCTAACACTGGCTCTAGGAAAGAAGTTTAGAAAAAGAGACTCAAAAATCCTAGAGGTGCCCGAAACTGGCTCTAGGAAGTCAACTAGAGGTGCCTGAAACTGGCTCTAGGAAGTTAACAAGAGGTGCCTAAAACTGGCTCTAGTAAAACTTTAGCTTGAAAAAAAGAGAAATCGAGTCAAAACAAAAGAAGCATGAAAATGTGCCTTCAAAAAGATAAACTTTGGCATAAAAATTCAAGTTAAGAGTTGAATATTCTAGTGAAACTAAGAGAGTCTTAGCATATAATTGTTCACAAGCATGCACACACTGCACGAGAACTATAGTGAGAGTCCAGACAGATCCTAAATTATCCGACAGGTTGCTGCCACCACAGAGAACGAATGACGGGTAAGGGAAAGTTCACTGTTTGAAAGCCAAAACAAAAATATTTCATTTTTCTTTTAGGTCTTAGTTGCTTGAGGGCAAGCAAAAACTTGAGTTTGGGGGTGTGTTGAGTGTGTAAAAGTACTATTATTTACACCCTTTTTAACCCATATTTATGCTGCATTCAAGCATCATTTCATTGCATTTAGGTCAGTTTACAGCAAAACATCACAAATATATAAAAGGCACAAATTCTACTAAAAATGGCTGATTTTGGCAGGTTGCCACCATCGTAGACGGTGAAGGCAGGCGCGGGGCAGAGAAGCAGGAAAGCTGAACTGGACAAGTAGATAAAGAGGACGATGCTGCCATGGTGCTGCCGTGACAGGAGGACGACAACAAGTTAGTAGAGAAAAAGCAAAGTGGACCTCGATAGATAGAGAAAATTATGCTCGTCTGTCGTGTGAAAACCAAATATTTTTTCAAGCCCCGGATCTAAAGATATGTCAAGCCCAAAGCTCAAAGAGAGAAAATCCCAAGAAACAAGGAGGACGACTGAAAAGTAGGATCCTTAAAGATTAAGTCTTTATTAGAATCATACTTTTAATTAAAGTTGTAATCCTTGTTAACTTAGAATACTTGAGCCCAAAGCTTATATAAGGGCATATATTTTAACCTAGGGCATATCCCATAAACCCATAGCCGATTTCCCTTTAAACCGACAACCAAAAACCCTCCGCCGTCTACCCGCCGTCGACATGTTCTAAAAACCCCTAGGGCCACGGGTTGATTTGTAAAGTAGTTGCAAGGGTTGTTTTGTTTTAGGAATTTTCAGTTCAATAAAATAAACTTCAAGTTCTCTTATTTTGGTTATTAATATCTTACAAGAGCATCGGGAGAGCATTGTGAGGTTATATATTTACTTAGCATCGAGAGAGTTAAGTATACGAAAGAAATAAGAGCAAGTTCTCTAGTTTATAGTTGAACTATCTCGTGCCTAGGGATAGAGCGATGTTAAGTGGCTAAAGAAGAATTCATACACATCGGTGTTCATCCTTCGATTCACGCCGGGAGGTATCATCAAAGACGCGATCATCGACAGACTTGGACCTAGGGATAGGCCAAGGCAGATCTGGGATTCTTGCCAAACTTGAGAGTACTGAGTTGAGTGTTTGCTGCCGCTAGGGATGTAAAAACAGGTAATCGGACGGGTTTCAGGTCGGGTACTGTCAGGTCGGGTAAAATCGGATACAGGTCATTTCAGGTCATTTTTCTGTTTTGACTCGACTCGGGTCGGGTGCGGGTCCATTTCAGGTCGGGTCCATTTCAAGTCGGGTCCATTTCAAGTCGGGTCAATTTCAGGTCAGGTCCGTTTCAGGTCGGGTCAAAACAGGTCGGGTCCGAAGCAGATAATTGACAGGTTAATTCGGGTTCGGATACACTTCAGGTCGGGTCCGTTTCAGGTCGGGTTCATTTCAGGTCGGTTGCATTTCAGGTCGGGTGCATTTCAGGTCAAGTAGTTTCAGGTCGGGTAATTCAGGCCAGGGTATTTTCGGATTTGGAATTCGTATTGAGTTTGAGTTCGGTACAACCGTATAAGTAGTTGATAGACTTTAGGTTGGCCTCCATCAATCATCATTGATTTTGAGTTAATTATTTAAAGTCATATCAAATTAAAATTATAAAACATTGTAGTAATTAAAAAAATAATGAAAAGTGTCAATTTGGACTGAAAAGGGGGTCAATTTGGATTAAAAATAAACTTTCACATATTATAATGAACAAAAATATCAAATTAAAATTATAAAACATTAGTTGATTTAAAAGAAAACAAGGAAAATGGGTCAATTTGGAATAAAAATAAAGTTTTGGGACTATAATGAACAAAAATATCAAATTAAAAGTATAAAATTAGAGTAATTAAAAAAAAACAATAAGTAGAGGTCAATTTAGAATAAAAATAAAGTTTTAGGGTCTAGAATGAACAAAATTTCAAATTAAAATTATAAAACATGATGAATTAAAATATATACAAGGGTCAATACATAATTAAAATAAAGTTAAGGGACTAGAATAAAGAAAATATTAAATTAAAATAATTAAACATTGGACAAATTAAAAAAATAAACGTGGGTCAATTTGGAATAAAAATAAAGTTTTAGGGTATAGAATGATGAAAATATCAAATTAAAATTATAAAATATTGGATGGATTAAAAAAATAATGAATATGAGTTTAGGGTTCATACATTTATAGGTACATTTATATACATACATTAGGGTTTAAGGTTTAGCGAAAACTTATTAATGGTTTAGGGTTCATACATTGATAGATACAAACATACTTACATACATTAGGGTTTAAGGTTTAGAGTTTATGTTTTAAGTGTTTAGGTTGTAGATTTAAGGGTTTAGGGTTTAAGGTTTAGAGTTTTATGAAAACTTCATTAAGTGTTTATGGTTTAAGGTTTAGGTTTAGTGTTTATGGTCCAAGGAGAAATTCATTATGGGTTTAGGGCTCATACATTGATAGCTACATATATACATACTTATATATATTAGGGTTTATGGTTTATGGTTTATGGTTACTTGTTTAGAGTTTAGGGTGTAGCGAAAACTCATTAAGAGTTTAGGGTTCATATATTGATAGATACAAACATACTTACATACATAAGGGTTTAGGGTTTATAGTTTATTGTTTATGGGTTTATGTTATGGATTTAAGGGTTTAGGGTTTATGGAAAACTACATTAAGGGTTTAGGCTTTAGACATTGATAGATATATACATACATACATACTTATATATATTAGGGTTTAAGATTTAGGGTTTAGTGTTTAGAGTTTAAGGTAAAACTCATCAAGGGTTTAGAATTCATACATTGATAGATATATACATACTTATATACATTATAGTTTAGGGTTTGGGGTTAGGGTTTAGGGTCTATAATTTGATGAATTTAAAGTGTTGATAAATGTAAAATATTAACTATTAACTTTTTAAATCAATTTAAAGTGTTAAATAATATTTCTGTTAAATATACATGTATAATCAATTTAATATATATCTATAAAAAATTGTATTTAAATATTCATTTCACGCTTCTAAGTTTTAAATTTTATTAAATAATTCAATATGCTTAGTATTAACTCATTTAATATAAATTATTTGTGGTGTTAATAACTTAAAAATTTTATTAAATTAATAACTTGTGATGGATGAATTAAAAATAAATTATTTAAAATTTTAAATTATTTTATTAATTATGATCATTAAATTAAAATTTTATTTTATTAAAAATTTTAATTAGAGGGAAAGTTAAAAGTTAAAAATACTTCAGTTTTTAATTTAGGGGGAAGTTTGTGCAACCAAATTTGGGGGGGAATTTTAGATTAAAAAGTTGGGGGGAAACAAATTTGGGGGGGGGGATTTTAGATTAAAAAGTTGGGGGGGAAATTGATGGGGGGAGGCGGCAAATTGAGTGAAAATGGATGGGGAGGTTTTTTTTTTTGAATTTGTTATTTAAGGGTTAATTACCTTTTAGGCCCTTCCTTAATTAGATGCTTAGGGTTTAGATTATTTAAGTTTTAGTTTTTTTTTTTTTAGTGCTAACTTTTGGTATAGTTTCTTTAGATTTAATTAAACATGGTTGAACTAAAAGAAGGATTAGCATGTCACAACTCACATGTGTCCTCAATTTTCTGGTCTAATAACAATTTAGGTCTATATAAGTATAATTATTAGATAAACTATGTATTGTCCCTAAATTTTGAGTTTAAATACTTATTAAGTCCTTGTAATTTTGAAATTCAATATTTTAATTCCACCAAATGTTTAATCTTAATTTCTCCTTTGTATTGAAATAAAGTATTTTATGTGAGATAAATTATGTCTTTGCTATAAGATCTGAGAGCTAATATTATTACAAACAAATTTCTTGTATTTTATCAGTTCAGGTCAAGAACAGGTCGGGTCACTTAACAGGTCGGGTTTAAAAGCAGGTCGGGTCCATTTCAGTCGGGTTCAAAACAGGTCGGGTCCATTTCAGGTCGGGTCCATTTTCAGGTCGGGTCCATTTCAGGTCGGGTAAAATCGGATATCGGGTCAATTCAGTCGGGTAATTTCGGTTATTTGCCAGGTCGACTTCGGGTTCGGGTTCTTTTCAGTCGGACGCAGGTCGGGTTTCAGGTCCAAATTAACAGGTCCAATTCGGGTTCGGGTCATTTTCAGTCGGACGCAGATCGGGTTCGGTTGCTACAGTAACAGGTCAAATTCGGGTTCGGATCAACAACAGTCGGTTGCAGATCGAGTTCGGGTCAACAAAAACTCGGGTCAAATCAGGTTTTGACTCGGGCAGGTTTCAGTCAGGTTACCAGGTTCTGACTTGTTTTTACATCCCTAGCTGCCGCGACAATCAACGGACTGCCGCCGCGACAGGTGCTGTCCGCGACGGGCGCGTGACAGAACTGGATTTCCTAAAATCTGCAATACCTGCACTACTGAGCAATTCAATACTAGCCCATTCTCTCTATCTTGATTTCTTTAATCTTATTTTCAAGTATTCTTTATTATTTTCGTGACAATATCTTAATCTATTCTTTTCCCCTTGTGCAGATAGCGAAGGAAAGGGTTAGCCCAGTCCCTGTGGAGACGATATCCGATACTCTAGTATCACTTTATTACTTGCGACGTGTACACTTGCACTACCATTGCGATAGACTATTTTACATGCAACAGAGACATCTTCGGATCCTTGTGGTGTTGATCCGAAAGCTTGATCGGCGTTTCAGCAAGCTTGCGAAACGGAATCGGTGAGTGAAGTTGGTTTTCAGCTTTGAAACCAATGTTGGAAGGTTATGGGAGCTTAGTTTAAGTCTAAATAACTTAGCTAAGCTCAAGAGTAAGTTTTCGGAAAAACTCTCTTTTTGATGAACCTTGAGATGGTTGGATGCAATGTGATTTAATTGCATGTTTAAATTCTATTTTGAAAGCATATTTTAGCATGTTTAATGCTGGTTTTGAAAGCCATGCGTTGAAGGATGCTCAAGGTAAGAGATCCTTGGTTTGACATTGATAAATGTGGTTTTGTTGCATAGTGATGCATAATGATTTAATGGCTTTGTTAAATGCTTTTAAACAGTGGAATGATGATGTTAAATGATGTATATTGGCAAGTGATGTGTTGGTTTAAAAGTACTTGAATCGTATATAGTTAGCCGGCTGTAGGATTGGGTGCACCGTGAATAAAGTCGCCTTGGATGTTGAGGGGGTTGCGATTGTACCGTAAACTCCATCCAAGTACACTAACGAGATGGTTAAGATCACAATGGTGGTTAAAAGTCCATGTGTGGATCTTGTGTTGTGTGTCCTGTGTTCTCGTTAGTGATGTTATACAACTGCCAATGAGTGATGTGGAGGGGTTGTGATTGTACCGTAGACTCCATCACGGGTGTTGAGGGGTTGTGATTGTACCGGTAAACTCCACCTTGATATTGGTAGTGTGTATGAAGCGTATGGGACAACACTTGTAATCCGCGTATCCGATTGTGTTTTTGAGTTGTAAAATGTTGTGGATTATCACTTGTAAGCCAATATGACATGTTGATGGATTGAAGCATGAGATGCTTGGTTTGTATGCATAAATGCATGATAAATGATGTTTTGGAATTAAAGGCCTTGAAAAGATGTTTTTACAAAAATGCATTACTCCCTCAGTCCCAGTAAAACTGTCACATGTTGACATTTTTCTGGTCAAAATTTTTTAACTTTGACTATAATTTATTTAAATATTTTAATTAATTAAAAATTATAAAAATTATATTTAAAAACTAGTTGATTCAAGGTTTTTAAAATATATTTTTTCATATTTTTATCAATAATAAATTTTAAATTATAAGATGTCAAAGTTGAAAAAGTTTGACCCAAAAAAAGTCAACATGTGACAGTTTTAGTGGGACAGAGGGAGTATTTTGTTGTTTAAATTGAGCATTCCTCACTAAGCTATGTGCTTACGCTCTCTCTTTCTTGAACCAATAATGCAGAGCATTGAAGTGCTTTAAGGGCAGCAAGGAGGTCAAGAATCCAAGTGGAAGTTTAAGCTCATGTATGATGACTATTTTCATAACACTATTAACTTTTTGGTATTTGGCAATGGGAACCTAAATTGTGTTTTTGGGAGATGTTTTGGACTCCCTAAGTTTGGTTTAATGCCTATGGTGTTTGAAACTTGTAAAGGGCCTTTTGGTATTTGGTTTTGTTGATTTGATGAATGCATGATTTTTATTATAGGATGCATGCCTATAGATTTAGGATTCTTCCTTAAATGATGCCATGACTGAGTTTGATGTTGCTAATATGTTCCTTTAGTGTTAAATGACTTTTTGGTATGAAAGGGAGGTCTTATGTTTGTGTTTGGTGGGTCAAAAGTGTATTAAACCATAAAAATTCTACAATTCTGGGCATCTCGTATCGGAACGGGTGCTACCGTTTCGGAACAGTTGGCCTGAAATGGCCATGGCGTTTCGAAACGGGTAGAGCCGTTCCGGAACGGATTTTCCACTGCCAAGCCCTGTTCCGCAACAGGTTTTGGAACGGTCCCGCATTTCGGAACGGTCCTTCCCCGTTTCGGAACACTCGACCGTTGGGCACTGAATCTGATGGTTATATGTTTTGAAATCCTCACGTTTTAGTCCCAATCTTTGTTTATGCAATTGTTTAAGTTTGTGATGTCCGTTTGAGATGAAATTTGGCAGAGAGGCATGAAACATGATTAATTTCATAATGGTAATTTAAAAGTTGGCATAATTTTCAGAATTTACATTTTGGTCCCTAAATTCGTATGTTGTGCAATTGAGTCCCTAATCGTTTTCCGATTGCTGTGATATTTGAGTATGTTTAACTCAAGAGTTCACCTAGGTTTAATATGCATTTAGACAAGATTAAAAAGAAAAAAAGGGGTCGTTAATCAAGGTTAACTTTCGGGTTGACTTTAGTTTTCCCCGTGTAATCTTCGTAGTTCGGGTCAACCGTCTAGGCCGGGCTAAGGGGGTTACAATATTCATTAGTGTTTTTTAAATCTATCAATATAGCGAAACCTTGGCGTGCTCACTGGAAGAACGCAGATCATTGAATTACTCCAATTAACAAAAAGAGAAAAAAAACATCTTGGTTATCTCCACGAACAATCAACCAACGCAATATTGTGAGGTAAAATTTAACTGTAACATACACTAAGTTGTAGACATCTTCAATATCAGCGTGCCATAGAGGCAAACAAAAAATGTACCATAACGGTTGATGAAGAACATGCCAAAACAACGTACGAAAAATAAAAAATAAAAATAAAAAACGAGCAGAAGTAAAAAAATAAAAAAAATAAAAAAAATTACCGCTGGTAAATAGCGAAAGTCGTCACTATTGACTTGAAAAACTAAAAAAAATCGAAAAAAGAAATAACTACGACAGAAAAAATGTGAGAATGAAAATTTAACGGTTATAATTCCAACCAAGACATTTATGTTAAATATAAATTATATTAGGGTAATTATTCTATACACAAGCGCTTGTGGAATCTTTTTTACACAAGCGCCTTAGTTTTAGGGGTTAGGGACTTCATTTAGGGTTTAAAATTTAGGGGTATAAGTGTAGTAGTTTTGAATTTAGGGATTATTGATAGAATTTTGGGTTTAGGGTTAAAATTTAGGGTTTATAGGTTAAAACCTAAATCCCCACCCATATTACCCTAAAACTAAACCCTAACCCTAACCCTAAATTCTAACCATAATTCATAAATTCTAAACATGAACCCTAAATTCTAAACCTTTACACTAAAACCCCTAAACTCTAAACCCTAGAGGCGCTTGTGGAAATAAAAACTTTCCACCGCCAGTGTATATGATATTAATCCATTATATTATTACAAAAAATAACAAAACTAAACATTGTTTTCTCAACATTCCACGCTACAAATTTTCATTCCATGTACTTTATTACTTGTTTAAAATCTCTTACAGGTAACAGGATTCAAGCAATAAGTTTAACTTAATTAGACTTCATTCAGTTAATCCTAGTAGGATTTATGTGTTATTTAGTTTTACCTTTTTTACTGTATCAAATCTTGATATTCTGTTGTATATACAGAAAAGAATACAAGATGAAAAATATTTGCAAGTATATATCTATTATTCAACCATGATGGAAAAATAACAATTCAATAAAAGAATCTCTTACAAAATTATACTACCTAAAATATATTTTATACACCGACATGCTCTCATGTCTTATAATCTTCGTTTAAACTTTTAAGCCAGAGTAGCGCAAGTGGAGGTCGATGGGTCAAACAAAGCAGGAAGCAGATACTTTCTCCCGTTGACTCCATGTGCATTGTAGCTAGCACCAGTTGTTGCGTCCACCGGAAGGTCTCCGGCGTAGCCTGGATAAGCCCCTTTACCATAAATCCCAGGACACGCCGATGCAGCTTCCAGCGGTGCCTCTTTTGGACCCTGGTAGTACCCATTTCCGAACGGGTTGGTCACAGTCCCAGCCAAGAGGCTAGCTAGATTGATCACCATCCCATCAAGACCAACATCATTGTTGGGTGCAACCAAAGGTGGGTTCTGCGGTCCGTAGATGGGCTGATGGAATGGCCAAGCGCATTGACCCGGGCACTGTGTCTCTGAGTTACCGACCCAAATGTAAGCGAACTTACTGTGTCCACTGCTTGAGCTTCGGCTTCCCGAAGCTGAACCATGGGTTCCGCACCTGCTCGAGCAGAACCCGTCTACAGCCACGTCGGCTGATGTCAAGACAACGTTAATGGCGTTCTTCTGAGCACCCTTTGATGCCAATTCCACGATTTGTTGAGTTGTGAGTGATTTTCCCAAAGAGTAGTTCTCGTCGAGGATTTGTGAACCCAAAGAGAGCGCAAGGGAAGAAGGTTTCTTGCTGAGCTGATAGTACTTTTGCGTGGCTTTCCACCATGTAGCAACCGACGGTTGAGCTGTCGTGGGCTTGGAAGATGCAACGGAAGCGACGAAATCGGAGACGATCGCACGTTGGGAAGGCTTGAACTTGCCATACCAAATGAGATTAACAGAGATTTTCCCAGATAGAAGAGGGCCGTTGTGGTATTGGAAAAGCAAAGGCTGCTCGGATTGGTCTGACTCAACGAGCCTCCTTGCTTCTATTCTGAAGAGCAACGAAAAGACCAAGAAAACAAGAAACAGAACAACATTGGAAGTATCCAAAGAAGCCATGATAGAAGAATGAGGTTGAATGTTTTTGAGGTAATTTTGGATGATGTGAAGTGAAACGATGGAGGGGATGTATTTATAGTGCAGATTTTTTAAGGAACGAAAGCGGTAAGAAAGAGGCGAAAATTAAAGAGAGAGGTGGGGAGTGGGGTGGCATGACAGCCAATTGACGCGTTGTATTTTAATCAAGAATCTCGCAACAAATGCGTTAAAAAAATACAGTGAAAAGCCAACTAAGGTGGATAAAGACAAAGAGACGTGAAGAAAATGACGAAATTGAGTGCTTATTCAGGTGAGGGTGGAGGGAAAACGCGTAATAGTGTTTGGGGAGTGTGCAGTAGAAGCCAATTTGGGGGAGGTGGCTTTAGATTTTCCAAAGGAGCAAGTTGCTGGAATATCAAAGTTCCATAATTGTTGAAGAGAAACAACAACTTGAAACCATATAGTGGTAATAATGTTCATGGACGAAACATGTCTTGTTTTTGGTGTAATATGAACACGTAGCAAGTTATGTGTTGCAAGCACCTTTAATGATTTAAGATGTTTTGTTGTTTGGTGCTTCCCCCCCCCCCCCCCCCCCCCTATGTAAGGTGGTTGTTGTTGTTGCATTTGTTTGGTTTCCATCAAAATATCAACGATATTATTGGTACTTGGTAGAGATTCTTTTAACAATATTATTGGTAGAGATTTAAATTATAATTGAAAAATAGAAATTCTCTATTTTTTATGTTACCCTTGTGCATGCCTCGTACTAAAAAAATAGGTTTATAGTTTAGAGTTAAGGATTTAGGGTTAAGAGTTTAAGAAATTTGAGGCATGTATATTTTTTAAGATTTATGGTTTAAAATTTAAGATTTAAAATTTAAAGTTAGAGCTTAAAAATTAAATTTTATTTTGGTTTTGGAACATAAAAAGAGACACCGAAGAGGATAGATGATTTTTGTCCATAATTGACAACATATTTTCCATTGATCATGAAATGTTTATCACAGTGTCACGACCCAAAATCCTTGGTCCGAGACAGTGGCGCAAAGATCCGCCCAAGAGGTTCAAGACGGATCATCGGGCTTGCCAAGACCACCGGACTTGACCCAACACTTGGAGAATGCTAGAGAGCCCGTCCACATTGATTCGGTAAACATGACAAGAGACAATATATCAGAGGATATTATGGAGGAATATTTCCATGTTCGGTGTGGAGGTCTATCCTAGGAAAGTTTCCTACTAATAGATGTAATTAGATAGGATCTTGATACTCTTTCCATAGATAGGTGATTTTGTAAGGATTTGAGATAATCCTGGCCATCTGTGTAATTCGATCTAAACCATTCATTGGGAGAGAGCTCAACTATAAATAGAGAGTCTATCCCCTCATTTGTATTCATTCATCATTTGAGTAATACACTTGGCTTTTACTCTAAACACTCTGTGGTGGGCGTGACAAGTGGTATTAGAGCGAGTCGAGGGAGCTTGCATAGTGATCGAGATGGCGAAACAAGGAGATGATGCTTCCACACAATAAGGCAAAGAGTGTCGTGGTGGAAACCATTGGAGACGACTAACAATGAATGAGGTAAAAGATTATCTTGAGGATTTTAATTATCGATCACTCTCTCTTAAATCTCAAGTAGAAGACTTGTTTGAGAACGTGAAATTCGTCAAGGGTGGAACCTTGAAAGAGGTTTAGAAACTTCTTGACTCATTTCGTGAGAAGATGAGCGAGGAATTGAAGAGAGTCTCAACAACGTTGGGGAAAGGGATCGTCAGACTTGTGGAATCCGTCGAGGCAGCGAAGAAGACCCAATGTGTTTTCGAGTCCCGCCTTGAAAAAGTAGAGTCCATGGAGGACAGGTTCAAGGACGAGACGCGACGAGTTCTCAACGAGGTGAAGACTAGTCGAGGGAGTAATGCTTGTGAAGCCGAGGTGAAGGCTTTGCGGATCGAGGTGAATGAGCTCAAGGAAGAGCTACGCAGTTGCAAGGCTGCAATGAGTGAATCGGGTGTGCTCAAGAATTTCTTAGAGGGACTTAGACCGGGGGTGAAGCTCGCATTGGAGCAAGACACCGCCCAGATGCTTTTAGAGGCCCAACATGTGGCCAAGTTACTGACTGAGCCTGCAGAAGACAAGCCAGCTAGTGAGGAGACGTCCAAGCCCACGACGAGTGATAGTGGGAGTGGTGAGGCTAAGCCCGTGCTGACTAGAAGGTGAGCAAAAAGCTTAAGTTCTATTTCTGTGACGGTTCTCATGTTATCAGGGACTGTCCCAAGAAGAATCGCATTGCTGCAATCATCAAAATAGAAGATGAGACAGGAGGGGAAGTAGTGCGACTTGGCACAATTGCGAGTGTTAATAAGCCAAGGAAGGATCGTGGCGCGACTACATCTGTCAAAGTAGCCGAGCCAAGGTCGAGACCCGGTGAGATAGCGAGTGCCAAAGCCGTCGAGACGAGGGTAAAGAGGAAGCAACTAGAGTGCTACCATTGTAAGGGGCCTCACAAGTTGCGGAGTTGCCCAGTTCAAGCCAAGGTCAATCATAAGAAGAACAAAAAATGATAGACTTAAATCTCCAATTCAGATCAATCATAAGCAGAAAACTACAGCCAAGTTTAAAAAACTTAACTACTAGCAAGCTGCAATCGCTATAATTTTCAATTCAGAAGAACAAAGTTATCAACCACCGCAGACCAAAGACTTTCAACTCACACCAGTTTATAGAAATTAGGCGCAAAAGCAAATGAGAATTATCTTGCAAAAACTAAGAAGGGTCCAAATCATAAGAATTTCAAAGAATATCCACCATAGTCAAATTGCACTAAACAAAACGTGGAGAGCTAACTTGGACCACTTTACTAAACTAACAAGTGCAATTATATTATTAGGATCTCAACACAGCACTAACTCTAGCAAACTAAAATTGTAGCTCAAACCATCTGACAAATTGATATGACAATAAACCTTCGTTGTAGCATATTTAGTCTGAGATTAGATTGGAAACTGGATGAGTCTCGAATAAAGGATCCAGACTTGAGATTGAAAAAGCAGAGTTGAAACGGTAGATACCGAACCACCACTTGACCGAATCTAGATGAGATGAATGTCGAAAGAGAAGCACCTAATCATATCATGGCATCGCAGGCAAACGTGTAACTGGAAACAGACCTGAATCGCGACATTAGTTTTGATGCATCTGAAAAGACAGATGGACAATCTGATTTAGTGTTGAGATCTAAAGCACGGTGGAGGAGAATGGCGAAGCAAACCGATCGCTGATTGAGGAAGCAACGAAACCAAAATAAGAAGCACCGACAGATCTGAAACGGCAGCAGCAGAGCGGATCAAAGGACGTCAGGACCGTTGATGGCGAATAATACCATGTGAGAACGGACTCATGACGGTTGCCGGAGTAGATGATGAACGATGAAGAGGAAATGAGATAACGGTGGTTAGGGATTTTAGTTAAACGGGAAAACCAAGTCAATGAATTAAATCTGATGTATGTTTCTCGTAATAAAAGGTGGGTTTATATAACCTAAAATTAAAACAAACTACAAACAAATTTAACAAAACTAATGGGCTGAAACAGCTGACCCAACTGACTCCAAAATGTTAAGAAACTAATTATTTTATTTTCTAACATTATTAATCATAATATTTTACTGGTTTTTGAAATAATTTGATGCAACACGTCGTTTAAATTAAGAAAATAAAAAATTATTTATAAATCATTAATAAATTAAATTAATATCCATGTTATAACGGTTGTTCAAACTAAGTTATTCCACATTTTCCCTAAAAATATATAATTTATATTTTTTCCTTATAATTTATTAATGATTTGTAAATATTTTTAAGTTATTCCACATTTTCCCTAAAAATATATAATTTATTAATGAGTACTATCTCCAAAAATTTTAAAAATAAAAAAAAATGAAATAATAATAAAATTGTATTTTAATCTCTAAAAATATATTTTTATATCACTTTCTTATAAATTTAAGTATTTTAAATGACCCCTCAATAAATAAAATTGAGTTTCGCTTCATACTAAAACTAAGTTATTCCACATTTCCCCCTTTAACCGTTATTGGGGAAGAAATAAAACCAATTCTTTCCTATCCTTCATTAAACTTCTATTCATATTGATATGCCCAAGGTTTATACTGTTTTAGCAAAGATCGTCGTATTTATCTCTTCCCAGTTCCCAGGATTAGGGGTGGGAGAAAATACCCGACCCGATTGACCCGACCCGAAAACCCGACGACCCGAAACTAAAATACCGGGTAATTCCTGGAAAAAAATTACCCGACCGGGCCGGGTACCCGACCCGGAAAATTTACCGGGACACGGGCCGGGACACGGGCTGAAAGTTTTCCCTTACCGGGTACCCGACCCGACCCGATAAAATTTAATATATATTTTTTATATTTAAAAATATATTTTTAATAACTAAAAAATACAAATACAATGAAATATATAATTAAAACAGAAAAAAATCCAATATGCAATTACTATTTAATAATATATCGAGTTGTTTCCCCGCAATGCAACCCTCAATTCCCCGCAATCCAATATACAATTTCTGGTTTTCAAAAACGTGCATATATCGAGTTGTTTCCAATATAATTGCATACCAGTAGGATAGCTATGTTTAACAATTAACAAAACTGTTTCTGTTTACAATCAAGTTTGCACAGATATACAAATCAATTTTGTTCCTTGAATTTGATTATTTCGAATCTCTTTTTGTTGATGAATGTATATACACTGGAAGAAGGGACTTACCTGAACAGCCAAGTATAATCACTAACTAGCTATGTGATTTTTTTAATTTTAAAAATAAAAAAATAGGAACCGGGTACCCGGTACCCGATTATCCGGGTACCCGAATTTTACGGGTACCCGGATATAATGGGCCGGGACACGGGCCGTTTAAAGAGGTACCCGGATGAACCGGGTACCCGATTTTCCGGGTACCCAAATCCCGGGTACCCGACAATTCCCACCCCTACCCAGGATAGGCCAGGGAAAAAGGGCACTCAATGAATAATTGTAGAGAACCAGAAAATGCTTAGAAATTAGAAGCATGAACAAGACTACTAGACTAGTGTTCCTGTAGGTCCCCGTTTTCATAAGCTGGGCCAATGTAATCGAAAAGCAGAATTTGAAGTTTCTCGAGTGAAGTAAAGCTTATATATGGGTGATTGATTTGAATCACGAACTAAAACCCCAAAGTGAGAATTGTCGATATGAACAAAGCAAACCCAAGTAGTTTGCTGATATTTTATTATCCGCATAAGCATAATAAATCAACAAATGAAAGAATTAAACCCTAAACCGTGTACATTAAGCTGACACTTGTATGCTCATCGAGGCTTCAAATGGTTAGACCAAAGTTGAGCAAGATGATGTTGAAGGATCATAAAGAGCAGGAAGCAAGTATTTCCTCCCATTGTCACCATGAGCATTGTAGCTAGCACCGGTTGTTGCGTCTACAAGTAGGTTTCCTGCATAGCCGGGGTAAGCTCCTTTACCATAAACGCCAGGACAAGCTGATGAAGCCTCCAATGGTGCCTCGACTGGGCCCTGGAAGTAACCGTTTCCGAAAGGGTTTGTTACGGTCCCGGCAAAGAGGCTAGCCAAGTTGATCACCATCCCATCGAGACCCACATTGTTGTTTGGTGCAATCAAAGGTGCGGTTTGTGGCCCGTAGATTGGTTGGTGGAATGGCCAGGCACATTGACCGGGGCACTGGGTCTGGGAGTTACCAACCCAGATGTAAGCGAATTTGGAGTACTTATTGGCCTTGATGTGGCCACTGGTTGAGCCCAAGGCAGACCCATGAGTCCCACATTGGCTCATGCAAAACCCTTCAACAGCAACATCCGATGCTGTTAAGACGACGTTGATAGCATTCTTTTTGTCACCCTTTGAGGCTAACTCAACGATTTGTTTGTTTTTGAGCGACTTTCCAAGTGAATAGTTTTCCTCGAGTATCTGCTTTCCCAAAGACAGGGAAAACGACGATTTCCTGGAGGTGAGGTGGTAGTATTTCTCCGTGATTTTCCACCACTGGGCAACAGAGGGCTGGCTGTTTTGAGGCGGTACGGTTGAGGAAAGGGAGGTAACGAAATCAGAGACAATAGCCCTCTCGGAAGGCTTGAACTTGCCGTACCAAATAAAATTGACTGTGATTTTTCCGAAAAGAAGGGGACCATTGTGGTATGTCAGGAGCTGAGGCTGGTCTTGCACCACTTCTAACAAACTATCTGCACATGTTGTAATTAGCTGGAAAATTAGTTAGATTAGTTGTCAATCTTGTTTTAGAATCTTGACTATTATATAAGTCAAAGTTTGCTTTGTATTTTGACTTACTTTTAATAAAACGCATTTCTTCTTGTCGTTTCTTTCTCTTTCAATATTCAGCAATACTCAATTGCTTCACCAGATTTCATTTCATACGAAAATCCCCAATTCTACAAAATCCCTAAATACGAAAGTGTAATCACTAATTTTGTCCGGGGTGTTAGACCCAATTTCTTTTGTTTTTAATAATGGACTTTAATTATGTGGTGATTAATAGTTAAAAACAAAACAAAAAGAATTAAAAAAAAGAAAAAAGAAAACAATATATATATATTAATATTATATACATATTATCACCACCATTTCACCATCATATTTTACTATTGTTATCTATTATTACTATTTATTATTATTAGTATCGTTCCTTCTTATTATCTTTACTATTATCATATTATTTTCTATTACATTAGAGTTATCTTATTATTATTAATATTATTCTTACTATTACTTATATTATTATCAATACTATTTACCATATTATTATTATTATTATTATTAAATCTGAAAACCCAAAAACATTAAATAACAAGCCCAGTATTTAATTAAATAAAAGCCCATAGTTTATATTAAAGTCCATTGCATTATCAGCATTTTCATATATTTAGAAAAGGGGAAAAACATGTAATATTGCGGCTATAAAAGCCGAAGCAACATGCAATGTAAGGGAGGATCTTTCAGAGAGAAAAAATTGTAATAGAGGGATTTTTCAGAGAGGATTTCTTAGAGAGAAAAAAGGATTCAAAAAAATTCAGAGAGAGTTGTAATCAAGATTTTCATATCAATACAAGCAAGTCAGATTTTCAGAGGTATTCCCCTCTTATTTTTCATTTCAGTCGAATCGAAAGCAAAAATATATAAAAAAACAGATTTGGGTTTCATCTTTTTTACCTTCGCCGTTCTGATTTCCCCATCTTTTTACTCTCCGGCGACAATCCCTTTGACCTCTTTGAGGTCGTGCGTGGTGAGTCGGAGAAGGCTAACATCAAAAGGGGTTTTCAGCTCTTTGTTTCCGATTTTCAAAAGAGAAAAAAAGGAGGTTTTGGTTTTGATTTCGTAAAAGAGGTTTTGGTTTTGGGTTTCCGAAAAGGGGTGAAAAAAGAGAGGCTCTGTTTTGGTTATGAAATAAAAAGTTTTTTTAGGGTTCCGGTGCCGGCAACGACGACCGGAACCCTTGCGGCGCCGGAAAATAACAAAGGAGGGAGAGAAGCTCTCTGAGATTTAGGGTTTGTAAAATGGGAAAGGGCTCAAAATGTGTTTTAAGGTAGTTTATATAGTGTTTCTTTTATTTAAAATTGGTTTAATCACGTTTTGGGTCCCCCCGTGTCAACATAATTACGCGAGGGGGGCTTCCGCGTCTCTTAACCACACCCGTGATCCCCTTAGGTTTTTGAGTCTTTTCAATTTCGTCCTGATTTTCATTCCAGTTGATTTCCGAGTGGGGTATTCGCCTATTTAGTCCCTGTGGCTTTCCGCGTCTTTTCAATTTGGTCCCGTTTTGCTCTTTTGTTTAATGTTTTTTATGGGTTAATTGCTATGGCGGTCCCTGCCAGTTTGCATGTTAGTTGTACTCAGCATTTTTATTTTGTTATATTATTCATGCATTTTATCCTTTTTTAATGTTTGCATCGAATATATGTTTTTGCCATATTGTTTATGTTAGTATGTGCATACATGTTTTTATGTTGCATGCCTATTTGTTTTAATGTTGTTCGAATATATTTTTGCAACATGCATTCTAATATGTCATTCATGTGATTTTTAGCATTTTAATTTGTATATTAATTAATTTTAATTATAAAACGGAGATACTTATTAATTCGCGTATTCGGGTAGACTAGCCTAGCTTATTGGATGTCCCGCGAATATTCGGATTAATTCGAATCGTCTAAAGGTAAACTCGTAATTAAAACGGACAAGACCATAGTATCATATTTATCTGCTTGCATCATGCATAAAGGTGACGTACGGGATCCGAACCCTAAACTAACACGACAGTCAGTCTTATATGATGTCGGTTTAGTCTTTGGTCCGGTGTACCGTCATCCTTTCTAATTAAATGGTAAATTAATTTGATACCACCAATTCGAAAAAGCTCGTGATTAAAGCCTAATTTTCAATCTAGAATCACTAATTAAAATCATCTTAAATTTTAAATAATTTCCATCAATTAAAGGCAATAATTGTTTTGGTACCGATTTCCGGGCGTGATGGGGGTGCTAACCCTTCCCCACGCGTAACCAACTCCCGAACCCTTTCAAAAGAATCTCTGGTTTTGTTTTCTTACGGTGTCTGGCCTACCATAGTGGCCGGTGGCGACTCCAAACCGAGAAAAAGATTTTTTAAAGGTTTTCTTTCCAAAACCCGAACCGAATTATTTTTTAAAACTCCCCCTTTTTAAATTAAATTGAATATTTTTCAAAAGTAGCGGGACGAAAAAACCCCGTTACAGAAAGCATTCTTGCTTCAACATGGTATCAGATGGTACTTCTGATCTTCGATCTTCCGCGTCTACTCGTTTCAAGAATATTGATCCTGCCGACGAGTATTATATACATCCGAACGAGAATCCCTCGCTCGTGCTGACCTCCGTTCTTCTTACCGGTGGAAACTACCATTCGTGGGCGAGGTCCATGCGAATGGCTTTAATCAGCAAGAACAAGTTTCTTTTTGTTAATGGGTCGTTGAAGCAGCCTCCTGAAGATGATGATGCCTATTTCCCGTGGGTTAAGTGCAATAACCTCGTTCTGTCGTGGTTACAGCGAGCTGTGAGTCAGGAGATTGCTCAGTCCGTTCTATGGTTTGACACCGCCTATGAACTCTGGGCGGATTTGCGTGACAGATTTAGTCAGGGAGACCTAATGCGGGTTTCTGATCTTCAACAGGAATTTTATTCCTTGAATCAAGGTACTAACACTGTTACCACATTTTACACACAATTGAAACTGATTTGGGATGAATTGTGTGCTTTGCGTGCCTTGAATTCGTGCTATTGTGATGCTATTAAGTTCCGTAATCAAGATTTTTCTCTTAGGTTTCTTAGAGGGTTAAATGATTCTTTTGCTATTCCCAAATCTCAGATCTTGATGAGTAAGCCTTTTCCCCAAACCCATGAAATTTTTTCTGTTATTGTTCAACATGAGCGTTCAATATCTGTGCATGTTCCTTTTGAGTCTAATGTTCTTGCTGTTGACAGAAGTTATAATTCTGGAAAATTTCAAAAGAAGCCTTTCCCTTCTAATTCTGTTTCTCGAAGACCTCTTTGTTTTTTCTGTGGTATTCAAGGCCATTCTGTTGATAAGTGCTACAAGAAGCACGGTTATCCTCCTGGTTATAGGTCTAGGTTACCTGTTAGTAAAGCCAATCTTGTTAATTTTTCCCAAACTGAAAACACCATTACAAATGATTCTTTGTCTTCTGCTGATCGTAAGTCAGACAATAAGTTTGTATCCTTTACTAAGGATCAATATGAAGGATTGCTTTCTTTACTTCAAGAGAAAGGTATATCTAGACTTAGTTCTGCTTCTCCTTCTGCTGTCAATGTTCTATCTTCTGATTTTGACAATCAGAATGTTCCTGCAGCCAGTACTGATTCAGGTACAATCTTAAACTGTTCTTTTACATCTGCTGTTAATAATGTTTTATGGGTTATAGATTCAGGGGCTACAGATCACATATGTAATTCCTTGTCTATTTTTGATAGTTATTATGATGTTAAAGACAAATTTGTTAAGCTTCCTAATGGTAGTTTGGTTCAAGTTTTGCATATTGGTAATATTTCTTTAAATAATGATATAATTCTGAAAGATGTTCTTTACATACCTCATTTTGGTTTTAACTTGATTTCTGTTAGTAAACTTACTTTGACTACAAATATTTCTATTGTTTTTTCTAACAATAAGTGTATTCTTCAGGATCCTCATTCCTTGAAGAAGATTGGTTCAGCTAAGCTAGTCAGAGGGCTTTATCATTTTTCACCCTGTGCATCTTCTTCATCTACTGTCTGTAATGTTTCTTCTTCCCATTCTTTACATTTATGGCATGCTAGGTTAGGTCATTGTTCTAGTAAAAGAATGACTTTCTTTTCTAAATTGAATAAGCATGTTCCTTCTGGTAATGTTTCATCATGTGATGTTTGCCATCTTGCAAAACACAAACGCTTGCCATTTCCTGTTAGCAATTCTGTTTCTAAAAATTTGTTTGACATTGTGCATTTAGATGTCTGGGGACCTTTCCCAGTTAAAAGCATATATGGCCATAATTACTTCTTAACTGTTGTTGAGGATAAAAGTAGGTATGTTTGGATTTTTCCAATGACTCATAAATCTGAAGTTAGGAAGCTTGTTACTGATTTTTACACCTTAATTGAAACTCAATTTTCAAAAAGGATTAAGTGTTTCAGAACTGACAATGCTCAAGAATTTAAAATGGATGACTTTTTTAAAAGTAAAGGTATAATACACCAAACCTCTTGTGTTTATACTCCACAACAGAATAGTGTTGTGGAGAGGAAACACCAACATTTACTGGTTGTTGCTAGATCTCTAAGAATTCATGCTTCATTACCTTTATCTTTCTGGATTGACTGTGTGCTTCATGCTGGTTTTTTGATTAATTTGACACCTACACCTGTTTTAGATAATAAGACACCTCATGAAGTTTTGTATAACATTCTGCCTGAGTTAGATAATCTTAAGGTTTTTGGTTGTCTATCTTATGCTTCTTGTTTACCTAAGTCAGCTACTAAGATGCATTCTAAAGCTGTAAAGTGTATCTTTCTTGGCTTTCCTCATCATGTTAAAGGTTATAAGTTGTATAATCTGGAAACAAAGTCTGTAATAATTTCTAGGGATGTTACCTTTAATGAATCCATATTTCCTTTTAGTAAAAGTTCTGATTCCAATCCTATTCCTTTGTTTCATAATTCAATTCCTATATATGATGATCCTGCTTGTTCTTCACAATACAAATCTTCTTTTGATCATCATGTCCATAGTGATACTAATCTGTCAGATCAGTCTCCAAATAATCTTTCTTCTGATCAACAAAATCAGAATGTTCCACCTGCTCCTGTTGTGTCTACTAGACCATCTAGGCAGGTTAAATTACCTCAGAAATTTCAAGATTATCAGGTAAATTTACCTAAGCAACATACATCATCTCATTCTATTGCTAATGTCATTTCCTATCAGAACATATCTTCCAAACATCTCTCTTATATCAATAATATTGATGTTATAGCTACTCCTAAAACCTATAAACAGGCTATAAAACATGAGTGTTGGAAGAATGCTATGCAAGAGGAAATTCTAGCTCTAGAATCTAATAAAACATGGGACCTAGTTCCTTTACCCCCTAATAAGAAAACAATAGGTTGCAAATGGGTCTTTAAGACTAAGTTTAAGTCTGATGGATCCTTAGATAGATACAAGGCTAGACTAGTAGCTAAAGGCTATACTCAACAATGTGGCATTGATTTCTTAAGCACTTTTAGTCCAGTTGCTAAAATGACTACAATTAGAATTCTTGTTTCTATTGCTGCATCAAAAAATTGGAAATTACAGCAGCTGGATGTTAATAATGTCTTTCTTCATGGATCCCTTCATGAAGAAGTCTATATGGAAATGCCCCCAGGTTTCTCTGTTAATAATGATTCTGTTAATAGTGAATTACCTTTAGTTTGCAAATTAAAAAAGAGTCTTTATGGTCTAAAGCAGGCTAGTAGACAGTGGAATGAGAAACTTACTCTAGCTTTAATAACTCAAGGTTTTAAGCAATGCTCTTCTGACACTAGTCTCTTTACTAAAGGAGAAAATGATAATTTTATAGCCCTTGCTGTTTATGTGGATGATATCCTGTTAACTAGTCCTAGTCAAGCTCAAATTGATTCTGTTAAACATTTTTTACATGATTCTTTTAAAATAAAGGATCTAGGAAATCTTAAGTATTTTTTAGGGCTTGAATTTGCTAGAACTAGTGCTGGTATTAATATTTCTCAAAGGAAATACACTCTAGAACTTCTTAAAGAAACAAATTTTCTTGAATCCAAACCTGTTAGTACTCCTATAGCTGTTACTAGAGGATCTAAAAGGTTATCTAAGACAGATGGCACTCCATTAGAGGACATTAAATCTTACAGAAAACTGATTGGAAAACTGCTTTACTTAACTAATACTAGGCCTGATATTGCCTTTTCTGTTTAACAGCTTTCACAATTCTTATCTTGTCCTACTAATGTTCATTTAGAAGCAGCTCATAGGATTTTGAGATATTTGAAAGGAACTCCTGGTCAAGGTCTTTTCTTTGCTGCTGATAATGAATTGAAATTGCAGGCTTTCTCTGACTTTGACTGGGCTTCTTGCCCTGACTCAAGAAAATTCATTACTGGTTTTTGTATATTTTTAGGATCTTCCCTTATATCATGGAAGTCTAAAAAACAACAAAATATATCTAGATCCTCTAGTGAGGCTGAGTACCGTGCTTTAGCCTCTGTTACATGTGAACTTCAATGGATTTTTTATCTATTACAAACTTTTCATATTTCTTTTCAGCCTGCTAATTTGTTTTGTGATAATCTATCTGCCATTCAAATTGCAGAAAATCCTGTTCATCACGAGCGTACGAAGCACATTGAGTTAGATTGCCACTTGATTCGGGAAAAGATTCACCAAGGCCTAATTGTTTTGCTTCCAGTTTCTTCTCAAAATCAACTTGCAGATTGTCTTACCAAAGCTTTGCCTACTTTCTCTTTTCATTCTTTGATTTCCAAGTTGGGCGTACATAACATATACGCCCAACTTGAGGGGGGCTAACAAACTATCTGCACATGTTGTAATTAGCTGGAAAATTAATTAGATTAGTTGTCAATCTTGTTTTAGAATCTTGACTATTATATAAGTCAAAGTTTGCTTTGTATTTTGACTTACTTTTAATAAAACGCATTTCTTCTTGTCGTTTCTTTCTCTTTCAATATTCAGCAATACTCAATTGCTTCACCAGATTTCATTTCATACGAAAATCCCCAATTCTACAAAATCCCTAAATACGAAAGCATTCTTGCTTCAACAACTTCACTCAGCTTCCTTCCGGCCAAAGAGATCGGAAACAGAGAAATCGCAAGGAAAAGTTTCAAGACACTTCGAGCAACGAAAGAACCCATTTTTGATTTTGACAAGAAAGAAGAGAAAATTGCTGGTTTGAGGATGTGAGAAAAGCAATATAAAAAAGCTGAGAAAGGTTTGAGCTTGGGTTTGATGAGTGGGAAAAGGATATATATAGTCCTGGAAATTGAGTTTATCTATTCAACTTTTTTTGAATTAAAAAAAAAAGGAGTGACAGTAAACTTTGAAAAAAAAGTGATCCAGTTGTTCACCCAAGCGTGTTTTTAATTCAAAAAAACGGATGAACAAATGTATTGTTGGAAAAAACGGATGATATGAGTTTAAATTATTTTGTTTATAAAAGTATATGTCTATTGTTAAAAAAAATATTTATAAATATATACTATTTTATATTAAATTATTAAAAATATATTTGTTTGGTGTTCATTCTTTTGTGACCCGGCTTCGAGCACTACTAATACATATTGTATATGACGTCTTTAACTAAAAATATTGAACAGATGTTTCATAATTTGCACATCACACCAGAATATTCAAAAAAATATTTTTCCCTCGCA
Organism: Hibiscus tridactylites; assembly: GCA_958450335.1. Lineage (NCBI taxonomy): Eukaryota > Viridiplantae > Streptophyta > Magnoliopsida > Malvales > Malvaceae > Hibiscus > Hibiscus tridactylites. Next base: position 83,521,034 of record OY288275.1, on the reverse strand, counting down.
AAACTGCAGAGGAAGCAGATATAATAAACGCTATGAAATGACAGGGTTGAGGAAGCTTGCTGGCTGTCAGAGAGTGGGCAAAGCGGGGAATCCATGGTGATTTGGCACGTGAGTTACGCTCTTTGTGGCTCATTTTGATAGGCCTTGGCGGTTAGCTGGATCATGCTAAGGACAAGCAACGGAATGCCGTGGACTTGTTGCTGCCTTGCATTGCAGGTTAACGTTGGCGCTGTGGTTTTAAAGTTCGAACTTCAATAATTCATAAAATAGGGATACAAATTACAATAAAGCAAGTTATTATCTAATAAAATTTACTAAAATTTTAATTAAATCAGTACAACTTTCTTAATGCATGTATATTTTCCTAAACAATAAATAGATTCGAGTATAACTGTATAAGTATGTTGGTCAATATCTGTCAGTTTTGATCATTGTTTTTTCTAACCAAAGTACAAAAATTTATCCCCTTTTAGTGATTTTATACATGCTCAACAATAAAAACCAGACATTAACTTTAAATCTTGAATTATAAATTTCAAAAATTAAAAATTTACCCTTCAACTGTAATCTTAACTTGTCTAATGTTGGAGCAGACAACCAAAATTAGACAAAGAATTTATATTCATACAAACATCACTTATTATATCTATTTAACAAATATGTGGATTTTAAGAACATTTAATCACGACAAGGATTCCAGTTCTTTAGTGGCTTACAATACCAAATTAAAAAGTATAACAGTTCAAATAAAATTATATAACCCCAAATTCACGAGCTTAATTATAAAAAATACAACATCTAAGAAAGTAGCAATCACGAGGCATAATATTTTTTTGTCATAATCATCGATTCATAACACAAAGAGCAATTACAAAGCTGTAAAAGGTCAGCAGGAGGGGAAAAAAATCAGTTGTGAGGACAAACATTTCTCTTCACGGCCTTCGCAACCCAATCTGCCACCTAATTACAAGATCGTCAGAATAAAAGAAAAACAAATAGCTTCGGAAAAAGAACAAAGAGAGACAATATCTCTTTCAATCAAGGCAGTTTCTCATTTGGTGTGGGTTCCATGAATGATTCGACAAATAAGACCTTCATTATCAGATTCAATAAGAACTTTTTTAAAACTTTGGTGTGCGGCTGAAATCATACCCCATTCAGATAGCCAGAGCCTCGGCTAAAGTGGCTGAAGAAGAAAAGCAAAGGGACGTTGAGCCTCCTATGATAAATCCCTCATGATTTTGAAAAATAGCAGCAGTCCCATGCACATCATGAGAAAAACAAGAACCATTACTAGAGTTAAATTCAACGTAGGCTTGTTCGACAATTCTCCAAGTCTCGATTGGATCATCCAAGCAACCCGAAAAGAAAAAATTATTTCGAGCCTTCCATAAATGCCACAAAAGAAAAGTAATAAGGCAAAGACTTTCAGAACATCGAATTTTATCACCGAGCTTTGAAAGAAAAAATTATGATTTATTGAAATTCGAAAAACCTTTTTTTTATTATAACTAAAGTTCGAAGCTCGTTAGACGGCTTGAGCAAAAGGACCAAAGAATAGTATATGTTTTCTTTTACCCTTTTGTTCAAACCGTCTGGCGAGCTTCGGGCTTTAGTTATTGTCTAAAAAAAGACGGGAGACATAATATTTTGTTATCTACTGCTTGCTTAAATAATATGATTCTTACATCTCAATTATTTTCTAATAAAAGAATCAAAATATTATCTTAAAACAATGTTATATTAGGTTGAATCAATGAATCGGTTGCCTATGAGTCCACTTACAATGCCCTAAAGTCTCGAGATACTGAAAAATATAAAAGTATTACTGTTAATTAAAAAAAAAAACAACAATTACTGCACCGTGTGTGAAGGAATTTTCATATAGTATTACCTGCCTTGTAACATAATTGCAGACAATTTCACATATATATCCAGTTTCCATGCCCCAACTCGCGGAGAAATTATTATATAGATCCGGTTCATCATGTTATCTGTAGTTTTATCTATTAAAGATTATTTAATTAATTTTTTATGTCATTAATTTATTTATAATTAATTTTTATGTAACCACATACTCCCTATTTACATGACAAAAAAAAAGATTTATTTTTGGAAAAATGACATGAAAGAAAAAAATCGTTGACTGGTTTTTAATGGTTGAGATTAAAAATAACGTTGCGAACGGGTCCATATAATAATTTAGATAAACTATACTAGTGACCACCTAACTATTAAGAGATATCTATTTTGACTACTGAACTAAGCAACTCGTCAATCATATCACCAAAGTTTTTAAATCGACTTATTTTTACCACATTCGTTAAAAAACTAACATAAGGGTGACATGAGAGTTAACGAAAATTTGTAAAATTGTATATTTGGTCCATGTTATTTACTTATCAAATCAAATCAATTTAATTCTAATTTTAATTAAATAAAATTAATCAACCAATCAGATAATGACACGTGTCATCACCTAATTGGATTAATTTAATCAAATTTTAATTTATTTGATTAGTATATATTTCCCTCCAATTTAAAGGAAAATTATAGAAGAATGAAGAATGGCATTTGGGTGGTTTAAACCTAGGACCAAGAGAGTAAATTTCAACACCTTTATCTCTGAGTCAAGATACTCTTAGTGATATAAGTTGCACGCTTTTATATACATATCGTATAATGCAGTAAATGTTAGAGAATAAAGAAGTGAAAGCTATTGAAAGGAGACTCAAACCTAGATCACTTGAGATGTGTATAATCACACAAACATTTTGATTAATTTAAATCTAAAAGTTATTAATTATTCAATTTAAAAAATTGATTTAAAAGAAAAACAAATTCGATTTAAAATATTTGAATAGTTTTTCTTTTTTCATATTTAAATTAAATCAAATATTTAATATTTTAATGTTAAAATATAATAAACCATGACCATGATCTCAAAACTAAACTAAACTTGAAGAAGTAATGTTTTCTTTTCATGTCCCTTGCCATATTCGTTCTCTTTGTCTGCAATTTGGATGGTACTGTTCTGATGTCTCCAAGTTTATCAAAATTATGGGTTCTTCTCAAAGAGGTTATCAGTTCCAATATCCAGGAAAAGATAATGCATAGAAATTAAGACTTCGGAAACCAGCATTTTGAGATATTCTGAAGTCAATTATACATACTTTCTCAGTTGAGACTCCACTGAAGTGATAATGTCAACTGTTGCATTTCCCCCGCTCCATCGACATTGCTTATTCATTTGCAAGTCCATGATTTTGCTGCTGGATTTTTTTAATTCATATAGCCCTGTTAAAAAAATCTGGTTAAACGTGTGAGTAGTAGTATATTATATTCCGTGAGCATCGCACTTAGACACCTCGAAAGCCGCCAAAGCAGTAGCTTCCGATGAGCTCGGGCAGAGCATCCAGATTCCAGCCTGTCTGAGACCGGATGAGCTTGCTTTTGTTCCCATACTTGCAAACATGGTCACCCCCAGGCCCCAAAGCTTTGAATTCCTCAAGCCCTGCACGAGTGATGCTTTGAAACTAATAAAATATTTGAACATTCAACCGTTGATACTACAGGCATAAAACTAACATCAAAGCCATAGACAAACAATATTGCATTAATTGAGAAATAACTGTGGAAGAAAATGGAGGCTGAGGGCTTTCCATCTGTCTATTTGATGACATGACGTCCATCTCTGTAAAGCATGGGATGGGAAAGGCTCTCAGCCTCTGGTCTATTTCTTACAGGTATAGGTCAGTTTGAGCAACTAAATATTATGGAATATTCCCATGATGTTTTGTCTGTGGATAATGGAATTAAATGATGAAGCCACACCACACCCACGTCTCCACTCTCCATACAAGGAGAAATTATTATATGGACCCTTCTCACCACGTCATTCATGGTCCTTAGTAATAAAAAAAATTCCACGTCATTATTTTTTCCATATCATTTGTACACTAGGATTATATTTTCCAAATCATGGTGTCGTATCAAATTAAAAATAAATTAGGGTTTACTATTTCCTTTTTTTATTCAAGAACGATAGCTTCCTCCACTAACCCTAAACCATAAACCCTAAACCATAAACTCTAAACCCTAACCATAAACCCTAAACCCTAAACATTAAACCCTAAACCATAAACCATAAACCCTAAACCCTAAACCCTAACCCTAAACTCTAAACCCTACGTTAATTGGAGAAATTAGAGAAGATGATTTGGAAATTATAAATTTGAGTGTGTAAATGACGTGTAAAAAAATAATGATTTGAAAAATTAGGGTTTAGGGTTTATGGTTTATAGTTAGGGTTCAGGGTTAGGGTTTAGGGTTTAGGGTTAGTGGAGGAAGCTATCGTTCTTGAAGAAAAAAAGGAAATAGTAAACCTTAATTTATTTTTAATTTGATACGACACCATGATTTGGAAAATATAATTCTAGTGTACAAATGATATGGAAAAAATAATGACGTGGAATTTTTTTTATTACTAGGGACCATGGATGACGTGGTGGGAAGAGTCCATATAATAATCTCTCCCATACAAGGGGTTAAACTTTAAAGAATCTTTTCTTGCAGAACATTGCATATAGTACAGAACCCCTACACTTCTTAATTTATGAATTTAGGCTTAGTTTTTCATTGATTTTAAATATACGGTTAGAAAATTGATTTTAAAAGTGCAATAAAAAATGATTTTAAAAAATTGAGTTTAAGATTTTAGTGTTTGTTATTGCGAGATAATTTGGTTAATAATCTAAATTGGATTGATAATTTAGTTTCTAGGGTAATTTGGGGGAATATTTAGGATGTAGGCCAAAACTTATAGTACCACGCCAGTTCCTTATCGCGTGGTCACTTTTAAGGCCAACCTCGCCATCTCCTCCTGGCGAGGTCACATGGTGGCTGCCTTCAGCTGGTTGGTCGGCTCACATGTTGGCTGGTGCCTCAACAAAGGGAAGGGTGACCTCGCCACCTCCTTATGGCGAGATCACATGGGCCATGCATGGCCTGCATATGGTTCGTGCAAGGTACGTATCTTTTAGGGTTTGGCATTAGTTTAGGGTTTTAGCTTATATTTTTATATTTATTTTTATTAAAATTTATTAAAATTTTACGTATGGTTCATGCATGGCGAGGTCACATGGCCCATGCATTTTACGTAAGGTTCATGCATGGTAAGTATGGTTTAGGGTGTAGGGTATGTGTGGATTAGGGTTTGGGGCTAATTTGCGGTTTAGAGGTAATTTTCGGGCGGATCTATTTTTAAATTAATTCAAATCTAATATAAATTTCTATGGCGAGGTCACATGGGCCATGCATTTTATGTGGCCTGCATGCGTTTCATGCATGGTATGTATGGTTTAGGGTTTAAGGTTTGCGTGGATTAGGGTTCAAGGCTCATTTGCGATTTAGAGGTAATTTTCGGGTAAATGTATTTTTACGTGGATTCGAATCTAATATAAATTTTATATAATTTGATTTGAATTAAAAAGATTCAATCATGAATTTTCATTTAATTTTTTTAATTAATTTTTTTTGCAAAAAAAATGAAAAATTAATTTATTGAATTCAATAACATAGAATAAAGTGAATTTTTAATTTAATAATATAATCCTAATACTGGCCTAATACTTTATATGTTAATTTTCACGGATTTTTTTTATCAATATTCAAACTAAAATTATATAAAAATATTTATATATTTTTCTTGGGTTCGATTAGTACAGGTTTATCTAAACTCAAAATCGACCTAAAACCCTTATTTTATTAAAAAAAATTGATATTATTAAATTCTATCGGATCAAAACTCATCGAATATAGTTTTTTACTCGTGTATTAACAATACATATATATTTTATAGACAAAATTTAAACTCGTGCGAAATGAAGTTCATGCTTTTTCTTTAATGATTAATATTTGTCGGGAGTATTTCAAGGATAAAATTTGAATTTTTTTAGGTTTTGATTTTTTTTCACGTGTTTCAAAATTAAAAAAAAAATCTTTTAAAAATTATTATTTAGATAGGAATTGAATTGAATTAATTGTTTAAATCGATTCAATTTAAATATCAATCAATAGTTCGAATATTTTCTCATTCGAATATTGTAAAAAAAGGAAATGTTAATGATTTTACATTAGTTCGAATATGAACTGTAAAAATGTAAAGGTTAATTAATTATTTTAGTTCAATTATGAACTGTAAAAAAGGAAGGCTTAGTTCGAATTTCCAAATATTGTAAAATTGAACGAGATAAAAAAAAGTACTTGCATTAACACAAATTGCAAATTATATTAGTTTGATGGTCCGACATGATAGTTTGAAAGATTGTGTTTGTTCGGACATTTGGTTCTATTATGACCCGGTCCCTACAAAGAGTACAATGCTTAACTAGAACTCCCCCTCTCTATTATGCTCCGCATCATCCATATTCGTATGAATTCGAGTGGACAGCGGTCAACCCTTCAACATTCTACGAAGCTCTGGATTTGGTAACCATTCTTCGTATATTGGCTCTACCGGCCAATAGTCTTGGTTCGAGATCGTGTTAAACGGATTTCTGTAAATATTTGCGATATTCTTCAGCTTATAACATTGATCCGCAAATTCGTAAGGGTCGAGACGGAAAAGCAAGCATGCGGCGTGTGCGTGAGAACAAGGGTATCTAAATGCTTGGAATGCACCACAATCACACCATCTCTGAACAAGGTTTACAATGTACATTTTGTGCTCACCTCGGACCTTAGCTTCGACCGAAAATTGATAACCATGTGGGTCGAATGTTCTGACTCTCATAAAGGTGTCTTTGGCTTGAAGTTCGAGCATTTTATTTTGTAGGGTTTTAGACCAACTGTGTCCGTTGTTTATCCGGGCGTTCACTTCTTGGCCTTTGTCGGACCACACTTTAACCAATCTGAAATAAGTCTCCCACACAATGATTGCAATTGGGAGACGGCGTGTTCATTTAAGCACTGCGTTTATAGCCTTTGCAAGGTTCGTTGTCATATGTCCATAACGCCGACCTTCATCATATGCTTGTGCCCATCTTTCTCTGGGTATGTTGTTTGCAAAATCAAAAACATTCGGACCATACCGCTGCAACATGTTTATCCTCGAGACAAATTTTGGTTGAACTAGTTCGTACCCTATTAAAAAAAATTAAATAAGTCAACATGATCAGTTTAAAAGATTTACGTTAACTATTTTTGTATAAACAACAAATAACAACTTACCTGTGCCTAAAATCTCTCTTCGGATTTGATTGTTTCCAAAACGCGTCTTCGCATTTGACGCAATATGCCAGACACAATAGGCTGGATATGCATGTGGAGGCTTCCATAAACTATTATCTCTGTCAATTACTGATAACAACGCAGTTCCCCTATCAGAAATCATGCAAATCCCATCTTCCTTCACTACATGGTTGTGTAGATGCTTCAAAAAGAATTCTCATCCTAGCCACAACCAACATACATACAACCTTCAACAACCAAGATATCAACATACAAGTCATCCAAAACGAACAAGGATCATGCATCTAAAAGATTCATACATTTACTCACAAGGAGACATACTTAGCACTTAAAGGTTCATGCCTTAGAATCAAAACATGCAAGCATTCATAACATGCAACATAATCAAGGTTTACAATTCAGGCAAAGCATCCAAAAGCCAAACCAACATCAACATACATCAAAGCTCAAATTAACAACACCTATCTCATTGCTTGACTATTACAATCTTTCAATTTAAAGTTCATACTTGAGCTAACCAAAAGCGACATTTGGAGACCTTTCCTTGCCCTTGCCACCCACAAGTTACTGATCTGCATTGTCGAACAAAAAGGAGCGTAAGCATAAAAGCTTAGTGAGGGTAAGCTCGTAAAATAAACCTCGACAATGCAGTGTCCAAGCATGAGCAACAACCATGATAGAATGCATGATCTTACCTCCGATCCACAAGAGCCAAAATATACATGATGCATGAACATATAATCAACTCTATGACATGATCAACAATTCATAAGCCCAACACACGAAGATACATATAACCATGTATTAACAACAACATATATCAATCCATATTACAATCACATTTCATATCATATTGGCACCTAGCTATGACTCGAATACGCGGATAACACGTTGGAACTCACTTCCAACACAACCATTACCTTCGGTGGGATTACACTCATCACCGGTTCTCGCGGAGGGGATTCCACTCATTCTCACGCCCCGTCGATGGGATTTCACTCATCACCGACTAATATAAATATTTCAGGTGGAATATTACATCACCGTACTCCTCCTTGATGACTTAACGCCACCAAGGCCACGCGCGAATTTGACTCTCGTGTGCACACTAAACATCCTAATGGTCGATCATTGTACCCAAGCATACTAGTGCCAATATTAAACACAATCCATAACCTTTCACAACATCATTTCATATCAACTTTCTTGCTTAGCATGTACTCACCATGATCACTGTCATGCACAATTCACAATCCAAACCACATGCATAACAATACATCAAACCATGCCTCAACAACATGTATAACACAATATACATAACTACCATAAACACAAATAAACAAGAGGCATAACAAGTAATTAGGAGTTCAACCAAAAGTTTCCTAAACTAAGCTTGAGATTAGGCAACCACTCTAATCTCAACTCTAGGTGGGTTTACCAAGCCCAACCTAAGTCCACATGCTTGAACCAATATTTAAGAACCATTTGAAAACAATAACCACTCACCGACCACTCCATTTAGCACAAGCCGACTAGCCTACCAAGCATCCAAGTCCGGATTTTAGCCCGAAACTTCTCCATGATTCCCCTTGCTTCTAACCATTCAAAATAATACATTAACCTCAAAATCAGCCACAAACCCAAAGTTTAACACCAACACACAAATCCACTACAATTCTCACAATTCAAAGCCAAGTTCATTCTCCAAATTCTCATTTTCGTACTTCCACAACAACCCATCAAAAATCAGCAATGTAGTCATTCAAAGACCTCTCAAACATATTCAAAACACTACCCAAACATAGTATAACCATCAGCCCCCATTTTCCAACACATAGCAACCCCAAAACCCAACTTAAAACCCTTCCAAAACCCCCTCAAAACCTAAATTCCGGAATCATTGTAAAACTCTTTAAAAATCACATATGTTGAACCTTATGGTTCCTAAACAACTTATCTATCAACATTAAACCAAAAGCTTTGATAAAGAATCATAAAGCTCCAACCTTTAACCAAAACTTTCAAAAAACAAATTACAAAATACATAGTTTTAGTGAAATCTAACAATACCAAAATGAAGAGGAGACCAAGGCCAAGTAAAAAATGTCATTACCTCTTGAAAAGCACTAAGGATGAAGTTGAAAAGTGATGGAATAGTAACTAGAGAGAAGTTCTCTCTTCTTGTCGTGAGATAGCAAAAATGAGGGAGTGGGGAAGATGACAAAGGAGATATTTTAATAAAAAGGGGGTTTAAAATTTGAAAGATCAACTATTTACAAAAATGCCATTAAAATGGCTATTGGGCTTCAGTATCACAAATTTGGTCCAACACTTTAAATTTAACTTTTGCAAAACAAAACCGAGGCATTATTTTATTTATTTATTTCACCCGACCCCCAAACTCGGGTGTTACAAACTCATCTTCTTTATATATTAAAAAAACATAAGCAAAACATTAAAATTTCGAGTTTTGTTATTAAAATTTAAAAATAATATTATCTTTCGAATATATCTTCAATCATACAAAAAAGTATACAAACCCTCTAGAATTAAAAAAAACAGATTAAAAGGCAAAAATCACTTACTTAATTTTCACTGGCCTTTACGAACTCTTCAATCACCGTCTTCGAATATTTCTTCAGAAACTCACAAACTCTTCTTTTTTTGCCGAAAAAATCTCTTAATTTTTTTCTCAACCACTACACACTCATCTTCCCTAAACCCTATATATATACACAAAAAATAATATTAAAAAATCAATCCCCTTTAATAAACCTAGCCCGTACCTAGAACACTATTTACCCTTTAATAGCACCCTAAATAGCCCTAATCTAAAGCATGACGTGCCTGCATGGCACATGCAGGTGAACAACACCACACCATGTGCAAATGGCGAGGTGTTGTTCACTTGCATATGCCATGCAAGCACGTCAAGGTGGCATGCATGAGCCCCCAGCATCGCAGCACAACGCCATCCAAGCTGACTCCAACAGAACCACGCTAGGAGGAGGTGGCAGGGTCCACACAACGCCGGGTACAGGTGGCTAGGTCTACCTTGTACTATGGATTTTAGCCTATTTCCCCAAAATTTCTTCAACCCACCCTATTTCACTAAATAATAAATGAACCCACCCACATTTCCCTAATTATGCCCTATGACCAAGTAATTTCCATTTTAATTATGTAAAATTTTAATTGTTATTTAATATAATTAATGTTATAATTTTTAATTATCAATTACCCAAAATTTCCCCAACCCCCTATTTCACTAAATAATAAATGAACCCACCCCCATTTCCCTAATTATGCCCTCGTGACCAAGTAATTTCCATTTTAATTATGTATAATTTTAACTGTAATTTAATATAATTAATGTTATAATTTTTAATTATCAATTACCCAAAATTTCCCCGACCCACCCTATTTCACTAAATAATAAATGAACCCACCACCATTTCCCTAATTATGCCCTCATGACCAAGTAATTTCTATTTTAGTTGTGTATAATTTTAATTGTAATTTAATATAATTAATGTTATAATTTTTAATTATCAATTATAATAACTTTTGATTCTTACATTTTTGTCCTAGGTTTAAATGTTTGCAATTTTTTAATTTAATTTAAATTTTTAACTAGGCTATAATTTGAGGTATTACAATAGAAGTGTCATGCATCGTGTTCATATTGTTTACGCATTAGTTATATGCTCTATTCATATCCCAATTAAGTTGAAAATTATCATACAAATACGATTAATTATAGATGAAAATGACATACTACTAACAAAAACATTTGTTATATTTCGTATTCATTCTCCTAATTTTTGGACTACAAGGCATACAAGTCGAAGCAAATTTGTGTTTAAATTCAATACAACTGACGATGATAGAATATGTTATTGTCCAATTGTTTAAATATTCTGGTATCCATAATAGAATATTCACAGGCAGGGTAGGATAGCTAGACAAGATTATTCGTCACCAAAACACTATAAAAAGGGTCTTCCTGCCCTTCCTTTACACTTCAAAACTTTCCTTGGAAATTTTCTCACTTCGAAAGGGTGTAAAAAGGGTCCTGATTCCTGAATCTGAAGCTCTCCCTATAAATCATATACTTCTTTTATTCGCTTGTACTCTTAGTTGAAATATCGAAAATGGGTTCTATGAATTTCATAGGTAAGCCTCATGCAGTTTGTATTCCTTACCCTGCTCAAGGCCATATCAATCCCATGCTAAAGCTAGCCAAAATACTTCACCACAAGGGCTTCTATATCACCTTTGTCAACACCGAGTTTAACCACAAGCGTCTTCTTAAGTCTCGAGGACCTCATGCTCTTGACGGTCTCCCTTCTTTTTGTTTCGAATGCATTCCCGACGGCCTTCCGCCGATGGATGTTGATGCCACCCAAGACATTCCCTCCCTATGCGACTCCACCAGAAAAACTTGCTTACCCTACTTTAAACAACTTCTCCATAAGCTAAACAACTCCGACGTTCCTCCGGTTTCTTGCATTGTTTCGGATGGTGCTATGAGCTTCACTCTTGATGCAGCGGAAGAACTTGGTGTCCCTGAAGTTCTATTTTGGACCACAAGCGCTTGTGGCTTCCACGGCTATGTTCACTTTCGTCAACTTATGGAAAAGGGTTATATGCCTCTCAAAGGTAATTTAATTGTAAAAAAAAATTCTTTTTGGCTTCAAAAACCTTCCATTTTCACCGCTTTAATAGGAACCGCTATTGATGTTACCTTGGACTTGCAGAAGAAAGTTATTTAACCAACGGATATTTGGATACCGTCATAGATTGGATACCAGCAATGGAAGGTATTCGGTTGAGGAATCTACCTTCTTTCATAAGAACAACCAATCCGAATTTTATTATGCTTGATTTTATTTTAGTTGAAACGGAAAGAGCTCAGAAGGCCTCGGCAATACTATTGAATACATTTGATGATTTGGAGCACGAAGTCTTGGGCGCACTCAATTCAATGCTACCTCTCGTTTACTCCGTCGGCCCTCTGAATCTTGTTTTGAATCATCATGTGCATGACAATGAATTGAAACAAATAGGATCCAATCTTTGGAAGGAAGAGACGGAGTGTCTCCAATGGTTAGACTCGAAAGAGCCCAACTCTGTTGTTTACGTGAATTTTGGTAGCATCACCGTAATGACAGCTGATCAGTTGGCAGAATTTTCTTGGGGGTTAGCAAATAGCAAACAACCCTTTTTGTGGGTCATCAGACCCGATCTTGTCGATGGAGAGTCGGAAATTGTTGTGCCGGAAAAATTCATAGAGGAGACCAAAGATAGAGGGCTATTGATAACATGGTGCCCTCAAGAACAAGTTCTGAGCCACCCTTCTATCGGAGGATTCTTAACACATAATGGATGGAATTCTACGATTGAAAGCATATCCGCTGGCGTTCCCATGATATGTTGGTCGTTTTTCGCCGAACAACAAACGAATTGTTGGTATTCCTGCACTAAATGGGGAGTGGGCATGGAAATCGACAATGATGTCAAGAGGGATGAAGTTGAGAGTCTTGTTAAAGAGTTAATCAGAGGAGAAAGGGGTAAAGAAATGAAGAAGAAAGCACTTGAATGGAAAACAAAAGCTGACAAGTCCATAACCAATCCCGATGGGTCATCTTACCAAAACCTAGACAAAATTATCCAAATTCTACTGTCACCCAGAGTTTAAGATTCAAGTCCACAACTACTTCAGTTTTTATTTTTTATATAATTCTACTCTAAATCTTTAGATTTGTATTTCAAATAAGTTTGGGATTTAAAAAAATTCACATGCGGCATAACTAGGGATATCGAAAAATATAGAAAATTTCTATTTCTATTTGAGGACACAAACAAGTTGTGCTAACTGCTAACCAATCTGCAAGGAAATAACGATGTCGCACTTGAACACACTAATTGCGCTTCAGCAGCTTACGTAAGACTCTTAAAACAGAGCTGGGACAAAGCTCCAAATTTTCACTATTTAGTACTCGAATAAGGTTTTTCTTAATAATATTAACTTTAACTATTATATTAAAAAATTATTAATATGAACTTCTATAAAACATTTATTAGATTCTATCAATATTTTACATTTTATTGTTTTAGCACCAAAATGTATATTTTTATTAATTTAATTAACATGCTAATAACGTTTTAAAAATAATTCAAATTATTTAATATAATTTTACACAATTTTAATATTTTATGTTAACATTTTTATTAAGATATAAGTTATTTTGATTATTTATTATCAAATTTCACTTATGCTTTTACCTAACATGGAAGAAAAGCAACGAAAAAATATGATATTATCAAAATTTCTCAATCACCTGTAGGAACTTTGCATAGTGAGTAATTTTGGCAGTAATCTTATTGTTAATTTTTTATGGGTAAACTACTTCAGTGACCACCGAACTACTAGGGCGTACCTATTTTGACCATCGAATTATCGAACGCGTCAATCAGACCATTGAACTTATTAAATTGATCTATTTATATCACCGTCGTTAAAAAATTAACGGAAGGGTGACAGAGGGATGACGTAACAGTTAACAAAAATTTGTAAAATTACACATTTAATCCTTGTTATTTACTTATTAAATCAATTTGATCCTAATTTTATTTTAATTAAATAAAATTAATCAGCCAATCAAATGATGACATGTGTCATCACCCCAATTGGATCAATTTACTCATATTTTAATTTATTTAATATTTATTTTCCCCTCCAATCAGGTGGTGACACGTGTCACCACCTAATTAAAGGAAAACTTAAAAGGAATAAAGAATGGCATTGGTGTGGTTCAAACTTGAGACCAAGTGGGTAAAACAACAAACCTTTACCACTAAGCCAAGATGGCTCTTAAGGAGGCAAGTTGCACACTATTGTATATATAACACCCCAAAATCTGATCTAGTTGGAATTGGGTTCCGGTGTTCGAAAATTGTGTATTGATAAAGTCTAAATATAAAATTGGCTAGTTAATTATTATTATCATATTCTAATTGAGCTAGTATGTGGTCACTGAACTTTATCAAATAATATCGAAACCTATATAGTGACTAAATTAAAGAAATTGTAAGTTAAAGGACAAAACTATAATGTAGTGAGAATTGAGGGACTAACCTTGCAATTAGTCCCTCGTTAATGTCTAAAATCCCAACGTGGGATAATCTGATGAGATTTCTTCATTCAAAGGAAACCTTTTTACTTAAAAATATTGTAGAATTGGATTGGGAAAGCTTACCCGAGAAATTGGAAAGCATACACCTCTCCCAAACCTTTCATCTTCATCATCTCCTACCCAAGCAAGCAACTCCATTGGAGCTAGCTTTAAGCTTCGTTTTTCTTCGATTTATTGTTAATTGAATCGTTACTATTGATCGGATAAGCTATATTCCTCAATCGGTTATTGAATTCCATGGATATATCAAGCTTAATCTTAAGCTAGGGTTTTGACTATCCATAGATATCTCATCGTTGTCATCTATTTTGAAATCGAATATCGATTTTGATGTTGTTATATTAATTTTGATATCATAATATCGATCTAATAGTCTTTTATTGATTTCCTAGCTCAAGAAGTTGATAAAAAGCATATGTCGTCTCCATCCAAAGTTATGAACAAGAGGATTGTTATCTCAGAGCCGTAGGAGCATCAGATTAATAAGGTGGGTGTAGTCGGAATCTTTGGATTAGACAAAAAGCCTTCCTGAATCTTTATTTGATGTTTTAGATTATATCGCTAATATTATCATTGAAGAAGTTGTATTGGATGGTTAATCAGACACCTTGGTAAGTGTCGGTAAGTTGCTATTGAATATCAGATATAGTGATTGGTTGATTAATTTTATTTAATTAAAATAAAATTAGGATCAGTTTGATTTAATAAGTAAATAATATGGACTAAATGTGTAATTTTACTAATTTTCGTTAATTGCCACGTCATTCCTCCGTCACCCCTCCGTTAATTTTTTTAACGGTGGTGATCAAAATATGTCAATTTAATAAGTCTAGTGGTTTGATTGACAAGTTCGATAATTTAGTGGTCAAAATAGGTACGCCCTAATAGTTCGGTGGTCACTTGAGTAGTTTACCTTTTTATTTACTTTTTAATTTGTATTTGATTTGACATGATTAGATCAATAAAATAACTTCAAAAGTGAAACAGTCTAAAATAATGTTTATTATTATTTTTTGACAAATCTTATAAAATTCTAATCGTACTTAAGGAAAATGGAAAAGAATTTTAGGAGAAGGGAAAATGAGTTTTTAGTGGGTCTAAAATTCGTGATCTAAGAAAATATGAGAAAACAAATATTAATAGTTTAATTAATTGGTTAAATATACTTGCTCGAATAGTGTTTATTATAGGCAATCTTACATTATTTAAAAACATGCGATAATAACATTTCCACCAATATTCACAAACAATAATCCTGACAAATAGTATTTTAATCTCGTCTCATGATTATGTTAGAAACCAAATATGATGACAACATTTTAGAGTCTTATATTATCTTGTAATTGAATATAATTTTTTTGATATGTTATTAGTACATAAATATGTATTGACATATCAAAGAGAGTGTAACAAATATAAAATGTGACGTAATGAAGAAAAAGCCCTTGTAAGATGAGAAAGGAAAAAAAAGTGTGGGAAATACAAGCTAAAAATAGCGAGGGTTGCTTCATACTTATGAATGTAAATCGTCTTATTTTTATCATATTTTCTTTTATACTTATACCTTAAAATAGTATATTTAATATTTAAATTTTAAAGTTTAAGATTAAGAGTTGTGGTTAAGATTTAAGAAATTAAAAATATGGTATATATTTTAGGGAGTGATTTTTTACCCTATACTTTGTTGTTGTTAGTTGAAAAGCGAAGAAGTCGTAGAGTTGTAATGAATGGATGATGTGACGCCAGTTATCAAATTTGAACAATTGATAAATCATGGTTGATGGTATTGCTATACAAATTACTTTTAAAATTGTTTATATTTTCTTGCTTATATTTAAAAATTATAGCTTATCCCTTTGTGTTCTGGTGGTAAAGGTAGATGTTTATCATCCATTGGGACTCAGGTTCGAGCGCTAGTAATGCCATGTTGTGTGTGCTGTCTCTGAAAAGACTAAAAAAGTTGAACAGATGCCTACCTTGCATCACACCAGCATATTCAAAAAAAATTATATCAATTTACTCTTTATTATTTTTTTAAATTGTTTATTATTTTCTCGTAAATATTATATTACTTCTCTAATATAATAATATTATAATAAAAAAATATTGTTGAATAAGTACATTTGATCAGTTGGTTAAGCGGTTTATCTTTATTTTCTTTTAGGTCGTGAGTTTTAAGCTCACTAGGAGCACTTTCTTCTTCCCCTATAGTCCTTTTTTCCCTTAGAATACAGTTATTTAACTGTAGTTTTGATCTGATGGACTCACTTAATTTGATTGTATCAACAAAATGACTAAATAAAAATATCAAATTGAAAACAAAAATATTTTAGAATCAAATTGATAAAAAAATATAAATTTTTGAACTAAAACTATTAATAAAAATATAAAAACTGTGAATGAAATTAAAGTACAGATATAATTTAAAAACAAATATATTGGCGCATGAAGTTTTACGTGCTCTCCTCAATGCTAGCTCTTGTTTACTCCCTTGAACCATTGGACCTTTTATTGAGTCATCAGGTCCACTATGATGATTTGAAACAATTTGGGCCAAATCTATGGTTTATGTAAACTTAGGCAGTATCACTGTGTGACACCTGGTCAGCTGACTGAGTTTGCTTGGGGGTTGGCTAAAAGCCCAATTCTGCATTTTTGTGGGTTATTGGGCCTGATTTAGTATGTGGGGACTCTTCAATTCTACCATCATAAATTTTGACAATGACCAAAGGTAAGTTGGCGTCCGCTTGAACAAGCTTGAGTTATTTTTCTAGCATTTTTCTCAATTCCTTTGAGCTTGGAACAGATATATAAAAACTTTATAATTTCTAACCCAAAGGCCAAAAGAAATTCAGAAGATGTTGAAGCTAAATTGTTTTCATTTTTATTAAGGGAATGTGCTTCCCTTCTTTCCGTTCAAAGTTCATACAGTGTAGTTCTGTAAAAGATGTTAAAACTCTTAATGAATGAATCACTTGAGAGAAAAATAGAATAAGGGGGAAAAAATCAGCATAAGGCAGTTGAATAGTCCTCCCATAGGCCATAGCAGTAAGTTGATGCAGTAATACTCACCTATGGCTAAATTGTTGAGAATATGAGGTGATGAGAAGAACATAAAAAACTTATCAAAGATTGTACAGTTTGAACATTTTGGCAGGGATGATGAGTTCTTCTTCCCTTTCAGGTTTTTGGACTTTCAGAAGTGATGGCCCCGGCTTCTGTTTCTGTGGAGGGAGACTGCTGAGTCTGAGAATCTGAGACCAAAATCAGAAACAAAATTTGTGATGAACATACATATCTACAAGTGAAAACAGAAAACTAATGGTGAAGATGCAAGAGTCTAGTATGTATATTTCTTTGGTTAGAGAAATAATGCACCAGCATGTGAATTGTGATGTTTCACTGAGAAACAGGGGCCCTCTGCCTGCCTGCCTTCCATGTTAAGTCTTTGTTCATCACATTTGGAAAACCAATATCTCCCAGCATAAAAAATTATGAAATCCCAGTCAATCCAATTGATGTAATTCAGATGTAGGAACATGAGAAATGGTTAAAAGTTAAAACAGTGGGCAGTGAATAACATGGTTAGTGGGGCTCTCCATCATCCCCAATACTGAAAGCACATGCAGTCACTATTTGTTTACACTATGCTCCTCTGTCATGACTTTCTATTTGACCCATCATTCGGATCATGCCAATAACCACACAGCTCATTCACATGTTTGAGGTTGCCCATGTGGCCCCATGCTACACTAAAACCCTAATGGAGTACTATATATTATCTGTGTCAGAATGTGTGGGTGAATCAGACTGAGGTGGCAGAAAAATTACCACCACTTACCAAGAATGAATACCAAAAAGCATATCAGCATTTGGCACAGGTTCATTCTTTTACTCACAAGAAGTGAATTTGAAACCCCAATATAACTCAGTATCATCATATATGTGGAACCTAAAGAATGCTGGTTGGTAAAAAAATTGAAAGGGATAGTGTGTGACAAGAATTATTTACCTGCAGAAGAGGGAAAGGGATGCCTGGTGAGATGAAAGGGTGGGGGAGGATAGTTGGAGAAGGACCCCTCCATTTGTGTAGGATAGTAAAGATAGGACGGTCCGGCGACACGTTGAGCCTGGGGTGCAGGAAATGTTCCCCTGGGAGCTTGCAAAGAGTAGCTAAAATGATATGGTGACCCCATTGTTGTAGATGAGGATCCATACAGTTGATGATAGTATTGTGCCTGCTGGATTTGTGGATTATACATAGCCTGCATTGCCATTCAAATAACATTCCTTACCCAACATTGTTGGCTGAACTATATTGAACAGCTTAGATATTAATGGTGTTAACTTTCAGCTGAATTATGTTACGAAATCGACAGAGAAATAGGTTTTTCATCGCTTACTTGGTGGTACCCGTATTCAGGACTGTAAGTTGGGAACCTGGAAAGATGGAATTCATCAACAACAAAAAAATAGTAGAAATATGAGCAAATGACTAAAGTTAAAGATCAACAACTTGGAAGCAAATTTCAAGAAGCAGCATTCATATACAATAAGGAATTAGTACTAGCCAGCGTATAAAATCCAAGAGACTACTTGCAGCACTACCTTAAGGTCACACCATGGTAGTAATTGTTAGTACTAATATCAATATCTGTTCTGGTAGATACTGAAAATTAATTCAAGGTATCGATTTAATAAAGTTTTATACACCGGTGTGTGCTCGTGTGTGTTTTTCGTTTTCTACAAACAATATACTATGTATTTTAGTTGACCTTTTCCCTAAAATCAAATGCAGGTAGCAGTGCTTAAACATATGACAAGATGTGTGCATGAATCATGATCTTAGATGATAAGTAAAAGGTATCCTAAGCTCAACTGGTATCGAAAATATGATCATGGTACATCAGGTAAATGTAAAAAGGAATAGAACAGAGGGAAGAATAGTTGGATTTCATCATTATAACAAATCTCTATGTTTATTTGTACACTTGATTTCCATGCTTTTAACCATTTTATATTTGAAGTTAATGTTTTTTACCCTTTTCCTTTAACATCTGCTAGCAAAACCCAAACTAAAAGTTTAAGCTGAAGTAGAGAAGTTGGTCTATTTTTCTTATTTATTTATTTATACTATATTTGTTTTTACTATGTGCTAGCAAATAGAAAGTGCATAATATGATAATACAGAACATGCTAATAGCAGGCTAAAAATAAAAGATGTATCCCTTTTTATGAACTTACATATATATATATAGGGGACCACTTTGAATTTTATATAATATATAGGCATTACAAAGCATAAACATGTCCTCTGCTACTCTTACTGATTTTCCAGTTTGATCAACAGTTTCCTCATATACCACAGAAACTAAACCAGATTATCATTTATAAATATAATTTTTAAATTAATAGATCATAAATATACCCTAAAAATAATAATGACAACTCTATATTACTTTTTCTTTAGCGAAAACAACGCCTTTAGCATTTTTGAAGACTCGGTGTCAGGCCAGTATGTGACGGATAAAATTCGTCTGCCCCTTTTCGGTGCCCCTACATATGCCCCAACACTAAAAAACACTACAAAATTAAAATCTAAGCCCTAACCCTAAATTCTAAATCCTAAACCCTACACCCTATACCCTATACCCTAAAAAATACACCCTACCCTAAATTCCCTAAACCCTAACCACAACCCCTAACATAAAACCCTAAACCCTAAACCCTAAAGTTAGTTTTGAGCGTGGGGGCATATGTAGGGGCACCGAAAAGGGGCAGGGGAATTCCATCCAGTATGTGACACGTACATTGTATCATTGACTGCATTGGTATTGTAATTTGTAAGGTTCCCATTCTTTTTACCTTGTTTTTTTATCCTAGTGGCGACAATTTTCTAGTCAAATGCATGAGCATTTTACTATGTACAGTTCTGATATGCCAAGTGCATCGAGAAAACACACAACTAAGCATAATGTAATTATTTTAACACAAGAAAATCCCAGGTTAAAATTTTTAATGGCATGCATGTATGATGAACCACTTCCTCTAGCCTGATTTGATTGAAAACAACTTGGAGTACTCACCCATAAGGTGGATACATGACCGGAGGTAGCGGCGGCGGCGGTGGTGGAGGCACTGCTGCTGCAACTCCACTATACGACGGTGTGCCTTGCTGTGCAACTCCCTGAAAAGGACTGCTACCTTGATTTCTTCCTGCATTAAAATACATCATATCCATTTCAGTATTGTCGCCATCTGTTTTTTCCTTCACTCTCAATAAATGAGGAAAAGTGCAGCTCATATGAAAGAGTATGGGGACCTCGTGGCGGTGAAGGTCTAGGCCTTCCAAGTGAAGCAATGTTACAATTTGCTCTTCTTCCGCCGATCACAGGATTTGGCTCAACACAAGCCCTCCGAGCTGACTCAGGGTCACGGAAAGTAACCTACACAAATGTAGTGATATTGACATGTTGAATAAGAAACTTAGCCGTTAACAGGGTAATAATAAGAACTTACAAAGCCATATCCTTTAGATTTGCCAGTGTTTTTATCAGTGATGATAACAGCTTCAAGAATCTCTCCGAACTGCTCAAAATAGCTATGCATTTCCTCGGTGGGGGTCTCCCAAGCTAGTCCCCCGACAAACACTTTGGTAAGCGTTGTGTCACCAAAAGACGATCGATAATGTGGATAAGCCATAGCGTCTAAACAAACAAAGCAACAAACGGGTAACTTTCCTTTTGCATGAAAACTCTCTTTTTGGAGGGATCACGTAATTACAGTTGACAAGAACGGATGAGAAAGCCGAATGTTCTGCAATTCCACCTCATTCCCCTCGCTTGGTCCTCTACTGTGCTTGTCTCTATATCCATTCCCCAGCCCCCCTCTTTTGTGTGCACAAAGGAATCATTGAAGAGGGTCAGAGAATGAGATGAAGCCTTGTTTATGATGTTACACAAGTTGTTGCCGGTTGTTATTATTTGATGAGTTGGTTAATAAAAGAGAAAGCCAGAAAGGGAAAAGAAGAAAACACTAGTTTAAAGACACAGAGACCCGACAGCTGCAAACGTTAATTTGCTGTCTATTGAGAGACTGAGGGGTAGGGGCTTGGCTTCGTCATATCCAATGACAGCTGAGCCTGCGTGACTGCACGCACTCTTCACTGTCGCTGCGTTAATATACTCTCCTAAGTCCTAAGGCTAAACCCTTCCATCAGTAGTTGTGTTTTTCTTTCTGGTTTACTTTTTCCATGTGCTGTCTTTTTCAAGTCTTCACCTCAAAAATTGAACTTGATTGTTTATCTATGCATATAAAAAGAAGTACACAGATAATTTATCTAGCACCAATAATACTAAGAATTATGATTTACATACAGACAGTATTGAATGTGATTGGCGTGTCTTGTCTTGAACAAGATTACATTAGTGGATTGCTTTTCGAGGGGAAATAAAACCACTAATAATTAATATAATAAAAACATTGATTGCAGGCCCTACTCACATTATAATATATCGGATATATTAAAGATCCAGGCTTTTATAAGCTGGAAGAACATTTACAAATCAAACAATCCATCATTGAAAGGACCATTTACAAAGTTAATGTAAACTCGATTCAAATATATAAACATATACAAAATCTACAACACTTAAATTATATTTCAATTTTTTTTCGATTTACTTTCCTCCCTTTTTGCTCTTCCCTTTTTCTTATTCATCAAAATAAGTTAAAGCTTGCTGCATATCTGACAAGCTTATAGGAAGTAATAAGCTGTTGATATGCGGTTAGTGTTAAACCAAATTTGTGGTGTACAATTTTGAACTTTTTCTAGTTTGATAAGTACTTGCAACAAAACTAGATCCTTGCATATTCCCACATGAATCCATGTTCCAAACCACAAGCTGTTAGATACAAAAAGCCAACTTCCGCACAAGAATATATATATTATCAAAGAATATAACAGTTGGGATCACGTACAAAAAAAAACCACTGAACGGCGATGGAAAATCATGTGCCAACGAGGGAGTCGTTGGGCGGGTGCGTGCGTTTGGAAAAACCAAATCATTAATCATTCCCCTTTAATTTGGTCAATCATATTATATAAACAAAGCTGATATGAAGCTAGAAAAAGTCGGGGTTTAGCAGACTAATTATATGTATTGTATATTGGTAATGGGTGAGCATTATATTGTCCACAAGTGCCAGCGAAAAGCACAAAGCCTCGAAGGATTCTTCTACACTTCCCGATTGGAATTTGGAAATACATCCTTTGTTGTAAAACACACTCCATATTGCTTTTTATTGTGTTTTTTGGTAAACAAAACCCTTTATTTTTATACGTGGAGTTTATCTAAGCTAGCTTGTTGGCAGTGCCAGCGTTAGAGACGATGAGACAGCTATAAGAGAACCCTTTAGTGTTTTTTTCTTTTCTTTTATGAAAACTGTGCAAGTCCGTGAACTGGCTGCCTGTTTTCTCCACGTGGGGGTCGTATCATTCTTTGAGAACAATGAGCTGGACTTCAACTACTTTATTTTATTGTTTTTTATTAGTATGTTTTTATACTCCTATTGTTTTCATGATTTCGAAATTGGCCCTTTTTGACCTTGTGATGAACCGTTGTTTAAGCATCTGATACCCAAAATCTATTTCTTCTTCCACTTTCTTTTTGGGTATTTTCAGCAAATATATTTTTGATCAACTTCATTGTATTGTAGATCTTAAATTATATGGATCATAGATAAATGGAAAGGGAAAGTTTTTGAGATTAGCAACAATATGTCTTTCATTGCAACTGATGTTAGAACAAATCTTTGCACTAGTGTGTTAAAGTAACATCCTGGATCCATGGAAGGGGTCCAAGCTATGTGTGGAAATTCAGAAGAGTAGGGTTAAAAGATCTTTGACTTATAGGTGACCAATATGTAGACATTGTCTCCAAAGACATAGAAGCTGCTTTTAGTTCTTTAGTAAATGTTCTCTTGCAAGATTTATACAATGTCATGTGATGTCTGTGACTCTGAGATTTAGGTTTGAAGGTGTAGGCACCTATATTAGGCATTCAAAGACCTAACTTGGGGGGTGGGGGGGGGGGTGGGGGGGGGGGGGGGACTCAAACTGGAAACCCTACTCCTGGGTTAAATAATGGGCCTTCATGATCTCTGATCTCTTCTCTTCCCATGATGAATGAAACCTAACATTTGGAACCATAATAGTTTACCAAAATACGAGTCACTAATTTAAAGATTTCATAAATCTACAAAAAGAAAAATTGAATCTGAATTATATTCAGCAGCGAAAGAAATATAAAAGAATCACTTTTTACGAGAAAAATATAATGCAGAACAAAAAACAAAATATAAAGGTGTAAAAGACGTTAAAATATCAAACCTAATATTGTGAGAAGAAATTTTCTGAAATAAAAATCCCAAAAAACTATAACTTTGCCTTGAGTGCTCTTTGAATATAGTAAAAATTCTTCCACAACATATCGTCACAATCACAAAGTTTTATTAAATCATGGTCGAGTGATTTTCTCTCTATATTTTAGTATAATTTTTAAATATATTAATGTGATATACCGGTGTGATTACATAGTAGTACTTTATAATTTCATAATTTTATTTTTTAAGTAAATTATATTAACTGTAATTTAATGTTAAATATATTATTTTTAAAAAAAAAATTATAAACACATTATTCAATTAAAATATTATTATTAGCATATCACTTAATTAAGATTATTTATATTCACATATAACTAAAATGGGGTTGTTGATATGTTGACAAAGTTGGGCCGATAGACATCGGTAGGACGTTATATTTTAAACACTATTTTTTAATAGTTTTAATATGGTTATAAGGTAATATGTGTTCATATTTTTCTTAACTCTTTGATATGCCATACACTTTACAAATAAAACGGATTAAACTCTGATCTCATAAGGTAATAAGAAGTATTTGTTCATACCTTTCGACATTCTACCCTCACATATTGATGATTTAGTACATAAAACAAATTAATTTGTAATGACTTTGATCTTTTTAAAAAAATCAAATTATTCATTATTGAAATTAAAAGGACCCAAAAAAATTAGCATATAATTTCACAGTGAAATCTTCTATGCTGACTGTGACCGGACAAAGGAAAATATTCTTTTACTCTCATATGTATAGATGTCAAGGTTTTCGGTGGGCTTTATGTGAATAAATAAATCGATTTTTTAAAAAACTTGGGCAACTTTTTGTATAAAAATGTTGTTTTGGGCTGGGCCTGAATTTGGCATTTGAAAACTCGTTATCGCTTAAACTGATACAAACATGAAACATGTATAGGCACTATTGTCTCTTTCTCTCCCACTCTCTCTTTTATTTTTGAAGTTTTAAATTACAATTATATGAAAGATACAAAATTTTATCATACTTATGTGAAAAAAATATATTTTCTTTATGAATAAGCTATACAGATATAAAAGATACAAGTTTTGTTGTTTGTATAGGTTGGATGTTTGATGTAGCAGCTTTGCTGCTCTTTGGGTAATGAAAAACAATTATCCAAAAAAAATTAAATTGACACCAAACTGATTAAATAGTTTATTATATTCATTTTCTTTAATTTGCTTTTATTTACATCAAAAATCTGTTTTAAATGATAAAATTAAAATAACTCTGTATATGATGAAATTTGAATAAATTTTTAAAAATATTAAGTTACTAAGAAAAATGCTCATTAAATACTACCATTGCCTTATAATAACAACATTTCACGTTCTTTTAAAGGGAGATTTCCCCTTTTTAGATCCTTTATTCTTTCGTTTTTGTACCTGTTTAATCGGTTTTATTCTTTCAATGTTATTTTTAACCACATCAAATCATGATTAAAACCGTGCTGAGATTTTGGTCTAATATAATATATAAAAAGAAAGGTTTAACCCCGATAACTATAGAACATATTAAACAAATATAATGACTTCAATCCATTTCAATATATGGGGTGGTGGCGCAGTTGGCTAGCGCGTAGGTCTCATAGCTTCTGAGTAATCCTGAGGTCGAGAGTTCGAGCCTCTCTCACCCCATAACTTTTCTTTTAATTTTAGGCAATATTGTCTCCGTCGTCATGCTTACGCTATTCCTCGTCATGCGTGCCTGTCAAATTGGATGTTGGATGGGCTTATCCTTTATGTTTCTTCGGCTGAATTGGGATCAGACACCGACCCATATGCACTTTACAATTCTGTTAAAATGTGGACCCATCGAAGTTGCCATGTGAATTGAGTGAGAATTTCATCCAATGGTTGGATCTATTTTATGTTTCTTCCGGTCCCGTATCGGGAAAAAAAATGGTCCCCGATGCATGTTGTGGTTGTTGCAATATTATAACAATGATTACTTGCTTTCATGGTCACCAACTCGCCATTCTCTAATGCTTGTTCTCTTTAGTAAGACGGATATTACTTTGGGTTAATTTCCATTATATCCTATAGTATTAAAAAACAATTATACGGTAAATGTGTTATTAAAATGTTCAACTCGAGTACTTAAATTTTGAATCAGTTTATCATGTTTAATCTAACTTTTAAAGTTATGTATGCACTGCAAATGTTGATTCATCTCTTTGTTTTTTTTTATTATAACATGTAACCTCTTTTAATTATGTCTTTTCTCTAAATTTTGTGGCCGTGAACTGACGAGGTTTTAAATTCATAAGGTTTAGCAAGTTGCTGTTGGTCCAAATGGAAATGTCATAATCATGATAGAAACCAAACTTTGAGTGGGGCTAATTCAATAAATACAATGAATCGGGTTAATTCAAATCCAAAGAAGTTTCTGGAGTTCATCTGATTGGTTTATTTCTTCTGCTCCTTGTACGTGGATGACAAGGGTAATTTTCTTAACAATGGCGGTAAGCCTGTCGGGGGACCTATGAGAATTAACCATTCTGATATGGAGAGCTCACATGCGAAAATCTCAATGATTATAAGAAATAGGAGACGCATGAAAATTATGACACACATTTTTAAACACGTCACATGCAGTGGGGATTTAGCCTTAATGCTAATCATAGAGATAGGTTGGCAATTTCTTAGACAATATATAGTGTGTGGTTTTTTGTTTTCAAATTTATTAGTATATTATTAATGAGTTGGTGCAAGTGATAAGCAATTTGGTATCGTTTAAGCAGATTTTGAGCTCGAGGTCTTGTATATGCAGAAATTTTTTATTAAAAGACCCACTCACCAAAATTAGGTGTGCGATGCGAATTAATTCGAATTAGTCAAAGAAAAATCATGAGAAACCGGGAGAACAACAATTTTTTTTTATTATTGCATTGGATCGCGACATTTACTCTCTTTTTTTAACTTCAGTTAAGTAACAGAATATCTATCGAAGCATAAAGTTTGAACATATAACCTCGTCTCCAAGATAACCATCTCGATAATGCGTCTATTGTGACATTTTCCTTCACTTGTTCCAGGTGATGCTTTGGTCGTCGCCCTAATGATAGCCGGTTTCCCACTAAGTTTGTGCAGTGTGGGATGGAAATCATCTGCCCCAAAGTATGCCCCCATTTGTGCCCCCACTTTAAAATAGTGGGTTTAGGGTTTAGAGTTTGAAGTTTAAAGTTAGGGCTTAGGGTTAGGGTGTAGGGAATTAGGGGTATGGTGTATTTTTTTAAAGTTTGGGGTTTAGGGTTTAGGATAAGAAAATTAAGGTTATGGAGCAAGATTTAATTTTTATGTATTTTTAGGCAGGGGGCATAGAAGGAGGCATTGTTAGGGGGCAGGAGATTTTTACTCTGGAGTGTGGGCTGTTATTTTCATCGACTTTGTCTGTGTGTAACTTGTAAGTGTCGGGTTCTATCGATATGAGAAACTATGGATTATTGGGCTAATAAGGCACCCATAATACAACTAATTAAGCCTGCATTTGTTTATTACTCCCTATGTCTCATTAATGTTGTTTTATTATTCTTTTTATATCTCATTAATGAGTTAAAGTTAAAAAAATTTGAGTTAAATATCTTGCCTGGAGAGTACGTTCGCAAGAATGAAACTCAAAGGAATTGACGGGGGCCCGCACAAGCGGTGGAGCATGTGGTTTAATTCGATGCAAAGCGAAGAACCTTACTAGAGCTTGACATGCCGCGAATCCTTTTGAAAGAAAGGGGTGCCTTCGGGAACGCGGACACAGGTAGTGCATGGCTGTCGTCAGCTCATGCCGTAAGGTGTTGGGTTAAGTCCCGCAATGAGCGTAACTCTCGTGTTTAGTTGCCACCGTTAAATTTGAAACTCTAAGCAGACTGCCAGTGATAAGCCGGAGGACAAAAAACTTAATAAAGGATAAATTTAATGAGACAAAGAAAGTAATTAGCATTTGGAGTCATCCCAATAGTTTATTCCCCAAGTCTATGAGCTAGAAAACGTATATACTTTTTAAATAGAAACCGCTAATTTTATAAAACGATAGAATACCTAAAATTGCAATAAGAGTTTACAACTATCGTCGTAAATTAAATACATAATTTGGACATTTTTTTTAAACTAGTCACTTTAGATCATACAAGGACCATACATGAAAAAGGTTAAAATCACATCCAAAAGACTTGAACGGAAACTATCCATGAGCGCAAACTGCATATTCAAATTTAATTTGAGGGTCTAGAGCAGAAAAAATCAACAGGATTACAAATAAGCGTCATCTTAATCAATCGTGGCGTCGTTAAGTCCAACCCTAAAAAAACATAAAATAACAGCAAACAACCGAAAAAGAAAAAAAAATCATTATAATACATAGATAAATATGCCACAAAGACAAAATAAAATATTACAAAGATAAAATTAAAAATAAAAAACAGGTCTGTTGATCGGCAACCAACATCAAACGAATGCCGCCTAAGTAAAATAAAACCAAAAAACATCGGTAATGTTGTGAGAGAAAACTATCAAAGGGAATCTACCGCGTATTTGTCCCTTTACTTTCTTTTTTATCTAGCTTAAAAATGACGTATCTACTTTGTTCTTGTTTTAATTGTTTATAACATGCTCATCCCCTTGTGTTCTGGTGACAAAGATAGATATTTATCATCTCTTAAGACTTAGGTCCGAGCACCGGTAATACATATTGTGTGTGCTATTTTTAAAAAGACTAAAAAAGTTGAACATATGCTACCTTTATATCACATCAGTTTAGGTGGGTGGCAGGGAAAATGAGAAAAAGTAGAAGGTAATATTTATATTTTAGACAATAAATCAATACAAGTAATAGATTATCAGTGTTAGGGGTGTGTAATTTTAGATATTGAATATGATTCGATCCAAAATTGTGAATACTAAAATTTTCGAAACACTAAAATATTGATATGCATCAAACTCGAAAATTGAATAATTAATTTTTCGGATATCCAAACTTTTAGATCTAATATCCGTATCCGAAACATATGACTTTGTTTGACAAAAAAAATAACATTTTATATTTTTTAGAATTTTAAAACATGTTAATCTTTGAATTAAGTTAAAATTTCAAACTATATGAATTAAAAATAATAGTTTCACCAAAAAGAAAAAAAATGCAACATCATTAATTTTTTTTATAAAAATCTACTAATAAAATCAGATTAAGAAATAAATTAAAATTATCGATAATGAAATAAATATCATGTGTATTTATGAATCTCATAATAAAATGTTAATAGCAAATATCAATATTGGGAGCCTTGTTTGCATATAAAATTTGCAAATCATTCTCCAATAACGTCAATTTCAAGTCAAAAGTACACACAAATTTTCTAAATATTAAGTGCTTAGATTCAAAAATTATATACTCAAGGGTTAAGGTTAGACATGTCTAAACTCTAAAGGGATAAAAGTTTTTTTTTATTTTTGAATAATCAAAAACTACAATTTAGGTGACCCGTATTCAATTTTTTCTCAAATATTCGATTCAAAGTACAGGGAAATAAAAAATAGATCAGGCATATTAGATCGGTTTACTCAGATCAGATTTTATGCATACTCCCTAGTGAGCACCTAAGCGTGATGAAGAAAAGATACAATTTTGGGTCAATTTCTACTATTCAGTTTTATTCATTCTTTTGTTTATGTTTAGTACACTCGAAAGTAAAAACAATTATTTTAAATTTATATATTTGTCGGTAAGATTATTTATTTTTCTGTGGAGAAAGATATTGAACATTCATCTATTTTTTAAAAAATGACATATATTTTGACACCAAGTGAAGTACATAAAGATGTGACAAAAGTTCAAATATTAATTTAGACTAAAACTCTAAATAGAATCACAATAATAAACAAATACTACATTGTAATCACATTCAGACGATTCAAAACTCTAAATATTGTTCAATCTATTTATTAATAGTATTTTAGACAAACACGTATACATGTGAACAATACTTATTTTTATAATGAGATAAGATTTTTTTTTAAAAGTAGATGGATGTTCAATACCTTTCTTCACAGAAAAAATAAATGATCTTACCTATAAAGATATAAATTTAAAATTGTTGTTTTTACATTCGATTGTACAAGACATAAATAAAGGAATATATAAAACCAAATAGTAAAAAAAAACCGATCCAAAATTTTATCACTTCCTCTCCAGATATAGGTGCTCACAATCTATTACTCCCTACATCCCATTAATTTTGTCTCTTATTGACTTTTTTGGTCAGTTTTTCTCAACTTTGACTTATTATTATTTAAAATTTATAATTGATAAGAATATGAAAAAATATATTTTAAGAACCTCCGATCAAGTAGCTCTAAAATATATAATTTACAAATTTAAAATATTTAATATAATTATAGTTAAAGTTTAATTTTTTAACTTTTAAGAAGCCAATAAGGGACATATTTAGTGGGACGGAGGGAGTACTAGTATTGGTTTCTTGCCTAAAATATAAAGATTATTATCTGATTTTCACTCTTTATTTTTTTCTTTCTTATTTTTAGAATAATAAATTTTTCAATCATATTTATATACTTAAGTTAACAGAGTGAGATAATTAATTAATGAAGTAATAACTTTTATCTTTTATATTAAATTTATACTTTTTTGTTATTTATTTGAGTTTAAAATTTTATATTTAAAGTGTCATGTCAACTGGGTAAATTATTCACTGAATATATAAAATTTTCTCTTCCATGTATACATAGGTTAGAAAAAATCAATTAAAATAAATATAATTAACTTCAACCTTATTTTAAGATCAAAATAATTTATACTCAATCATGTAATAAAATTTCCACTTTAATGTAGTGGTTGGGCGTGAGGTGTTTGCTTGTGTGTCTCTAGTTTGAAGGTAAAAAACTTTATATACTTACTAGGTCATCCACTCACCTTATATGGCAATTTAAGTAAAAAAAAAAATTGTTTAAATTGTGTGCTCATTAAATTATTGACATTACTCTTAAATTATTGGTATTAGCTTTAATAAATTTTAGAAATAATTGAGTATTATAATTCTTATTTTTTATGATGAGAGAACATAGTATTAACATGAAATGAGTTTTGTAGAATTTTTTATGCATTCCCCTTAAATAATTTTTAATGGTTTGTTTATTCGGAAAAAAATATTATGATATTATAATAATGGGAGACTTTCACTATTGCCTTACCTGAATGCTTTGTTGAAAAGGGATCGGTCACTTCGCTTAAGCTATATAAGGACATTCTTTTCGAATATTATAAATTTTTAAAAGACTCTTGTTGAGATTTTAAAAGAATTGCATCATGATAGTACAACAAACTAAATATTTTTTTGAGTTAGCTTAGTTTCTCTTCTTATTATATTAAAAATAAAATATTAATTATATTACATTACATTTATAGTTTTGAAAAAAAAAATATTAGAGAAATTTTGGGCGGTTGATGATATCTTGAAGTATGCTTGGAGCCAGGGTCCTAAGGTTAGACCTTGAAACGGACAATGCGTATGTGTTTAAGATATTTACATTTGAGTAGATGGCTCTATGTGGTAATGCAATGCGATTTCGGTTCGCACAATGTTTCAATTTGGGTGGGAGATACGTTCGAAATTGATTCATAGAAATCAAAATAAAATTGTCGATGTCCTTGCCGCTGCAAGCCGAGGGAGACCTATTACTGAAACTATATTTGAATATCCACCTAGTTTTGCATGGAACCTAGATTTTTTCTATCTCTCTTTCTAAACAAAAAAAATAATTATTGGGTAGAGATGTTAGGGAGAGCATTCAATCCACTCAAATAAAGTTTTTTTTAGTTAATAGAGTTTACAAGTCTTATTTTACAATTCAAATTTTATTTAAAAAAATTTGATTCAAGTCGAGTCGAGTTTTTGTACAGATTTAATTGCAATTATTTATATTCTTTATAGTATAAATTATTTACAATTTAAACAATTTTCTATATTTATATAAGATATACTTATATATTTCTTTATATTTTTCGCACGTTATATACATATATTAAACATAATTGAGTGACTTGACTCAATCTTCTACGAGACCTAAAGTATCCATCCCACAACATCACAGAGCGAACCAATAGACTCCAACTATTCGTGAAACCATCAAAACAAATTGTGATGCCTTTTTTGACCCATCCTCGGGATCGATCAGTGGAGCCGTTATGTCTATAAATGATTCTGGAATAGTTATGCATGAAGTACTACCACTTTCAAAGTTTCATATGCTTCAAGTGTCGAGGCTTCTGCAGTCCGTCTTGCTGTATCTACTGCCATTGAAGCTGGTTTCACACTCGTTGTCTTTGAGTCCGATAACTTTAGTGTTATGCGGCGAATCAACTACAAAACACTTTCCACGTGGGAGTTCT
Source organism: Hibiscus tridactylites (assembly GCA_958450335.1). NCBI lineage: Eukaryota > Viridiplantae > Streptophyta > Magnoliopsida > Malvales > Malvaceae > Hibiscus > Hibiscus tridactylites. Next base: position 83,488,748 of record OY288275.1, on the reverse strand, counting down.
CTGCAATTGAACATGACATTATCTCTCTTTCATCGCCTTTTTCGACTTTCTCCTTTTCTGCAGTTAGTAGGCAATGTAATAAGGTCGTTGACCGGGTTGCTAAAAGAGTTAGGCTAAGCTCTTGCCTTAGTGGCTGGATCACTTGTATCCCTAATGACTTGATTCACCTTTTGTATCTTTCCTTTTAATTAAATGGTTTCTTACTTAGTCAAAAAAAAAAAAAATTAAAAATTGATCAACTAATTATGAAAAAAATTGAGTTATTCAAATTTTTATTTTACAACGTAAACTTTATTTGAATTTTTTTAGTCAAATTTATGAAATTACGAGTTGAGTTAAAATGAGTCGACTTTTTTGCATTGAGACAAGTCGAATAATTCAAATTTTTAAAGTCGAGTCATGTTTTTCTCACTCCTAAAACATACATTAATTGCATTGTATTTATAGTTTTAAAAAAATTATTGGCAAAAGATGTATTAATTGTATTGCATTTATTGTTTATTAAAAAAGTCATTATATTACATTTATTAGTAGCCATGTCATGTGCCACCTCAGCTGGGTAGATGACCCAATGGGTGGATGTAACATTGCCTAGTTTAAATCCTAGATAGAGATAATATATTGAGTCAGATATTGTTGGGATTTTGTTAGGCTCGATATCCTTCAACCGAATTGATTGGCAAGTGTGGAGAGAAGATTGATTTTTGGATATTTTTGGTGGAAGTAAAAAATTGGACAAAAGATTTATAGTGGTTCAAGCTTCGAACAAGCTCTACATCCACTACCTTAGCTCCCACTAAGGATTTCAACCAATTCACTAAGAATTTTTCCCCTCTTCTTGCCTTAAGAGGCAACTAATTACAACCTAGACCCACTCACCAAGTCTAGCAGCCAAAGCTCACAAACCGAGCTTTGGGTCACTCTCTAACAAGAAAAAATTTAGTAAACTAAAAATCTCTCAAAATGTATGTGTTTGCACTAATAAGCTTTCACCCCAAACTTAATACACTTGAGCATACATTGACAATTAAGCTCAACAAGTGTAGCCTATACAAAGATTGGGAATTTGAACAGTAAGACAAATTTTTATCATAATGTTGTTAACTTTAGGATCATTAGTCTTGCATTGATGCTTGGAGGTCCATTTTATACTTTCAAATGAGCTCTTAGTCGTTGAAGACCGTTGGGGTTGAATTGGAGGCGTTGGGGCCTTTATTTCCTGCAAAAATGTTGTTCTAAAGGTGTCTGTATCGATACGCGTTCTTCAGAAACTAGTTGTTGAAGTCTTTCCAGCTGATGCGTATCGATACGCTTATAGGCGTATTGGTACGGCCTGTAATTCAAATAGCCATTGGAAAAATGACCGTTGAAAACAATTTGGCGTATCGATACAAATACTAGCCGTTGAGGGTTTGTAAAACATCCGTATCAAAACGCCACGTAGCATATCTATACATGTCCTCTCTATATCGGTACGACCAAGCCGTATCGGTACAGATTTTGGTTATTGGAGTTTTTCTATAGCTGAAACCCTAAAGCGTATTGATACAGGGTATATTGTATCGGTACGGTGGCTTGAAAAACAAAGGTTTGGCTAATTTAAAGACAATTTAAATAATTCTAAAGCCTTGTAAAATTCATGAAACATATTTTCAAGTTGTTTGGACTTATAAACATTTTGAAACCTTTTTAATTTAGTCCAAAACAATTTATCTATTATATCAAAACAAACATCTCAACAGATTTAATAATTAGGATTGAAATAAAATTTTCTTTTAACAATCGTGATTAAAATGATAGCATCATAATTTTTTTTAAAATGAGTACGTCAGTTTTATTCATTAAAAAAATCAAGATGAAAGTTTACAACTTGACTCGGACTAATTCGTAAAACGAAAACTAACGCCATCATAAACAAGACCAAAGAAAAGGTAAAAACTTAATTCAAATTCTTGAAATAAAATAGATACAAATCATCACCAAAGCTCGACGATAAAGGTAAAAAACATCAACAACAACATTAAAAAATGCATATTGTAGAATTGGGGTACGTTGACAACACGTTTATTGCCACAACTCAATCGTGAACAAGAGCGGTGAGTGACTTGCATCTAGATCCAGTTCGAGGGTCCAAAGCCAAGAGATCAACAGGATAACCAAAAGAGTGTCATCTTAATCAGTCGTGGCGACGTCCAATCCACCCTTGAAGCAAAACGAAAAAACATTCCAATAGGCAGAAAAGCGTGCCAAGAGGCAGAAAATACGTACCAAAAAATAGAGAAAAGCATGTTATAAAGACAAATTTATTAAAAAAGTTTAAATAAAAAACAAAGCAAAAAAGTAAAAGAGAGTGACCGACGGTAGACAACCAATTTTAAAACTGATCCTATATATTTGAATTAGGTTAAAGGAAAAAAAAGGTTAAGATAACAAAAGAGAGAAAGAAGCATTTAGGTTTTTCTCTTTATATAAAAAATTGTGAATGAGCCTATATATTTGAATTGATAGCATCAAAAAAATTAGGTGACTTAATTCCTAGAATCATAAAAATTGAATGGGTCGATTACAAGCATTTTTTGTTTAAGTGATCCAATTGATGGCGCCCAAATTTGGACCGCCATTTTAATCAATTTACCAAAAAAACAATATATATATATATATATATATATATATATATATATAATTTTTCGAACATTGCGATGCATCAAATAACAAGATAACAAAAAACAACAAGATACCAACAACCACGTGGCTGCACCAGTAGCTCATTCCTTATACCAAAGGTGGCTCGTGAGTTCAGCACCTGGGTCCAGCCCATCTGCCGTTGCCAGTTGAAATCAACAACGTACCAAGGTTCAGCATCTCGCCAAGAAATACCCGATTAGGCCCTTCAATTCAAAAATTATATTAAATTGACCCTTTAACTGACGTTGACCGTTATAATGTTGACGTAGCAGTCCACGATGTTGATGTAGCAGTTAATAATGATGATGTGGCAGAGGGATTAAATTGGTTTTTTAATCAAATTCGAGAGCATAATTGATTATTTTTGTCGAGTCATGGGCATAATTGATTTTAATTTAAAGTTCGATAACTTATTTAATATTAAAATTAAAAAAATAATTTAAGAAATTGTTAAAATTTTAAAATAGGATAAATAATTTTTTTAATTTCAAGTTAATTTAATGGACAAATAATTTGATGTAGAGAAATAAAAGATAATTTTAGTTTTATTACTACTCTAAATCTCTAGTACAAGGATGATTCTATTAAAACTACATTTAAGAAATATTAGTATGCTTAAACAAGAAATAGTTGAAGACTTTTTGCGATTATTTATAATATTTTTAAATTTTGTTTTTTTATATATTTATAGTTTTTGATATTTATAGTTTTATATTTTTACTAATTTTTTAAATTCGTTATAATATTTTTATTTTTAATATTTTATGAATATTTTTTATTTTAGCTTAATGATTAAGTAAGTTATCGTATTTTCAATTAAAACTAGTTGTTCCCCTAAACTCGGCAAAAAATCGTTTATACTCTCGAATTCGGTTAAAATAACTAATTCAACCCTTCTACCACATCATCATTACACGTGTACTGCAACAACATTAATGTTGACTGTCACGTCGGTATCGTTGATTGCCGATCAACGTCGATCAAAAAGTCAATTTGATGCAAGTTGTGAATTGAAAGACTTAATAAGTACGTTTTTTGACAAATAATTAAATTAATTTTTTTTAGTCGAACTCATGAAAAAAATTACCTCTGCCCAAAAATTAAGCATCAACGCAAGCTTATAAGTGAAGTTTAGCAATTAATTAATTCCGGAAAGGAAAAAAGAACTCCTAGTCTCCTACAGCATTATTATATTGATCATTAGTTAATCCGGTAAGTGATCCTTAAACTTGATTCGATATGTCCCATAAAACGTGTCAACACCATTTGTTACGACTCTCAATTGCTATAAAATAAATGCATCTAAAGCCAACTAAAAAGGGGAGAGGAATATTTAATTGTTTTATACGTGTAAAGGCTTTGAATTTGTGTCGACAGACTTGGAAAATAAATTATTGGCAATTTAGAGGATAGTGGTCCTGACTATTTCACCGACGCAAATCAATCAACGCTAATTCTGGGCTCTGATTATGGGAAAGGTGTCATTATTATTTTAGGGTCAAAGCAGCGGGTTTACCATTTCATGTGAAAAGGATCACCGACGTCGTTTTTACGATAAACGTATTTGACTTAGATTATTATTATTATTATTATTATTATTATTATTATTATTATTATTATTATTATTATTATTATTATTATTATTATTATTATTATTATTATTTTCGCATTTGTTTGACCTTTTAGACGACTATCATCAAGTGGGATTGTGGGAATCATATTTTATCCTCAAAATACTAAATTATTTAAATTTAGAAATATAATACTAGTGACTAATTTGTATATCACGGTATAATAGACGATTTAGTTGTAATTATATTGAAAGAATTATACTCAAAATTTATTTTTAAAAAAGTTAAAATACCTTTGTTTTTTTTTTAAAATTGACTGTGTGTGCAATAAAATATGTATAAGATTAATTTTGAGTAGGACTAGTTAATTTTTAGCTGATGTTAAATTTTGAAAAATTTAAACATTTTTTTCATATAATGCGATATGATTGTGTATTTAAAATGCTTTAAATATTTAAGTTATATATGAGAGATGAGAAATTATATTATTAGTCATTCCCGCCATGTCATCCATAAGACCAACCAATAAAATGCATTTATTTCAATATTATTTTTCATCTCATGTTTTTACTAGGTGAATCTTCACTCATATTTACTGTAAATTAAATTTAAAAATCTCCACTTGATAAAAAGATTACATGAAAAAAATTAATGAAATAAATACATTTTATTAGTTAATCTCATAAATGAAGTGATAAGAATGACCCATGCTATAATTTCAAGTGTACATATTTTTGGTTTCTTTGTTAGATTATTATGTAAAAAGATATTATGATTAATATCTTTTAATCCATACATTTGGGTATTTTAGAAACTTAATCATATTTTATTTATTATGTAAATTAATTTTTATATAGATTAAAACATATTATAGATTATTTTTTATTAAAACATTATATTTTAAAAAATATATAAAGGATTAATTTCACCAAAAAATAAAAGATTAATTAGTATTATTGGCAAATTTTATAAAGAAAGTAGTACACAGGGGTGTATAATTATTCATGTAATTAAAAATAATAATAATAATGTATCTAAGATCTTTTGGACTCGCCTGTAACCGTATCCGGCGCCTCCATAACTGACACGTCAGTATTTTATCTCACCGACAAGGGGAACGTGGCAGTCCGGGACCCACAGTTTGTTCTCCGACCTTTTTCTTAAAGGGAAAAAAAGGTGTAATTGTAAATGCTCAAAATCTGCAGTATTTGGCTATTTGCATGTGAGTGTAATTAATTGCTGTTTTACCATTACAACTAGGAACTCCCCAAACTCCAAAGTGAAATCTAAATGCTAATTCCCATGACTCTTTTGGTGTCTTAATGATATTCACCTTTAATTGATTTTGAATCAATTTTCATGAAAACTGCTTGATCCAATGCGGCGGTCACAATACCCTATGTGACCAGATAACTGTAATTTAAACAACAAAAGTGTTCATTGATTGTTGAAACTTGAAACAGATTATTATTCTAATTTTAACGAATTTTTATGTTCATTTTTTAAATTATTTAAGGTTAAAGCATACAAAATGTCACTAAATTGTATAAATATGTATTTTTTTATCACTACAAATTTGAAGATTTTAAAATGTTCATTAAATTTATTCGACTATTATAAAATGATCAATTCACTTTATAAAATAATGATAAGTTTTTATAAGTTTAAGGTTTTTTATAATAGCTCGATATGTTTAATGATAATTTTTTATTTTTTATTTTAATTTTAATCACTAAAAACATTTTTTGTTTAGTTTAGTGACATTAGTCTAAATTATAAACAATATATCCAATTTATGATTTTTTAACTGAGAAAAGCACATAGTCTTATTGAATAAATAAATAGAAATGTAATAAAAATGTAATTTTAACAAATAACAACCTACAAACAAATAAATAAACTAATCACATTCACTGGTTATTTTTTAAAATTATAAAAAACACAAACTAGTTACTAAATAATGAAAATATGATTATATATAAAAGAGTTAAAAGAAACTCAAACATGCAACTTAGAAAAATAGAAGATATGAAAACTCCAATACCGACAGTGAATGGTAAACATAAACAACGATAATATGAATGACACGGAAATTAAAATATGCAAAAACAAAAAAAAATGAAAAAATGCAGAAAATAAAATGTAAAAGAGTATAACAAGAATTATAACCAGGAAATTTCTACAACGTGCAACGAACACCACTAAACATCATTAATGTTGAACACCGTTGAACATCATTAAATTAATTAATAAAGATTTAAAATTTCAAAGACACATCATATAATTCATAATTATTTTAAAAAATTCAATTAAATTATTTTTATATATTAAAATTTTGTTTTTCAATAAGGGTAAACTATATATTTAGTATCTCACCTATTTTCGTATTTTTATTGAACCCTCATTATTTAAATATTATTTCAATTTGACCCTATTTTTTATAAAGAAAATAATTTGACCCTTAACCCTCAACCTAAAGATTATCTTAACTGTTAGGATTTGAATATCAGCTTTATCGATATCATATTTTATGCATGAATCAATTCAACTGAATTTCAAATCTGAAATAAATGTTATAATTAAAATACTGTTGGCGAGGTTGCATGGAACCTTACAAAAATAATATATTGTCAAAAACAAATTCAAAGGTTAGAATATTTAGTTTAATATCTATGTTTTTTCACAATGGTAACTGAACTCCTCTTATAGATTAAAATTGGTTAGAAATCATAAGAATTAATTTGAATTTTTGCTAATTTAAATAAAAAATAAAACTTTCAGTACAACTGTAAAAGATTTAGATATGAATCGACTCTGAAACCAAATGAATGTACCCACCCACTAAACCACAAACCAATTAAGGAACCTCCCGCAACGCATTGCCCAAGGGTTTAAGGTTTAATAATTTAGAGTTTTAGGTTGAGGGTTAAGGGTTAATTTTTTTAATAAAGAATAGAGTCAAATTAAAATAGTATTTAAATAATGAGGATTCAATAGAAATACGAAAATAGGTGAAATACTAAATATATAGTTTACCCTTATTAAAAAAATAAAATTTTAATATATATAAATAATTTAATTGACTTTTTAAAGTAATTATTAATTATTTAATGGGTCCTTAAAGTTTTAAATCTTTATTAATTAATTTAATATTGTTCAACAATGTTCATCATTAGTGGTGTTCAGCGGTGCTAGCCACACATGGTAGACTCATCCATTATAACAAAGCAAGTGATAGACATTTAATCAATTTTGAGTAGCGGAACATTCTGCATCATAGTTTGGGTCGCTTACTACTTCTTTTTCACTTTGTTATGTGTCTTCATTAAATAGATAGAAGAAAATTTAAGAAAGCTTTTAGATTTTGATGGTATGTTATTCTCTATATGAGTATTCAGTTTTATTTGCACTTTTAGTGTTTTTAGAGATTTTAGTAAATTAACCCCTATTATTCTTCTTCCAGATGCATTATATTTGTAATATTTCTATAGTTTTTAATAAAAAATTAGTGGTTATTATTAAAAAATTAATTTTAACGTATTAAACAATTAATGATAAAAAACCTAGAAATCGAAAGAAAAAATAAATGAAACCTTAAACGGTTATGGTTTTTCTTAACAAAATTTGGTTAATGGTTATATTTGATATCACCATTTTTATACATAAAAATAAAGATAAATAATTTACTTGAAAAACCTCTTCTTTTGATGACTTGTGCTAGCTGGAATTACATTGAGATTGGTTTTCTATGACTTTATTTTATATAGTTTTATGTTATTTACAAGATAATATATTTTTTAACCTTTTAATAAATATACTTATAGTTTATAAATAAAGTTATTCAAAAATAAATTTATCAAAATAAATATTATTTTATCTTTTATTTGAATCACTCGTCGGATTCATATTATTTAAGTATGTAGATGTTGGAAAATCGAAACTTTACACTTATTATGATTTAAAACAAACAAATCCAAATGAACCGACCTTCAGGATTTTTATTTTTTAATATGTTTTTTTCGCCAATTAAAATATAAATTTACGAGGGAGGATTTGTCGCTGTCTAGTTTTTCCGGCACGAGTCAAATATTATGTTCTAATAAACCAAAATATAGATCTTAATTCACTAGCGTGCTGTCGGGTTTATAACAGCTTTGGATCTCAAATTCACATTAATTACACATAAATTGTGCCGACGACCATACCTGTGAACCACAAGCATAATAATACTTTTAGATTAAATTTAATAATATTTATATTTTTTATAAAATATAATATTTATATTTTAAATTTTTAATATATTTTATATTCATTTTACGTTATATGTTTAAAGTTTGAGAACATATCTCTTAATAATATTTTATATAAGAAATGAAAATATTTTTCGTTGATTATGTTATTGAATTAAAATAAAAAACATATAAAAACAATATATATTTAAAACTGATATAAGAAATAATTAAAAATCTATTAAATAATGAATAATCTTATAAATACATACTTGATTTGAAATTTTTAATTAGGGGTGATAACGAACCAAGCCTGGCCAGGCTCGGGCTCGACTCGGAAACAATGTATTTGGACTCGGCTCGGGCTCAAGGTTCGCCGAGCTCAGATATTTAGGCTCGAGCTCGGCTCGAAAATAATTCTATTGGGCTCGGCTCGGCTCGGGCTCGTCAGGCTCGGCTCGGCTCGAAATGAAAAATTTTGCTATAGTTTTTTATATAAAATATTCGTTAAAAATCTCTTTCATAACCAACATTAAAACAAAATTTAATAATCAAAAAGAAAAAAGTGCCAAAAAATTAGATTAATTCAAATAATCAATAAATATTCTTATAATACAAACACATAATTAAAGAAAATACAAAATCAAACAACAATCAACTAATGAGAAAATACAAACACATAATTTATTTTAGTGCATATGTAAATTCCGAGCCTGTTCACGAGCTTTTCGAGCCGAGCCTAAGTAAGCTCGGCTCGGATTGTTAAGGTTTCGAGCCGAGCCCGAGCTCGAGTCGAGCTCACTCGAGCCGAGCTTTGACCGAGCTTTGACCGAGCTGAGTCCGAGTAGCTCGCGAGCCGGTCAGGCTCATTATCACCCCTATTTTTAATATTCTATCCTCTTGTTACCTTAAATTAAAATATATATTTTTAAAATAATATCTTTTATTTTTATCTCGAAACTTTCCTATCCCTATCAAACAGGCTTATAAATTATTATTTTTCCATTATTTTATTACAAATTGTCTCATTACTTTAAGGTTATTTATTAAAAACTTTCACCATTTCTAAAAATTCAATATTTTACAAGTACATTACGCTCATGGTAAGCTAATTATTTTCACGCATATTTTAAAAGTAAAATAATTATTTGACAAGTAGCACGAACCAACTTGTTTTAGTGGTTAACAAAACGATTATTGTTCCTATAGGTCATGGGTTCGAGCACCAGCAATTAGTGCAGGGTGATTGAGCATGCATTGTCAAATGATTGAGAGTATATTTAAAACAGATACTACTTGTAATCACCTTAGCTTTAAAAAAGTATTTGACAAGTACATCTAATATTAATTTTAATTATTCAAATATACTTAAAATATTAAATAATTACCGCTATTAATCATAGCCGCTCGCTTCTCTTTCATTTTTTGTCTAATTAGCGGCGATATCAATTTTGGTGTTGGTTGCTGGTCGTCGATAATTATTATTTACTCCTGCATAAAGATTTTATTTAGTGCAAAGAGAGTGTCTAATTTTACTGGTGCAATGTTTATATTTACTTTTTAGATTTTGTATTTTATATTTTTTTGTTATTTTTATATCATATTATAATTTTGTTATTGCTTATCAATAAAGCTGATTGCTTGATGTGTAAAAATATATTAAAATTTTTAAACTTTTAATCTTTAATAAATTATAATTTTCAATATTTTATCAAACAACTACTTAATCTCTCTTTTCAATATCATGACGGTGTCTGTCTATAATTAGCAGCATTTGGGTATTAAATAAGTCGATTTTCTTGTTTCATTTTGCAACAACTCATCTGAGCTTAAATTTCACACCAAAGGTAAAAAAAAAAAGTTGCGTGAACAGTAACAACAAACTCAGTAAAATTTACTACAAATAGATTAGATTTCAAGAAAGTTGTTTGTAGATTTTGTTTTCAGGAAAAATAGGGGAATCTTGGAGATCCTAGTTGAACTTTTTATCGTTGTTGAAGTATTCTAAGGTTCTTAATTTGCCAGTAAATATTTGAACTTGATCGGTGAAACAAGTTTTACTGCAAAATTATCGGGGCGAGAGTCACTTACAACTAAAATTTTTAATTAAATCATGCGATTAATTTATATAATGACACCTTGTAAAACTATCAATTTATAATACTTATCTTAATTTTTATTTAATCGGTTTTGAAATTTAAATAAAAAAATTTACGAACTTCGATTAAAAAATTTCACCTAAATCCCTTTTTCCTTTTTCTATTTGCATGATTACTACGCTAATATAAAAGGGGATTAGTTTTTTCCAGCTTTTCACGAGCTCTGTCTCGATTGGATCCTTGCGAAAAATCGCTTACATTTCTTACAGTATCAAAGGGAGCTCGCAAATCGCATTGAAGAGAACAAGGGGGAAAGGGTTTTCTACATTAAACAAAAGGAGAATTTTCTTCTTAAATCTCCGTTTGATGAGAATTCGCTGATTTTGAGGCTGATTTTGCGCTATTTCCCCATTTCTAACTCTGCTCTCACAAATAAGGTACCTGTTTCCCTCCTTCTGAGTGTTTTCTAACAGTTTAAATTTGTTTGATTGCCATGACTTCTGATTTTCAAATATTTGATCCCGCTTGAGTTTTGCTCATTTGATTATGGGATTTCATTGGATTATAGTATCGGGTATCAAAGATAATCTGATTTTAATGAAAAAGACGTGATTTTGAATGTAAATGAGCTTACTCTTTATTACTTTCAGGTGGCGGCACTCACAGTTTTTTTGTATGGAAATGTATTTACTTTACTTCCCTTAATTTTCTTCCTTTTGTAGTTTCAGTCTTAGAATCATTCGGAAAGTCACTTCTTCTTGTTCTTCCTTTGGTGGTTTAAATTTTGATCTTCTTAGAGTTTCACTTTTAGGAGGGTTTATGGATTTAGTAGCTTAAAATCGGGAAAAATCTCATTTTGATCTTATTGAAGTGCAGGATGCCATCGGTTAATTTAAAACCGTTTCACGGTTGTCCTTTTAAGACTTAACGTTTGTTTAGAGGAATAGTACTGGTTAGCTTGTTTCGGAGAGTGATTTGAGTTATTTCTTGAAACTCTGACCCCTTTTTTCCCCATCTGGCTTACTGTTGGGATTTCAGGTTAGTAAAATGCCACGGCCTCTGCATCGAGGTGTATCTGGTATACGTGTCTCAGGCAACAGCAATGATTTTTGGGATGCCCAAGTGAAGGATAAAACAGAAAAGGTTATTGTCACTGAGAATGGTTTTGCATCTGATCCCTTAAGTGTTGGGTCTCCAAGAAGCCGGCATAGGTTAACAATGCTGTGTTTGAAGTTAAGTTTAGTTGTGATTGTGATTCTTGCTCTTACGGGATCATTTTGGTGGGCAGTCTCCATTTCAACATCATCTAGAGGTCATATATTTCGTGGTTATAGGCGACTTCAAGAGCAGCTTGTTTCTGATTTGTGGGATATAGGGGAGCTTTCTCTTGGTCCGTCAAGGTTGAAAGAAATGGAATTCTGTCCTGAAGAGTCTGAGAATTATATTCCTTGCTTTAATGTTTCAGAGAATCTTGCTTTGGGCTATTCTGATGGTAATGAGTACGATCGATTATGTGGGCATGGGTCAGGGCAAAGTTGTTTAGTTCTTCCACCTGTGAACTATAAGATTCCTCTTAGGTGGCCAACTGGAAGAGATGTCATTTGGGTTGCAAATGTTAAAATTACTGGTCAAGAGGTATTTTCCTCTGGCAGTTTCACCAAGAGGTGGGTGGATGTTTATCTTGTTGGATAAATTTCGCATCTAATTGATTTCATCTACCTCCCTTTCCCCCTGACCCATTTTTATTCCTTATAAATGTGTTTCTTCAACTCTTTGCTTTGTCATATTGCAGAATGATGATGATGGAGGAAGAGCAGATTTCTTTCCGTTCAGCGTCACTCATGTTTGATGGTGTAGAAGATTATTCTCATCAGATTGCTGAAATGATTGGACTGAGAAATGAATCTAACTTCATACAAGCTGGGGTAAGCTGAACTTTTCCATGGAACATACATGTTGAGCTCCTAGTGCTCCATTATTTATGATTTTCCCCCTTTGTCTATTTTATTCTAGTTAGGTTATTTCTGTTTAAGCCTCGTGGTTGGTCTACTTTTTGAAGTTATTATCACCTCTTACTTGACTCATTGTTGATGATACTTTTTTGCTTGCTCATTGCAACTTTCTGAAATATGAACCTGAATTAGCTTAAAGTCTTCTTAACCAAAAGCAATTAATGTTTCTTTTCCCAATACCTGCACTGAATTTAAGGCTACTGTTGCAGATAAGAACCATCTTGGATATAGGATGTGGTTATGGTAGCTTTGGAGCTCATCTCTTTTCCAAACAGCTCTTAACCATGTGTATTGCAAACTACGAATCATCAGGAAGCCAAGTTCAACTCACTCTCGAAAGGGGCCTTCCTGCAATGATTGGTTCTTTTAATTCAAAACAATTGCCATATCCATCTCTTTCATTTGATATGCTGCACTGTGCACGCTGCGGTATTGACTGGGATGAAAAAGGTATCAACTAACGGTTTGAATTTTGTTAGTGCAAAATTTTCTTCTTTCTCCATCAATTCATACTCCAACTATCCCGATATTTTATAGTTTCTCATATTAATAGAATCAATTTGTATTGTGACATAGACATAGGGCTAGAATCATAAGTTTCGGACAGAAAAAAAAGGTTTGGTTAAATATTATGTATATAAAAGTTCCCTAATGACTGTTTTAGATGCATTTGTTTGCAGTTAATGCCTGCTATTGATGGATAATTTAACAGAATACACAATTTATTGGTCAAATTCCATTTTTTTTGCTTAAAGTTCTATAGATTTGTCTCACGGTCACGAAATCTCTTATTTGCTAATTTGAATTTGTTATCATGTGTTGTCTCATGAAAGTGAATTCTGTCAATATTTTTTTGTGAGTTTAAGCTGGTTATAATGCAACTTTTATGTCAAAATGTGTGCTACAGATGGTATTTTCTTGATTGAAGCTGATAGAGTTCTAAAGCCCGGTGGATACTTTGTGTGGACTTCACCTCTTACCAATGTTCATGCTTTTCTTCGTAACAAAGAGATGCAGAAAAGGTGGAACTCTGTTCGTGATTTTGCAGAAAATATCTGCTGGGAGTTGATATCACAACAAGATGAAACTGTTGTCTGGAAAAAGACCCCTAAAAAGAGTTGTTACAATTCCCGGTAAGGCAATTTTCTTAAAATCATTGTATATTTTGATTATACGAATCCAGAAATCCTTATTACACAACTGTACTATTTGATCTTGATATTGTTATTATTCATGCATGTGTCCAGGAAGCCTGGTTCTGGTCCTTCTATATGTAGCAAAAGAGAAGATGTGGAATCTCCATATTATCAACCTCTTCAAAACTGCATAGGTGGAACAAATAGCCGCCGATGGGTTCCTATTGAGGAGAGGGTAACATGGCCTTCTAGGTCTAATTTGAACAAGAATGAACTAGCACTATATGGTAATTTTATGATTCAAGGTTATGTTAGAAGATTCCATCTAGCAATGACAACAGAAAAAATTCTGACTGCCACTTTGATTTATGTTTTATCAGGTCTACTCCCAGAAGAACTCAACGAGGACACCGCACACTATAAAACAACTGTTCATAATTATTGGTCTCTTCTTTCACCCCTGATATTCTCAGATCATCCAAAGAGACCTGGTGACGAGGATCCTTCTCCACCTTATAACATGCTCAGGAATGTGCTAGACATGAACGCTCGCTATGGTGGTTTTAATGCTGCATTACTGGAAGCAGGGAAGTCTGCCTGGGTCATGAACGTAGTCCCAACAAGTGGACCCAACTACCTTCCCCTGATTCTTGACAGAGGCTATATTGGTGTATTACACAATTGGTGATTCTCTCCTCTAGCTATAACATTTTTTCTTTGTTGCAATGTTGTTCGATATGTTCTTTATATGAGGCTGGAATATGAACCTGCCTTATGGTGTTTCCTATGCTGGCAAATAGGAGGTATCTTTATATGAAGCTTGCTATAAGCCGTCATATAGTTTGGTCTCTTCAGTATTCTGCTTTTAGCTCCGGGAGTAAACTAAAATAAAATGCAACAAATGAAGAATGCATTTATATATTAAGACTTGAAGTGAACTCGCTAGACCATAACTATTTTGCTTAAAGTTTGATGTCTTTACTGAAACTCGAGTTTGAAGTTAGGACATCATATTAATCGATTAGGTTCATATTGATTAACCCACATGTTCCATAATACTTTTTTGTGCAACATATACGTTTCCCTTTTTGTTTCATGTTTTATGTCTAATAATCCATCTGCATCAATTTTCAGGTGTGAGGCATTTCCAACATATCCTAGAACTTATGATATGGTGCATGCGGAAGGACTTCTATCCCTTGAGACTAGTCAACATCACAGGTGCACAATGCTTGATCTTTTCATGGAGATAGACAGATTGCTTCGTCCAGAGGTACTAAATCAAAGCTATCATTTTATTTAATCAGGCTATGCTTTAGTTCCCTTTGTGGTTACTTCCTACCATTTCTCTGTTCCTGATCAGTGGCTTAAGTTTAATGCTTAATGTGTTATTACGTGCCAAACACCTTTCTTGTCATTATAATCAATAATCTACACAAACACACAAGTAAAGGAAAAAATAAGCAAGCACTTATTTATCCGGTCTTTCTCCGTAACGGTTGTTAATTTAATAACTTTTGTTGCTAGATTTTCAAGGTTGATATTACATTTCTCTTGTAGATTTGAATTCCTGTAGGAATATTTGTGTCTGACAATAATTGCATGGAAGGTTAAGATTTGATATAAATTAAGAGATCCAATTACCAGAGAATCGCTTCTTCTATCAATACCGCTCAAAGTAGCATTCATATAAAGTCGTATGCATTAAGCAGTCTCATTTTACTTCTGTACCATGTTCTTGTATTTAATTAATTATACCGCAGAAGATGATTCTCATCATAGTCAGGGATACATTTTGGTCTTATATTTGATAAAAACTAGTGTTCTAGAAACATGATCCACACTTTTGTACCATACAAACAGCTATACATATGTTAAATTCTATCAACTCTGAATGTACCTTTCGAATGCTACCGATGTTTTCTGCTATGTTTTAACTCATTCATCGGTTGATGCAGGGTTGGGTGATAATTCACGATACGGCTCCTCTGATCAATAAAGCTAGGGCTCTAACCGTGCAGTTGAAGTGGGATGCGAGAGTCATAGAAATCGAAAGCAACAGTGATGAGAGACTTCTTATCTGTCAGAAACCATTTTTTAAGAGGCAACCAACAAGCTAATAACAATTTCTAGAGAAACCCCGAAGTTCTCCGAGTCTTGGTATTCAAATTCATTTTGTGCATTTTGAACAGAGGAAGAAAGCAGCAAAAGATAGTAGATGAAAACGAAAACCGTAAGGCATACATACGATCTGTAATTAATCAAATCGGAGGCGCCATTGCAAGTGAGAAAGCATAGATTAGGTTTAAAATTCTCATGTCTTTGTCTCATTATTACTATACCAACACATGATTTAAGGTTGTGAAAAAGGTTTACAGATTAAGCTTCTAGCTGTGCAGCACAGAGAAAAAGAAAAGGAGAGAGAAAGAAAGAATTGCTTGTAAGTGCAATTATGATGAAAATTTATAATTCATGTTATGTTTTTTCTACCGAATCAATATATAGCATGGTGTTATTGATCAGACTTGAATTTAGATTTCTTTTTGGATTTGAGTTAAATTATGAGTTGAATATTGAGTTCAGTCATCAGTGTTCCTCTTGCTTCAACAATGCAAGAGTTTAATCATGTAATCCATAGAAGCAAATTTCATGCATCAACACTTGATTATACCACACAATCTCAAATCAAATTACCAAAAACACAACTCCAACATAACAATAGAGATGTCTGCATAGCAGCAGCAAGCAGTCTTTATGGTCACACTCGCAAAGCAAAATAAAGAAAAAAAGGTCCCGTGACTTTCCAGGTAAATATCTAACGGGATGAAGAAGCCTGTGCAGGTGGCTTCAGAGATAAGTGATGACGACTTCGGCTGTTCGATTTATTTTTCCTCTTCTGCCCGATTCCCACATTGCCTCTATGCACGCTGGAGGATGTTGAACCACCTTGTGTTGTTCTTTTTGATGCTTTTCTTCTAGAGCTCCAACTGCCACTTCCTAGTGCAGCTTTGGCAACACTATCAGTGAGCAGTTCCCTTGCCCTTTGTGGCTTAATGGGTTGCTTGTTCAGGTATGTGAGCTTAGGGAGTAAGCTACAAACTGACTTTCGCAGCTGGTCATCGCTAATGTTGCTCTGGACTGGATTTCCCAACAGATTCAATGCTTGCAATGAGTTGTAGTTTGCAACAAGCTGGCCCAGTCCCTTTGTTGTTGTTATCTTGTTGAAGCTCAGGTCTAAGACTGTTAACTTCAAGAACCTATGCAGTCCTTCCACATCACTTATCTTGTTCCCAGCAAGGTACAGTTCTTTGATCAGCGTGCAGTTTGACAACCCTGGCATCATTAAACACACACACACACGAAATGATCTTTTAGAATTACATGCAAGTTGTTTAAGGAGAATGTTTTCGTAAAACAGGTTCATTCATGAATTAGTTACCATGTCCTATCCGAGCAATGCGGTTATAACTAAGGTCAACGACTCGCAATCGAGTTAATTCTCTAAGTCCTTCAATGGTGCTGATCTTGTTTCTTGACAAGTTGAGTATGTGAATGCCCTTTGGAAGTGAACCGGGAGTAATATGGGCTGCCGAGAAAGCAAGAGTCATAATCAGTATCATATATCAGAGTGCGAACGGTGAATATATGATTGGTTATCATCTTAAACGAACATCAAGTTTTTTCAAGAGCTTACTTATAAAATTGTTCGACAAATTGAGAGACCGAAGGCTGGAGAAACCTGAGATGATTGGAATGGCTTTCAAACCTATTCCTGATATGTGTGCAACGGTTGAGGAAGAATTGAGAGTCTGAATGACACTATTGGCATGTAAAATCTCCTCAGACAGATTTAAGTGGGATGTGCTTCTTGCTAGTGAGTTCCCAGTGTCTGGAGAAGGTGGAAATGTGATGCCCTTTTCATCATTTACATCATCAGCAGGCTGCGGAATTTGGGTTTCGAGATCTCTCACCCACTCATCAACTCTTGTGAAGGATGAGGATGGAGCGGGGAATGCAACCCATTGGTTCTGAGGCCATAAACCAGAAACTCCATTTTGAAAACCATTCCAGCTCTGGGGTTCATCGCAGTTTCCGGTGAAGTCTTTGTTCAAGGAATCTCCCGTAAACGATGCCGGTGAGTCCATATTGCTCAACTTCATTGCTTGATGTAGCTCAATTGTATCTGAAGAGTACCCACCTTGCTGGTTCAAAGTAGCAGTGATAGGAACAGGTTGAGGTCTCGTTGTCCAATTGTGAGAGTTCCGGTGGCTCCACAGTAACAATTTCCACCACAACCTTCTGCTTCTGGAAGGTAGAACTTGACTGGAAGAATGCTTTTTCAACATCACTCGGTCTGCACTATACCGAGTCATCACAGAAGCAGGGCTACCGGGATTAAAATTGTCCACTCCTCTTGCAGTCAACTCCTGCAATTCTTCAAATGACTTGGATGGAGGCAACTGATCACCTACCTTTCTTAGCACATCCCTTGTCTCCAAATCCGAACATGAGCGCTTAAGCTTCGGTGACGCCCAGAACTCAGCCCTCCTAATCCCAGGATCACTAATATGTCCACCTTGGACCATGTCAACAACCCTTTCGACATCTTTCCCTGCCGAGTACATAAAATCTTCCTTTGCTTCACTTTCAAATGAATCCGAAGAAGCCACCCTTTTGGTTCCGAAATCAAATTCTTCACTTGTGTTAGCCACATGGGCTTGGAGATCAAAGTCAGAGAACTCTCTCTTAATTGAGGCATTCTCTTCATGCTCATCTTCCCCTTCATATGCTTTCTCTACTGCTTCACATCCAACAGGGCTCTCATGGTTGATTACCTTGACATTGCAATCCTCCTTAAAGCCAACAGGTACAGGGACTGTAAAAGTTGTCAATTTCAATTCATCGCTCTCGAAAGGCTGCACCGGTTGTTCGAGCTTAATCTGGAGTGTTCTACCTTTGTTTCGTTCATCAGAATTTGATGATGCATCATCCCCCTAAAGATAGACAGATTCAGGATCAGATGAACCAGAAAATCATTACATACACAAAATTGAAGCATTATGTAATTTTTTAAAACCCCTATCTCACCTTATCTTTCTTTTTCTTCGCAGTCAATAATTTGAAACAATTGAATTTCGCCATTTTATGGACTTGGTCAAAATCTCAAAGAAGCCTGAATATATATGCAGTGTTTATTTTGGTT
Source organism: Hibiscus tridactylites (assembly GCA_958450335.1). Classification (NCBI taxonomy): domain Eukaryota; kingdom Viridiplantae; phylum Streptophyta; class Magnoliopsida; order Malvales; family Malvaceae; genus Hibiscus; species Hibiscus tridactylites. Next base: position 83,469,813 of record OY288275.1, on the reverse strand, counting down.
CTTCCTCCTCTTGAACGTATGAACAATTGATGCTCACATCTCAAACCGATTCTAATTCAGCTCGAGTTTGCAAAGATCATCACATCGGAGAATGATTGTTCAAATGTTAGCCATAATCAACAGGAAGGCACCACACCAACGACCGAGTGCAATCGGATGGTGAAGGGCCATCAGAAATGAAAGGGCCGATGCCTTCTCCGGCTCGAGAAGGTCTCACTAGATTGTCGGCCAGAATTGAAATCCCAGCTTCTCTTCAGAAGCTTCACTGAATCCGTCTTTTAAACCTCTCCTGTTCAAGAAAAGAGCAACCAGGTGGGTAAGAAAACTCCAAATTACTATCTTTTAAGAAACAAAGTCAAATCTAATTAACCCCATTACAAACAAATGAGTTAAAACATTATAAGGACTGGGATTCTTAATTGAAAGCTTGGATCTAGAATGCACGGATAATTTACTCCTCCTACTTAAAAGGAACATAAGAACAAAGGAAAGTAACCTGTTTGAAGCAAAACTCCGCCAGATTGTTGATCAAAACCAAGTAATCTTGATATCAACGAAGAAGATTCCAAGCTTTAAAAAAACAAAGAAGAGACTGGGAATAGCTACAGTTTTGGGAGCTATAGTAAAACAACACACGCGCATGAAACACGGAGTAATGGTTGTAAATGATTATGGAATGGAATCTCAACCTACCCTTTAAAAATATATTATAAATTCGACTGTTCTCATGTATTTTGTTCTACTATTTTTATTATTCTTTTTTGACTAATCGAAATTACGTGCACCGTTGGATTGGCAAAAGGGTTATCCAGTTGTGGAAAATTAAAGATTGTTTTGGTACGAGATTGATGTTACGGACATACGGTTGAAGAGTTTCATGGGACTCTCTGCCTTTTGCTGATTTGGTTCGGCTTCAGTAAAAAGAAGCTTCGTGCACGATACAGACGGCGATTAGAAATCCTTTGGCGGAAATTGCATTGGGTTTTTCACTCGGAATTTCATGTAAAATCGGCACATACTCTGATTGGGTTTTCTTCGGTTTTCACTCTTCTGATAGCTTATATGCTTTCTCGAGAAAATCTGACACTTTTACTGGCAAATTGATGGAGCGACAGTGCTACCGTAGACTGCACTTATCGGAGTACTGACCCTATTGCCATTTGCCAGGTTGCCATCATGATAGATGAAGACAGCCAAATTGGTTTGCTGTGCAATTTCAGGCCATATGTGTTCGTCTGACGTTTACCCTTTTCCTTTTTTTAATCTTATTCTCTCCTGTATCTCAAAGATTACCCGGATCAATAATTGAATCATCATCATGGCCTTGGGCACCATCATTCTTCATAAAACCAATCAATCAGTGTTGGCTGTTTAAAGATGTGGGCCATGCTGGTCAGTTGTAAAGTTTTTTTTGACCCGTTAGGGGTATAACTGATTAGTTGGGCTAATAACTAATTTCGGTTATTCCTTTAGGCTATATTAAAAGTGGGTGACCCGACCCAGGCCTATTCAATGTGAATCAGGCCAACATTCCTTAGTCTCTGTTGTTCTCTTTCTTTTCCCTAAATGTGTAAAATCAATTTAGGGTTTATTCTCTTTCGATCCCTTTGTAATTTAACATGATATCATTCGCCGGTGAGATCATGGTGAGGTTCCGGTGAGGTTGTCGTTGTTTGTCGTCTCTTTTTTGTGTCTCCGAGTGTGAGTTCCGATCTTATTTTTCGTGTGTTTGTTGATTTCTGTTGCGTCTGAATCGTGCGTCTCCATGCCTTCCTCTGGTTATTTGAGTTCCGACCATGGTGAGACTGATTCAACAACGAAATCCGGCAAGCCGTTCACGAACAAGAAAGTGAACGTTTTCCTTGACGAGTCCAATTTTTTGGCTTGGAAACAACAGATCTTGTTCACGGTTCGTAGCCATCGTCTCGAGGGTTTCCTCACTAGCTCTCACAAGGCTCCGTCCGCCACGGTGCGTCGAGTTGATGGGACGGAGGTTGCAAATGAAGCTTACGAAGACTTTGTGGTTCAAGATTCGGCCCTTGCGTCGTGGCTTCTTTCAACGATGAGTCCTCATCTTCTGACTCATTTTGTCGGAGCTGAAACGTCGACTGAGATCTGGTCTCTTCTCACCGACTACTACAACAGTCACTCCACCACAACCATAATGAGCCTTCATTTCAAGCTCAGATCTATTCGTAAAGGTGATTTAGGTATGCGTGCGTATATCGCAAAGGTTAAGGAAATTTGTGGTGCCCTTGCGTCTTGTGGGAGCCTGGTGTCGAAGACGGAGCAGATTGCCACTATTCTCAGTGGTCTTCTAGTGGAATACAAACCGTTCGTTGTCGTGTTAACAACAACTCGTGAGTCGTTGTCTGTTGACATGGTTGCAACCATCCATACTGATGCTGAAGCGCAGCAGGGCATCTTTGATCAGGATCAGTCGAGTCCTATGAATGCTCACAATGTAAACATGTCTTCTGGCGGTTCGGATCGTTCTAGTGGAAACTCCTCGCAGAGGCCCTATCGTCAACAGAGTTCGAATGGTCGTAGTCGTTCACGTAACAGGTTCCAATGTCAAATGTGTGGGAAAATTGGGCATTTGGCTGATCGCTGCTTCAAACGGTTTGATCAGAACTTTGTTGGAGTGTCAGCCAGTTTGTACAAGTCGAATGACAATTCAGTGGAAGGTTCTCTGGCGGCCAATTTGTGCTCTCTTGATGATGCAACTTCTCCAGGGTGTAGTAGTGTGTCATCTGGGTCTCCTGAGTCACGTCGTTCTGGATCTGGCTGTCTTCAGTGTCTTCATGTCTCTACGCCAAGTTTGTCGAGTAATACTAGTGTGTGGTTTGCGAACACAAGTGCCACCCACCATGTGACGTCTGAAGCATCCAATGTTCACTCTGTCACTGACTTCACTGGCCAAGGTAAGCTCCTTGTTGCTGATGGTAAGGGGCTTAGTATTTCTAAAATTGGTAATTCTATTGTTCGATATGGTTGTTGTGATTTAAATCTTTATAATCTGTTACTGGTAACCCAAATTACTAAGAATCTTATGTCTGTTTCGAAGTGTGCTAGAGATAAAGGCGTATTTTTTTAGTTCCATACTGGGTTCTGTGTGGTTCGTGATGAGCATTCTGGTGATGAGCTGCTGCGGGGCACTAAAATTGACGGGTTATACTCCTTTAATAATTCTTTACCTTCTGTTAATGTTGTTGAAGTTGCTTTGCATTCAAATAAACCTGATCTGTATATTGTGTGGCATCGTAGATTAGGTCATCCTAATCATGCTTATTTGCTTAAAGTTTTGAAAGATTGTAATGTTTCTGGGATAAATAAATCTGATTGTTCTGATGTTTGTGCTGCTTGTCAACTTGGGAAAAGCCATAAGTTACCTTTCTCTGATTCTAGCATTGTTTATAATACACCATTTCAGTTGATTTTTATTGATCTTTGAGTTCCTGCGCATATAAAGTCAAGGGGTTTTGCCTATTATGTTGCCTTTGTTGATGCTTGTACTAGGCATACTTGGGTGTACTTGTTAAAAGATAAGTCTCAAGCTGTTTCAGCCTTTAGGTTGTTTTCTAAGTTTGTTCTTACTCAATTTGGTGCTGAGATTAAGGAGGTCCATAGTGACTGGGTGGTGAGTTTCGTAGTCTTTCAAGATTGTTAGCTGAGTTTGGTGTTCGTCATCGTGTGACCTGTCCACACACGTCCGAACAAAATAGAGTGGTGGAACGTAAGCACAAGCACATTCTTGAAACTGCATTAACCTTACTTGGACAAGCTTATATGCCTTTAAGATTTTGGTCTTATGCTGTTGTGTCTGTTGTGCATTTAATAAATTTACTTCCTACTCGTGTCCTTAATGGTGATAGCCTTTATGAGAAACTGCATAATAGTAAGCCTGATTATGCTTTCTTAAGGGTCTTTGGGTGCAGGTGATATCCTCACCTTCGACCATTTCAGAATCATAAACTTGAATTTCGAAGTCAACCTTGTACCTTTCTTGGTTATAGTGTGCAACATAAGGGTTACTAGTGTTTAACTCCTCAAGGGAAGGTTATTCTTTTTAGTCACGTTGTTTTTTATGAGTCTTTGTTCCCTTTTGCTGAGTCACATTCTCTTGATTCATCTTGTGGTTCATCTCTTGTAATCTTTGAATCTTTTGCTTTGCGTATCCCTTCTGTTGCTCGTGCTCATCAGTCTGGTGATCCTAGTTCTACTCCTCTTGAGTTTGTGCCCAATTCTTTGCCCCCTACATCAGTATGTGTTGGTTCTGTTGATGTGCCACCTGCTTTTCCTGAAGGATCTCCAGTTCATGTTGCAGAACCTGTTCTTTCTAAAGGTTCTCCAGTTCATGTTGCAGAATCTACATTTCCTGAAGGTTCTCCAGTTCCTATTGCAAGACTTGCATCCCCTGAAGGTTCTCCTATTTCTGTTAAAGGAGCTGCTGCTCAATCTTCTTCTACTGTAGGCCATTCGATGTCAAATGGTGCAACAACCTCTGGTGGTAGTCTCCATGGTTCCATTAGTGTCACTGATAATCAGCCTACCGTTTTTGAATATCCAAATGTCACAGTTGCTTCTTCTTCCCCTATTCATGTTGTTTGTGATCATTCTTCTGATGTGTCTGCCCCTAATGCTCATCCCATGGTCACTAGAAGCAAGAGAGGTATTTTTAAACCTAATATTTTCTCTGCTGCTTTGAGTAAGGAATCTGTTCTTGTGTCCATTGACCAGGCCCTGCAGTCACCTGCTTGGAAAGAGGCAGTCTTAGCTGAATATAATGCCCTTGTTGCAAATGAAACCTGGACTCTTGTGCCCATCCCTGAAGGAAGACATCATGTTGGGTGTAAGTGGCTTTTTCGTGTTAAGCATAATCCAGATGGGTCAGTCTCTCGATACAAGGCTCGTTTGGTCGCTAAAGGCTTTTCTCAAGTGCTGGGGCAGGACTTTGGAGATACATTTAGCCCTGTGGTGCGGTTCTTCACACTGAACATTTTGTTGTCCCTTGTTGTGTCGAACAAGTGGAAACTTCGCCAAGTGGACATCAATAACGCCTTCTTGAATGGTGGCCTTGATGAAGAAGTGTTCATGGTGCATCCACCAGGGTTCGAGCAGTTTGCAAGTAATGGCTCCCCTCTTGTTTGCTCTTTGAATAAGGCCTTGTACGGGTTGCGACAACCTCCTCGCAATTGGTACACAAAATTACGTGACTTTCTTGTTACTCTCGGGTTCAAAGAATCAGCAGCAGATGCATCTCTGTTTGTTCAAAATTTGAGAGGTGTTTTCACGTGTCTGCTTGTATACGTTGATGACATCATCATTACGGGGCCTTCTAATTCCACTATTGAAGAAGTTATCTCCCAACTTCATTCTCAGTTTTCACTCAAAGACTTAGGTCAACTCTCATTCTTTCTGGGTATTGCAGCGTATCGTACTGAAGATACCTTGGTTCTAAGTCAAAAGAAATTTCTTCTTGAGTTACTTGATAAGACCAAAATGAGGCAGGCCAAGCCTTCACCTACACCAATGGCCTCTTCCAGCAAGTTGGTTCAGGATGCTGGCAGTCCCATTGTTGATCCATATTTCTATCGCATCACTGTGGGTGCTTTGCTTTACCTTTGTCATACACGACATGATATAGCTTTTAGCGTTCATCGGGTTGCTCAGTTCATGCATAGGCCATGCGAAGATCACTTGGTTGCTGTCAAGCAAATTCTGCGTTATTTGGTTGGAACCATTGATTATGGGCTGGTCTTTACTACTTCAGATTTGGGTGTTGGTCACATTGTTGCATTTGTGGATGCTGATTGGGGCAGCAACCTTGATGATCGACGTTCAACAACTGGGTACTGTGTATATATTGACAATTGCTTAGTAGCCTGGTCGTCTAAGAAACAAAAGTCAGTGTCTCGGTCGACATCCGAGGTAGAGTATCGAAGCATTGCTGATGTGGTGTCCGAAGTGACCTGGATTCGTACAGTGTTAACTGATTTGGAAATTAGTACTACAATGTCGGTTGTTTGGAGTGATAATACTAGCGCTGTTGCCATGTCCGCGAATCCAATTTTTCATTCGTGCTCTAAAAAATTCTGTACTGTTATTTTTATGTATGTGCTGAATGAAACTTGGAATTGGTTCTAGTTTTCTGTGTGATTGCAAATGGTTATCCGTGCAGGACAAGAAACATAGGTACTATGTTGTCTCTGCTCTTGCAGATACAAAAGTAGATTTGAAAGGTGCATGCTTTCTTCTCTGGTTTACTTTCATAATCTTTTCCTATAATACATGGAAATAGTTTACTAGTCTCGTATATTAGTGTCAATATGAAAATTTTGGAGCTAATTTCAGATGTTGATGAGAGTTTAATGTTGCCTTCAAAGCTGTGCAGTTTTATCTCAGAGGCTTGGATTAGGGAAAGGTGGTCTAAGAATGGCTCCTGAAGAGGCATTGGGTGAAATACTTCAGGTGTGTGTATATTAGTTTAAACTTGTTTGTAGCAAATTTTTTAGATTGTATTATGAGTAAGTTTATGGATGTAGTATAGAAGTCTTTGCCAGCTTGTTTAGTGTTCTACGTAATCTTCTCTAATTATATTAGTTCAAAAGTATGGCTTCAACCAATTTAAAAGGATACAGAGTAAAAGGACAAGCTACTAACCAAATGATATTTCACTTTTTCATTAGAAAAAGGGAAAAAAATGTTGGATGATCAGGGCCAAGTATTTTTACCAAGTTTTTTTTTTTGTCAATAAGAGAAGTTAAGGATTAAAAAAGTTTTTCACTAATGATCATCGAATATATGATAGCAAGATTGTAATGAGTGTTGCATAACAAGATTGTAATTAACTCTTTTATGTTGTTGCTTCTGTTTTGTACTTTTAAGGTTCCACTTGGATGTGTTACTCCGTTTGCAGTTGTAAATGAATCTGCAAGGTATGCATTTAAGTTTTATTTCTTTTGTGCTTTAAAATATGCATGCATTTTAGTGCTGAATGGTACATGGACTATTCTTGTCGTAGGATCTGGTAATTTTGTTGGTTGCACAGAAGATGGAATGCCCTTGAAACTTTAAGCTCTTGTGTTTGTCTTTGGCTGTAATAAGTACATGATGCTGTTCTATTTGTGGAACCCCTATTATGCATTTATTTACATGTGATCTTGTGTTATCAGATTTCATCCACAAAAAAACCTTAAGTCAAGGATACACATGATTAGATGTTTTTGTGAATTTTCATGAAAATATTTTTATCTTATTTCTCATGTTCTCTAGAACCTCACCTCATTGATGCTAGCTTTGCGTTTAAAAGTGTTAAGGTAGCTTCTGAATGAGTTGATTGGATTAGTTTTCTTTCATTCATTATTGTTGTATTTAAAGAAGCCTAATCATGTATTCATGTTACCATTTGAATTTCGATTGTTGTTTTTCTTATCATTAGTTATCTTTGATTTAAAATCTTTATTTTTAAATTTATTAGCTTTATCTCTTTTTGTTGATAATGTAATTCGGTTGGGGTTCTTCCTATATAATTCCTTCAACTGTGTTCAATAAATATCATTCAATTCAACTTCTACATTGTTTCTTTAGTATTAACATCTTTCAGTAAATTGAAAGTCTGGTTTCTGACTTTTTCTTTTTCCTTTTCTTTTTTGCATTCATGTGTGCATGAAGAGATTGAGCCTATGTGAAAAAAAATGTATGTGTACTGCATACATTTCTGCATTTCGAGATGTATCGAGTGCTAATGATCATTTGACTTAAATTCTAGTATGATTTCTTTACATCATACATGCAAGTGCTATTCCACCCACCTTCTCTATTCTCCTAACTCCCCGTTATACTGTATGTTCAATATATAGAGATTTACTACCTTTTTTGGTTGGTTTTCTTCAGAGCTTTAATTTTTAGTTTTTTCATTTTTTGAAGACATGTCTCACTATTGTTGGATCAAGGATTCAAAACTCATGAGTGTTGCTTTTTTCACCCACTTGCCAATGACATGTCAATCTGTAAGTCTGGAAAAAGAATAAGCACGTTCTCATCCTCTTTTGAATTCCCTCTCTTTATTTTTTTACCTACTATGTAATTGGTGGTTGTAGGAGATTATTTCAAGAGGTGGTTGTTTTTCGGAAAGAAGATAAGCATTTTAGACCTTTTTTTAACCTAATTGGCTTTTGTATATCTGGAACTTAAGCATGTATGACATTGTTCTCCTTTATCGAGTTATGGTAATGCAAACTTTAGAAAATGTGTAAAAACTCTTAAGCTAAACAGTCAATTTAAAACTCTTAAGCCAAACAGTCAATTTAGTCTTTGAGGTTATAAATCCTGGGATAGAAAAAGTGGACTGACTTCCTAGGATGCAATTTCATGTAGGGGTGTGCAAAAAAACCGAAAAACCGAAACCGAAACCGAAACCCGAAAAAACCGAACCGAAAAATTGGTTAACCGAACTGAAAAATTCGGTTTCGGTTTGGGTTTTTATTTTTTTAAAAGAAACCGGTTCGGTTACGGTTTACGGTTTTGGGATAAACCGGGTAACCGAACCGACCGGTTATATAATATATATTATTATATTATATGTTATTTTATTATTTTATTTTAAAAAATTAAATTTTATTTTATTTTCTCATTCCCTAAAAGTAAAACCATAATTTTATTTTATCAAGTTTAAGTGTTTAACTTGCTAATATTAGAAAAGATAATAATATCATGTGTCGATTTTAAAAAGTATGTACTTTTTTTTAACATATTATTAAAATTTATATTTTTAATAAACAAAATAAAAACCGTTACCCGAACCGAACCGAACCGAATTTTTCGGTTAACCGACTAAACGGTTAACCGGTTGAATGGATACGGTTTAGGGTCGAGAATTTAGTGACCTGAACTTATCGGTTAACCGAAATAATTTGCTAATGGTTAACCGAACCCGGTTTTGCACACCCCTAATTTCATGTAACTGGAAAGCAATGGGGAACTTAGTCAATACAGCTCTACAACCCTTTGTTTCCGAACTTCTGTATTTTGGTGCCTGATTGGAATAATTCCTAATTAATTTATTCCCAACTCTGAACGCCCATGGTCTGGACAAGTTTCTTAAATCAATTGGGAGAAACCCATCATACATTGATCTCGAAGTGATTTAAATTTTCTTAATCTATTTCATTTCACCAGTAATGAATTTCAGACTAATATTAGTTTATTACTGGTAGGCTAACCCTCTTGTAGGGAAAGATCAACCACCCGATCTAGCTGCTTATGTTCCATCAGATTCCCAATTTTTTCAGATCTTCCAAAAAAAGCATCTTCTTCACAGGATTCTGCTGGGAAAAGTGTCGGTGCTGCTACTAAAACTGCAGCATTTACAGGTAATTTATCTAAAAGAATTGTCATTTGCAACTTCATTAATTTTCTTTTGCAGGTTGCAATTTCTAAATTTTGTCCCTATTCTAACCCTCTTGGAAAAGTAAAAATTTGTTGCTTCATTTTTTTTGAATTAGTAGCTTCTGTTCCCATAATTCAACTTTCTTATATCTTGTTTTGGGTTCTAAGGATTAGCCTACCATTTGTTCTTATAGACTAGCAGTTTGTATAGGCAAACTGAATAATAGCTGCAGCTGCAATACTAATCACTGGAATGTGTCTGTATCTGTGCGGCAACTTGGGCATAAAGGTGCCAAATTTAATGGTTGTCTACTTACGATGCTCTAGAACCTAATTGTAGTTGTAGAAGGGGAGATAATGAACTGGCTTGCTTATACTAAAGATTATGATAACAACAAAATTCTGCATTGAGCTAATGGTATTAGAGATTTTGTTGAAAACTCATTAGGTAAGATTTTTTTTATTGAGGCGGTGATTTAATGTGTGGAGCCAAATGCCAATGTCTGGTTATGAATACGTTTCTTGCCGAGAGGAAAACCTGGTAGTCATTTTGATGGAGAAAATTAAAATTGTCACTTTTCTTGTAGCTAGAGAAGAACTGTAATGTTAATTGTGTGACAGGCTGACAGCTGAGTGTGCATCTCTGTTATTGATCATTGAGTAATTTAGTACTATTTAATTTGTCCAAATAATATAAACATTTCCTCTACCCTTTGATGTAGCAAAAGATGTTAAGCCATCTGTTAATGCACAAAATGTTAAGGAGAAGTCAGTTGATAGTGCGCGGCCATCTATTCCTGCTGCGGATGCTGGGAAATTTGTAGAAGAACTTCTGGATAGAGCATCTGCCTTACTGCTTTCAGAAGTGTAAGATATTGAGATGGACAGAAGAAAAGTTTTCCTTGATTTAATTCTGTCGAATAGGGGCCTTTATATAGGCTACAAGAGTTAGAATTAGACTAATAATAAAACTCCTATGTTAGGTAAAACTCTTACCAAGATAAGGCTAACTTAAAGTAGGACTCTAGGACTCCTAGTTAATCTATACAAGAGTAGAGATAAAGTTAAAGTCCTAATACAAATAAACTATATACAAATCTGCAGGAAATAATAATTAAATATTAGAGTCCTAGAAAGAATTAAATATTAGAGTCCTAATCGGCAAGTATATTCCTACACTCCCCCTCAAGCTGGCTTATATACGTTGTATATGCCCAGCTTGGAAATAAACGTAGTAAACGTTGCTGGAGGCAAAGCTTTTGTGAGTAGATCAGCGAGTTGGCTAGCGGATGGTACGTATGATAGTCGAGCAGTCCCATTCTTGACTTTTTCCGCAATAAAGTGCCTATCAACTTCAACATGTTTGGTACGATCATGTTGAACTGGGTTCTTAGCAATTTTTATAGCAGATTGGTTATCACTAAGAATCTCAAAATCGCTAGCATTTCGAGGGTCCACTTCATTGAGAAGTTTAAGAAGCCAAAGGCCTTCACACATGCCTTGGGCTAGTGCGCGAAATTCAGCTTCTGCACTACTTCGAGAAATGACATGTTGTTTCTTACTCTTCCATGTCACAAGATTACCCCAAACAAAGGAACAATACCCAGTTGTGGATTTTCGATCTGTCAAATTTCCAGCCCAACTCGAGTCTGTATAGATCTTAATAGATCTGTCAGTACCTTTCCTAAAAATTAAGCCATGTCCGGGCGTCTTTTTGAGATATTTGAGGACTCGATAAGCTGCTGCCATATGCTCTTCAGTGGGGCTGCTCATATGCTGACTTAAAACATTAACAGAGAATGTTATATCAGGCCGAGTAAGGGATAAATAAATGAGTTTCCCAACAAGCCTCTGAAATCTTTCTTTATCTCGAAGAGGAGGAGCCACCGAGTTGAATGAAAGATTAGCATCCATAGGAGTATCGACTGGTTTGCATCCAAGTAAACCAGCTTCTTGGAGAAGATCAAGCACATGTTTCCGTTGATTAATGACTAATCCTTGCTGAGATCGAGCTACTTCCATTCCCAAGAAGTACCGAAGTTTGCCCATGTCCTTAGTCTCAAACTCCTTCTGAAGTGTTTGTTTGAGTTTAGAAATTTCGGCTTCATCATCTCCGGTGATGATAATGTCATCGACATAGACAAGTAGAAGGACCTTCTTCCCGTTCGAGCATGCTTTAAAGAAGAGTGTGTGATCGGAAAGGGATTGATTGTATCCACTTTTGAGGATAACCATAGTAAATCTTTCGAACCAGGCCCGCGGAGATTGTTTAAGGCCATATAAAGACCGATTCAATTTGCACACTTTCTTTGCTCCTCCAAAAGCTTGAAGTCCGGGAGGAATCTTCATATAAACTTCTTCAGCAAGATGCCCATTAAGAAAGGCATTTTTGACATCAAGTTGATGTAGGTTCCAATCAAGATTGACAGCAATGCTAAGAAGAACTCTGACAGTATTAAGTTTGGCTACCGGTGCAAAAGTCTCAGTAAAATCGATGTCATGAGCCTGTGTGAAACCTTTAGCCACTAACCGTGCCTTATATCGCTGAATACTCCCATTTGAATTATATTTGATCACAAATATCCATTTGCATCCGACAGCTTTCTTCCCTGAAGGTAAATCAGTAATCGTCCAAGTAGGAGTTTTTTCAAGTGCCGAGAGTTCTTCTTGGACAGCTCTCTTCCACCGTGGATCACTAAAAGCTTCATCAATATCTTTAGGAATTTTGTGGGCATCAAGGCTAGCTGTAAATGCTTGAAAAGAGGGCATGAGAGAAGAGTAACCAACAAACTTTTGTATAGGATGCTTAGTACATGTTCGAACTCCTTTACGAATGGCAATAGGTAAATCATCTAAATTCTGTGAAGAATGCTTACTTGTCTCATTAATATGGGCTGCTGAATTCATATCCAATTCTTGGCGCGTAGTAGATTGCAAGATGGACTCAGGGATATGTTTTCGTCGGTTATAAACATGAACAATAGGTGGGACAGAAGTTGTGGACTGTTTTGTGACAGTTTCGGGTGATAGATCATTCTCAGAAGAAAAAGGAGTGGGTTGTTCTGGGTGTTGTAAAGAAGGCGACAAATTTGATTGTGGGAAAGACAAAGAAGGTGTTATTACCTCGGAAAATGGCGAGAGAGGTGGAGAAGACTCCCCCTGAGCTCTGGTAGGTTGGAAGTAAGGCTCCTGTTCAAGAAAAGTCAGGTCCATAGTGACAAAATATTTCTTGGAGGGAGGGTGAAAAACTTTATACCCTTTTTTCCTGAGGAATACCCAACAAACACACATTTAATAGCTCGGGGTTCAAGTTTGGATTTGTTTGGTTTGTGATTGTGAATGAAAGTAGTACAACCAAACATTTTTAGAGGAAGAATAGAAGAAATAGGTTTGAAACTAGGGTAATACTTCAAGAACAAATATTGAGGTGATTTAAAGGCAAGAACCTTACTGGGTATTCGGTTGATAAGATAAGTCGCAGTCAATAAAGTTTCACCCCAAAGATAATGAGGAACATGAGTAGTAAAAAGAAGGGCTCGGGTTACCTCAAGAAGATGACGGTTTTTTCTCTCGGCAATACCATTTTGTTGAGGGGTGTCAACACAGGAACTAAGCTAAACAATCCCATGTTTGTGAAAGAATGATCCCAAAGAGTGAGCAAAATATTCCCTACCATTTTCAGAATGAAATTGTTGTATTCGGGTATGAAATTGAGTTAGAACCATATTATAGAATTGTTCAAAGATGACAGGAGTATCAGATTTTTCTCGCATAAGAAAGGTCCAAGTAAGGCGAGTATGATCATCAATAAATGTAATAAACCACTTATACTGATTCGCATTTTGTATCCGAGAAGGTCCCCAAATATCACTATGAATCAAAGAGAAGGGATGCGAGGGCTTGTATTTAGACGGAGGATAAGGTTTCTTAGTGTGTTTCGCAATAGAGCATACATCACAATGAAATAAACTTGGTTTTGTATTAATAAATAATGAAGGCTGAAGTTTAGCAAGATAATGAAAACTGGGATGACCTAAACGATTGTGCCATAACATAACAGAATTTAAATGCGAAACAGTAACTAATGTGGGAGAACTTTGAGAGAGAACGTAGAGCCCATTTTGCAACCTAGCTGCACCAATCCTCTTATGTGAATTCAGTGCCTGCAAAGTACAACTAGAAGCATTAAAATAGCAATTGAAATTCTTGGATAATTTGCTCACAGAAATAAGATTAAATGTGAGATTAGGAACAAAGAGAGTATCCTCAAGGATTAAGTTATCCACTTGAATAGACCCACAGCCTGTGATCTGAGAAATAGTCCCATCAGCAGTTCGAATACTCGTACCAGTTGTCGGTTGAAAGGTAGAAAAAAGACTTCGATCCCCAGTCATATGATCGGAGGCACCAGAATCCAAAATCCAAATTGGAGTGATTTTAGAAGTAGTAAGAGCAGAGGAGAGAGGATTACCTTCTTGTTCTGCAACAGTTAAATGAGCCTCACGAGTTCCTTGAAATTTCTCAAACAATTTCTGGATCTCCATCATCTGGTCTTTAGTGAATCTGATACTAGAAGATGAAGATTTGGAGGGAGCTCGACCAGAATGAGAGGCCTCTTTTTCATGCTTGGATTTCCAATCACTTGGCTTGCCGTGAATCTTCCAACATTTATCAATGTGATGGCCATGTTTGTTACAATGGTTGCACCATGGCCTCCCTGTCTTGGAAGAGGACGATTTTTGTGTGACAAGGGCAGACTCCGGATAAGAAGATGCAGCAGGCATAAGAAGGCGTCGACTCTCTTCTTGTCGGACATTTGAGAACACTTCTTGAATAGATAGAAGTGGAGATGTCCCAATCATCCTACCTCGTACCTCGTCAAAGGATGAATTAAGCCCATAAAGAAACTGAAAGATTCGTTTCTTGGAAATGGCTTGCTGATATAGAATAGCATCTTCTGGATCTACCCATCGAATCTTTTCGTAGAGATCAAGTTGTTGCCAGATAGAATTTAGGGTATGATAGTATAGAGTGACAGACATATCTTCTTGTTTCATGGAGAATGCTTGACTCTCTAACCGGAATAACTCGGAGTTATTATTTGTGTTGGAATAAGTGTCCTTGACAGCATTCCAGATCGCCTCGGATGTCCGATAAAGAAGAAAATTCTTACTGACGTCTGGTGCCATGGAATTTAAGAGCCACGTCTTGACGGTATTATCCTCTCTTTGCCATTTGGAGAACTCAGCGGCCGAGGAAGCAGCTGGTTGCTTTATATCCCCTGTAACATACCCAACTTTCTCACGCCCGGAGAGAAAAATCTTCACAGATTGCGACCATTCGAGGTAATTGTGGCCATGTAACCGATGGTGAGTAATAGTAAGGTTTGTATAATCATCAATGAAGGATGAAATTTCAGGGGCTGAAGTGACGGAAGAGGAATTTGAGTTCGTCATGTGGGAAAGGTAGGACAGAAATAAACGAGGCTAGAGGAGAAGGAAAAAATTATCGGGTGGTGAGGGAAAAAAATCTCGGAGAGGAAGAATAAAAAAAAATTCTGTCGGGGAAAAAAAAACAGAAAAAAATTTGCCAGGAATGTAATTTAGGCTGATACCATGTAAGATATTGAGATGGACAGAAGAAAAGTTTTCCTTGATTTAATTCTGTCGAATAGGGGCCTTTATATAGGCTACAAGAGTTAGAATTAGACTAATAATAAAACTCCTATGTTAGGTAAAACTCTTACCAAGATAAGGCTAACTTAAAGTAAGACTCTAGGACTCCTAGTTAATCTATACAAGAGTAGAGATAAAGTTAAAGTCCTAATACAAATAAACTATATACAAATCTGCAGGAAATAATAATTAAATATTAGAGTCCTAGAAAGAATTAAATATTAGAGTCCTAATCGGCAAGTATATTCCTACAAGAAGTAAGCTAAATCTTGTACTCTTAGTCAATATCAACCTGGATTATTTTGTTATATTTATGAAACAAATACAGATTTCGGAGGATTCCATCAAGCAACATGGTGGACAGCTTGGAGCTGAAGTAGCTAACAATGTTAAAAAATGTCTTAGAGAAGACATAAAGAACCTTGCTGTAAGTATAATATGGCAAAAATTAAATACTCTTTTTTTTCATTTAGCAAGTATTTAGAGTCATCATTTTCAAGTAAATGAAAAAGAAACGGTTATGGTGTTTGTATTTTTTAATTTTACTCTTAACTGAAATAGTGACTTCCCCTTGCAGACAATATTCAAGAACACGGCATATACAGAAGGGTTTTATGCGGGTACCCGATATCAACCTAGGCGTCTTTGAACTTGTTTTAACTCTGTTGTACCATTTTACTTACCCTAAACAAATTCCAACCAAGAAACAATTCAAAGGGAGAAATCTAATTTTCTTGTTGTCTCATGACTTGGTTTTTTTCCCAGACATTTGATGGTAACTATATAAGCACTGTTTCTGAATCAGATAAAGATTTGGATTGAATACTGTATTATTAGGAGAACTAAGGAGCTTTCTGTCTTCCCCCGGTCTTACTGGTCCAAAATAAGGGTAGACTTTTATGTTCATGACCCATCCAGTTATATAAGAATATTGCTTATACTCGAACGAGTATGTTCAAATCTTTCCTTAAAAGGTCAATTGCACGTAAATACGATGGACCATTTTTTATACATGGAGATGAGATGAATAAGTATGATCATGCACCATTGTTTTGTTATGAAATATCATCCTTGTGAAGTATGGTTGAACTATCTAATGAGACAAGTTCCGAAGTAAAACGAGTTTAAGGATTATAGTTTAGAGTTAAGGTTAGGTTTTAAAGAAATTAAGGGTATGGTGTATTTTTTAGGGTGTAGGGTTTAGAATTTAATTTTTGTGCTTTTAGTGTGAGACATAAAAAGGGGCATGATTAGGGTAGAGAATTTTTTGTTGTTGTTTTATGCCTTGGAACCAACCTCTCAGCCCGTGCTATAGGCTTTTTGACCTAAATACTACGGCCAACCCACAACCCCCGGCCTAAACTATTGTTTTAGACGGACTACAAATCTATGTACGCTTCATGTGGGCCTAGTGCCTTTTCGAAAGTTACATATTTCTTCTTAGCTAAGTTCAGTCCTTGAATAGGTTTAATCGGTGGATATAAATATTTATTTACCGGTTTTGTAATAGATGATGTTCTTTCTACAAATTAATTATTTAATCTAAATTCAAAATTAAGAAATAGTTATATGAATTAATTAAATTCCAAAAATCTAAATTTATAAAATTGTAAGTTGTGGAGGATAGAGATTTGAATCCTGAAAAAACAGTGGTAAGTTGCATGTTCAAAGTAGTTAGGGGCATTTGGTTTGCGAAAAAAGTTATACTCAAGGGGAATAATTTTTTTTAGAATCACGTACCCATATTTTAGTTTAGGAGAATTTTCTAGAGGTAACATTACATTCTCAATAGTAGTTTCTTTTTTCTAAAATGGTGGGAATATCATTTCCACACTATTCTTAGATATTAGACAATTTTTATCACTTTAGACTAAAATACCCTTAAAATAATATTTTGTATTTAAATAAATCATTATTTTTTATTTCTCCAATATTTTCTTTAGTTTGATATGTTAAAACAATTTATTATCTAACCGAAATTGTTGCATAATAAAATATATAAATCAAAATCATTATTAAAAAATAATAATAAATATTAGAAATATTTTTTTAATATTATTTTTTCTCTAAAGAATAATATTTTTTATTTATATGTAAAAATTTGTATTATTCAATTTTAAATCACATTATAAATTTTGTTTGAATTTTAAATTTTAAAGAATGACTTTTAATTTAAAAAAAAATAATGTAAATTGAGTAATCAAATATATAAATATAATATTTATAGTTAGTTATTAGTATATTTGATTTAGTAACGAATGTGATGATTATTATAGAAGCTTATGAATTTACTTTTTTCTATATTTTTCAAATATATAATTATAATAAGTCACAAATACTCAATATATAATATTGTATTATAACATCAAAAACTATATTCAATTATTGTGTAAGAACTTTATAAAAGAATATATATATAAATTAAAAATAGGGAAAACTACACCGATGGTCCCTAAATTATTACCGTTTTTCTATTTTGGTCCCTAAACTATGTTTTTCGGCAAAACCGTCCCTTCTGTTATATAGTTCTCCTGTTTTGGTCCCCCGACGTTAAATAGCTAACGGTTTTGCTGACGTAGCATTTTTTAAATATTTTTTAATCATTTCTCTCTCCTCTTAAAAAAATGCCACGTCAGCAAAACCGTTAGCTATTTAACGCCGGGGACTAAAACAGGAGAACTATGTAACAGAAGGGACGATTTTGCCGAAAAACATAGTTTGGGGACCAAAATAGGAAAATAGTAATAGTTTGGGGACCACCGGTGTAGTTTTCCCTTAAAAATAATAGAAAAATATATTTTCTATAAGTTTGACTAGGTAAAAGGAAAATATATCACAAAGATAATTTTGTAAAATATTTTCTGATAATCTTATAATCTATTAACCAAACACTGTAATTTTACATTCCTGTCAAACAAACTAAACAAAGTAATTTAATATTTTCAATAATATATCAAATAATGAATCATTCTGAAAATCATATTCTCAAGAGTAATGATACATTTCGTGAACCAAACACCACTTTACAATTCCAAGAAATCTGATTCATTTCCCTTGTTATTATATTGTCAAAGTGTTGGTTGACCGCTGCCTGCCTGTCTGCTAAAATCTATGCCCATTGTTTATACAGTTTTGGGTTCATTAATTAGCATCGTTAGAATAAATTTTAAGATCAATTATATATTTGTTTATTGTTCTTAAAATAAAACAGAATGTAATTGAATACAAATATTATAAGCTATGCTAATTTTCAAGAAAGAAAAAGATATATATTCAATTTTCGTATGGTCCAACACACCAATACTATCTCCCTTGCATAAAAGTTATTGTGATTGTCCTTACTAATACTTCTTTTAATGTTCGAACCAACCACATTTTTGATAGTCGGAAGTCATCAAGAAAGTTGAAGTTGGACTTGGTATATATGTTTCTTTGCTGGTTCATTTAATCAAATGGCTGTGCCAATTAATTGTCCCAGACTGATTTCTTTTTCCTCCAGAATTTCGTGTCCCTCAAGAAATGAGTGGGTGAAATTAGAGTATGAAGGATTCGAGGTTTGGCCATACAAACTTACATTTAATAGAAATAAAATCCAAACAATTATGTTTGTGGAAAAATAGAAGAAAAAAAACATCATAATATTATTATTATTATTATTATTATCTGATTAAGTTGTGTTACAATAATATTTTAAAGCAAATGCTACCGTTCAAACTCACAAAAAATAAAAAAACGGATGAACATCCATGATCACAACACTAATTAATAAATTTCTCGTATCATTACCTTTATACTTCGTATTACAATCATAGTGTAATTTCTAATACATTTTATCACGATCCTCAATTTAGCTATTTATTGACAAAAAATGAATATTATTTGATATTATGTTAATTTTGCATGGCACATCTATACTTGCAGATTGCAATAAAGTGGAGAGGAACGAAATTATTTTTTCTAATGCAAAACCCAAACATTAATGAGGACCAATTGTCTGGCTTAAAAAGTCAACAAAGAAAACTCGATTAGGTGACTAAATCAATTCACAGCTTCCATTAAGAAAAAAATATTAAGAAGTGAGTAAGGGAGTCTGATCTAACGTTACATATATATATATATTTGGAAAATTTTGTCACATTCGACAAGCATCGATAAGCACCACTAAGGACGAGCACCGATGAACATCATTAATGTAATTTATAAAGATTAAAAATATAGTGGACTTACCCTATAACTATAAATTATTTAAAAATTAAAAGATAAATTAATTAAAATATATTATTTTTTAAAAAAAATTAAACATAGATCAAAATATATATCTACCCCTAAATTATAAAACCCTAAATTTTATTCATTTGAAATTCAAGATGTCACCGCTGCCTCCTATCGTCACCGTTGTTGCCTTCTGCATGGTCATCCTTCCCCACCAATAAACGAGATTTGAATAGCATAAAAGAATTTTAAAACCCTAATCGGTTAGTATTTGAATAGCATTTGAATGTCGGTTAGGATTTTCTGAAGATTGATGAACAAAAGGCTTGAAGATATAGAGATAGGCCTGAAGATAGTTAGGTAACTATTTTGAATAGCATTTGAATGTCGATCATTAGCCAAGTCCTGGATTATTTTTGTGGGACACCTGGACATAAGGTGAGTACTGCTAAATCCCATATCTTTTTTCTAAGAATACTGAAGCTGCTTTGCGTAATACTATTGTTGAGGAGTTGGGCTTTGCGGAGGTTAATAGCTTGGGAAAGTATTTGGGGATTCCGATGTTGCATTCTAGGGTCACTACAGCTACTTATGCTTATCTGATTGAAAGTGTTCAGAGTCGTCTTGCATCGTGGCCTGCCCGATCCTTGTCTTTTGCCGGTAGAGTTATGCTGGCAAAATCGATCCCGAATTATACTATGCATGCTTCCGAGGAGTGTTTGTGTGGATTTAGAGAAATTAGTTCGGGGTAACTCACCTCAACATCGAAGCGTGAATTGGGTTCGGTGGGAAGAATTGTAGGAACCTATGGAATATGGGGGTTTGGGGTTCCGAGAGCTTGAGAAAGTGAACTTAGCGTTTATGATTAAGTTGGGTTATCATTTGATTAAAGATACAGATAAGCTTTGTGTTAAATAAATCTAAGTGTTATGGGCTTGTGCCGGATGTTCTGCTTTGCCGTCGTGGTTCTCGGTTATGGACTGGGATTTGTCAGGTATGGGATCAGGTTAGCAATGGGGTGGTTTAGACTATTCGGGATGGTTTGACAGTAGATTTTTGGTTTGATAGATGGGTTCCAGGTCTTGATGCTTTACACGATTATGTCTTTGGCTCCTTGTAAGGTGGCGTCGATGCTTGACAGTGGAGGGAATTGAAATTTTGCTTTGCTACAACATTGGCTGCCAGCAGCTTGTTTACATCAGTTATCTTCGGTTGGTCTTCCTTCCCCTGCTTTTGGAGCTAATTGCCTTGGTTGGGATGGGGAAGCTAGTATGAGGTTTTCGGTTAAGTCTGCTTATATGATATTGGCTCCTCTTTTAGGCAGTTCTAATAAAATTTGGAAGATGATTTGGCGGTTGCGAGTTCCTCAGCGAATTTGGTTCTTTTTGTGGATTGTGGCTAAAGGGAAACTTTTAACGAATGTGGAGAGGGTTTGACGTCATTTAAATTCAGAAGCTAGGTGCAGTCTTTGTAATGACGGGCTTGAGGATATTGACCACGTGCTTCGTACTTGTGCACATGCTCGACGGGTTTGGATTCGGTTGATCAAGTCGCACATGTGGACAACGTTTTGGGTTGATCCGTTTGAGGTATGGTTTTGAAAGAATGTGTGTGGGACCTCTGGTGCGAGGGATGATAATTGACCAGTGCTGTTTGCGGTTACCTGCTGGATGCTATGGTCGCGACGTAACAGCCGCATTTTTGACGCGGAATGGGTTGAAAAAGAAGACCTTGTGGTCGTGGCTCAACGTTTTGTTACTGTCATAGGAGAGGCTTGGGTGCCTCGGGCTAATTTGAGCAGTGTCGTGGAGGAGTTTGCCGATTGGAGAGTACCACCTTTGGGCTGGGTGAAGTTGAATATCGATGGGTCTGTGGATACTATTGATAGCTCGGCGACAATAGGTGGTGTTGTGGGGGGTGATCAAGGGGAGTGGATAGCGATAGAAGAAGGGCTGCAAAGTTGTGTAATTGAGTTTCTGTGTTTGGTGTTTCGACGTTTAGTTGTCTTTGGGTGCTTGTAGGTTCGGTGGTTTCGGGACCTGCTTGTTTCTTCGTTGTTTTTTTATCTTGTATTGTAACTACATTCAAGTGTACTCTTTTTTCTCCATTTAAGTTTAGGAAAGTTTTTTAATGAGGCACTTGAATGTAGTGGGGTATCCCCCTTTCTTATTAATCAAAAAAGGGTAATCTTAACCAGTAGTTCCTTTTGTTTAGGGTGTGTTTTATTTTGGTCACTAGAATTTAAAAAAGATTATTCTGGTCACTTACGTTTGGAAGCGTTTCTATTTTGGTCCCTTGGCCGTTAGTTAAAAAAATTAGTTTTTAATTTAACCCCCAAACTTTCAAAATTTTATTTTTCACATATTCTCCAAAAATTATAAAACTAAAACCCCATAAAATTAATTTAAAGCCTTAACCTCTGCCTCCCCTCCTCTATAAATTCACTGCACACAGAAAACACGGAAAATCACACAACTGAAAATATTAAAAATAATGATCAAATGGCAAGAAAAATTAAAAACAATGATAATGGAGATATTGCATATGATAATTACCATTATTTCTTGGTATTGTAACTGATAAATTCATTTTTATTGTTACTTACTTCAACCTTTAAAAATGACAAGAAAATGGTATAATTGTTGCTTTGTTTTATGTATAATTTACCAGGAGGATACCGAGATTGATCATTCACTAGGGGTAAATGCATACCAATTTTTGATTTCCTGGGCTATTTTTCTATCTTCCACTCTTTTTCATACACACATGCACATTCACTCCTACGCATGACAATTGATTAAGAAAAGTGTGAAAAAGTAGGCCATTGTTGACACAAGATATTATCTTGTATTTTTTTACAGAAAAAAGTTGACAATAGATGAAATCCATGATATTCATAGACTACGAGTCATTGTTGAAAATGAGAAAGACTGTTACGAGGTTTTGAGAGTCGTTCAACAGTTGTGGTCTGAAGTGCCTGGAAAGCTAAAGGACTATATAAGCCACCCTAAATTCAACGGGTATATTATATCCTAACATGTTTTGGGCATCTTTCTTAGATGGAATCTGAAAAAATGCAAAAATTTCTTTTCTAACTTCGTTCGAACCTGCAAGTATCAATCCTTGCACACGGTGGTGATGAGTGAAGGTGAAATTCCACTTGAAGTTCAAATTCGAACAAAAGAGATGCATTTGCAAGTCGTGTTTGGCTTTGCAGCTCACTGGAGATACAAGGAGGGTGACTGTGAGTATTCTTCATTTGTACTTCAGATGGTTGAGTGGGCTCGATGGGTTGTGACTTGGCACTGTGTAACAATGAGCAAGAACTAATGTTCAATTGGCTACACTGGGTTATAGCCATTGATTTAATTTTTTGAGTTTAGTTTTATAATTTTTGAGGAAGATGGTGAAAAATAAAGTTTTGAAAGTTTGAGGCTTAAATTAGAAATTAATTTTTTTAAGTAACGGAGACTAACGAATAAAGGACCAAAACATAAATGTTTTAAACGTAAGTGACTAGAATAATCTATTTTAAATTCTGGTGACTAAAATAGAACAAACCCCAAACGAAAGAGACTACGGGTGAAGATTACCCATAAAAAAAATATTTCATTGTCTTTTAACCTATTTTTTGTTTTTATTGTCTTATTGTTCCTTCGGTGGTATTTTCTATTAAAAATATCACGTCCCAATAAAAACGTGTCATAAAAATAGAAATTTTGAAAGATAGAATGGGAAATATAAAAAAATTAAAAATCTCTAATTTTCCTTTTTATGAATAGAAGCCATTAATTTTATTAAACGAGAAAATACCCAAAATTAACTAAAAACATAATTTTGACATTTTCTTAAAACTAGTCACTTAAGATCATACATGGACCAAACATGAAAATGTTAAAAACCTATCCAAAAGATTCGATGGAAAAATAGACACGAACAAATCTGTCTGCATCGGCAAACAAACCACAAAATAGGATTAAGCTATTGAAAGATCACTGAGAACCGCAAATCAGAGCCGAGCGTCGTGAGGAACTATCCACGAGCGCAAACCGCGTATCCAAATTTAAATCGAGGGTCCAGAGTATGGAAGATCACCATGATTATGAAAAAAACGTCATCTTAATTAGTCGTGGCGTCGTCAAATTCAACCCTAATGAAAATAAAACAAAAACAAAAACGTACCATACGGTATAATAGATCGTGCCACAAGAGCAGAGTAATTTATTAAAAACTAAAATATAAAACAAACAAAACGATAAATCTCGGCGGCAACGACCAATATTAAAATCGGTGCTGCCGCCGATATTTAAAGAAAAATAAAAGCAAGAGAAAGCTGCGGCTCCACTTTTAAGAAAAAGAAAACTAAGTTTTTACATCTCTAAAAAATCTCTAATTTTTAGAATATATACTTTTAAGTTATAATTATATTCATACTCATTTAATGATCACAGTGATAAATAATAATGTTGTTCATTTTAAGTGACTTTTGTTCGAGCAACATAGTATAGTTATTCAATTTAAATTAAAACTGAACTAACATATTGACCATGTTTGGCAATTAGAAAATAAATGATAATGGTAACATTAGCGGATGATTAATTGTATTAGTTGATTTGACTAGCAGATTGCATTAGCTGATTGTATAAAAGTATTTTGTAAAATTAACTGATAGTTGATAATTATTTGATTATTTGAACAAGTAAAACGACATATAATAACATGGTTATATTCAATACTTGTTTGAATAGTTTATTGATTATCAATATTTTGTGTACATTAATATTAAGGGTAAACTACATAAATGACCATCTTACTATTAGAAAAGTCGCGATTTGACCACCTTACTTTTTTTTTCGAAGCAATTAAACCACCATACTATTAAATTGGATGCAATGTGACCACCAGCCGTTAGAAGTTAACGGCAAGGTGACGTGGCAGTTAAAAAAATAGGGGTATAATTACACATTTGGTCCTTGTTACTTATACACTCTATCAATTTGATCCTAATTTTAATTTAATAAAATAAATTAATTATTTAATTAGGTGGTGACACGTGTTGCCATCTTATTAGGGGACTTTAATTATTTTTATTTAATTTAATTAATTAAAAAGAAAGGCATCTGATTGGAAGAAAATAAAAGAAAGGCATGTCTTGCTTTTGGCAAGAATTAAACCAGGGTTGCCTTGAATGAAGGCATGTATGCTTACCACTAGGCCTAGTGAGTCTCTGTGATGTATGGTACATAAATTAAAACTTAACAGATAATAAACTCCAATGAGACAGAGATGCAATTTTCCCTCTCCACAAACACCATTCTCTCTTCCACGTTCTTTATTTGCAGCGCTTCCATTTTAAATCTATCTTTTCTTACATAATGAGTATATTATCCCTCCAAATTGCTTGAAACCTTTCTCAAACTATAAAATCTTTCCTTTGCCATGGCCTAATTGACCCAACAGTAACTTTTACACTCATTTTAGCCATGGAAATTGTCAAGGTTTTACAACTCCTAGCAATATTATCAACACTTTCAATCGTTTCGGTTAAAGGACAAATCGCTACAGCATGCTCTGCCTCGATGATAACCACTTTCACCCCATGCTTGAATTTCATCACCGGAAGCAGTAGCAACGGCTCGTCGCCAACTCAAGACTGTTGCGGTTCATTGAAGTCACTCATCAGTAGAAGCATGGATTGTGCTTGTCTTCTAATAGCTGCAAATGTACCATTTCAGCTGCCCGTGAACGTAACCCTGGCACTCGGTCTCCCCCGAGCTTGTAACATGGCTGGCGTGCCTGTGCAGTGCAAAGGTGCACCTTAAAGTTTATTAATTAATCTCCCCTTTTGAGTCTAATAACCAATTTAACGTGTTTTGCAGCTTCTGGTACTCCTCCACCAGCTCCAGGTCCTGTTCCATTTCTACTTTCGCCGACTCTTCCGCCTTCAGCAGCGTCTCCTTTAAGTAGTTAAAATTCCCAAGTTGATAATCTTTTTGCCTATTCCTTGCATAAAGTAATGATGGTCATATACTCATGATGAAAGAAAAGATAAATTTAAAATGGAAGCGCTGCAAATAAAGAACGTGGTAAAGAGAATGGTGTTTGTGGAGAGAGAAAATTGTATCTCTGTCTCATTGAAGTTTATTATTTGTTAAGTTTTAATTTTTGTACCATACATTATAGAGACCCACTAGGCCTAGTGGTAAGCATACATGCCTTCATTCAAGGTAACCCTAGTTCGATTCTTGCCAAAAGTAAGATATGCCTTTCTTTTATTTTTTTCCTTTAATCTAGTGACACGTGTCACCGTCTGATTGGAGGTGAAAATTTAATTATTTTAATTTAATAAAATAAATTAATTATTTAATTAGGACTAAATTGATAGAGTGTATAAGTATCAAGGACCAAATGTGTAATTATACCCCTATTTTTTTAACTGCCACGTCACCTTGCCGTTAACCTCTAACGGCTGGTGGTCACATTGCATTCAATTTAATAGTATGGTGGTTTAATTGCTTCGAAAATAAGTAAGGTGGTCAAATCGCAACTTTTCTAATAGTAAGGTGGTCATTTATGTAGTTTACCCTAATATTAATTAGATTATGAAAATTAACTTTTTTAATATAACATTACTAAGCATATTTGAAAGATCTATATATTGTTTCATTATTTATATAATTATTTTTAATATAATGTAATTAATTATTAAATTTAAATGATATTTGAAGCATGTTTATTTAGAAGCCATTTTATTGTTAAAGGTATAAGAGCCTTTACAACTTTCATGTCAAAATTTCTTAACCCAAAAAGCTCATATTAGCGGTTTTTTCGAATTAAAATTTTTTACCCAATCCACTCTTCACCAAACATCTAAATTAGCGGGTTTGATTACTCAAACCTCTAAAAGTAGTCCGAACTTTTAATTTTGGCTTAAAATGTTGTTTATCAAACATGGCATAGCCCTGTTTGATAAACAACGTTTTGAGCTAAAATTAGAACCAGTCAAATCCACTAGTTTAGATGTTTGGTGAATAGAGGATTAAAATAGCGTGTTGAGTGAAACCTCTCAAATTGAAAAAAAAATTGTTGATGGGGCTTTTTGAAATTAGAGGTTTTGACATAAGAATTATAAGGACTCGTTTACCCTTAACAATTACAAATTATCGAAATTCAACATTTTCTATTTTCATTTTCATTTAATAATTAATTAGTTTGTATTAAAATAATTGTATAAATAACAAATTAATATATAGATCCTTCAAATATGCTTAGTAATGTTATATTTTAAAAATAATTTTCATAATCTAATTAATATTATAAATACAAAAATATTTGTAACTAATAAATTATTTAAACAAATATCAAATATAATCATAACTTTATATGTATTTTATTTATTTAAATATGAATTTTTAAAAATATAAAAAGATTTTTTTAATAGTCTTAAAAACTCATTTTTTTTTTAAATTCCATTACCATGATAATCTTTGACTGAGTCATGTAGTATTTAATAGAAAATACCACTGATAGATAAATGAGAAATAAATATAAAGAAATAAAGTAAAAAATAGACAATAATACAATGAGTAATGAGATATTAAGCCTTTATTTTATTATATTGCAATTATTTTCCTTATATAATATTTATATAGTTCAATCATATTTGAATTCGTGTCAATTAAATGACCGACCGCATATTAAAGGGGATTGAAATGAAAGTAATATAAAATCAAGGTGCTTATCAATTAACACCTTCACATCATATTTCAAAATATTGGTTAGAATATTACATACTTTTGCTTCTTGGCAACTTCAGAAAACGACATCTAATGCTGCCAATGATTTCATGACAATCTTCTATGACTATGGACTTGTACTTTAAAATGTTACACTTTATTTTATAATCGTCTTTTAAGAAAATAAAAATTTTCTTCAAATTTAAGTATAAAAGGCCCTAATTATGCACGAAATTATAGTAATTTGTTTAGTTTAGATCTATGTAAATATTGAGTTTAAATACTAACTTTTTATATATTTTGAGTTATGTGATTTAGTTTCTCTTGATGTTCGATTTTGTTTAAATAGACAAAATTTGATCAATTTTTATTATATTAAAAATTTGAACTCATTTAATCAGTAATTAGTTGATCTAGTAAGATGATATATTAAATCCCTTAAATAAAATCAGAGGACGTTTTGAATGGTGAAAACTGAATTGAAAGTATCGCCAATGAATCGGATAGTAGCGATTAAACAAAAAAACTTAAACTCATTTAATAAAAAATATTAGTAATTTTCTTTTTGTTAAAAGAACTAATAATTAATCTTTCACGCGAAAAAGCAAGCAAAGGCTGCTAGCTACATATAAAACTAGAACTAAAACCCCGCTTGGCCATGGCTATGTATTTTTTTTTAATAATTTTTAATATTAAATTTAACTTAAGTTTTATAGATGTGCGACCTAGGATAGTTCAAATTAATTAAGACAAAAACTTAAAAAAAAAATAAGGGTTTCAAATGTGTTTTTATTTTAAAAAGTAAAACCAATATAATATAATTATTGGTTTTCTCTTTCTTTCTTTTTTTGAGCAGCATGTATGATTTTATTAGCCAAATAATCATACACAATCACAATACACAACGGCCTCATTAAAAACCTCTCTAATCCTAAGTAGAGGAAAAGAGTATCGTTGTGCATGTGCCAATGGACAAACAAACTCGTCATTTGCTATACAACCATACCCATTTACCCCTAACAATTCCACTCTTAGCCAAAGAATCCCCCAACCCATTTGCTTCTCGATAGATATGGTTGAAGCACACGCAAGGCAATACGAAAACGTCCTCATCAATCTGCTGAAACCATCGACAAAGCTGCCACGGACGATTCTCTGTACAATGCATCCATGATATCGCCACCATTAAATCAGATTCCACCACAATCGATGACACCGAACCCAACTGCATCTCGTATAACAATCGCAATGCATAAGCTATCGCTTGAATCTCTGCCACATTTGAATCCGTAATGCCTATCGAACCTGAAAAAATTGCCACAATACGGCTATGGCAGTCCCGTAAGACTCCTCCACACCCTGCCATTCCCGGTTTCCCCCTTGCAGCTCCATCTACATTGAATTTCCACACACCCTCCACAGGAGGCATCCACACACTATGCAAACGATCCAAGTTGACTACATGCTGCACCGACCAGCAAATCCGCGGACAAGTCCACCAACTCGCCTCATTCACACAAGACTCTTGCATAAACGCACGAGTCTAGTACAATGCCCGAAGTTGGGCCAAAAAGAATACTACTCGACTTGATGCTCGACGATCTTGGAACATAAGATCATTCCGTGCCAACCATAAAGACCATAACACGCTTGCACAACCTATCACTCACCACGCTCGGATCTCCCCACTAAACCAACTCATCCGACATTGTGCAATAAACTCACTCACCGTTCGCGTCCGCACCACATCAACATCCCTCCATGAGAAGAAGAATGACCATACCTCAACAGCAAACCGACACGACCATAAAATGTGGTCGCAACTGTTTTCACCATCAGCACACCAACGGCAACCAAGAGAATCTAATGGTACTGGAATTCCACGATCACTTAGCATTCTTAAGGTCGGTAAACGATCAACCATAATGAACCACAAGAAACATTGGATTTTTGGCACAATTGGCATGTTCCATACCATCCCCACATTCATTGTATCGGGTATACCAACGGCACACATCAAAGCATGTAATTTACCCACCGAGAAGACTCCCGAAACTGCATGTTTCCAAACCAATCTATCCGATACACCCGCATGCAATTTCACGGCTGCCACACTTGCTTTCAACTCATCAAAATGTTTTGTTTCAAACACCCGTAATTCCCTTCGAAAAAGTGTCACCCATTCACCGCTTGGGCAGTTCAACATCTCACAAACTAAACACATTTTATTACTCGCCAAACCAAATAACCTTGGATATAAGTTCTTCAACGGTACATCGATAGCCCAACAATCCCACCAGAACAACACCTTATTCCCCTCCCATACAAGCCATATAAATTGATCCCCATTTATAAATGCATCAACGTATTCATCTTCCTGCACCTCGACAATTTGTTTCCACATTGCCGACATATGTCGTTTACCTGTATGATGTATTTTCCATTGCTGTACTTCCGTCCCATATTTCGCCGTTATAACCTCCTTCCAAAGAGACTTATCCGAGTGTGCAAAGCGCCAAACCCATTTGGCCAAGAGAGCTAAATTTCTGGTATGTAAGTTCACCACCCCAAGCCCTCCCATCCTTTTCGGTTTACACACTACATCCCATCTAATCCGGCTCATCTTCGATCTCTCTTCCGAACCACCCCAAAGGAAATTTCTTCGAATGCAATCAATTCGTCTTATCACCTTTTTAGGGACCATAAAAATTCCCATGTAATAAACGGGAAGCGCCGATAAAACAGTGTTGATCAAGAGCAATCTGCCAGCAAAAGAAAGGGACTTGCACTTCCATCCAGCAAGTTTTTTTCGCACATTACGGATCAACGGTTCCCATATTTCCTCCCCTCGCGTGTGCACTCCCAGCTTTACTCCCAAATATGTGATCGGTAAATCACCAATGGCGCAATCGAGAATCGAAGCAAATTCTGCCGTTAACTCATTGTCTACACCAATGCCATACAAACAAGACTTATCAAAGTTGATCTGTAAGCCTGATGCATACTCAAAACAAGTCAAAACTCGTTTTAAATTCCTCGCCCCCTCTACATCACCCGATAAGAATACAATAGTGTCATCGGCAAATTGTAAATGCGACAACATAACCTCCCCCACCACTCGAACTCCTTTGACCAGTCCCACTCGTTCCGCATTGACCATAAATTGGTGGAATAACTCAGCGACTATCACAAACAATAGAGGTGACAATGGATTACCCTGCCTAATTCCCCTCCTCATCGGGAATTCCTTCGATGGACTCCCATTGATCAAAATCGATAGGCGGGCTGAACTCACACACTTCATTATCCAATCCCGCCATCGCTCCCCAAATCCTATACAGCACATAATTCTACTTAGGCATCCCCAGTCTATACAATCATAGGGTTTCGCAAAGTCTAATTTTAGAATTAAACCTCCATTCGCCCAATTATTTTTCTTCATGGAATGGATTACCTCATTAGCTAATAATATACCATCCAAAATTTGTCTCACGCGGATAAACGCAGATTGTACATCAGTAATCAGATAAGGCAGCACCTCTTGTAGTCGTTTCGCCAAGCATTTCGCCAAAATTTTGTAAACGGAATTCAATAAGCATATTGGGCGATAGTCACCAATCATGCGCGAACAATCTTTTTTCGCAATCAGCACAACAAATGTTGAGTTTACTCCTGGAGGTCATCTACTGGAAGCATAAAAATCATTCATAAAACGCATCACATCTTCCTTTAGAAAAGGCCAACCTCGTTTAAAAAATTCGAAAGGGAAGCCATCCGGGCCTGGTGCCTTTTCTCCCTCACAACTCCCAATCGCTGCCCTTACTTTCGCTTCCGAGAATGCCACCTCAAGGCCCCGCTGCTGGTCACTCGACAATCTTCCAAAATTCACATTTGGAACCATGTAACCCGCTGATTTTGGCTTATCAAAATGCCGCTGGAATTCCATTCGGAACATAATCTTCATCCTTTCAGGAGTAGTTTCCCATCAGTCCTCTACTTGTATGCCAGCAATGTGATTTTGTAACTGTCTAATCTTCACCATTTTGTGATAAAAACTCGTATTACGATCGCCTTCCGCTAACCAAATCATGCGTGATTTTTGCCGCCAAATGGAATCACGCAACTTCGACACCTTCCACAGCTGCTGATATAAATCCCTTGCCCGCGATACATCATCCCTCGACTGCCCCGTATCCCCTACCTTTGCATCCAACTCGTCCAATTCCGCAACCACACTTTTATACTGATTTTCTATATCCGCAACACCCCTATTCCAACCTTTTGTCACGGGGTCAGAGTCTTCACGCAGGGACAACTCCCTCGTGCGGCAACCCAGGGCTCCCATAAGCCCGGAGCTCAGCCTTTTCCACTCAATGCTTACTGGTTTCGCCCTCCCATGGGCTCATCAGGGAAGCGGGGACAGCTCCCGACCAGTGTGGTGCCTAACCAGCACGCCCTGCCCCCAGGACCGAACGGCTGTACGGCACGTACTACACCCTTAATGCTATCCCGCATCCCGACTTAAGCACAGCCAGCAAGCATCTCGTCACGGTCTTGCCTATCACGCAAACGGACCGTGACAATCTCCCCCACAAAATTCATGCACGCCCTCGTGCATGGGGAGAAATCTCATTCCCACTCCTATGGGGAACCAACCCAGATCTAGTGTGCAATTCCCTGCCTGCTCGCCCTCATTACCGAGGTTCTGCGAGTGCTTGGCGAACTTTCGCTGTAGCTTCCTGCCTACCCTACCTCGTCTCAGTCTCTTTCTAGAGGTCCCACTCGCGGACACCACTTCACTCGGGTGTGAGGCAATCGCTCGTCCACTTGACCCGCTATGCGCAGCACATGGAGCGCTTGGTAAGCTCACACCTAGCACACGGACCGGCTCTGATACCATCTGTCACGGGGTCAGAGTCTTCACGCAGGGACAACTCCCCCGTGCGGCAACCCAGGGCTCCCATAAGCCCGGAGCTCAGCCTTTTCCACTCGATGCTTACTGGTTTCGCCCTCCCATGGGCTCATCAGGGAAGCGGGGACAGCTCCCGACCGGTGTGGTGCCTAACCAGCACGCCCTGCCCCCAGGACCGAACGGCTGTACGGCACGTACTACACCCTTAATGTTATCCCGTATCCCGACTTAAGCACAGCCAGCAAGCATCTCGTCACGGTCTTGCCTATCACGCAAACGAACCGTGACACTTTCAACATCCTTTTCAAGCCTTTTAGTTTCTGCGATATATCCGCACCCTCATCATCCATAGTAAGCCGTTTCCATTCCTCCTCAATTGCTGATATATCTTTCAGCCATATATTGTAGAATCGAAATGGTTTCGGTCCGCTGTCAAACACATCACCCACAAGTAAAATTGGTGAGTGGTCGGACAACTCATTCGGCAAATTTACTACTGTCAACGCCTCAAATCTGTTCACCCACCCTTGTGTCACAAGAAATCGATCCAAACGACTTCCCTTACCCCCCCGGACCGAACCAAGTAAACTTCTTCCCCTGCATTGGCACGCCAATCACCCCAATATGTTCTATGAAATCACAAAAAATATGCATACCTCTAGCATTGTGCGCCAAGCCTGTGCGTTCATCCTCTTTAGTCACCATATTAAAATCGCCACAGATACACCATTCGATACGATGCTCGTGCACCACGTTTTTAATCTCCTCCCAATAGCAACATTGCTCCAAGCTTGTACACGGAGCATACACACCAATCAATCCTGCCGCCCAATCATCTTGTATCCAATGACCAATCAGAATAATCATGTTCCTCCGTCTATCCTGCGACTCTAACTGAAAGCCCTTTGGATCCCAAATTGCAATTACCCCCTGCTCTCCCATCCGAAGGCACATAACAAAACTCCACAACGTCCTCATACCAAATTTGTCGAACAACCTCCTCTGTTACATTCTCCATTTTGGTCTCTTGTAGAAGAGCCAAAATACACCTATGTTGGCGTAGAACGCGTTGGATCGATCTCCTTTTCGACAACGCTCCGATCCCCCGAACATTCCACGACAACATTTTCATTGTTTGCTAGAGTTTTTGTTTGCGCGCTTCAATTAGGCGCGCTATATCACTGATAATTTCGTCTTCACGGCCCTCCGTTACTGCCCCAATTAAATTTCCCAGATCAACTGTCTCCCTAGCCTCACGCAACAATCCTTGTTTACGAAAAACAAAATTAGAATCGGAAAGAGACCCGTTCACAATTACCTCGTTTTCAGCAGGCACATCCTTCTTTTTTCGCGGTCTTCCACGCCCCCTTTTCGTTTGTTGATCGGTTGTCGGTTGATTCCCTCCTTTCGCCAAGCAGGCTTCAATTTCCTCTAATTGTCTGATACGTTTCTGTTCCCCATTTATTTCAACTACTGTTGCTTTATTTGCTCTTGGAATTTCTACTCGTGGGCCATTCAACGCTGGGCTCAATTCTGTCCGATTCTCTTGCGATTGATTAACACATATTCTATCAATCTCCTGTACTGCACCTAATACCTCACCACTACTCCGTTCGCCCTCATCCCTGCTTACCATACCCACCTGTTCATCGTTCATCCAGCTTAATGTCTCGACTACCCCCCATTCCTCTCGTTGATTGTCCTTCCAAATGCGATCGAGGTAACTCCGGTCAACCTTGATTTCTCCCAATGCCTTCGTATCGTGTATAGAGATAGAGTTGGGTACCACCGTATCCCCTATTGACTCGTTATCATTATAGGCTGAATTAGTTTTCCAATTGATTTCCTTGTCCCCCTCCTCTGCATTACTTTCGCTTGGTTCGACATCACAATTGCAATCGCATTTGGGGCCTATTGCTTCCTCAAATTCCAGCACACGGACGTGATATGTCTCATTCCCTACTTCTAATTCAATTATTTCATCGATGTGGAAGGTCCAGTCAGTTTCGATTTGAATTCGCGCCCTTTCAAAAGATAAAGGAAAAACTTTTTCAAAAGATGAATTCGCTTGGTTTTCTCTTTCTTTCGTCGCAGAAGTTGTTTACTTTAGTAGTGAGTTCATATTTGTTTAAACTTTTTTATGTAATAAGATAAAAGGTTGTAAATTGACACATGAATTAACATGTGGATCACGACCTTTGAATACCATAATTTAAAGATAAAATAATTAATAATATGTATTTTTATTTTTTCCCTCAAGCAAAGATATTAAATATACATGTGAGGGAATCTACAAACAATTTGCAAACCAATCCTTTTTATAATACACAAATTGATTAAACAATTTTGTTTTTTTAGTTCACTTGAAACTAAAATGAAAGAAATGAGTCGAATCAGTTGAACTTTGAATTCTCATTCAAGCATCTTGATTTTTTTTTTTAAATTTATAGATTAATGATAATTTCTTCAAAATATGAATCTACTAAAACCAAAGAAACAGTAATACCCCCTCTAATTTTGTACTAAAAAACTTTAAATTAATAAAATAATCAAAATTTACAGATTTTAGAACAAAATATTAACTTTTCGAACGTGTAAGTGTTAAAACAGTTTCTTTTGATTATGACTTTTACCAACTTGGATGGCATTAAAAACAGTAAAACAAATCAAAAGAAATCAGTTGTTTCCTGTACAGGTTCTACTTAAGTGCCGACTTGGTTGATAGAGTGGTCAGCACCCACATTTTCGTTTTTTCTTTCCGGGGAAAATAAACCCTACTAGCCTACTACTGACTGCTGCGTCTTTTTTCTTCTTTTTAGTAGAAAAAAAAATCAAACTGCGACTTATGGATACTTTTGGATTCGTTAGTCTGATACCTGACTTAACTAATTCAGGGACTGACTTTATAAAAGTTCAAATCTTTTGTTTGTTTTTTAAAATAAAATCTTTAGTGTATTTTTAATAGTAAGTTTGGAGCAAAGAGCAATAAATGCGGACCAGCTCCAAGAAATTTGACCAAATCAAACTCCAATTTTTGAAGAATAAAACAAAGCTCTGTTAATTCATTTTTAATTAAATTTATTAATTATTTATACATGAGCCTCACCTCACCTTACGCAATGGTCAGAAGATGTACCCTCCCAAGGCAATCAAATGAGGAAAAACTGTTTTTTATTTATTATTAAAACACAAAATTATTTATATAATGGGATTTTATTATGATAAATGTTAGGGACATCCAAAACGACATTATCTGCATAAACAAGAATAATATTTAATGTAATGATAATCCAATCCAATCACCTCATCTCTTATTAAATTATGGATCCCATTAAAAAAAATCTCAGTTAATAAATTATTGTTTTATAAAATTTTCATTAATATATCATTGTTAATTAAAATACCAGAGAAACCTTTCAACTCTTGCATTTTGTAAAATAAATAATTTTCATGCGTCTTTTTTCATATTCCATTTTGACAGTGCATGTGGAGCAGTTGAAAGTTTTAAGGTGGAAAGGGAGGGAAAAGGGTTGAATCATTTCTGGGAAATAAGAAAAAAGAATCTGGAAATGGATTTGAATATTTGAATCAGAGAAGCAAAAATAAAGAAAGAAGGAAAGGGAAAAAGTTGTAATTTTGGGTTGTGGATCCAGCAATGCATGCATGAAAAGCTGTAGTTTTATTTTAATTAAAGACAACAAGTGAAGAACCCCACCATACCAGTTCATGTTCATGTTCATGTGCCTGCTGGGTTGAGAATAGAATAATGTATGCATGCCACTTGCCTCATTATCCAAATAATTACCTATTTCGATCTAACTACTCTGCATTTGTCGCTTTGGGTTTTCGGGACACAAACTGGCCCTCCTCAATTTTGTTTTTACAATTCCCCCCATTGTTTTTAATTCAGTGATTTGATTTTTTTGGATATCAATAATAATTTCAGAAAAGTTTTTCAATTCGAGTTCGGTATATCACTCTTAAAAGATGGGAAAAATTAGTGAATGATTGTAGTTGAATATTAATAATAAGGGAGTGGGGTAGTTCGAAGTTTATTTAGGGTCTACCGTTGATTCTACAGTGTGATGAGATTGGAGAAGTTGTCATACTTAATACTTTTCAACGACTTTTATGACTTTGCTTTGATTTTGTGATGAAAATGAGAAGAGAATAAACTTGGGAGCTTGGAATCCGAAACTAGAGAGATTGGGGGACTGAGTTTTTAATTTTGGGATGAAAATGAAAGGAAGGCAAACTTGGGAGGCTGGAGTGAGAAATTAGAATGCCGACTTTAAATAAAAACTCATCAACTTTTTCTAAAAGAGTAATTTTTTTTATTTAAATTTAGCTCCCTAACTGCTTCGGTTTCTCACTCTAACCTTCCAAGTTTATCTTCCTTTCATTTTAGCGACCAAATCAATGCAAAATCTCTAAATTTTCTTGACAACTTTATTGAGATTTTAAAAAATACACACACGTATATATATAAATTATGAAAGTCGTCCGAAAGATACAATCTCTTCAAGAACATACGACGACTTCTCTTAATATTGTACAATCAACAAAATAATTTTTTTCTCAACCGTATATCTCAATTTATTTATTCATTCCAAGAACAATATTTCTCTAAATTTATATAAAAGATGACTTCAAACTCTACGGGAATAACAATTAGAAAATGCCAATATTTGTGACATTAAAAAACATTATATAAGCTAGAAATGATGTTAAATCACTTAGTCGAGATTCCTGGAATGAAAAGGAATCAGTTTCCTGGAAAACTTGAACATAAAGACATTAAAATCCAGGTTTTCTGTAGGCATCAATTCGCCATCATCAAATTCTTGACAATGTTGAAAACTTGAACATAAAGACATTCAATTTGTTGATGGCCACTTGATGGTATGGACCATAACAATAATAGGAGGGACATGCTGCCATTAGACCACTGCTCATAATTGCAGAGCGAAAACCAGAATAATGAATTCAGCCCCACCAAAAAATTAAAAAAAAAAGAAGAAGGTAAACTACACTATGGCCATTAAATTATGTTGAAATAATCTTTTTGGCCACTGAATATTCAGCAAGTTCAAAGTAAATGAACTATTATAAAAATACTTCGGACTTGTCAAAATCTGAATTTTATCACTAATAAGGTTTATTTTGTAACCGAATCAAAAGTTTAAAAATCACTTTGTAAGATGTAAAAGTTTAATGGCCAAAAAAATCTTTTTAACATTAATTAGTGAACATTTGTATACTTTTGTAACTTTACCCAATAAAAAAGATAATACACCATATGAACATGTTTGAAAACTGATCTTCCATTGATATACAAGAGTTATGTACATTGTTACATTTGTGATCAATGAAACTTCAAACACAACCTCCAATGAGCTTTTGCTCATCAGGGCGTGACCTCCTCTTCAAGTACATAAAATTACTTGACAAGAAAAAGAAAATTTACATTTTCCAAGCAAACCTAACCTCTTACACATCGGTATCACAAAAATTTCCATCCATCCGGTTCTGAACAGCTCGGACTGCAGCCACCCTAGCAGCAGTTGCCGCCCTATTCGCTGCCAGAACCGCCTTGTTCACGTGTTCATCCACCCGGCGAAGCTTAATAGCTTTTGCTGCTGTTTTCCTAGCAGCCTGCAGAAACCCAGAAATTACAGTAAGGTTAAACTTAATGAACAACAGCTTTTCATGGTCGATTAACAAATCAGGTAAACGACCTGAACTGCTCGAACGATTGTATCGGTAAGTGGGGGTAAAGGGGTTTTCAGGGTGCCGGAATCCCATTCACCACACTTTGTATCTCCACTTCGGAAAGTATACATGCCATACCCTTGCTTTCGACCTTCATGCCACGATCCCTCGTAACAGTGACCGTTAGCAAAGTGATAAACACCGAAACCATGCATTTTGTCTCCAAAATATTCTCCACAATATTTATCTCCATTCCTACAAAACCAACATCGCATTTATGAAGATCATGGTAATAGAGTAGACGTGGTTTACCTAATAAACCCAGAAAAACCAAACTAAAACTCTATTAATAAAGAAACAAATCCATTATGAATACAGAGGAAAATGATCTATCCCAAATAAATAAATAAATAAAAATCTAAGGAAAAAATTAAGCATTCATAGAAGGAAATTAATTCATTCATTGAATCCAAAAGACAGATAAGATCCACAACTGATCATTAGGCCAGCGTAGCATCAACCAGATTTCTGGGTGAAGACTTAAATGAAAACCATTTCTTCTTTCTTGATTAATAAAAATGCAATTGAATTTTGAAAGTTGCTGAAAAGTAAGATGAATATACTCAACTCATAATTCTGAAAGTGTAAATTAAGAAAGGCACAGTTTTATTAAATGAAAAAAGAGTAGAAGAATCATCGCCCTTCATCCAAAACTTGAAGGTACTGAAGTTAATGCCAAGTTTTACCATTATCAGGGTCGTACTGACATCTATAACTCAAGCAACAGAGGAAAAAAACACAAGAACTCCATAATTTCAGCAAACATTCAACACATCTACATTTAAAAGCAATCAGGAATCTTCAAAATGGTAAAATGGCAAGACAATATTTTCATACCTGAAATGATAGTAACCAAGTCCATGTTTAACCCCAGACTTGAATTCCCCAACATAGCAACTCCCATCAGCACAAGTTTGAACACCAACGCCATGACTCTGCCCATTACACCATTGACCAGAATAAGAATCCCCTGTATAAAACTTATAAACCCCATATCCATGCCTCAATCCTTGTCTATATTGCCCTCTGTATCTGCTTCCTCTGCTCCAGCTCTCCACTCCATACCCATCGTATCTCCCGTCCACCCAATCCCCTTCGTACCTTCCATTCACGAAGTAATTGTAAACCCCACTCCCACTACATTTTCCCTTGTGGAATTCACCTTCGTAAAAGTCCCCATTGCTATAGAACTCCACTCCTTCTCTTACAACCAGCTGAAGCGTTTCTTTTTCTTTGTTGTTGTTGGTTTTGTTGCATTGGGTTTCCCCGATGAACCACTGGACAGGCTTCGGATTGGGTTTCGAAAATTGGAGCCTTTCTTTGAAACAAACAATACCTTGGATGATTAAGCCTTTGTTCTTCGAAGCGAAGAAGAGGGCGATAGCCACGAAGATCAACGCTAACAAGAGGCATTCCGATGTGGGGATCTCGTCTCTTTTGAGATAAAAGAAAAAGAAATAGATGAAAGAGAAAAAAGAGATCGACGCCATGCCGAAAACCGGGTTGAATCGGACAGGTAAGATCCTTGGTGTCATCGAGCACGACTTCTTTGGTGCCGGTTTCTTCCTTTTCTCGTCGTTCAGTAACGACTCTTGATGTTGGTGGTCGTCTTTGTCTTCTTGGTCCTTCATAAAGTCGCCCTCGCTGATGGATGACATACTGTGGATGGACGACCGGACGGTCGGCGATGAACGGAGCAACGAAGACGGCGTTCGTGTTAACTTCGCCTGGCTCTTCTGGCTCTCCATTTACTTTCCCTTCCTTTTCTTTTTGTTCCTTTTTAAAAAATTAACTGGAAGTGGAACCGTCTGATTTAACTAACTTTCACTACCACTGATCTTCCCTGTACCGTGAGATTCTTATCACAACCGTTGTCCTGGAAGCCGGCGTCGACATATCAGGCGGCGCACGCTAAACCAGCACCTTTTTTTTGTAAAACCGTGCACAGCAATATCAAAAGAGAGCTTTCCTTTTTCAAAAAAAAAAGATTCGGTTTCTTTTTTTTTTGGACGGGAAGAAAGGAAAAAGATTGAATCTGGATATTGGACCGGGCATTTCGACATAAATATTTATGGTTGTAACAGGGGAAAGAGTTGATTTCAATTTCGGCCGTTGGATGTAGATCCGTTGGCTGATATGATCAGTTAGTTAATAGCCGTTGGATTGAATTGGAGAAGCCCCGGTCTCGACGGGAAGATATGGTCCTCGCCTCGGATCTAGATTCGGTCTTCTTTTCGCTTTACTGTAGCACGCAGCTTGGCACGTGCCACCCCTGTTTTCTTTATATGTTTTCGACTTTGGGAAATGCTACTCCCATCACCGTAGATCGTTTTGGACGGTTGGGATTTGGAAGTTTCTGCTTTCTGGGAGTAAAATTAATCAATCGGCAGTTAAGTTTGATATTATTTTCAAATAAAGAAAAAAACTAAAAAATAGGAGGCAGCTACAAAACGAGGTTCATTATAGAGAAATGTGTGAAGTTTAAAGCAGGGGATTAACATCTGTAATTTTCAGCTTAGAGTTTAATTAGTGCTATAAATGCGATGTATATATTACAACTTTAACTGATCAATTCCCCCCCCACAGTTGTTAATGCAAAGAAACTCAAACTCTTTCCTTTAAAACTCAATAAATACTTTGAATCTGTCAATTTTGGGGCAGCAGCAATATAAAATAAGCAATGTTTTGTTTCAGAGTCGAATGATTTAGAAGAAAAACCCAATGGATTGAAATCTGAAACTGCCCATATAATTCATATTTTGAAAACAGTTCGCTTTCTTTGCCATTGTTGTTGCAAACTAATGGGGGGGGGGGGGGACGCCTATTGGTCAAATGCTAGTTTTTTCAACTGCCACCAAACACGCATTTAGGCGCTAAAAATAATGGGCAAACGAGCATTAGAATTCTAGCCGCAACCGAAAACGGGGCCGTCTACTTCACCATGATCTCACAACAACTTTCTTTTATAATAGAGGGGATAACCTCTTTTATACAGTCCAGTCCAGTACATATATGGACCTAAAAACAAATACTAGGCCTTAGTTTCCCGCAAGCTTATGGCCCTTGAACCACTCTTACTTTGACGATGAATGATGATATACCAAATATTCAAATGGGGGAAATTAAAAGGGACAACAATTTTCTTTTGTTTGCTGTTTAAAGGTAGAAAAAATGAGAGGTCAAAAGATCGGAGTTTTGACTCAAATATTGTAGTAGATTTTTTATACTTTAAATCTATGGTACAACCGACTTTAATTCCTACAATATTGCACTTTCTACCGTACATGTAAAGTCAATTTCAGTTGAATCCGACTTTAAACAATAAATTCCAAAAATAGCCTTAAAGATGAGTACAAGAGAATCCGACTTCAAGCAATTTTTAGGGATTTTTAGGGAAAATGTTATTCATAGTCGGATTCAACTGAATCCGACTTTACATGTGTTGTAGGAAGTACAATATTGTGGGAATTAAAGTTGATTGTGCCATACATTTTGAATAAAAAAATCCACTGCAATATTTGAGTCAAAACTACTATTTTTTATTAAAAAATTCAAAATTGAACTCAAATTATTCTAAAGAAAATAATTAAGCTTGTCATGATTTTTTAATCAGTTAAGCTCTTTATTTATAAATTTTAATTAAATATATTTTTATTTGACGTTTACAATTAATTTTGATGACATGTAAATAATGGATGATGACACAAATATTTTTTATACACATTATAAAATTCTACGTATAAAATTCTATACTGACTTGGGGTGATTGTTTGAAAATTTTCGAAGCCAAAATAAAATTACAGTATCATTACGAATTTTTTCGACAAAAACATATAATTCCTTTTAATAATAATCAAGTGGAGGTGTAAAAAATAATGTTAAATTGTTACACCAATATCAAAACTTCGATATTAAATAAAATGATAATTTAATTAACAGAGATAATACTTAGAATCCATTAAAAATTTTACCAGAAAATAATTTATCGAAATGTTGGAGAGCAATTTCTTTCTATCGGTGCATTAGATTTTTATTGAACAAATATATTATTTAATTGTCTAATTATGACCCTATTTTTTATATAAAAAACTATAATGGAAGCATATAAAATGAAGGGTAGACAATCATGGGGAAAAACTGTTGCCTTCAATTGCATCATGTTAGCGCCGAAGGTCTTGACTATCTCGCCATTTCCAAAAGCTTTAACTTGTCCTTATTACTTCGTCACATATGCTTACGTATTTATTAAAATAAGTTTGAATAAATTACAACTTCACATCAATGTAAACATTCATTT
This sequence comes from Hibiscus tridactylites, assembly GCA_958450335.1. Taxonomy (NCBI): domain Eukaryota; kingdom Viridiplantae; phylum Streptophyta; class Magnoliopsida; order Malvales; family Malvaceae; genus Hibiscus; species Hibiscus tridactylites. The sequence continues at coordinate 83,427,819 of OY288275.1, read as the reverse complement.
ATTATTAAATAGAAGAGCAAAACCCTACTTATTAATTTTAAATTTTTATGCATAAAATATCATCTCAATAACCCTACGCCAATGTATTAATTTTTTTAAAGATGCTGATGGTGAGCCCAGAGATTAAATCTTTATGTTATTGGGGTACATTTCGATGAAGTTTTAAGTTATTTAAATAATGTTTAGAGTAAACTTTAATGTTTTGAATAAAACATATTAGATTAAAATGATAGTACTTATAGCAATTTTTTATAATATTAAAATAAATTACTCGATTATCCGCTTATTACTATACATAAAGATAGACCTAAAGCTAAGAATTGAAGGGCAAAATATAAATGTTTGAAGGGTAATCTTCGCCCGTAATCTCTTTTGTTTGGGGTTTGTTCTATTTTGATCATCCGAATTTAAAAAATCATTCTTGCCACTTACGTTTTGAATCATGCATGTTTTGGTACCTTGGTTGTTAAACTCCATTAATAAAAAATAATAATTTTTAATTTAACCTCAAAACTTTATTTTTCACCATCTTCCCCAAATAACCCTCTTCTATTTCTTTATCATCAAGGAAAGAACCATCGAATTGATCGATGGAACCCGAAACCATCTTGATTCTAAGCTCAGTTGCTAACCCTTTCTCTGTGTTAATATTTTCTATGAAACGATGTACTAAGCTTGTTTGCTGACACGGATGCATTGGGTATTGTTTTATTGTGTAAAAATTTGTTCATTAGAGCTAGTTCAATATCTTGCATTTTTTTTACATTATTTTATGTGTTTACCTTTGTCTGGTTTTAGTTCATTCCTTTACAGATTTGTATAGGAGTAAAGATGGCAACTATGAGCCTTACATCTCCTTGTGTTGTTAAAGCTGCAATCCCCAACCGATTCATAAGTGCCGTTGTCAAGACCTTAAGATCTCTTGGATCGATTAATCGCATCTCCAAATCGTTTGGCTTGAAATGTTCCTCTAATCACCGAACGTCTATGGTCGTGTACAAGATTAAGCTCGTAGGACTAAATGGTGAGGTGAGCGAGATTGAAGCCCCTTATGATAAATACATTTTGGATGCAACTGAGGAGGCTGGACTAAACCTGCCTTACTCCTGCAAGGCTGGAGCGTGCTCCTACTGTATTGGAAAGATAGTTTCGAGTTTCATCGATCAATCCGATGGTTCCTTTATTGATGATATAAACAAATGAAAGAGGGTTATTTAGGAAAGATGGTGAAAAATAAATTTTTAAAAGTGTGAGGGTTAAATTAAAATTTAATTTTTTATTAACGGAGGTTAACAGACAAGGGACCAAAACAGACACGATTCAAAACGTAAGTGGCAAGAATAATCTATTTTAAGTTCGAGTGATCAAAATAAAACAAAACCTAAACAAAAAGACCACGAATGCATATTACCGTAAAAACCAAATTCACGCTTAATATGTTTTAAAATATTTTTTTATATAAACCAGAGGTAAAAAAAGAATTTTTCCGTGGATGGGAAGCAAGGGTTTCTCCCACTATACAGTATACACATACATTATTATTGTTCCTAATTGTAAAGATGTTCATTTTTCATTAAACTTTAAAAATATGGTTTTTTTTACATAAAACTTTTTTGCCCATATCGAGAATGTAATGAAATCTATTAGTTGATTAAATTATTTTAGTTAGTTAATTTGTTTATTTGAACAAAAATCATATGTCTCTAAGTATGACTTATTCTATGCTCAATACTAAAAAATATTAAAAAAAATAAATTCTAAGTTCTAATTCTAAATCCTAAACTCTACACCTTAAAAAATAGACTATACCCTCATTTCTCTATACCCTAACCATAAATCTTAAACCCTAAAACTACTTTTTAAAGTGAGGGCACCAAAAGGAGCATAGTTGAGGCAAACGATTTTCATCCTGTTTATTTATAAATTTCAACTAAACTATTTATATTTAAATTTAAATTCAGTAACTAATACGGGAAAAAAGTAAATAAATTCAAGGACTAAATCAAGTTTTATCCCTTTTAGTTTAAGTCAATTTATTTGATGAATTAATTATATAGTTCAATGCTTATAATAGTCGGTTTTGATTGTAATTGAAATTTCCGTTAAAACTTAGCCATATAATTTGTGATTCTTTATTCTGATTGCAAGTATTGTTTTAGACGAAAGTTGTAGCTAAGAACAAACTAGTGAATAGTGAGCCTGGATTTGGGAACTAGAAGTTGATTTTATCTTCATTTGTAAAACGGGATTTTGACCCTTTGTTTTATCCGAATTCATTGGATATTTTTAAAACCAGAGCAGATTTAAATAAGGGTTTGGATGTCGCTGTGGATCAAAAATGGAAGCGAAAGCTACAGCCAGATAAAAATACAAAGAAAATGAAATTGGAAAACCTCATACGAAACAAGCTCATGTTCGTCTTACAAACATCCGCATGCTCACAATCGGATCAAGTTCTTTGCGATTTGCCTTAACTAAGGATTACTGCATCTTAAAACCAACAATTTGGTCTAAGGTTTTGTAGGAAAATGTTCAAAATATTAACATGTCTGGAGGATGTTAAGGGATATGGAAAATAATGTGCAGTGGAATGACAAAGGAAACGACAGCAGGTGCGTATATAATTTGTCTGAACTTTTTACAAATCAGAGTCTGGAGGAGAAGTCCATATGGAAGCTGAGAGCAAACGCCTGGAATTCCAGCCTAATACGAGCCTATTGTTGGCCAACTCCTCCACTCTGTAACCGTCATTGAATAGTCCCAGCAGAAGCTTTGCTTGACAATGATTGCCAAAGCTGATGTTAACTGGCTTGAATCCTATTTTATTTAAAAATTCTGACAATGGACCACTCTCGTCTTCGTTTCCGGTCCGGTAAATCTGGTTCAAGGATCCGGCTATTCGAGGCCCCAGGATTAGTCTTTCCACCAAGGCACGAGCCCTGCACTGCATAGGGAACCCGGCTTCTAACGAGTCGAACATGGCTGAGTAATGGTGCAATGAGTCCATGAACCGCCCCATGAACTCTCCATCTCCAATGGTTCCGACTTCTTCTTCCACTAGGGTCACCAATCTTGGATTCAGGGTCTTGGCGCCGGATAAAAACGAAGCGACCGAACCGGGTGCTCGATGGGTAAAGTGAGGCGAGTGCAGCATACAATTGATGACCAAGGCCTCACCTCGTACTAACTTCACAGCCGACGGTCTAAATGTTTCATTGGAGTCCAGCTTATACTGATGGAAAGAAAAAGGTAGCCCAATAGAGGCTGCAAAAGCAACTAACCGTCGACCAGTCTCTTGAATGGTCCCGATCGATCTCCAGCCGTTGTTGCCTCTAGATAAAGCCGTGATCCTGAGATGTGGGGTTGGTGGTCCGTCTTTCCTAGACACCAAAGATTGCATCAACGACGCCCATTGGATCCCTTCCATGATGTCGTAGTCCACTATGTGGATCCTCCTGTCATGAGTCACTGCTTCTAAGATTGCTTGATTGGCCGTGAAGTGCCCGAATTTAACATAAGGCGACATGTCCTGCAACAGCTGAAACGCGGCAATCATGTCCGATTGATGGTGTTTGTCGCGGTGATGATGAGTTCCATTGGTTATGAAATGCTTGGAATGGCCACCTCCGGAGCCTTCGAGTAGACCCTGCAAGGCCTCGGTGAAATAGGCCGCCAACCTTTCCATGTTGGTTCCATCATTGGGGGATACCAACTCCTTGAGCCGAACCAATATCACCCGAGCAAGTTCACGACTCTTGGTAGCCCCCGTGAGTGCCTCGGCCGCGGCCATCAATAAGTGAACCAACCTCAAGCCCTTCGAATCCCCACTGTTCGTTTCGTCATCCACAACCATCGTATCAGTCGAGACGGAAACAGAAACAGAGTTACTCGTCTCAATCTCATTTTCAACTCGAGCCAGCTCGAACCCTGTTCCATCATCCATCATGGACTCAATGAGGTCTTGAAACTCATCGCGTTCGCTCGACAACGAGCCCCAATCAACAACCGGGGAACCCCAGTCATTCCAGGTACATCCAGGCTCATCATCTGTAGTAGTAGTGGTGGTGGTTGTGCTGGTGCTGTTACAAGAGAACTCGAATTCGACCTCGAAGGCGTCATCTATGGCCATGGCCATGGCTACCTACTAGATTAAGAAACTTGGGTGTATCAACAGACTAAGGTAGGAATCAAATCGAGTATAAAAGTTATAATAATTTAGGGATTACCGATTAAGCTGTACGATTGATCCCAAGGTTGGTTTGGTTTTATATACACCCAACACCAGGGTCTCTATCATCTACTTTATACAACTTTTTTATTTTTTTGGGGGGAAGCCCTCCAATTTCATGTATATTATAAAACCACCCCCTACAAATATCAGTCTGTCCTTTTCCATGTCTTCCACTTCCACTTGGGTACAATAATCACCTACTTTATACTTACATCATGCATGACCATACCTAGAATATGAAGGTAGATTGTAAACATCAAATACATACATTGTTTGGTAAATAAGCTCCATTAATGGAGGTTTATGGTCTTATTTTTTGATAAGCTCGAAATTTAAAGAATGTATGGAAGTCAACAATGTCATCCACGAGCAGGTGCTGATCTAAAGTTGATTTGTTTATTAAGGGCACCAGCCAGCCCACCACGCTTGGTTTTGTTGATCCTGCACCCCTCATTTGCAGCACACATATTAAAAAAAAGTCAACCTTTTGGACCTGTAATTAAGCAAAAAGAAGATTATACTCATGTTTCTCATGAAAAATTGCGTATAGTTTATTATATTTTGAAATTTGCATGTGACATCCACATATGTTGTGACTAAATTATGAAACTAGAAACTAGAAATGGCATATGGAATGTATGGATAAAATGATGGGGGGAATATAGAGAGATGTGAGAATAGAGGCACATGACAGCAAAATCTTCTATTTGTAATGAAAAGACAGGGATGTGACCAATGAATTGTGCGTAGAAATCATCAAAGTGAAAGCTCAGTTGCATGTAAAAAATAGTTTTAGAAAAGGGGGTTTGGACAAGGTATTAACCTTACATTATTATCGTCATAACACAAATATTTGTGGCATTTATGATTTACCCAACAAAGTGTTCAGAAAAAATAACACTACCATTTGACTAGTCTATATTCATCTCCTAAATACTAATAATTTCTTGGCCGGCTGCACTCCCACTCACGTTCCCATGTTCACCACCACCATTATTGCTTTTCTCCCGAAATGTATTTTGAACTATTTACTATGAGATACTCTGTTTTAATTGAATTAATCGACAGAAATTTAATTCGGGTCGGTTAATCAGTTAATTATTAAATTAATTTGGTGAATGAAAGAGGTTTTATGAATTTTTTTTTATTAAAACAGCATACGGGAAAGTAGAGGCGGAGTCAGAAATTTATCTAAGGATGTTATTTTTTAAACGATATTTAATAGAAATTAATTACTTATAAAATGTATTCATTTATTTATAAAGGAATATCAATTATATATATTTTTTATTTTTTTCCATACAAATTATATAAAAAATATATTTTTTTTCAAAAATTTTAGGGTGTCAATATACACTCCAATCATGTTAAAGTAATTAGTAAAGCAAAATGGTATGATGTGGCGAGGAAGGCCGGTTAAATTTGTAGGTTGTTTGCAGCTGCGACGATAAATGAAATTAGACTACACTAACACGGACAATAAATAAAATCAACATCCACAATTTCAACTGATTGCACCGCACGGAAAACGTTAAAAATGGATGAATCCCTACATTTCTCCAAAACTGTAATCGAAGTCGAGTAAATTACCCGCTTCACATGATATTATAAAATATATATATTTTTGTTTGTTAATCGTAACTTTTATATTTGATTTTAAATTTTAATTGTTTAATGTTTCCAATTCAATCATTATTAGGGATGATAATTTGATTCAAACCTAATCCTACATGACGTCGTAGAGTTTGTGAATCGAATTTTGTATAAATTCGGCCCGAAAAATTTACGTTGCAACCTACTTGGTGAAAAAATTAAAACTTTTATTGTGGATTGAACTTCAACAAAATCCAACAATTGATGCTTACATTATTTGTGTGTACCAATGTTATAAGACTTAAGGGGTGAAATTTTCCTTTTTGAGTCCATATTATTGATTTTAAGATTTATTAAGAATTTTTTTTTCGAGACTTGTTTTTCGTGTTAATTTGTGTTTGTAAACAAAAAGTGATAAAGAGAATATATATTTAAAAATTTAAAGGACTCACCATATAATTATAAAATATTTAAAAATTACTTAAATTAGAACCAACATGTATTATGATATAATAAAATTACAAATAATTTTGAATGAAAAACTTGAACAACTCGATTAAAAGAAGTTTCAAATGAAGTTTGAATCATAATATATGACTCGTCAATCCAACTAACTTAAATTTTTTAACTCAATTCGATTCAATTGAATACTCCCCCCTGCATTCAAGTATAACAATTTAGTAGATACTAAAAAGATGAGTTAAGTGGGGACTTATAAACATAATAAATAAATACGCTATTACATAAGTAATTATCAAATTGCTGTATTTTTAATTTGTGCTTAAGATATTCAAATACTAATGCTAGTTAGTACCCAACAAATGGGAAGGCAAAGAATCTAGAGATGATGATTTCATGCTTCATGATATTTGAAAACGAACAGCTCAACCGCCTTGAAGTTGACCCCCTCTCAACAACAACTGGTAATTCTGTTTGCCTCAAAACCAATTCGAATTCGAAGTCGGCAATGGAAAGTTTCTGATAATCCATGTTTTTCAATAAAAAATGTATGCTTGAATGTATTAGTAATACATTGATCGCAGAGCAAACAACTACAGATTAGTACATTTCTTCAAGTTTTCTGAGTTTTGACTTTAGAATTTTTATGTTTAGGTCAAATTGGAAGTTTAGTTAGTTTGAGTTCTGGATTCATACGTCAACCCTGGGTGAGAACTGAGAACTGAGAAGTTGCTGCTAAAGACGTGGCAGCAAATCAGGGAGAAAGTCATGGCCGGCAGGCAGTTGCTTATGTAATGAAAGAAACAGACATGTCCGAGAAAGCGAGGCACCTCCGAGCCGGTCGGTCGGGCACACGCCACTCTGAATCCATCCCTAGATTACTTCCTACTGGGACGGCCATTAAATTATGGGCAAGTCAAACTGCACCTTATCACATCTAACTCATTTACTAAAACAATTGGATTTGCTTCTGAATTTGTTTTTTTTTTTTTTTTTTTTGTGAAAGGGTATGAATTCATTAACTAGATAATCATACATGAGAATTATTATTACTGCCTCATTAATCCTCTTAAATTTAGTCCGAGAAAATAAAATAAACCCAATACTAATCATATCGACAAACTACGGGACAAATCTTGAAAAAAAATGTATTTTATTTCAACATAGTGAGATTCAAAGTATAGTAGATCTAGATTGTTATATTTACACCTTGTCTTCAATTTTGATGCTTTTCCAACTCTGCTGAAATATTATTGGTTTTAATTCTAGTTTTTATTTTGTGTGTGCATAATGAACGAATGTTTATTAATAATAGTTAAAATTATTTGAAATCGAATTTTTGTTTATATATTAATCCAAATACTAAAATTTCATTTTCTAGAAGTTATTTATATTGAAAATAGTACAGAAAAAGAACAATAAAATGTACATGGACAAACTTGAACTTTATAACCTTTGCAAAGTCAACTTTCGATTCTTAATATTTTAAAATCCACAATATTGAATCTTATGTATAATATATATTTATAAGAATGTCACTATAATGGACATGTCATGGTTTGATAGATAAATATCACCAAATTATGTGCATAAAGGTATTTTTTGTCCTAATCACATACAGAATAGACAATTTATAAATTTAAATTAATTGAAGAAAATATTAATAGGAGGGATAACCGCAAACTCTCATTACGTATATACTCAAAATTTTAAATTTTAAATTTTAAATTTAAATCACTAAATCTACTTTCTACAATGATTGATTTTTAATTTTCGAATAAAATTAAACTTTGTCGAGTAAAAAAATCATATATAGGGTAAAAGATTTACAATAATATTAAGGGTTAAATTTAAACCATTGTGGCAGTCACATATCCCATTTAAAAAAATATGTATACATACGTAGAGATTGTGGTCACCATATTTTTAAAGAGAAAAATCATGAATTAATTTCAAGTCTTATCAAATTGTACTATAACTTAATTAAAAATTCAACTATAAGTATTCCCTAATTTTATTGTACACATATTGACTTTTTACTAGAGGTGTCTAAAAATACTCGATCTGAATTATCCAACTCGACTATCTAAACACAAATAACTAGGTATTTACCCGGATTTTTTTTGTTCGGGTTGAGTACCCGGCCCGCCATTTTCCGGGTCGGGCCCGGGTTAAAATATTATAACTTTTCGGGTACCCAATTTTTCAGGTACCCAGATATATTTAAAATTAATACTTTTTATATTCATATATATATATATATATATATATATATTAAACTAATAAAAATATTGAATTTTTATATTTTTATATTAAACCAATAGAATATTTTTATATTTAAAAAATATTTTTTAAATTTTCGAGTACTCAAATACACGATTTTTCAGGTACCCGCAATTTTTAGATATCTGACTAACGAGTACCTGCAATAATCGAATCGAAACACAAACTAAAAATAATAGTACCCGACGATCTAAGTACCAGGTACTTCGGATACCCGAGTTTCTACACCCCTATTTTCTACTTAGTAAATCTTTTTATGCCTTCGTGGTCCCGTCATTTTATCTATAACTTTCAATTTTCACTATTCTTTTTTTCCCATATTTTTGGTAATTAAGATAAGTGATACGATTGGATTGAAAACTATTGGTCTTACTTTGCTAATAGAAGTTTAAAAGTTATAAGAATAATTCTTTTAATTTTATTCAAAAAATTTAATTTCTTCTATCTTGGCATTTGATTTACTAAAAACTAAAATTTGTCACATGTAATATATGTAGAGGTGTTCAAAATTATCTGACACGGTTGACCCGGCCCAATTATTCGATGACCTGATGTAGAATAGGCGAGTAATTATTATAGGTTTTTTTCTCAAGTCGGGTATTCGGCCCAGTAATTATTCCGGGTACTCGGGTCGGGCTTGGGCCGAAAATATAGCTCCAATCGAATATCTGACTACCCGATAATATGTATATATATTATATTTTAATTTTAATTAATTATATATTAATTAAAATTAAAATAATAGATGGGACCTACCTAAACCAAACAAAACACTTTAACCTTCTTCTTTTTTACCAAATCCCTAAATTGAAATCCTTAAAAAATTATATAGGCTCCTCAATTGCTCCTCATCTTGTGACTCGCCGGTCTCGTTCAGTGTTCCGCCGACTTGTCGTTTGTCGTTCGCTCCTCCATCGTCGTTCAAAAGTATCAACAATTCAATAGCAAACTAAAGTCTCCCCTCTCTCCGTCCAGCAAGCAGCCAAACACATATAATTAATTGATTAAAAAAAAGATGGGTACTCAGTACTCGATTACCCGTGTTTTACGGGTACCCGAATATAATGGACCGGGATACAGGCTGAGCAATGAGGTACCCAGGTACCCGACAATAAACACTCCTAAATATATGTGTGGATGATTTTTTTTAAAGGAAAAATTTATTTAATAATGAAAGAAAAACATCAACCTCGTTAAACAACCTCCCTAGAACCTAAATGCAGGAAAAAGAGTGCATAATATTATTGCTAAATACATATGGAAACACAATACACCAACAAGCCTCAGCAACTAAGAATTAAAAGAAAAATCACAGCCTTAAATCGAACTGCAAACGACAACCTCATCAGAGCTTACACAGACCAAAAGGCAAACCAAATCTGGGAATATCAACCAAGAGCAATACTAATGAATTCAACCTCACGAGAAAGGCCCCTTTTAGCCTGTCTGCAAGCTCATTCAATTCTCTGGGGACATGCTAAATGCACCAATGGAGACCTGCACAGAATTTTAAACAAGACAAAATAATCGATTTAAAGAATTCTAGGGGATGCATGAGGCTGCAGAAACCAGTCCACAGCAAATTTGGAATCACATTCTAAAATTAGCTTCCCCGAATTGAACCAAATGAATTCATCAAATGGTTGTTGGATTAAAATCCGTAATTGTGGGCACATATGTAAAATGTATGTTGCTATTATAAAGTATGACACAAAAATAAAGTGACCAATTAAGTTAAGCGTGTCATAGGTATTAAAATGTCATGAAAATAAAAGTGTAGATACCATAAGATATATTTATAATTCAATGAGGGGCAGAGTTATAAATATTTAATAGTTTGATTTAATAATCAACTATATAAAGAGATAGTGGTCCCAAGAAATAGGTTAACTTGTTTTTCTCTCCTTCCCGTCAGAGAGTTTTACTTCAAGAGATAACTATCTTCTTGGAAGATCAATACCAAAGTTTTGGGATTTTCACATCAAGATTTTCAATCTATCAACGAATTCAGGTATGCTTCCGCATTCAGTTCATTCAGTTTATTGTTCTTAATGTTTTGACATGATAGATCTTGGGTTTTAGGTTTCATATTAATTTATGATTTAATTTTAACAATGGTTACAATATTTAGAGAAGTAAATTATTTATATACAAAGTACCTTCATAATAAGAGAAAAAGTTTGGTACACAAGATTGTCAGATTTAGAGTTTAGAATTTATGGGTTTAAATTGTAGGGGTTTATAATTTAAGATTTAATGGTTAGAGTTTAGGATACAAGGTTTTAGGGTTTAGATTGTATAGTTTAAACAAAAAAAATGTAATTTTTTACACATGCATATGTCTATGTATCAAAATATAACTCGTAGTAATATTAATTATTATTTTTAAAAATAGTACTTAAGTCAATTCTCAATCGAATTGGTACTTGATTAACTCATAGTACCAACTCATTTGAATATTTTATAATAAATAGATAATGTACTTTAAAATTGTCCAAAAACCTTCAAACAACTTAAAATAGAAAAATAAAAATCCAACCCTAAATTTTAAACAGTAAATGATAATATATATATCAAAATTCCAAAAAAAAACAGTTGAAATAATAATAATAATAATAATAATAATAATAATAATAATAATAATAATAATAATAATAATAATAATAATAATAATAATAATAATAATTGTTCTTTCATGTTTTGGCGTTTGGTTCCTTTCTTTAAATATGATTATAGTGTACCTTTTCCTCTAATATAAGAGTGAGAGGTTTTTATTAATAAGGCGATATTCAATGTGTATGATTTGGTGATTAATAAAATTATATCGTTTTCTGTTAAAAAAATAATATATATATTGATACACAAGTTGTGTAAAAAAAATTACACAACCCTTCATATTTAAGCTATAAAATCTAAAACCTAAATTCCTAGCCCTAACACCCTAAAACCTAAATTTAGACCTTACATTCTACACTCTACAAACTAAACCTCTAAACTCTAAACCTTAACATAAATTCCTAAACCCTAAAATTAAAAGGCTTAAGCTTGTGTATCAAAGTATTTTCCAAATATATATATATCCGTTTACAGTGTAAAACTCTTTAAGTTTTACACATTTTTTGGACCGTTGGATGAGTGAAATGAATGGATGAGATTAACAGTAAATATTATCACCTGGAAAAAAAGAGTAAGTAGTTAATCTGAGCCATACATTCCCCTCATCTAACGATCCAGAAAATATGTAAAATTTAATAAGTTTTACATTGTGTAAGTTGATCCTAACTAACTCTCTATTTATATATATATATATATTCCCATATCATCCACGGAAGGGCACAAAAGAGTCGATGATGAAATCACAAATATTAAAAAATCATAACTCTCCAATTAGTCCATTATATATATGTTTGGTCCAATAGAAATATTCACTCGTATATACCCCGCAATAAGTATAAATATACATGTATTATTTTTATAATTTTCACAGTAATTAAACTCCAAAGTTGTCAAGTTAAGTGAATAGAAAATTTGGTCTAAGAAATATTCAGTCGTATATGCCCATAAGAGATGAGATTCCTTTGTCCGTTGTAAAGACCACCAGATTCCCTTAATTTGTTTAATACATTTCACTTAATTTAATCATCAATCTATCACTACTTCACAACACGCATCCCTTCATCATTTATTTTCATTAATATTTTCAAATAACTTTTATTCAAACGTTTTAAAAAATAAACTTATTAAGTAGTTTCAGTAAAAAAAAAAATTTATTATTTTTAAAAGATTTGAGTTCAAACTGTTAGTCTACGTATGTTATATAACTTATCAACATTGTCTTAATTAAAAATTCTATTGAGTAGAAGTGTATATCATGTTGGTTTTTAGAATAGTAACTGATACAGCTCAAGTTAAATATCATTTTTGTTTGAATTGTCCGGTGTAATTATAACTATACTAATAAGATTACCACAATTGTAAATAAATAATTCTAATTATATTTTAAAAAATTCAAATAAATTTATTTTATATTAAGATCCAATGATCCATCACGTTAATAAAAAATATATTTTTTATAATATGCATGTCCGTCTTACGGTCCATGTTCGGGGTGCGATGTTGCCCCTCCCAACAATGTCGTCTCTAAAGTTCAAACTCGCACCATCTTCTTGGGAGTACAATATGCATTACCAATACATTCAACACTTGTTGGTTTAATAATAAAATATTTTAATTCAATGAGTTCGGTTAAATAAATTTACTTGATAATATAAAAGAAGAATTAATATTTATGTTGATTTAGTTTTAATCTACTATTATAATATTTATTGATCTGTTTTTTTGACAAATCTTAAATGTAATCCTAATCCTACCTAGAGAAAAAGGGAAGAGGGACTTTAGGGGAAGATAAGAGAGTGCTCCTAGTAAGGTCTCGAATCCATAACCTATAAAAATATGGAGAACAAAGATTAACAGCTTGGCCAACCGGCCAAATGTACTTGCTCAACATATACTAACTAATATAACTTTAAATGTTTAACACAAATTTTAATTTTGTTTATGACATGTAACTTTATATTCAGTATACATTTTTTTATAAATAAATAACTTTATAATATATTATATTCAGACTATGCAGTGATATAAAGATTAATTCTTTTTTTGTTTATATTTTTTTATTATAATTATATAATTTATTTTTAATAGTCCAAAGGTGATTACAATGTAGTATTTGTTCATACATATTTTTAACCATTTGACAATGCACATATACCTCGGAGACAAAGCGATTGAATCCGGGTATCCTAAGATAAACATCATCTATTTTTCCACTAATATCCTAGAATAAACATCATCTGTTTTTTCCTGTCACAATACAGAAAAAACAAACACAATAAGTTGAGCGAAAATTAGGAATTCAAAATAAAAATATTTTTACCTAAAATATAAAAAAAAGCTAAACAAAAAATAAAAATAAAATCGAGATATAATAAAGTAATGGAAAATACTAATAGTCGACAACTAACATTAAAACTGATATCATCACTCACCATTGAACAAACAAAAGTTAAAAGAAAAATATGTATAACGCTGGTCACTCTTTGAGAAAGAAAAAACTCTAATTACGTTGTAGTGAAAAAAATTATGCATTCAAAAGTTAACTTATAATATGAACTTAAATATAGATCGTAGATTAATTAGTTGAACAAAACTATTGATCTGTTCGTTGAATCATATAATTCGAAACATAAAGTTAAAAAGTTTGTAGTGGTTGATAAAAAGCTGAAACTCGAAAACCAAAAAAAATGCTAAAATTATGTTTTTGAATTTATAAAATAAATATTAAATATTGCAAAGAAAATAATTATTAGACAGTTACTTTTTAACAGCACGATAATGTCATACTTTTTTGTTGATGTATTAAGACGTGAAAGACAAAAAAATAATATTTTTATTAATTTTTTTTGATGGTGACAATTTTTCCTCTACATCTTCGTCAATAAACTTAAGATCTTATCTCATATTTTAGCCATTGTAAAATTTGTATTTTTCAATATTTTTGTTAAACATTGAATATATTAATGAATTTTTCTCATCGTACTCTATTATCTATCAACTTTAAATTTTCTTAAATTTTTTTAGAATTCACGAAACTAAACACACACATATATATATATAGTGGTTTGGAGGTATCATGATATTTGATGGTTTGAAAAGTTCGCCCGAAATTTCAAATGGTAAAAAATATTATTATAAAAAAATAAACAATATATCTCAAAATTAGTCTCATCAAATAATTATCGATAAAGATCAGAAAAATTATTATATCAATTTACTTAAAAATGAATTATTTCCAAACATAATATGTGTGTATATTTCTTTAAAAATTTTGGTATACTTCATATTCATTTTATGGTCTAGAGTCTAAATTTTTAGCACTTCCTTCTAATAAAGTTATTTATAAGATTTGAATTTAAATTCTCTCCATAGTTATGTAATGTGTCTTGCCAATACACTTAACATTTGTTAATGTGTTTTTTTTAATTTTAATATGATGTTTTGAAGTAGAATGAAGACTTAACACGATAAAACCACTAGCACAATTAAAATGAGATTAAGGTAAACTTGAACAAATATAAATAAAATTAAGAAATTAAATAAACCATTTACTAATAAAGTTTACTTGATGGATGAAAAAATAATTGGTTAGGATTTGGAATGACTGATTACGAAAGCACTATGCTCTGAACAAACCGGCACGCAGATGTTGTATTTGGAGAAAAAAATTGAAGACAGACATTTTTTCTGGAACTTGTTTTGTTTTTATTTTTGTCTCTGTCTTAGGCTCAACAATCATTGGAAATTTTACTACTTTTCAAATGGCTTAGTTGCCTCTAACTACTATGAACGTCAATACGTGATTGAAGTGATAAACAAATATAGTTTCGTTTTTGTTTGATTTTACTTGTATACATTGAATTTTGTGTTTATCTAAATTATTTTATGTATAAAATATATTTATATATAATTATGGATTATAAGTAGAACGGTAAGAAATTTATAAATGAATTCATTAACCTCTTGTTCAAATATTAATTAATATTTTTAAATTGTTTCATTTAAAGATTATACATAAATATAAAAGAATAAAAATACACATTTAATATATGGATTATTATTCTGGGAAATAAAATTTCCACATACAAGGTTATTTAGGGTTTTATTTTAAGATTTAGAGGTTAGGAGTTTATGCTATATTATTTAAAATTTATAATTCATTGTTAGAATATAGGGTTTAGGTTTTGGGTTAGAATTTTAGAATTTAGGATAAAAATTTAGATTTTAAATTTTAGCTTGAAAATAAGTATGGTTGTGTGAATTCTTTTTACACCGACGGTATATCAAATATTTGCCTATAATATATTATTTATAATTTTTAAACGGGTAAACTACAATGTAGGTCACTCAATTATAGGTAAGGTTACATTTGAGTCACACAATTATTAAAAGTTGCATTTGAGTCACTCAATTATAAGTAAGGTTACATTCGGGTCACCCAGGGGCGGAGCCAGGAATTTATTCAAGGGGTGTCATTTTTTCGAACGGTATTTAAGAGAAATTAATTATTTATAAAGGGGTGTCATTTTATTTGTAATGGGGTGTCAATTACATATATTTTTTGTTTTTTATATACAAATTATATAGAAAAATGTAATTTTCAAAAAAAAAAAATTGGGGTGTCAACCGACACCCCAATGACCAATGTGGCTCCGCCCATGGGGTCACTCAATTATTAAAAGTTACACTTGGGTCACTCAATTATAAGTAAGGTTACATTTGGGCCACCCTTTATATTTAAAAAAATGTATATCAATTTATGTATTAGATTAATTAATGATTTCACATGAAGTACTCTAGTGTTAATTAACAAGGATATACAAGTGATTTGAAAGAAAAAATGAAGAATTTTATGTATTTTTTTAATATGAAGGGTGAGCCAAATGTAATCTTACCCATATTTGACTGACCAAAATGTAACATTTAATAATTGGGTGACCCCAATGTAACTTTATCCATAATTAGGTGACCCAAGTATGATTTTTAATAATTGGGTGACCCAAATGTAACCCTACCTATAAATGAGTGACCTCTTTTGTAGTTTACCTTTTTAAAAACTAATTTTTTTCAATACTCAATTAAGACACAATTCAATCAGTTTTAAAAAAAAAAAATAGCTGCGTGCTTGAAATGTCACACAACAATTGAATGTAGGCGTAATACTTACACAATTACGGTGTGTTTGAACAATTATTATAATTTATCAGTTCTACTAAATCTAATATAATTAAAAATCTTCAATTGCACTATTTAGTTTTTAAGGAAAGAGTGAAAAACGATGTAATTATTTATTTATTAATTATCATCATCATCGTTCACACTTTAGGATTTTATTATACTTGTGATAAGAACATTCGTAATTCTTGTTCAAGGTTATTGTAAAAGTTCCAGTAAACTGAAACAAAAGCCAAAAGTTATCCGGCTTTAGTTATTTTTATCCCACAAGCCTAAAAATCCTCGAAAAATAAAATCCCTTTGTCCAATTTCCTTTTCATTGTTTTTTCTTGATTGAATTTTCCTTTACATTGTTGAATTAGTGAAAATACACACACAAGAAGAATCAAGCATATTCGATCCCATATACTGATGTAGGGCACTTAGATATTTCTATTTATATACATTAAATTTTGTTACACCTATTATATAATTACATGGATATATTGTAGGTAAAATAATAATTTTGTTACATCTATGATATAATTTGATTATTTCTCAACTAAATTGGTATCGGGCTAACTCGTGACACCCCGACTTAATAACCAAAGTATGTTAATATATACTGTTTGTTTTAAAAGAAATAGATCAAGCTATCGTCGATGTATATTTACGATTCATGAAGATTAATACTTCGAACCTAAAAATATCATATCATTTTAAAATTAAGACTTTACCGCAACGGTTCATTAATTCGTTTAATTCAAAGTACAAGCACAAGAAATTTTGCACTACTTTCCTCTTTCCTTCATAGTTCATATGTTGTACTTGCATATGAATGTTGTTCAGCTTTAGTCTTGGTTATTTCTGGAACGACATGCAAAAAAGAACAACTTTGCCTGATTTTGCCGACTTTCTTGAAGCCATGTCTTAATGTTGGTGTGGAATTTCCCAACAAGCAGCAAGTGGAATGTGTAGGGGCTTAAGTTGTTTTTGTAAGATTGTTAATGTTAATTAGCGAATCAAGCTTTCGTAAAACAAAGCCCAAATAAATGCAAATTGCAACCAAGTTCGACAACGAACCCTCTAATTTTACTTAATTATTTACCTAATTAAACTATATAATTAGACTAAGTAGACCAACCAGCAGACTGCTCCTTTGTCTTCCACGTGGAGCGATCATTTCAAGCTAATTCTGACTCTTTAGTTTTTTTAATCTTGATTTTTATTTTTATAATACGATTAAGCACATCTCTAAACCAATTGCAGTTCCCCTATGCATTTAAAATTTTAATCTAAGGTTCGAAAATAAAATAAAATTCTCCCATTATCAATGATCAATGAGTAATTTTATTCACCTCGATCAAGGTTATTAAATTTAAGCATATGGCTATCTAATTAGAAGTGTTAGGTTCAGATCGTGTATATATGTTGGATCTAAAGGTGAGCAAAATTCAAATAGAAAAAAAAATTAAATTTTTCGACTCAAATAGTAATTTCATAAACTCGTCTCGAAAATATTTCAAATAAAGTTTGAGTTATAAAAATATAACTAAAATAACTCAAATTTTAAGTAATTAGTGGATCTATTTTCAAATTTGAGTATGATCTCTTTTACTCTGTCTGATATATATGTATATAGCAAATAAAAAAGTAAATATATATATATATATATCGTATATGATTATAGAAATCATTTAAATTAAAACCAACTAGTATAATGATATTATAGATATTTGTAGTTAAATTTCAACAGAAACTCGAACAACTCGATTTGACTCGAAAAAATTTAAATATAAGGTTGGATCAATTCGACTCGAGTTAGAAAATAAGACTCGTTAACGTGACTAACTCAAAAATTGTTAACTTGACTCGATCGAATATTCACTTGTGGTTGGATCAATTCTTGAAACTTACGAGTTTTAGAATAGCTAAGCAGGTAAAATCCCTCTTTTGATAAGTAGATAGATGTTGGGAGTTAAAGATGATTAAGCACAAGGTTATTTTATATTACATGTTAAATATAGGGTTAAGATACTTTTTAAGTGTGGCTGATTAGATCTCCGTCACTGATAATTAAGTTGGGGGCATAAATTAATGGGAAACTAGAGGAGGGGGCGATGATGTAAATATAATTTGTCTTTGCTTAGAGAGAATCAAACCATTTTTAAATACATATTTGATGTTTTTAAAAAGGTTTTCATGTGGTTTTGTAAGCATCATCTAGGGATTAAATTATGTTAATAAAGACGGTGATTTTATTGTTAAAGAAATGGGCAAATTGAAAGGGAAAGGAACCAAGTGGGGGTGTTTGGTAATTTTGGTGTAGCTGTGGTTGGGACTATTTTTTTTTGTTTAAACACTAATTTTCGATCCACTGGTTGATTAATCCATATCAAATTTTACATAATCTTATTATGGAGACGATCTTTTTGACCCAACTTCTTTTTATTCACAACGTCAGAATGTCTCGTCCGATTTAACCAATTAATTTTCAGTAAGGTTGCGCCTGCTTTAAAAACCGAACTACACTCCATTTTCGATCCAACCAAGTAGCTAGCCTAGTTGGATTCAGACAATACTAGGGATGGGCACGAGTCGGGTTTTTGGCCCACCCGAACCCGACCCGAAACTAATTATCCTAAAACCGACTCCGACCCGACCCGATCCAATTCTTAAAAAAAAAACACGACCCGAAAATAAATATTTTAAACCCGACCTATAGAAAAAAAATTAATTTTAGGGACCTAATTATAAAAAAAATAATTTTAAGAGGCATAATTATAAAAATAATAATTTTAATGACTAAAATGTAAATAAAAAATTAATTTTAAGGACCTAATTATAAAAAAAATATAAAGAGGGAGTATTATTACAAATATCCCTAAAAATTTAGAGGAAAATTACACTATTAGTCTTGGGTCGAATTTTTTCACCCTAAAACTCGAATTTTTCATAAAATACCCGACCCGATCAGACCGGGTCGGGTCGGAATCCGTCGAGTCTGGGTGCCGTGCCCATCCCTAGACAATACCGATAGTTGCTTTATTTCAACCCCTCTAAGATTACTAATTCTATATGTAGGTTTGGGTAGAGGCGAGCTAGCTAATTACATACAGAAATTTTAAATTAACACTAATGTTGAACATTGTTAAACACTATTAAATCAATTAATAAAAATTAAAAATTTTAAGACTCAACATATAATTAATAATTATTTAAAAAATTCAACTAAATTATTTTTTAAATATATTAAATTTTTAATTTTTTTTAAAAAGGGTAAACTACATATTTAGTACCTCACCTATCTTCATATTTCTATTTTGATACCCCAAACTTCCAATTGCTTCAATGTTACCATTAAACTTTTGGTTTTGCTTCAATGTTATTACTGACCCGTTAACCGACGTTACCAACAGTTAAAATATTTTGTATAATAATATGTTTATTCCTCCACGTTTGTGCATTCAATAATTTAGTCCTAATTTGAAGAGAAAAGATTCAACCCCCATTATTTAAATATTATTTCAATTTGACCCAATTTTTTAATAAAAATATTTTAACTCTTAAACTATAAACCTTAAACCCTAGACTCTAAATTCTTAAACCATAAACCCTAAACTCAAAACTTTAAACCATGAAAATGTACCTATCGGTTTTTACTAAAATCGTGGGCTTCGTTATTATTGAATTAAGATACCGATGAATTGTTAGAACTATTGGGAGGTGTGTCCTCCAAAGGCATTGCAGGTTCTTTCACCATATAATCTATATTTAAAATAGTGTTTTGATGTTTCTTTATTTCAACATTTTATGTTTAGAAGTTGCAATTTTTATCTGTGCAGTTTGTTTAGGGGCTCAATGATTGAGATATCATTAAAATGGAGTAGTTACTTTTGAAATTTGTTTTGGACCTTTGCTACCAGCAATGACATCAACATTCAACAGCATCGTCTTCTTCTTTTACTTGGCTTTTATCACAGCTCTTTCTGCGAATGACATATCATAGCTATGACATTTGAGGGCTTCTCTTGATTCTTTTTAATTTGTGTGCGAGTTTTGAACACAAGTACAATCCAATTTCCCCCTTAAGATTCTCATATATTTAGAGGGTCCTTGCAGGATCACATCCCCATATTCATATTCGGATATGTGGCGAGCATGAAATTGTTAATTGTTTGCAAGCAAGGCTTGTCAATGTGCAGATTTTCTTTGTGAGTGTTTTTCCCCAATCCTTAATGCTCCATGTTTCGCTTCTGCTGCTATTTGTTCCATAAATTCCAATCGTAGTGCATTGTCTAATGTAATGCATGCTCAGTAAACTTCACCTGTGGTCGATGATTCAAAGATTGGATTGTAGAATTTGATATTCAAAAGTGTATATGGTTTAGGGTATAAGTTTAAGGGTTAAATTATTTTGTATAAAAAATATGATCAAATTGAAATAATATTTAAACAATGAGGATTAAATGAAAATACAGAAATAGTTGAGGTACTAAATATGTAGTTTACCTTTATTAAAAAATTAAAAATTTAATATATATGAAAAATAATTTAATTGAACTTTTTTAAAAAAATATTAATTGTGCATTGAATTCTTAAAATTTTTAATCTTTATTAATTAATTTAATGATGTTAGCGGTGTTCAGCGTTAGTGGTGTTCAGCAATGTTCGTCAAACGTGGTAGACTAATCCATTACTGAAACATTATGCCAATTAATTCTAGGTGGAAAGCATGGTATTATTTATTAATAAAACATATTGTATGAGTAATAAAACATAATATTCTCAATTATATGCTTAAACCTTTTATATTTTGTGAAATACAACTTTAATTCACTTTATCTATGTAATGTTTTCAAAATATGGTATTTTACAAAGTATAATCCCCAATCTCAACATCAAACCTATTATAAATAAATAAAAAACATCAAACCTATTAAAACAAAATCTATTTATTTTTATTTAAATATGACAAATACCACTCACTATATTATTTTAAATTTTAAAATTAAATCCATATATTTGCACAAACGCATGTAGATTGAAATCTCTTCTTACATGATCATTCTGGGACCTTTTCCAAGATAGGAACTGCCTCCAAGAAGTGAAAAGCAAGGTCTATGACTTTATATCAATAGCAATAGTACCACATACACATTTATGATTTATTAAATCATTGTCATTAATAATTATTTATGGTTAAAAACTAAAATATCGATTAATTCTTATTTATTAGTAACTTATAAATAACACTACTCGAGAGGAGAGAGCGTTATTCAAGGAAAAATTAGAGAAGAGAGTTAAAATAACCATAACATCAATGTCTATGTCTGAATCTGATAAAAACAAAGAATCTGGAAACAGCTGAAATTAGCCACCCAAACTCCAAAAAACTTTCGGGCTGCAGTCCAGCAATACAGCATAGAACCGACTCCTAAGCTCGGTG
This sequence comes from Hibiscus tridactylites, assembly GCA_958450335.1. Taxonomy (NCBI): domain Eukaryota; kingdom Viridiplantae; phylum Streptophyta; class Magnoliopsida; order Malvales; family Malvaceae; genus Hibiscus; species Hibiscus tridactylites. Next base: position 83,406,034 of record OY288275.1, on the reverse strand, counting down.
TAGAATGTAGTTACTATTAGTTGGAACTTGCCGACAAAAAAACATGGGCCAGTTCCGAAAGAGCAGCTTTCTGTTTAAAAAACACAGCTACTTAAAAAAGACAAAAACAAACCACCAGAACCGAACCCACAGCGTTTTATCTACACCACCACATTAGCTATACACCACTTCCTTATCTACAACAGAACCTGTTCATTCCATATATGGCTCTGTTACCCTCGTCCAAAACACGAGTTACTTCAAATATGAACTCATGTATAAGCGCACCCCAATCTCGAGGGGTCCATCATCACCACCAATTGCATACAGCGCCACGGGAATTGTTGAAAGCATACGCACAGTTAGAGGGAAATTTCCGGGATCAACCCAAGACTTCGAGGTTGGCTCTGAATCTAGTAATGCTACCTCACCCTTTGCCGTGCATGTTGCATCACAGTCATCAATACTATCTGTTTCCATGCTTAGATCGTAAGGATTTACAACCCATGCAGCATTTCCAAGAGACATGTAATTCCCTGGGCCACCTCTCTTGAAAGAACGTTTGTGGCCAGATAAACTAAGCACCAGCGTTGAGGTAGACTCCAGCCATTCTACAGTTAACCCTTCTACTTCGTCATAGTGTATTCGCCGCTCAATCTGAAAGTGCAAAAACTTTGAGTACCGAACCATGCACAGTACCGAATCATATAAATATGAAATACATCACTTACAGACAGTTTCTGAATATAAACAGACATAAATCTTGGCCCCAATCCCAATACTCTGGCATCAGACAACAAAATCTGATAAAACAAATAAAAGGAGAGGGGGAGCATCAGTACCACAACAAAATGGAATAAGCATAGAAGGAAACAATCACTAAACATCCGCATCTCCGTATGTTAATGAACAGGATGTTCTATTCAACAAAAGTGATGTCCAATGATAATAGCAGGATCTTTTTCTTGAGAAGATAGTCAAACAGCATAGAGTCTAAGAATTGAACAGGAATAAAAAGTATCATAGCTAGGGCAGCTTACCATATGGATTAAAATATAAATCCAGTAGCCAGTAGCCAGTAGCCACTTATCCTACATATCAAGTAAGGCGTGGCATTTAAAGGGAAAAAAGCATAAACAAGAAAAGTAAAAACATACCTCCCTTTTCTTCAGCAAAACCCACATATAGAGTTTCTCACAGGCATCCTCGGCATGCCTACTGGCCATCTTTCTCTCATTACAATATGCAGCAACATCACCAAGTAGTTCAGAGGATGGAATTCCATGCTTCAATGCAGCCTTTGACAAGGCTTCCTTCCCTTGTGGAGACTCTGCAGCTTCCTTATTAAAATAAATACCAGTGAAACACTTCCTCGACACTTCCTCCCCATTGTCACCTTTAAGTACCTTTCTATGCTTCATATACAACACCTCAGCTTCAATTACAGCAGCCAATGTCCGATGTACGACAACGTCTGGATAACGACGAAGAGGTGAAGTGAAATGTGTATAGAGAGGAACAGCCAACCCATAATGACCCCAATCATTCAAATTATCTTTCAAGTCACCACTGCAAAAGTAACTAGCCAATTGCATTGGTTTTGAAGCATACGAGATGAGAACATCAAAAAGAACAGAATCATCCTTGAGTTTTTCCCTTAATTTTTTCAAGGACTGGTGAAGCTGACTGGAAGAGGAAGTATCCAACGCTAGACCATGTTTGCGACAAAAAGCTTCAAACTCTTTAAGCTTTCTCATATTGGGTTCAGGATGCCTTCGCAATAATGCACTATCAGGAAAAGCTCTAGATATTACTTCTGCAGCTGTTATATTTGCCAAAAGCATGAACTCCTCAACAAGAAAATTTGAATCCATACGCTCACTTAGACTGCTATCATATGGAAACCCATCTTCATCAAATAGGTAAACAACTTTCGTGCTTTCAAGCTGTAGAGCACCACCACTAAATCTTTTCTCCTTCAAAGCTTTTGAAATTTCATGAAGACATTTAACAGATCTAATAACATCAGCCCATTCAAATTTTCCGTGTAACTGCGGTAATCCTTCTAAAGTATTAGATTTCTCCAAATCAGTTATCCCTTGAATGATGTCTTCTGCGTGCTTATATGAAAGCTTACAGCAAGACCTTATCACTGTACGGCCAATCCAACGATCCAAAACATCCCCCAGGCTGTTTAATTCCCAAAACATAGAAAAGGCAAGCCTATCAACTCCAGGATTAAGCGAGCCAAGTTCTTCTGAAAGCAAAGATGGCAGCATCTGTATCTTCCTTTGCAACAAGTACACACTGGTTGATCGTATCTGAGCTTCTACATCTAAAGCTGTGTTTGGTAACACAAAGTATGACACATCTGCAATGTGTACACCAACTCTAAAAGTGTCCTTGGATAACTTCTCAATAGATAAAGCATCATCAAGATCAGATGCAGTGGAAGGGTCAATAGTAAACACACACAAATCTCTAAGGTCTTTTCTAGTTTGAAATTCCCTGGGCGGGATTTCCCAAGGAATACTTGGAAGACAAGAAAGTACTTGAGCAGAAAAATCAGCACAATGAATTGCATTTTGATATAGAATTGCATTCGTTTGAGTTTCCAATTCACTGCCCCGTCCAAAAGAACGAGACACATGAGCTCGTGGGAAAGGACTTTCTGTACTCCAATCTTCAATTTGGGCAGCTAGCAACTCCATCTCAATTGTTACATCACCATCTGCCAACCTTTTCTTTATAGAGTCTGGTAAGTCTCTCACAAAGACAATCATTTTGGGGAATCTTGGATCAGTTGGGGTCAATGTTACATACTCATAGTCAAAAATAGAAGAATTTTTCTTTGCATCTTTTCCATTAAGTTCTCGATAGGAAAACCAGTGTTTAACATTAAGAAAGCCAACAATAGCATTGCGTCGAAGAGACTTTTCAACAATTGCAATAACCTTCGCAGTAGGTCGTTTCAAAGGGTATCGACTAGTCATGGCAGCCAACATATCCACTGAATTAATGCCTTCATTCTGCCCAGGTAAAAGACCCACATGCGAAAACTCTGAACCATATTGGTGATGCCCATTAACATGGTTGTATGCTGCTGCTCTAGTCACTTGAGTTTCATCATAAAACCCTTTCCCAAGTGGTGGTACACTTCTACCGTTACCATACTCACAATCTGTATCTACCATACCTTTACCATTGTAGCTATTATCAGGTACCCAATTGACTTCTTGGACTACGTTACAATTTTCTACCAGTGTAGAATTGTTTGAGGACCCATTAGACCCTTTCATCTTGGGCCATAATCCTAAGGGGTCAACCTTAATTACCACAATATCTCCCTCGACCTATAAGACAGGACAAATATATTTGCAATTATTAGACCCATCACATATACTGGTAGGCTAGCCTACATATATAAAAACATTAGCATTTACAATAACAAAAAGAAAATAAATAAACTCAGAATTCCATACTTACAGCTCTATTCTGTGAAGAAATTCCACTGACAAGAACATCTATAGGTACCCCATCAATTTTGCAATATGCCTAACGGTATATCAAGGTCTCCCATGTCAGCATACAAGATTTATCAAGCGAGTAACATCATAAAACAAACAAAAGTTTAGTAACCACAAACCTCAAGTCGATTGTGAGCATTCACACGAAACAATGCTTTGAAAGCTTCCCCTTTCTGCAAAAGAGTTGCACATCAAGCGAAACAATCAAGAAACAAACACAAAAATAAAACCGGTGAACCCGCCACATAAACCATATATATGCATCCAGAATACAATACAAACTACAGAGGATTAATTAAGTACACAGTTATTACTAGTTTTCATCAGATCAGTGATTACTGTGATTTACAGGTGAATTGCATTTTAAAATATAATGCAATTTGCAAGTTATTGTACAATGGGACATTACTGATTAACTCTTATATTTATTTTTCTAGCCAAATTTAAAACAGAAATATACCCGCACATATTCATATGATCCTATAATAGAAAATGACAGTTTACTCTTCGATTATAAGATTTGAACTTGAAACATCCTACTTGCAAACTAGTGTTCTAACGCTTGAATAACGTCAATTCAAATTTTTCCAATTTTTAGGATTTACCAGCTTCTTATAGGTTATTTTATTATTATAGAACAAGTACTAATAGAGTATAGATGACTGATGAATAAAAAATATCTGTAAATTTAAGTAACAATTTGATAGTGCAAAAAAATGTATCAATTATAAGAGTAAATTCAAACAAACCTCCAATGCCTCACTTACGGCCTCTATAGGCCAGTGTGGAGCAAACAGTTTCTTTCTTGCAAAACCCTCAAACTGGGGGAAAGGAGATGAACCCAGGTAGGCAATTGATTCAGGACACGAGTTGGAAAAAGTTCCACCAACATCAACAGCAGTATCATTACAACCAGAGCCAACTCGATCATTTACATGCATTGTAGGCATAGAAGTAAAACCAACATCAGATGCTCTAACAGGAGTCTGTTCGCTCGAAGCCATCTCCAGTCCTTGTTTCGACGAAGAACAATTCATAGATGTCAAACTTTTAGTTGTGCCTTCACTTTTAAAGCTATCTGATGTTTCTCCACGTGCTTCGCTCATTGAATTACAAGCTATATCCCCACGAAGCGTAAAATTATGAAGCCAAAATCAAACCCCAGTACAAAAAATCTCCAAATAAATGCATGCCAACAATCAAATAACAAAACTCCAACACGGTAAAACGAATTCACCGCAGTTCAAGAATACCCAATAAAAAAATTAAAATCATATACTTCAAGAAACACCCAGTAAAACATAAATAGAATTCGCTATACTTGTAGAATAACCTAGTAAAAGAAGAGCAAAATCTACTAAGTTCTAAGAAATCCCAGTAAAATCACTAAAAAGTTCATCTTCAGATTACAAAATAATGATTCTGACAGGAAAATTTAGTGTCAGGGATGAGAAGAATACCTGAATTATGTTTTGATCGACGATTGGATCGTCGTTTCTTCTTCTTCTCCTTATCAGTATCCTCAACCCTCTCAACAATCACAGATGACTCTGCAACGCCGCTACCTCCCTTCATGATTTCTTTTAATTAAAACTCCGAAGAGAGCCCAAAAAATTAAAAAAAAATAAAACGAAAACTAATTTGATTAAAAAAAGAACAAGAAAACTAAAACCCTTGATTAAAAGAAACTCGGACAACTCCCAATGAGTTTAAATATATATAGGAAGGTACCGAACAGCCGAGAAAGGGGAAAAGGGAAACGAAAGGAATAGGAATAGTTAGGGTTAGGGTTTTAAAGAAGTATGAAGAGAAAGAAATTTGATTTTAAGAGAGAGAGAGAGTGGAGGTGGAAGAGATAATGCAGTGAGGATTGGTCGGCGGGAACATTGGGCGCCGACAATCGATTCCTTTGTCTTCCCTCTTTTCTTTTTCTTTTTCCTTTTACTTTCTTCCCGTCTTGGTATCTTTTATCTTTATTTATATTTTTCCCTCGCTTTCCTTCGCTTGGGGGCAGAGGATGAGCGCGTGGTGTTGGGTCAGCAGTTTTCGACACGTGTCGTATTATGAGGTGGTCAATTACCATGCTTTGGTTTGCTGTTCTGTTACTTCAGAGTTCAGAGTTTTGGTTCAATATAATCGGGTGGAAATATGTATGTGTATATATTATATAGTAATGTGTTGTCACAATATATAAAATTGAATAATCCTATTTTAGATCTTCGTACCGAATATTTATTGACGTTTGCAATCATTAAAAATAAACCGTGATTGAATTGTGGTAATATAAATTTATCAACAAATTAGTATTATTATATACATTTTATGTCCGTGTTGATAATAATTTATCATTCATCGTCACAATAGTAATTGTTTATAATTTATTTGAGTTGTTTAGTACAATTTTAAACTCATTCCTTATATAGTTTTGTTTTATTTTTAAGTGAATAGTTTGTGTATTGTAATTATTTTAGAGAAAATATCTCAATTAATATTTTTATTTTATAGACTCTATTTGTAATTTTAAATATTTATTATTTATTCGATAAAACTAATGTCAATTATTTGTAAAATAAAACAAACTTATAAAAAGTATTTTGGTTGATTCAAATTTGTTCTCAAACGCATCTTATATATATTATCAAACCGCGGAAAAAGCAAGAACTTTTGTATGATTTTATTTTATGTTCTTTTTATGGGTTGAATTATGAGCTTCCATTGTCTCCCACAAAAAACACTTTTTAACGTTGTAGCATCAACATTTTCAAGTGTACAATACTTTAAACCTTTTTTTCAAGTATAAAATTACTAGCACTTAAATTAAAATAATAAGATAATCCTTTATATTATTTTATCTGAATGTATTAACTAATGAATTGCATATAAACTCATCTTTTGATTTCAAGTCGTATCAATGGATACGATTAGAATATTTTCTTTTGAACTACAACTCTTTTTTCCCTCTCTATTTTCTTAGTATAAAAATATATATTTCAAAACTTTACGGTATCTTTTAGGAACTTTCTTTCACTCAATTAGTATTTGGAAAGAAGAAAAAGACGATGTCTTATTCAAGCATATAATTATTTGAACGCCACACATTAATTTTATTACTTTATTATTAAGTGTTGAAGTCATGACTTAACTTGATTCCTTCTTTCGTAATTATAAATATAATCAATTCATTATTAAGTGGATAATATATTAAAAAAACCCTTTAAACTAACACGCCTTATTAGACAATCCCTTGTAATTTATTTGTAGTTAAATAACAATGAATAATAAATGTAACAATGAATGTCTATTTTTTTGCTCACCGGACGTTTAGGCTTTGTTTGGTATGAAGAATGAAAATGAAGAATGATGAAAAATATGTTAATCAAATGGTGGAAATTTATAACCAACTTCTTACTTTGAATATTAACCATTTAATTAATAATTTTTTCATCATCCCACATTTCATCTTTCATACTAAGCAAAGACTTAATCTCCGTCTGAATTTGCTGTTATTTTTTGATTCACTAATATGTTCAGAAGTTTTAGGAAACGGCCGCTTAAAAAGCGGCTAAAAATGCGCGTATATAAGTTCTTACAAAATATTATAAGAATTTGTGTACATGTACTGAAATTTTTATAAAAATAGAAAGAATGTGTGTACATATATTATACGATTTTTATAAGAAATTGTGTACAACCGTTTGGTTGCTCAAAAAATAAAAAATCTCCCATCCAATAATAAACGGTGGAATAGACGGTGGCAATTTTGAAAGCCGAACACCCTTTATAAATTATTATTTTTTTATATTTTTTTGTCATATTGTTTTCACCTTTAATTTGTGCTTATTGTCCTTGTAGGCAAATTTAACGAAGACTTTGGTTGTTAGTGTACTTGTTAATTGGTATATTCATCTGTTTTATTTCAAAATGTTTGGTTTGAAGTGGATTAAAGTAAGGGTTATATTTTGATATATAAGTTGTGTAAAAAATTACACTATAAAATTTAAAATATAAATTTTAAACTTTAAATTCTAACCATAAACCTTAAATTCTACATCATACACACTAAAATCTTAAACTCTAAAATTAAATGGCTTGTGTAAACTTTAACTTAGACAAACTTGTGTATCAAAATATTTTCCTTAAAGTAAAGCTAAAAATTAATAACTTAGGTTGATGTGTTTAAATTTGGATTAAACTAAAAATAAATTATTATTTTTTGAATAGTCTAAAGTTGATTACAAAATAGTATTTGTTCATAGCTATTCTTAACCCATTAGCAAAGTACATGCACCTTACAATTGCGATTGAACTCGTGTTTCTTGAGATGATATCAATTTTTCACTAAGACAATTATTGTGTACTAAGACAATTATTGTGTAATTTTTTAAAACTAACCTAACCAAGTAACCATATTTCATTTCTCATTAATTTATTATAACAAAGCCTATCTTCATTAATTTATTTTACATATATAATGCTAGTTTGACCGAGCTTTGGATGCATAAATGGCAATTGAAGTATGGCTCGAAATTAGACTAAAAATTTTCTGCCCCTAATCATGCTTCTTTATATGTTTCTTACTAAAAAACACTTAAAATTGAATTTTAAGCTTTAACCCTAATTTTTATATCCTAAACTATAAACCTTAAAATGCACTCTATCTCTAATTCCCTACACCTTAACCCTAAGCTCCAGCCTTAAACCTTAAACACTAAATCCTAAACCCGCTATTTTAAAATGGAGGCACCAATAAAGACATAATTAGAAGCAGACGATTTCCATCCCAAATTAAGCACTTTGGCTATGGCTGCCATTTTATCTACAGCCTGAAACACATGCATGACAAGAAAAATAATAATAACATAAGCATAATATGAATACATGGATACACAAATCATTAAAATATGAATCATTGTATAAATATGAAATATTTGAAAGGCATAACAAAACTTACTTACAAAACATGAATACATAGACCAATCATAGAGACGGTTCAAAATTTTACGAGGTCTTTGATAGTTTATTAAAATGATGCTCTTTAATTTATAACCCTAAAGATATATAAAAAAATTTTAAAAAAATATTTTTATCTTAGTAAAAAAATATATTGTGTAGCCCTCTTTAAAGTCATTTCTTAAATTTTTCTCGTAATTTATTAAATTAAAATTTTTTATTTTCTCCTATAAACATTTAATTCAACTCATTTGTGGCTCATCTTTTATTGGGGAATGTGCGATCGCTCATTTCGCACATGTCTAGAACCCCATTGATCAACCATTCTTATATGACCGTTTTGGTATGTGCATCTCAACTACAAAAGTAATGTAAACAACAATGGAATCACCTAGAGGAGAAGAATATTGAGAAATATTAGCAATTTGAGAAATAATTAAAAAAGAAGAAAAAAACAATTGGCGATGGATGGAGGATGGAGGATCCTACTTTAATTAAGGTTAGTTGTCACAACTCACAACCAGTCATGGTGGGATTCTGAATCTGAATCCCAGAGACCTTACATTAATGTACCAAATAAAGTCTTTTACATTATTATTCTTTTATATATTATCAAAGGGACACACACACAACTTGCTGTTGGCTGGCGAAGAGTTGAATATTTGAGCCTTTGCCGTCTGCAGTCTGCACCGACGGCATTCGGCAGGTTGGCCATCAATGCAAATCAACTACCCCCAACCGTTGCTATTTGCTGGCTACGACTACTATTCATAGTGTGAAAATTGTTACTTATTTTTTTTTAACCATCTATATCCGACTCATTGATCGACTAATTTAGATCGTGTCTTACAGATGTTCAATATGAGATGACCATTGCAACTTAATTTTTTACATTCATTACACTAAAATTCAGATTTCTGACATTACTTAAAGAACCTAACATATCATATTGCTAGAACAACTGGTTATTAGTAAAATATTTTAACTATATGGGAAGAAAATAATATGTATAATTGTATATACATGACCTAATCATTAATTAAAAAATAATTTACTATTAAAATTTAAAAGGGTCTGATAATTGCCGTTGACAATTCAAATATATTTCACCATGTGTTCGGACATAAACGGCATGGTACCAAGACCATCCTCTTATTATTTGCACTCTTGTTTTCTTTTTCCTTGCAACATTCGCTGAAATTAAACATTGACTTTGTTACGTGCGAACGAAAAGTAAACCCATTTGGTTAAGTTGACACTTTATTATGTTATTTAACTTATTTCTCCCTTTGGCATTTATTAAAACCAACTTGTTTGTACAATTTGATCTATACATTAAACTAAAAAAATATTACGAATCTCAGAACTCATTTGATCCAACAGGTCTAATTTGAATTGGATGGAACTGATTCTGATTAAAACATATTTCTATTTATGTTAGTAAAACATGTTTATAATTTGATTATAAAGATAAAAAATCAATTTAAAAATATTCTTGATATTTAAAATAATGATTTTTTGCACACTTAAATTTTGATTTATTATTATTATTCAAACTATTTCATCCCACTTGTAGAACCAGTGGGGAGTTTTGAACGTGTGCGAAGTGAGTGACTGTACAATGCCCTCATGAAAATAGGGCCCCAAATGGGTTGAATTAAATGTTTATATGAAAAAATAAAAGATTTTAGTTTAATAAATTACTAGAAAAAATAAAACAAATTACTTTAAAGATAGTCACATAATACATTTTTTTACTAAGATAAAAATATCTTAAATTTTTTATGAAAGTTTAATTTATGAATTTAATAATTTGACTTATGACTATACTTGTTTTATTATATTAGTATTGAACCCAAAACAGTGAGAGCGAAGATGAACCCCCTAACCAAACCACTACCGAAAATTTTACCATAATTAATTAATTAAAATTTTGAATTATGCAAGGTCTAGTAAAATACTATAGCAGGTCCATAATTTTAATGGATGATTATGATGATAAAGGGAGAGAAAATTAATAAATATAACTAGAAATCAACGTAAATATTTTATCACTACATCTATTATATTGTAGTTTTATATTATTAAATAATTATATAAATGTAATAAAAAGATACCGGATATTTTCTGATATTTAGAGGCTATCTTTGTGTTTCCATTTCCAAAGTTTGAAGGTTAGTTCTTGTAGAGTTGCCGACTTGCCGTGGTGACAAAGTTTGATTAATTATGAGACTTGGAAGTGTAACATTGATGATTTTCGAATAAATAAACAAAAAATGAGGACTGAAACCATTTAATTACTTGGTGTTGAGTTATTTTCTATTGTTTTCTTCTCAATTTTTTTTACATATGCAATTTAAATTAGGATTATTATCTTATACATTGGTGAGTGAAAATAAAGTTTACACAAATAGAGTTATTTAGAGGTTTATAAGTTAAAGGTTTATTTAGTATGGTTTAGAATTTAGAGTTCATGATTAGAACTTAAAGTTTAAGGTTTTATAATTTTAAGATTAAAATTTTAAATTTTAACTTGAAAGAAGACATTTGTATATACACTTACAATCTATCAATAGTCACCCTTTAAATTAGTTGAGGTAAGCTATCGAATAACAATGCGGGTTAAAGGAAAATCAAAGCAACAATACAGGCAAGAAAAATGTAATCAACGGGGACGGCGATGGAATTTAAATGCAACAGGTGGATTTTTAATATCGTTCCGATTGTTGAAAATCTTATAATCATCTATGTTATGTATATAAATATGATTTACGCCCGTTGTATATCAGCATGGACGAATATGTTAGGAGTTATATTGAAAATTTAAGGGACTAAATTATAAAATCTTAAGAATTAAATTTGATATTTAATAAAATAATATAAAGAATGTATTTAAATTAGGAAAATACTTTGATGCACAAGCTTGTGTAAACTTTAGTTTACACAAGCCCTTTAATTTTAGGGTTTAGGATTTTAGGTTAGGGTTTAGGGGTTTAGTATGTAGGGTATATAATTTAAGGTTTATGGTTAGAATTTAGGGCTTAGGGTTTAGGTTTTAGGTTGCTAGGGTTTGTGATTTAAATTTTAAATTTTATAAAAGAATTGTGTAAAAAAAATTTACACAGCTTGTGCATCAAAATAAAACCCTTTAAATTATATAAGAATATGATACAAACAGCTAACGCGGAACAGATATAATTGAATTAAACAGTTTCTCTGGTTTTGACCGCCACCAAATGTTTCATGCCTCTTACATCCCCAGTTGATGTCATCTTCCATGAAATGAGCCTGCTGAGCTGAGCGCCAGCAACCGAGAATTAAAAACAAATGAACAAAAACCATAGGCAAACACATACTCCGCCATTGTTATCAACAAGGTTATTATCTTCTTTTCTCCACCTCTAATGGGATCCTTCTTCTTCTTGATCGTCGCTTTCTTTAATTTCTATCATTTTTCCGTCTCCGGGGCTTCTTTTTCTGAATTCATATACCCAAACTTCACTGCTTCACACTTTAGTTTCATTCACAACGATGGCGCCTTCTTGTTCTCCCGTAATGGAACATTCAAGGCTTCCATCTACAATCCCGACACTCAGGAAACCTGCTTTTACTTGTCCATCATACATATCGAATCCAACACCATCATCTGGTCAGCCAATCGTGATTCTCCGATCTCCAGCTCCGGTGAAATGGATCTTACCGGGGAAGGAATCAGCGTTACGGATTCAGATGGTGACCTCAAGTGGTCAACCCCACGGTTACAAGCCACGGTTCGTGCCTTAACGTTGACCGATACGGGAAATCTTGTTTTGCTCGATCACTCCAATGCTTCTCTCTGGGAAAGCTTCCATTGTCCGATGGATACAATCGTGTTCGGACAAAGGCTCTCGGTTGGGGCGAATCTGTCGAGTGCCGTCTCGGGAAGTAACTTGTCGACCGGAGATTACAGATTCCTGGTTACTGGTTCTGATGCAATACTGCAATGGCATCAACAGACATATTGGAGGCTGTCTATGGATACTAAGGCTTATAGGAACTCGAACTATGATGTCGAGTTCATGGAAATCAACGAAACAGGACTCGATCTCTTCGGTCGAAATGGATCGGTTGTTGTATTCCGGGTTAACTTGTCGACGACCAGCTTTCGGATTGCCAAGTTGGGTATTTCAGGTGAGTTTTCTGTAAGTAGTTTTTCTAGTGGCAGATGGGTTCAGGAATTTGTTAGCCCCATTGATGGTTGTCAAATTCCAACCAGTTGTGGCAAAATGGGATTGTGCACCGCTGATTCAACCTCGAATGCCCCCGCATGTTCATGCCCTTCTGGTTTTAATTCAGCTTCACAAAATATTGGTGGCTGTTTGCCAAATAATAGCTCTTATTCTCTGCCCACTGCATGTGATCCGACCAATAATGTCACTGTTATAAAGTCAAATTCTTCAGATATTTCATATATGAAACTTGGCTCCGGCATGGAGTATTTTTCTCTTACTTTGTCTCGGCCAGAAATATACGGTGTAAACTATTCAGCTTGTCAAGATTTATGCTCGGGGAACTGTGCCTGCCTGGGAATTTTCTACGACAGTTCTTCTGGTTCTTGTTATGTGCTTGAAAATGAATTGGGCAGCATTACATTAAGCAATAATGTTGAAGATGACCTTCAAGGGTATGTTAAAGTACTTGTTGGACCTACTTCAACTGATTCCAATGGCGGCAATGGAAGCAAAAATTTCCCCACGGTTGCCATTGTGCTCTTACCTTTCACCGGCGTTTTACTCCTAGCTGCTCTGGTTTTCCTCTGGTGGAAAAGATGGAAATTCAACAAATCTGAAGAGATAAAATTAGGCCACCGAAACTCGTCTCCTTCGGACGATCTCGATGGCTTCAGCATTCCAGGCTTGCCCCAGAAGTTCAATTACGAAGAACTCGAATTAGCCACTGATAGTTTCAAGACTCAAATCGGAGCAGGTGGCTTCGGTGCTGTATACAAAGGCACGCTCCCTGATAAAACTGTTGTGGCAGTCAAGAAGATAATAAATCCAGGCAATCAAGGGAAAAAGGAGTTCTGCACCGAAATTGCAGTAATCGGAAACATTCACCATGTGAATTTGGTTAAACTGAGAGGATTTTGTGCCCATGGGCGACAAAGGTTTTTGGTGTACGAGTATATGAACCGAGGCTCATTGGATCGATCCCTCTTCGGCAATGGTCCGGCCTTGGAATGGCAAGAGAGGTTCGACATAGCACTCGGGACGGCTCGTGGTCTCGCGTACTTGCACGTATGTTGTGAACATAAGATCATTCATTGCGATGTTAAACCAGGAAACATTCTCCTGAACGATAATTTCCAGGCAAAGATTTCTGATTTCGGGCTCTCAAAGCTTCTAACACCAGAACAATCCAGTCTCTTCACAACAATGAGAGGCACTAGAGGCTATCTTGCACCCGAATGGCTAACCAACTCCGCCATTTCCGAAAAAACCGATGTTTATAGTTTCGGGATGGTACTGCTTGAATTAGTCAGCGGTAGAAAAAACTGTTCGTTGAAATCAAACAGTCATACAACCAATGAACCTAACAACTCATCATCGTCATCTGCAATCGAATTGGTTTATTTCCCGCTGTTTGCACTCGAGATGCACGAACAAGGCAGGTACTTGGAGCTTGCGGATCCGAGACTCCAAGGGCGAGTAAACAATAAAGAAGTGGAGAAATTAGTGCGGATCGCTTTGTGCTGCGTTCAGGAGGAGCCTGCACTTCGGCCGAGTATGGCCGTCGTTGTTGGAATGTTGGAAGGCGGGCTTCCTTTAAGTCAGCCGAGAGTTGAATCATTAAACTTTTTGCGGTTTTATGGCCGCAGATTTACAGAGGCTTCCATGATGGACGAGGAAAATGGAACAAGTGGTGATCATTTCATGTTATTTCAACAAGAAAATGCTACTCGTAGTAGCATAGTTACAACTGGTTCAAATACTTGCTTTTCTTATATGTCTTCGCAGCAAATCTCAGGCCCCAGATAATGTAAATGTCTTGAAACTCCGTATGAACAAGAATTGACAATATTGTGTATATTTCCTCGAAAAAAATAAAGAAGAAAAACGTACTGTAGGGGGCTGGTTGTATTTAATTCGGCATTTTGTAAATTTATTTGCTTGAGAAATTATTAGGAAATTAGATGTTTATTCTCCCATTATTTTTCTGTATGGGTGGTGAAGTATATGTAATTGTTTTTGAGCAAAAATTAAAAATAATTATACATTATATAAAATAGGATTGCGTTTAGTTTAATTAATCATAATTTGTAATGTTCATTAACCATTAATCATTTAAACATTACAGTCCAAATTAATTTATTCAATGTTTTACTTACAGATGATGTATTGGTGTGAGTGTTTAATTGAGGGGTTGATACCAATAAATATATAAAAAAATTAGGATGATTCTACCACGTGCGACGAACATCGATGAACACCACTAATGATGAACACCGATGAACATCATTTAATTAATTAATAAAGATTTAAAATTTCAAGGACCCATCATACAATTAATAATTATTTAAAAAAATTTAATTAAATTATTTTATATATATATTAAAATTTTATTTTTTAATAAGGGTAAACTATACATTTAGTACCTCACTTATTTCCGTATTTCTATTAAACTCTCATTATTTAAATATTATTTCAATTTGACCCTATTCTTTATAAAAATAATTTAACCATCAACCCTAAACTATTAAATCTTAAACCCTTAAACTCTTAAATATATACCCTAAATCATATACTATTAAAAATAATTTCACCACCATCGATTCGATTTAATTCAATTCAATGAATCGTTGAATCCCAAGACAGCCGAACTTATCTTCTTTCCTTTCTTCCCCTTCTTCTTCCCTCCCGCCTTCGAAGACCCATCTGGGCCAACTCCAACATCTTGGTCAAAATCCGCAATGTTTGTATTGCTGGAATTCACATTCCTGGTTCCCAATTCTGGTAAAATTGAATTGAATTAAATCGATGATGGTGAAATTATTTTTAATGGTATATGGTTTAGGGTATATACTTAAGAGTTTAAGGGTTTAAAGTTTAATAGTTTAGAGTTTTAGGTTGATGGTTAAATTATTTTTATAAAGAATAAGGTCAAATTGAAATAATATTTAAATAATGAGGGTTCAATAGAAATACGGAAATAAGTGAGGTACTAAATATAAAGTTTACCTTTATTAAAAAATAAAACTTTAATATATATAAAAAATAATTTAATTAAATTTTTTAAAATAATTATTAATTGTATGATGGGTCCTTGAAATTTTAAATCTTTATTAATTAATATAATGGTGTTCATCGGTGTTCATCATTAGTGGTGTTCATCGATATTCGTCGCACGTTGTAGAATTTTTCAAAAAATTATTTGTATTCATATAATATTTAATCAATAATAATTTGATTTCAAAAATTAAATCAATGCTTTTTTAAGAAACAAATATGTTATTTGTAATTTTTTTTTTAAATAAGGCTGGTTCATTTTATAGTTTATGTCTAGAGTTATTCATAATTTTTAATAAATTTAAATAAAAATGGTGAAAAATCTTTCAACAGTCCATTTATTTATTTTTAAATGATAACCAAATCCAAAAAGAATTTCATGAATGTGAAACTAAAGGTTTGTAGAGGGTTACTTACACCGTAAATTATTACATTATAATCGAAATTTAAATAAAATTTTAATTCTAAATTTAGATATTATTTCGTCTAAGTTTATCCTTTTTGGTTAATGGAATTGATTCACACGTGGCGTCTGGGCATGACTTTTCATAAGTGCAACGAATCATAACAGAACACGTATACATTAAACGCCCAGGAGCCAATCAAAATCAAGTCTTCCTACTAACTGTCAAAAGTCAATGAAACGTTTAAAATACGCCGATCCGAACACCGCATTCATCTTTATAATTTCCCCCCTTTTGGAGTAGAACACCCTGGAATTTTTCTCATGGCTTACGTCGAAGGAGGTTTGGTTCCTTTCTCTCTTTTTTCTCAAATCATTTTTAATTATTATATGGTTTATGTAATGAGATCCTATAGTTTTAATTCGAAATTTGTTGCCGATCATTACTATTTTTTTTATTATGATTTATAAGATTTCTTTCTGGGTTATTGAAATTTAATATTGAAGGAATCCTAATTAGCTATGGGAATGGAAAAATGATCGATTTTTTCATATTTATGTCATCAGATGATTGTCGGTCGTAATCTACTGTGAGTTTATGGAAATTGGGGTTTTAGTCTGTGGTTAGGCGATGTTTTTTATGAGGATTGTTCTAGTTTGGAACAATATTGAATGTATAACCCCTGTAATATATGAATTTGAACATGTTATTCTTCTCTTTAGGCGGCCATGGAACAGCTGGAATGGAATTTTGAGCTATTCCTGAGCCTAGTTTGACATTGCCGTAGGGTTCGTGGGGAACTCTAGTGAAAAAAGCCCTTTTTAAGCTGACATTTAAAACTAATTTCAGTTAGAAATATGAATTTATTTGACACCAATGGTTGGTACCAGTTAAAGCTGTGATGTGTTGAGACGGTTATTTCTTAATTTCTAATGCTATTTCAAATTGAAAAGTTCTGTATGTTCTTCTATATGTAGCTCATGAGTGTATATGCATGCCTTTGTGTTATAAATCCGAAAGAGGATGTAGTTGTGTTGATTACCTGTCTTGGCTTGATTGATTGTGGGATTGCTGGTGATGTTTTTAAACTTTTGCATAGAGTTTATGGATGACAACAATTGCATAGCATTCCTAGCTGCATTGTTAACACGGCATATTGCCTTTGTGGTGAAAACATGGCCTTTTCATTACTTCAGCATATTGTTATTTGTCATGGAGACTTCTCGGAATGGTGACTGAGAACTATCACTGATTGTTTAGGTGTTGTGAAATCAAAGCGGTCAATATGGCGACTGAGAACTATCACTGATTTTTTCTGGGCGATTATCAATTTCATCGGAGTGTTCTTCTCAACCATGTTCTCGGTAAGTTTATTTTTGGGGCGATTGGCCATTGTTTAGGGTTTCTTTTATATTCATTCTTTTGTTAATCTGTATCAATCAACTGGGAACTTGAATGTTGGGTGTGCATCAGATGGAAAAGTCCGATGCCTATAGAAAAGGCTCTGGTTCAAGCAAGAAATGGGATGGTGGTCCAGGTGGACCTGGAAGTGGACCATATGGTGGTGGTGGCGGCCCACGACGACCACCACGTGGACTAGATAATGTTCGGGGAATTGACCATAGTAAGTAGTTTGACCTTTTGCTCCTCCCCGGCTGTGTAACATTGAATTATCTGTTGTTTGTCATCTCAGCTTTCCTCTCTCTCTCTCTCTCTATCTATAAATTTAATTGTCAGTTGAAAGAGTTTCATTTCTTGTATTATATATTTCAGGTTCCCTTCCTGCCTGTGGCTCTTGCTGCGGAGGCTAATGCAGCACAGCATATTTCTTGTTTATTACGAGTAAGGATATTCTAAGTCTCTCATGTTAATAGATTGCCTGTGAAACAGACAATGTTAAACCTCTATGTACCAGAGATGCTCGTATGTACTTTCAAACTTGTTACCTTAATGATCTTTCAGCAATATATGTTTCATTAGTGTTGCGCAAACTCTGTTTTGAAGCGATTGGCTTTGGGGTGTCAAGAATGCAGTTCTGGTTTAAACCGTTAGGAATTTGTGCATCCCCCAAACCATTTGAGCTAATTTCGGAACTAGTAGTAAGATCTTTGGGTTTACTGGATTTTTGGAGCATCTGGATGGATATGCCCCAATTCATGGTTCATGTTACTTTCAGTCAATTGACCCCGCTTGATTTGTTGTTGTGTGGTATGAGGTTTTCAAGGAGTTAGTTTAAAAATTTTCATAGAAATGTTATAATTGACCTTATTTGATTTGTTTGAATATGACTGAATATGGGTCAATAATATTTATATTGTAGTGTTGAATTCTCGTACCTCATACTTTACTCTAACCTCACTATATGAAAATTCTAACTCGGCTTTTTCATTAATTCTCTCAACTAATTGTCACTTTCAATGACTGGTCTGTTAATAATGATTTTAATGCTTCAGTAATAATACCACAAACTAAATGAAATGACCTACCAATAATGACTGGTATACTGTGGATCTTTATTCTTTAGCGTTTGACATTTAATTTTGGAGGAGCAAGTAATGTTGCATTTTATAGTAGATTTATATTTGAATAAAATCTTATGAAATGAAAGAAAAATATTACTAATACAATATTTTTTGAACAATGGTATCCGGATTTTATTAATCACTATAAAAAAATGATAATTCACTAATAGACTCTTATAATGGTGCAAACAAAGGAGTGGTGATAGACTCTTACATTGGTGCAAGCAAAGGAGGAGTGAGTAAATCAAGCTATCAGGCAAAAATTTTTTCTTCTACTTAGGTCTGATTACATCGACAACCAACTATTAACTTAGTGGAGATTTATAATTTATCTTTTTAAAATCACTGGTAAAATTAAAATTAGAGATTAATGTCGTAAAGATCTTTGTACGAGTATAAATTAGCAGCCAAGGTAAATTAGAATTATGTTACAAAGACAGATGAAATGAACCATAAAATAATAAAAATTATATAATATAAAAATATCGTGACATGTTAAATGAAAATATTCATTAGTATTTTTAAAGGACATTTTAAAGGATATAAATACACGAGGGCAAAAACTTTATGTAGAAACAGAAAAATCATATAATATGAACATATTTGTTTAATATCGTGACATGAGTATTCTTTTTAGAAAAATTATGAGTATTAAACAGATATATGTACGAATATATTTATGAACAGATAGGATATGTCAAAAACGCTTCACTTATAAATTTATAATAGATGCAGGAAAGCCTAAATGTAACTTAAAAATTGTTATTATATTATGCAATGTTATTATTTTTGTTAAAATTTAACGAAAAATTAATTGTTAGTGACTAAAATAAGAAAAAAAATATATAGCATTAGCAACAATTTTGTTAAAATATTAATTTAATGACTAAAATAAAGAATTCAATAATCTAATGACTAATGGTGTAATTTATTCAAAAAAATGATGTTGTACTTCTTGTTAAATTTATTTTTGGGAAAACTATACCAGTGACCACCGAAGATATTGGGGATACCTATTTGAACCACCGAACTAAAAAAACGTCAATCACACCACCGAACTTATAAAATCAACCTATTTTGACCACCGCCGTTAAAAACTTAACGGTGGAGTGACGGAACTGCCACGTGGCAGTTGATGGGTATATTTAAAAATTACACATTTGGTCCCTGTTATTTACACATTCTTTCAATTTAGTCCTAATTTTCAATTAATAAAATAATAAATTATTTAATTAAGTGGTGACACGTGTCAAGATCTTATTGGAGGATTTTAATTATTTACATTTAATTTTATTAATTTGTTTTCCCTCTCCAATCAGGTGGTGACACGTGTCACCACCAATTTAGAGGAGAAAAACAATATTTCACTCACATGCGTGCTAAGGGACTCGAACCTAGGTCTCCCAGGTATAAATGCAACAGCTCTGCCATTGCACCAAGCACATCTTTGTGTTATAATTCTCCACATATAATATATATCGCTTATTAGTTTCTACATTTATAAGCCAAAAGCTCAAACCCTAAACACTAATTTCACATATATAAATCCTAAACCCTAAACTCTAACCTTAAATATTTCAAATTAAACCTCAAACCCTAAAATTTTTAAATTAACTCCACGCTAAATATCCTAAACCCTAAACCCCAAACCCTAAATATTTCAAATTATTTTTACGCTAAATATTTCAAATTAAACCCCAAACCCTTAACCTTAAACCCTAAAAATTTCAAATTAATTACACGCTAACTATTTTAATTTAAACCCTAAATATTTCAAATTAATTTCACGCTAAATATTTCAAATTAAACCCTAAATATTTATCATGTAATTAATTTGAAATTTAGGGTTTAAGGTTAGGGTTTGTGGTTTAATTTGAAATATTTGGGGTTTTAAGGCTTAAGGCTTAATTTGAATTATTTAACATGGAATTAATTTGAAAATTTTAGGGTTTGAGTTTAGGGTTTAATTTAAAATATTTAGCGTGAAATTAATATGAAAATTTTAGGGTTTGAGGTTTAATTTGAAATATTTAGGGTTAGAGTTTAGGGTTTAAGATTTACATATATGAAATTAGTGTTTAGGGTTTGAGCTTTTGGTTTATAAATGTAGAAACTAACAAGAGATATATATTATATCTGGAGAATTATAGCACATGGATGTGCTTGGTGCAGTGGTAGTGGTACTGCTTTTACACCTGGGAGACCCAGGTTCGAGTCCCCCAGCACGCATGTGAGTGAAATATTGTTTTCTCCTCTAAATTGGTGGTGACACGTGTCACCACCTGATTGGAGGAGGAAAACAAATTAATAAAATTAAATATAAATAATTAAAATCCTCCAATAAGGTCTTGACACGTGTCACCACTTAATTAAATAATTTATTATTTTATTAATTGAAAATTAAGACTAAATTGAAAGAATGTGTAAATAACAGGGACCAAATGTGTAATTTTTAAATATACCCATCAACTGCCACGTGGCAGTTCCGTCACTCCACCGTTAGGTTTTTAACGGCGGTGGTCAAAATAGGTTGATTTAATAAGTTTGGTAGTGTAATTGACGTTTTTTTTAGTTCGGTGGTTCAAATAAGTATCCACAATATCTTCGGTGGTCACTGGTGTAGTTTTTCTTTATTTTTTTTATTTAAAATTTAGCCTACAACATGCACGACAAGCATTTATGTTTTTTTTAGTTGAGAGTCCTAAATCCTAATTTACCTAATCAAAATTTTCAGACACTCCTGGAATACGATGAACATGTGGTAAAAAATTAATAAAAATCAAAATCAAGATACATCAAAATCATCAAGAGACATGGCCCTTTCATTCTATTTTTTTCCAAGCATTAAACACTAAAACAATCGATTAGTTATAACACCAAAAATAACAACTTTATCATATCACTCGAAATCGGGGAACAGAAAGTCTGATTTCAAAAAGTAACTTTTGGATTTCTTCTTCCTTTGCTCATAAATCCCTTTGCAACACACCATGAAAGAAATACTCACAAAAAATGTAGGAAACTCCGATTTCGTTTTGTGGATAATTTGTTAGGGCAATCCCTTGCAAAATGGCCTTCATCTCCACAACTAAAACATCGTCCCCCTCCCCCTCCTTCGCCATCACCACTGCCGCCGCCGTATCCTCTACTTCCAACGTCATCTCCACGCCCACCGCTGTACCTCGTACTTCCACCACCTTGGTAACAGTCTCTACTACCTAGCTAAATGCCCCGTCCTCCCACAATTATAACACGCGCCACTAGCTCCCCCTCCGCCACCACCATAACCACCCCTACCTCTGCCGCCAAAATATCCTCCTCTTCCACCACCACGACCACCGCGGGGAGAGCGGCGAGATCGAGCCATAGGAGTTACATCGACTGCCTTTGCTCGGCCATCCTCACCAATATCAACGAAAAACTCAACGGTTTGGTTATCAGAGAGAGTACGAAAGCCTTTTGAAAGAATAGAGGTTTGGTGGACGAAAAGGTCGTCATTAAACCGAAACACTTCTGGGCACTGAACAATTTGACTGTGCCAGTGGATCTCTCGGCGGTGGTGGCCTCAGCCATTGCCTTCGAGAAGATTCTAGAAAATGGCTAAATTAAAGGAGTTTATCCTCCAAGTACCAGGGGTGAGAGATAAGAATCTTGCTGTTGCATCGATGGAGAACATCGTGCCTATTACCACGTCGCTAGACGGAGGGCACCATACAGTTTTCCAGGTGATTGACACGTCTGCAAGGCCAGTGCTGCGCGAGAGGAATGGGCGAGTCCTCCCTGCCTCTATTTTGAGCTCCACTGCTAAAGGTTCTGATAAAAATAAGGTGGTGATTTCGGGAGTCGCTCGTGGGAAACTTAAGAAGAAAGTTTCGAAATCCCCTAGTCAACCAGTGTTGCAGGAATTGGTAACATCTTTGTCTTCGGAGCTTGATCATGCTCAAGGAGTGTTGGACAAGTCAAAGCTGACTGTGGGATCGTCGGTCCAGTGGCGTGAAAATATTGCTTTTGAGCAGGTTGATATGCAGGTGGAATCTGCACTCTAGTCTCTACTATCTGTTACTTATGGTTAAGTTTATTTTATGGAATTCTCAGGGTGCTCTAGACACTGCCTTTAATCGCTATTTCAGGTTATATGTGCGTACTAAACGCCCGGATGTTTTTGTTATTTTTGAGCCTCGCATTGGAGGCAATAAGGCGAACAAGTTTATCCGTCGCTCAGGTTTTGATTTCTCGCATCGAGTAGAAGCAGAGGGTTTCTCTGGTGGTATTTGGGTGTTGTGAAATTCGTCGATTGTAGTTGATGTGGTGGCAGTTTCCTCTCAAATTGTTCATGCATTTTGTTCTGTTCCATCGATGAAGCGGAATTTTTTTTTCACTTTTGTTTATGCGAATCCGTGTGCTTTAAAGCGTCGAGAGTTGTGGCATCAGTTGAGGGCGATTGATCCAGGTGTAGGTAAGTCGTGGGCTATTGGTGGGGATCTTAATGTTATAGCAAACAGTTCTGAACGATGTGGCGGGTCACAACGTCGTTCAGGTGTGTGTTTGAATTTTGTTACTTTCCTTTTTATAGCGGTTTGATTGACATGGGTTTTAATGGTCCTAAATATACTTAGAAGAGGGGGGATTTGTCCCAGCACCTGGACCGCTATCTTTGTAACAGAGAATGGATTGAGGTCTTTGCGAATTCAGAAGTCTCACACTTGCAAAGGTTGGGCTCTGACCATCGCCCTATTCTACTTGACACAAGGGATGCATCGAATACTCCTCTTAAGCGACCTTACCGTTTCTTGGCTCCTTGGATTGACCATTCAGACTTCCCGCGACTGTTGGAGATGTCATGGTCGGAGGCGGACTCCTTAGAAACTAATATTATGCGGTTTTAGGAGAATAGTATTGATTGGAACAACTCCATTTTTTGTCACATTGGAAAGCACAAGAGCCTGCTTCTAGCTCGTTTGAGAGGAATTGAGAAAGCCTTGGAGCTGCGCGAGTCTCCTTTTCTCTTGAACCTTGAAGAATCACTCAAATCCGAGCTTGAAACAGTACTTGAACAGGAGAAAAAGTTATGGCAACAGAAGTCTCGTGCGAAATGGATTAGTGATGGCGACCGGAACACGTCTTATTTTCATGCTTGTGCGATGATTCGGAGGAAAAAAAATTCAGTACGTATGTTGGAAATTTCGGATGGCAAGTGGTGTGATAATCCCATGGCATTTCATCAACATGCCTTACAATTCTTCCAGAATTTGTTCACTACCGAACCAAGGCAGCTGCCTAGCACTCCAACGCGTTGTGCGTTTTATCACTTTGAAGCAGCCGAATTGAGGACAGTTTTGGCTCCAGTTTCGGCTGAGGAGATTCATAGCATTATTTTTAACATGGCACCTTTGAAGGCGTTGGGGAGTGATGGTCTTCCGGTTCAATTTTATCAGCGGAATTGGGTTGTAGTTGAACATGCATTGCACCAGACGGTTAATCGATTTTTTGAGAATGGGCATTTGGAGGAATGGATTAACCAAACACTCATTGTTCTTATTCCGAAAGTGGAATGTCCTACGAAGATTAATCAATTCCGTCCCATTAGCCTTTGTAACGTGGCTTACAAGGTTATTTCGAAGACAATTGTTGATCGGATTAAACCATTCTTGCCTAAATGGATTGCTCAGAATCAGGCGAGTTTCGTACCGGGAAGACAGATAACGGATAACATTATTTTGGCGCAAGAAGTGATACATTCCATGTGCCATAAAAAAGGTCAGAAAGGGTGGATGGCGTTGAAGGTGGATCTCGAAAAGGCCTACGATAGGCTTGAGTGGGACTATATCCAGGAAACTCTTGAGCTCACTGGTATGCCAAGTAGACTTATTGATCGTATTATGCTTTGTGTTCGCTCAGTTTCGATGCAAATTTTATGGAATGGAGAGGCACCAGATACTTTTAAGCCTACGCATGGGATACGGCAAGGGGACCCTTTATCCCCCTATATTTTTGTTCTCTGCATGGATAGGCTATCGCAATCAATTTCTCAACGTGTTGAGGAGGGGAGCTGGAAGCCGATACGGCTTTCTCGTTATGGACCGGACATATCCCACCTATTTTTTGCCGATGATCTTGTACTTTTCTTGGAAGCATCCTTAGACCAAATGCAGGTGCTTCATAGAGTATTAGATGATTTTTGTCGTGAATCTGGACATCGTGTGAGTGCTTCTAAAACACAAATTTACTTTTCTAAAAATACTCTAGCCTCGTTGCGGGCACTTATTGGTGATGGCCTGGGTTTTGAGGAGGTTGAGGACCTTAGCAAATACCTTGGTGTGCCACTACTTCATTCGAGAGTAATCAAAGGTACATATGCTTATTTGTTAGAAAAGGTGCGTGGTTATCTTACCGGTTGGGCAGCTCGATCTCTATCGTTAGCAGGGCGTATTACGCTTGCAAAGTTGGTTCTCCAAGCGATTCCAACCTATGCCATGCAAACAACTTGGCTTCCAAAAAGGCTTTTGCGAGGAATTGGAGTAATAAGGCGATTTGTGTGGGGGAATGGGTCGAGCAATCGTGGGATTTCTCTTGTGAGTTGGCATGAAATGCATCAACCAATTGAGGGTGGGGGGCTTGGATTTCGTGACCTACACGCTCAGAACAAGGCATTGCTAATAAAGGTTGGTTTTCAGCTTCTATCGAATGAGAATAAATTGTGGGTTCAAGTGGTCAAACACAAATATGGTTGGAGCGTGTCTGTGCCAAGTTCTTTGAGGAGGTAGAATTGTTCACGTCTTTGGCAAGGGTTGTCACATGTGTGGGGAGACGTTTGCAGCAATATTTGTTGGAATATTAATAATGGTGCCATGACGGATTTCTGGTACGATAACTGGTTGAATCTACCCAAGCCACTGTCTAGCTACTGCACACGTGATGCCTCACCGGTACCAACGAAGGTGTGCTCGTTTTCCACTCACGACGAGCAGTGGAATTGGAGCTATCTCTCACAGGTCATTCCGGACAGCATCTTACCCCACATAGCTGTTGTCTGCCCCCCGAATTGCGCTGCGGGTGACGATACAACAGGTTGGCAGTGGGAGGAATCTCGGTTGTCCTCCACAAAATCTGCCTATAGAGCGTTGAACTCATCTAATCCAGGTGAGATTTCTAATAAATGGAAGATAATATGGAAGTTACAAGTACCCCAACAAATCCGTGTTTTTCTTTGGTTAGCATTGAGGGGCTGCTTGTTGACGAATGTGGAAAGATTTAGACGCCACTTAGCGATATCTAGTGCTTGCCAGTTGTGTGGAGGTGAGGTCGAGGATATTGTTCATGTGCTACGAGATTGTAGCAAGGCTCGCACTATTTGGGCTAGGGTGATATCGGCCAGCGAGCTCCACCGATTCATGAGGTTAGATCTTCAGTCGTGGTTAATGGACAACATTCATCCTGGCGA
This sequence comes from Hibiscus tridactylites, assembly GCA_958450335.1. NCBI lineage: Eukaryota > Viridiplantae > Streptophyta > Magnoliopsida > Malvales > Malvaceae > Hibiscus > Hibiscus tridactylites. Next base: position 83,379,946 of record OY288275.1, on the reverse strand, counting down.
AAATGATCTGCAACGTCTTGATTGGTAGGTGTGTTTTGTTGTGATTTGTTGGCAATTATGGAAACGAAGATGCAGTATTTTTATGGATGAAAACTATGTGGAGAAAGGCGATTTCGTTGAGCTCTGCTTCCAGTTTGCTGCAGAGATTTCTAATACAAATTCATTGAGGCCGTCACTTCCGTTGACCAGGACTATGACGGCTGATTTGTGGCTGTTACCGGAGGAAGGGAGGGTTAAGGTGAATGTGGACGGTGCTGTTAACATTACGGATGGATCGGCTGCTACAGGGGTGGTGTTGCGAGATGTTAATGGGGTTTGGTTAGCTGGTTACTCGCGTAGCATCGGTGTTTGCTCAGTTTTAACGGCTGAGTTGTGGGCGGCTCGTGACGACCTGCATTTAGCTTGGTCCCATGGTTATCGTCGGATTGAGTTGGAAACGGATAACGTGGAGGTTTCGCGCATACTCCAAGGGTCTTCGTCGGCGCTTCATGGCTCAGCTTTAGTGACGTCGATACGTAGTTTTTTGGCCTTTCGATGGGACGTGAAGGTTCGTTATATCCGGCGAGGTGCTAACAATGTTGTTGATGCGTTAGCAAGGATGGCTCGTGGGGAACCGATTGGTGGCCGGTTGTTCCAAAAACCACCTCCTGAACCTGCTGGCCTTGTTCTTATAGATTTGCAAGGAGCCCTGTAGGGCTATTATAGCTCAATTTCATAAAAAAAAAGAGTTTATCCTCCGGGTCCGGGGCTTCTTTTTTGTTGTTGTGGTTTTTTGGGTGCGCCAATAATATTGAGGGCGGGCTTTTTTCACGTGTGCTGTGGGATAAAGATCGGACGGTAGATAATAGGGGTTGGAGTGGATCTGACGGTATCACAGTTTTGATGGTTTATCCGTTTGGAGTGTTTGTCTGGCTTCGCTTAATATGAATGGATATGGATTAGCTTTTGTCCCTTCTCATTTTGTCTACGAAAATAAAAGGGAAAATACTAAAATATGTTTTAGGTCCCTCTACTCTTTTGTATGTTTTAAGCTTAGTCCTTATATTTTCATTTCTTCAAATTTAGTCTTTCTATCTTTTAGATTTAAAATTTTCAAGTATGACTGCTAAGACTGTTATAATTCTTCTATTAAACTTATTGAAGTCTACAAAAATAATAACTTGAAAGTCATGTATGTAACAAAACAAAAATGGTGTAGTGGGCTTAAATTTAACAACATAATTGTAATGGTATTAATAATTAGAGATTTTTTTTAATCCTAAAAGTAGAGAGACTAAATTCTAAACATGCAATGAGTATATAGGCCTTGAACATATTTTAACTAAAGGAAAACTATAAAATTGTGAAATTATTATTATTATTATTATTATTATTATATTATTATTTCGAATTATTATTTAATATATTAGTGGTAGAATTTTTCAATTCCATGAGCAGAGTTAAAATATTATAGTGTATCTTTAATTCATAGTTAAAAAATTAAAAACAAATGAACCCTACAAACTGTACCAATGGCAATAAAACAACAGATGTCGTTTATTATAAGAAATTTGAGTTCAATCTTTTGTCTGCAAATTTTATGTAATTGTCATAGGGTTAAGACCATGTACGAACAATACATATATTTAAATTTTTTACTTTTAACCTTTTAGATGTCTATTTTTTTGGCTTTTTTAGATGTCTAGATTATTATTAATTTTGTCCAATTTAAAGTCAAATGAGGTGAAATTTTAATAAAAATAATAATTTAAACACTTAAAAAAACAAAAAGGTTTAAACACGTAAAAAAATATAATAATTTAAACATTTATTTTGATATTAAGACAATAATTATCATGATGGTGATGGTGATGTGATAGAAATATGTAAAATATGGAATTATGGTTTTTAAATGGAAAAACAAGGTTGGTGAAAAAATATTTAGGAAAACATGTAAATTCATCGATAGGTGTGCTACTCCGATAAAATTGTCCAAAAGTGGTGTAACATCGACAAAGGAAGCGGCGAGCCGACGACTCTGGTGATAAGGGGCTAAAATAAAAAAGACATAGGGACTAAAATAAAAATAAATAACAAATATAGTTATTGACCCAAAACAAATCGACTGTGTCGACGTTCTTCTACCTGTCCAAACTTAACAACCAAACGACAACATCTGCGGATTGCGATTCCCGATTGTTATTATTCTTGTTTTTGGGATGACGAAGCAACTTTTCTTTTAGGGACAATACTTTAAATTAGGAGGTAAACCTATAAAATGTCACGAATTGAAGAAATGAGAAAGGGGTACTAAGAAGAGAAAGAAAGGGATTGAGGAATCAGAGTATTTCATTCAAATTTTTCATATCTGTTCAATACAACCATTGCGGCTCAAATACCCTTACAGCACACTAAGTCTTATTTCTTTACACGTGTCCTGGTAATTTGTACTACTAACGGATAATTTGTAACAAACTATTAACCCTGATAGCTTGCATTTCTTTCATATCGATTCACTCCAAGTAGGCCGGTTTCAATGGTCTTTGCGTCGGGTCTTCTTCATTTTTGTTGGGTCGTTGGTCCGTAACTCAATTCATTTGGCCTCCTTTTCGAAACGGTGTCATCTTCTTTAGGCTTGTCTTGTTCCCACTTCAGTTCATTTTTGTCTTCCACTTGCAACATTTCACGGTCGTTCAAAATCCCCAATTCATTTCCATCCACAGCCATGACAATACCCCATACTTCAGTTGAGCCTTGTCCTCAAGGGTCAAATTTGGGAAATTGAGATCTCAAGCTAGTATAGTCTTCCCATGTCGCATCCTCGGGTCCGAAGTTTGTCCATTGAATGAGGAGTTGAGTTACTACATGGTTGTTCCTTTTGACCATCTGTTTGTCCAACGTTCGTGCCAGGTAGATTTTCAGTTGACCATCAGTGCTCACTTTCGGTGGCTCGAGCGAGGTAACAACCCCATCTCCCACTTTTTTCTTTAATAAACTAACATGGAAAACATGGTGAATTTTTGAGGTTTTCGGTAGAAGGAGTTTGTAGGCAACTGACCCAATTCGTGCAATTACTTTGTAGGGGCCAAAGAACTGTGTTTCTAGTTTCAAATTTCGTCGTAAGGCTAGCGATGTCTGCCGATAGGGCTGAAGCTTGAGGTAAACCCAATCGCCCACTTAAAACTTTTTGTCTGTGCGCTTTTTGTCTGCGTAATGCTTCATACGTTCCTAAGCCCTCAATAGTTGTTCTTTTAGAATCTTGTTCACTTCTTCTCTGTGTTGCATCATCTCATGAACACTATCAACTCGAGAATTGTTGTCCCATGTCAATTCGCTAGGTGGATACCCGTATAAGGATTCAAATGGGGTCATGCCCAAAGTTGAGTGGTAGTTGATGTTGTACCACCATTCTGGTTGAAGGAGTAACTTAGCCCACTGAGTAGGTTTTAGGAAACACAAACTTCTTAGGTATTGCTCGAGACACTAATTTAATCTCTCTGTTTGGCCATCAGATTCTGGATGATAGGCAGTAGTGAAATGCGTATAAGTTTCCAATTGTTTCATTAACTCCTTCCAAAAGATATCGGTGAAGGTTTTGTCCCTGTCGAAAATAGCCACTTTTAGTTGACCATGCAGCCTATAAATTTGGTCGAGGTAGAGTCTAGAAACTTCTGTAGCTGAATAGGGGTGAGCTACTGCTAGGAAGTGACCTAATTTTAAAAACTTATCAATTATGACCAAAATACGGTTAAATTTCATTGAAGTAGGCAGTCTTTCAATGAAATTCATAGAGATCACCTCCCAGGCTTTCTGGGGAATTTCAATAGGTTGTAAAAGGCCATGTTTACGCACATGTTTCACCTTAGTCTTCTGACACACGTTACACGGATTCACATGCTTTTAACTGTAGTCTTCATTGTAGGTCAATAAAAGTACAGATGTAGTTTGTAATAGGTGGCTTGAATTCCTGAATGGCCTCCCTAGGGGGGAGTCATGAAGGAGGCTCAAAAGTTGATGCCTTAAGTTCATTTGGGTGCCAACATGTACCTTACCCTTATGTCTTAGGATGCCATGTTTGTATGTCCACTCTGCATTGTCTCCATATAAAATTGTTGTAGCTGTAATTTTTTCTTTGGCAAAGTCATCACCTTCATAAGTTTTTTCCACTTCAATGACCCAAGATGGGAAAATCTGTGTAGCATGTAGAGTATTCAACTCAACTCCAATCTCCATTTTTTGGATAGGGTATCAACCACCAAATTTGTTCTTCCTCTTCTGAACTGGATCACATAGTCTATTCCCAGCAGTTTAGTTAATCCTCTTTTCTGTATTATAGTGGTTATCTTTTTTTTCTAAGAGGTGTTTTAAAGATTCATGTTCAGTTTTGATTATGAAAGGAGCTTCTTCAAAGTAATGCTTCCATTTTGTGACAACCATTAGAATAGCTAGGTATTCTCTTTCATAGACTGATAAATCAGCATGCTTAGGGCTAAGAGCTTTACTTAAGTAAGCCACTAACCTCCCCTCTTGAGTAAGCACTACACCAATGCCTTTAGAGTTAACATCTGTTTCCAAGCAGAATGTCTTCTTAAAGTCAGGTAATGTCAATACAGAAAATTTACACATAGCCTTTTTTAACAGTTCAAAAGCATGTCTTGCCTCAAGAGTCCACCGAAAGTTGTCATTCTTAAACATAAGTGTCAATGGCCTGCTCAGTTCTCCATACCCCTTAACAAACTTTCGATAATAGCAGTGAGTCCTAAAAAAACCATTAGTGCCTTAAGGTTTTTTTAGAAATGGCCAATTTATCATTGCATCCACTTTAGTAGGGTCTATTTCTACCCCTTTTATTGAAATGATGCGATCTAAATACTCAACTTGATGTTGCCCAAAAAAACATTTGGCTCTTTTGGCATAAAGTTGATTAGTCTTCAGTAGATCCAGTACTATTGACATATGCTTGACATGCTCATCCCAAATCTTGTCGTAAATTAGGATGTCATCAGAAAAAATTAGGACAAATTTTCTCAAGTAAACTCCAAACAACTCATTCATAAGGGACTAAAATGTAGCTGGGGCATTTGTGAGCCCAAATGGTATAACCTTGAACTCAAAGTGGCCATGGTGAGTTCTAAAGGCTGTCTTCTCAATGTCTTCATCTCTGATTCTGATCTGCTAGTACTCAGATCTTAAGTCTATTTTTGAGAGAAAAAATTGCTCCACTTAGCTCATCCAATAAGTCTTCCACTATTGCATAGGAAACTTATTCTTGATGGTCATTGCATTTAACTGTCTATAATCAATACAAAGCCTCCATGACTCATCATTTTTCTTCACTAACAAACAAGGAGAAGCATAGGGGCTTTTACTTGTCTGAATGATGGAAGAAGCTAACATCTCTGAAGTCTATTTTTCTACTTCTGTTTTCTGGTGATGTGAAAACCTGTATGATATCAAGTTCAGAGGTTGGGCATCTGCTTTCAAAGTTATGGCATGATCTTGACTCCTTACTGGTGGCATGTCTTTTGGTTCAGATAAAACCTCTTCATACCTTCCCAGCAATAGCTTTAAGCTTGTTGGTACCTCCACTTTTGCTTCCTCACAATTCAACAAATAAATTTTTCCCATAAGTTCAGAGTCCTTCTCATTCATCCTTTGCAGTTTTTCTCCTGAAATAATTTTGACTCTCGCCTTGCCTTTTCCTCCATGCAACACCACTTCTCTCTGTTCTTTAGTGAAGCTCAGGGTTATAGCATTAAAATCTATTATAATAGGGTTGTATCTTCTCATCCAGTTCACTCCTAATACCATATCACTCCCTCTCATCTTCAATACTCTGAAAACATGCTCAAAATAATGTCCTTCCATTTTTCATTCTAGTTGTCTACTTTTTGCAGTACTGTACAACTTCTCTCCATTTTCTATTGTTATAGCCAAGGGTTTTGTATTATCACTTCTAACCCTTTCTTAGCCCACACATTAGTAACAAAATTGTGAGTGCTTCCACTGTCAACAAGAATGTTCAGTGGTTTGTCTTTAATAGTTCCTTAAATTCTTAGGGTGTTGTGTCCAATATTACCAGTGAGGGCATTAACGGATATCTCTAACTCTTCTTCTGCATTCGCTTCAGTAATCTTCTTACAGGTTCCTTCACGTAATTCTTGAATTGTATCTTTTTCCTCTATCACATTCAGTTGCTTTACTTTACATTGATGTCTTGGAAAAAATTTATCTCCACATTTGAAGTATAAATTATTGGTTCTTTTGTAATCCAACAAGACTTTCTTCTGAACAATGACTGTTTGTTGTGGTTTTTGCATTAGACTATAGCTCATGGTGGAAGGTTTTTAAGGCTGAGTCTGGGTGTTTGTAGTCATCTTTGTAGGGTACCTGAACTTCATGTTTTCTAGTTTCAACTCATGAACCATAATTATGTTCTGTATTTCTTCTTTTAAGCCACTAATGAAACTAGAAACAAAATAATATTTCCCCAATGTAGAATTAAACATCAGCATATAAGGTTTCAGTTCTTCAAATCTGTCTTGATACTCCTCCACTGTAGACTTCTGAATTAATTTATTAAACTCATGAACTACATCCGAGAATTCTTTAGCACAGAACCGATGGCATAAATCAGCTTCAAATTCATGCCAAGTCACCTTATATTTCTGCATAATATAGTCATCGAACCAGGTTTCTGCTTTGCCTGTTAAATACATGGCAGCTATGTCCATCCTTTGATGATCAGCAACATCGAAGATTGTAAAGTATTTATGGCATTTTAGGCCGGTGAGTAAAAATGTTCTGGTTATTATCATTGCCACCACTATAAACATGTTCTCTTGTTTGATGTTCATTAAACTGAGATATTCCTCCAGTTTCCATGCATTCACTATTGAGTTTAACCCTAATAGTGTTTTGAAATTTACCATCTTTTGGTGGTATTGGGGTACTCGAAAATATGCCAGATTCATCTAACTTTAGATTATACTTTTCTTTTATAACTGTTACATGAACTAACTTTTTTTTTTCATTTTCTGAAGTAAGAGTTTTGCTGACTGGGAGATGATCTGCTCGGGTGTGCTTGGTTTAGATTCTCCTACTTCGTTCTTCAACAAGCTAATGATCTGCTTCATATAGCTCAAAGTCTCGGCATTATTGGTCTCCATCTGCACTACTTTATCTTCCTAGTTGTTCTTCTGGTTCTCCCACCATTGTGGAATTTTGGTGTCATCCTTGATTTCGTCTAGCTGTTTTTGAATATCAGCCAAGTCATTTTTTTTTTGCCATTTGTTGCGTTTTCTTAGGATTCTCCAGTTTGAATGTTGGATCTTGTCAAGCTCTGAATACTAATTTGTCACGAATTGAAGAAATGAGAAAGGGATACTAAGAAGAGAAAGAAAGGGATTGAGGAATCAGAGTATTTTCATTTAAATTTTTCATATCTGTTCAATACAACCATTGCGGCTCAAATACCCTTACAACACACTAGGTCTTATTTCTTTACACGTGTTTTGGTAATTTGTACTACTAACGGATAATTTGTAACAAAATATTAACCCTGATAGCTGGTATTTCTCTCATATCGATTCACTCCAAGTAGGCTGATTTCAATGGTCCTTACGTCGGGTCTTCTTCATTTTCGTTGGGCCATTGGTCCGTAACTCAATTCATTTGGCCTCCTTTTGAAACGGTATCGTCCTCTTTAGGCTTGTCTTGTTCCCACTTCAGTTCACTTTTGTCTTCCACTTGCAACACTTCTCGATCGTTTAAAATCTCCAATTCATTTCCATCCACATCCATGACATAAAATTTTAGGGGACGAAAATAAATTTTTAATAGAAATTATTTGGAAAATTTTAAAAAAATTTAATTCTTATAAAAATTTTAAAATTTTAAGGGTAGCGACTGCCCGTCAGCCCCTCGGTCCATCCTATTTCCTTTCAAATTAGATGATGATGGATTTATCCTACCAAACACACATAGCAAGTCGTTTTAAACCCCAAATACAAGTCTTATTTCTTTTTCAAATTAGCTTTTGATCTATTAAATTGTACGATTAGAAAATTATAGTTATTTAAATTAGGAATGATAATGGAGCGGATGTTGTCAAATCCATTTTTGTTCAAAGGTTAGTACATTTTGTTTCATTATTTGTCTCGCGCAATAATTTCGCAATTTTAAAATTCACTATATTTTTATGGTTGTTGAATATATTTGTAGCCTATAGATGAAATTTTATATAAAAAAATTAATCAAATTGAATTAAAATTGATTGTTTCAATTGGTTTTCGAATTAACTTTTAACTTTATCAATTTTGTTTTGTTTGATTATTGTAAGTTTTAAATTTAAATTATTATTTCATTTCCCCCTTTGGATTGAGCTTAATGGGTTTGAAATCTTAAATTTGGAAATTAAAATTAGTGAGTCTTAACACTATTGGGCTTTGAGTTTAAAAATATATATTATTTTTTAAAAAAGAAATCAATCAATTAATTGACTAGGTAAACTATAACGGAGTTTACGCAATTATAACCTTATAAGTTACGTGTCCAATTATTAAAAGTTATATTTGAGTCACTTAATTGTGTGTAATATTACATTTGAGTCACTCAATTATTAAAGGTTACATTCGAGTTACTTAATTATGGGTAAGGTTACATTTGGGTCACCCTTCATATTAAAAAAATATATCAATTTCTGTATTAAATTAATTAATGATTTCAAATGAAGTACCCTAGTGTTAACGAGGGTATACAAGTGATTTAAAAGAAAAAAATGACTAAGTTGATGTATTTTTTAAAATATGAAGGGTGATTCAAATGCAACCTTTCCCGCAATTGAGTGACCCAAGTGTAATTTTAACGACTGAGTAACCCAAATGTAATCTTACCCATAATTAAATGACCCAAATGTATCTTTTTATAATTGGGTGACCCAAATGTAACTTTATTCATAATTGAGTGACTTCTGCTGTAGTTTACCCTAATTGATTTTGAACCGAAATAATCTATAATTAGATTTTAAAAAACTTTTAACTGCTTTTTTATTAAATAATTTTGGTGGTAGACCTATTAAATAATTAGATTTTAAAAATGTAATTGTGCACACTTTTAATCGCCATCTTGCCTCTCTCCACCTCTATTATTGTGTTGCTAATTATTGCTAATATTTTCTAAGTCTTTTTAAAGTCAAATAAATAAATAAGCACAATTCTTAAAAATATACTTGAGCATAAAAAATAAAATATTTTCACAAAATTCCCAAACATAAAATATAAAACATAAAAGAACTTCGATTTTTTATAGTAATTTTTATATTTTAACCTTTTAATAATTATACATGTACAAGGATAAAATGATAATTTCATACAGTAAGTCTATATAACAAGCAATTATCATACCCATTCTGAGAAAAAAAATCTACCCATCACACTTTCACATCCAAGTGTTCTTAATATATTTCATTCAAAATATATCCATTTAAAAATTATGGAATTATTCAAATTTTGACATGCTTATTCATTTTTCTAAGCTAGACTATTGATTTTGAATTAGATATATTTTATATGATTAATTCTTTCAAGTCTAAAACTTGTTTGAGCATAATAAATGAAAATACATTAGAAAGTTTTTTTTCGGTAGGGGAAATTTCATTAGCATAGTTTTAAAATGGTATTATTATATTCTAATGTTGAATAATAAACTAGTTTTTTTTAAGTTTTAAGTGTTGAATAATAAAATAGTTGAGTTAGCAAAAATGAGACGTTAGGTCATTTACAAATTTATTATTCAAGTTATAGTATTGTAAAATTACAAACATTAAAAAAATTAAATTAAAAATAATAATCTCATAATAAATTTTTGTAGTCTTCAATTCAAATTAATAGAATGATAAATATAAGAAATATATATCGAATATTAAAAATTAACAGACAATAACAATACCATGTAAAGTTGCTGAAACTTCTACAAAAATCCATATTCATCGTTTATAGATGCGGATGTGCCAATCAGTCCAAGAAGATTACTAGGCTTATCCTCAGATGGGCTTAGAAAATAAGAAAAGCAGGATGCAGGTGGTTTTACATTTAACATTCTAAGTTCAGCTCTTCTCAATGAAACTCTTCTCCAAGTTATAGCCAGTATTACTATTATAAACCATAATATTTATAAAATTTGTAGCATTATAATCAGAATTAATTAATATAATATTTGAAATTACCATTACAATTATAAATAATAATAGTTACACGATTATAATCAAAATTAACCCGAATACAACTAGAATGAATAAATAAATAAAGTATGGTGCAGCCTGCACTCTGCAGGGGCTGTAATCTAAATGAGGCATGGACATGTGACAGAATCTGCATGTCTACGGTGGCAATGAAAGTGAAAAATATTAAATTAGGATCCGAACCTGAATAAACTTGCGGGAAAGGATTAGGAAAAGAATCATTTAACCTCTCTATCCATGGAATTGCCTTTCCTACATCTGGTTTTAATCATTTAACCACTGCACGTATTCTTCACCCCCATTTTGCTTTATATCTCTCATTTTCGAATGACTCACTACAATCTTCATAATCTCCCAACAGATGGATCTGCTGTCACCTCTTCTATTCATACTGCTTATACTTTCATCAGGTAATCTAAATTCTCCCCTGTTCTTTGCCATAATGTAATGATATGTCGCTACATTGATTTCGGTTTTCGGCAGGGGTCCAAGTGTATGAATGTGCAAGAACCTTCACCATAATAAACAATTGCAAGGAAACTATCTGGCCTGGAATTACCCCCGGTGAAAGCTTTAATGGTGGAGGTGTTGAATTGAAACCACGCCAATCTGTTGTCTTCAATGCCCCGATCGGCTGGAGTGGTCGCATATGGGGTCGAACCGGTTGCAAGTTCGACACCAATGGAAAGGGTCCATGCCAGACAGGGGACTGTGGTGAAACCCTTAAGTGCGGAGCTGCCGGTAAAACACCTGCATCGCTCGCTGAGTTTACGCTCGCTACGCTTGATTTTTACGATGTCAGCCTCGTCGATGGATTTAATGTGCCGGTATCTATTACGCCGTTAAACGGTAAGGGGAATTGCTCCACTGCTGGATGTAACTCTGACCTGAGGCGAAATTGCCCTTCCGAGCTGGCTGTGAAGGCCAACGGGAAGGTTATCGCTTGCCGAAGCGCCTGCGATGTGTTCGACACGGACGAATATTGTTGCAGGGGGACATATGGAAACCCTTCGACTTGTCAACCTACGTATTATTCCAAGACGTTCAAGTCTGCATGCCCCACTTCTTATAGCTATGCATATGATGATCCTACCAGTATTTTCACCTGTTCTGATGCAGATTATGTCATCACCTTCTGCTCCACCAGGTTTTATTTATTATTTATTTTCCGATTTAATATCGAAATTTTTAAATGCCATCTTTTAATGATAGTTAAACGAGTTAAGTCCGGGAACAAAAATTCTATGTCCATTTTTAGTGCTCCTTTTAATTGATGATTACGGATTTGTTGTTATGATTGCAGGAATCAACCGGTATGCAGCTACCATGATCACAAGCTTGTTTGCAAGAACAAAGCGAATGGTTTAAACCCATTGGTAGGAAGATGGTGGGGAGCTTTACTTGCAATGCTCTTCATCATTTTATAAGGAATAAAGATCCATCTTTGTTTTAGGAAATGGGAAATGAGGTTTTTTTTCTTCTTTCTTTTTTCTCTAACGTGGCAAAGGATGTACCATTCCCATAAATGTTACTCTCATCACCGTGGATTTACACCATAAAGATGCCACTTTAAGGCCATTTTTTAAGAGATCTATCTATAATTTCATAAATAAAATTTAAGGGCAAAATTTATTTAAATACATTGCTCATGTTTAGTAAATAGTGATTTGATTCAAAAATTAGAGGTTTGAGCTATAATATTAAAGGTTTGACTAGTGCAGTCAAATCCGCTAATTTAAATGTTTGGTGAATAGTGGATCGGGGTGAAACCTCTAATTTTTAAAAAAACTGTTAATAGGAGTCTTTTGAAATTAAAAGTTTTGATATAAGAGTTATAAAGACCATTTTACCGTTGATAATTACGAAAAATCTCCAAATAACATAAGTTTTAACCTTTTATATTTTAACTCTTCACAATAACATATTTACATTGTGACATTTGTAAACTAATATTTTTTATTCTTATACATTTATATTTGTATTTAAATTTAATAATTAATCTAATTATATTAAAAACAATTATATAAATAATAAATTAATATATAGATCCTTCAAATATGTTTAGTAATGTTGTATTAAAAAATTATTTTTATGATAAAATTAATTAAACAAGTATCAAATATAATTATGTCCTTATATGTTATTTTGCTTGTTTAAATAATCAAATAGCTATCAGCTATCGCTTAATTTTAACAAATATTTTTATACAATCAGCTAATACAATCCGCTTGTTAAATCAACTAATATAATCCGTTATCAGCTATCAACTATTCGCTAATTGCTAAACAGAGTTATTAATTTTTGAGAATTTTTTAGATCATGTTAGTCTCAAAAATTGTACTTTATAACACAAAAAAGGAAAGAATCAATGAATTTAAACAATAGCAAGAAGAATCACAATATAGACTTAAATGATTATCGGTTGTTTTTGAAATTAATTTTTTTTAAAGGTGAGATCAAAGTTTTCATTTTAAATTAATACATCATGCATGATAGTTTGATGAATGCAACTTACATAGTGGAGTCATTCACTAGGGTTGTTCGCGCTTAACTAAAATACTATAACGGTTAATTTATAAGTTATGTTCTTAGTACAAAAATTATATGTTTTTAATGTAATTAAAAAAATATATAAAAAATAAGCCTAAGAATGCATAAAAAATTAGGGACTCATTCTTAATAGTTAACCAACGGTTAACTGTGAACACCCCTATCATTCACCATTTCCATGATTTCCTAACAAAGAAGTAGTTTAGTTCATGACTTGTTTGATTGTTTTCACAGTTTGAATATACGTTTTGACATATTGAAATTATAGGTGAACATTCGATCGAGTCGAGTTGAATAAAAAATTCGAGTTAGTCGAGTTGAACAATCATATTTTATAGCTCAAATTTTATTTACATTTTTTTAATCGAGTTGAGTTGTTCGAGTTTCTGCTCAAATTTAATTATAAACATTTATAACTTTATGATACTAACTAATTTCACTTCAAACGGTTTTCTATGACCATACATAATATACACGTGTATATATATATATATATATCGTGCACAATTGAGATACTTTAATTAAACTTAAAATCTTATTGAAACTATTTATTTAATTTTTATATATTGCTAAAGAAAGTGGAGTTGAATAAAATAAGAATTATTTAAGATTTTGTACTAATTAATTTAAATAAAAAAAACAAGCCGTAATTTGATAATTGAGAGGGCTGTTTGGAGAATGTGAATCACTGAAGACAAAATCAGGCCTCTGATTGGGTCTCCATAAAACAATGGGCCTCACATAATGAAAGTAGGCCCAACCAGTTCCCCAACTACCCTTCTTCCCCCCTTTTTACTTTTTAGTGTTAAATAATAGTCGGCAGAGGTTCAACTTTGAATGCAAACATCATACCAAGCAAGATTCCATCTAGAATAAGCTTTCCTATCAGTATTTTTTTTAATTTAATATTAAATATAATTTTATTACAAATTTATTATACTGATAATAAAAATGTTTTTAGATATCGTTACATTTAATTGGTATAATTATTATTTCCTTTGTCTCATAAAAATTTGTCTATTTAAAAAAATAAAAAAAATAATTTTAATTTCTTATTGTTTCAATTTATTATTAATAAAAATATAAAAATAATTTTAAAACTTTCAATTAAGTAGTATATATATTGCAAAATTTAATTAATTAAAATATTTAAAATAATTATAATCAAAATTTAAAAATACTAAATGAATATTTAAAATAATTATTACAAGCCAACCTTCCAAATAAATCAATTCGGAGCAACGCCAAATAAAAAAGGAAAATACTTTGATGCACAAGCTGTGTAAACTTTAGTTTACACAAGCCCTTTAATTTTAGCGTTTAGGGTTTAGGGTTTTATGTTAGGGTTTAGGGGTTTAGTATGTAGGGTATATAATTTAAGGTTTATGGTTAGAATTTAGAGTTTAGAGTTTAGGGCTTAGGGTTTAGGGTTTAGGTTGCTAGGGTTTGTGATTTAGATTTTAAATTTTATAAAAGGATTGTGTAAAAAAAATTTACACAGCTTGTGCATCAAAATAAAACCCAATAAAAAAAGCCAACCTTTTCTCTCTGTGTCATCTCAGTGGAAAACAACAGAACAAACAAAAATTAATTAAAAAAAAAAAGAAAGTTTATTTTCAATTTTCATGTTTTTTTTTTTTTTAAAGAAAACCTCCTGGATCAGTCCACACTCCACAATCTTCCAGGTTCACTGAAAGAACTTCAAAATCTGCACAAAAAACCAAATAGGAATAAAGAAATTTGCTTTGTTTCCCTTATTATCTTGGGCTTCCGTTTACATGGCAGCTCACATTGCCATTTCAATGAAGCCTAAGAGCAACAACAGCAGCAGCAACAACTGTTGCAGCAATGGCTACAGCAGCGATGTCAGTAACGGGAGCGACAATAACAACTCTCCTAGCCCACCTCCTTCGCCGCCCAAGCCTCGTCTTACTCCCACTCTGTCGCAGTGCCGCCGTCGGCTGCGGTCCAAGACCAAGTCCTTCGTCCGCCGTGAAAACCTTGGGTCCGACCTCAACTTCCGGCGTAATCTCTGGTACTTATTGGTGCTGCCACTTTTGTACGTTTCCGGCTTGTTAATGTGTGTCGGTCCGTTTTCTGGGCTTTGGGGCTATGCTACTGTTCCTGGATCAGTGTATCGTAGCTATGAGAATTTTCAAAGGCTTTGGGATGATATTCGCTTCGATAATTCTTCTTCTCTTCAGGTCTTCTTCTTCGTCTTGCTACTGTTTTAGAAACTTTTTCCCTTACTAGTGAACAGTGAATGCTTTTGATTGCTGCAAGGTTTTAGTCTATTAATGGTGGAGCTGGTTGCTAGATTTTGGATAAAGGTTAAATTTTCAGATGATCTTAAATTTTATGTTAATGGGGCTTTTTTTTGCTTGTACCTGAAGTTCAAACTGGATTTTCTTCCACAATTTTGGCTTTTAGTTAGAATGGGTTTTTTAATCATAATTCTTCTCACCTAAGCGTTGCGATTTGCGTTATTTGACCAGTTTGTTGCCAGTCCTTATTTGAGTGTTTGTTTTTCTAATTGGTTTCTGAGCAGAGGTAAGACATGTTTATTATAAAATAAATTTGCTTATTTGATCATGGAATGGAATGATTATGAGAAAGCAAAGAAGCTTGGTGGAGATACGAAAGGGTTTTTAGGATGGGTTGATTATTGGAGTTTAGGACTTTCTACTTGGAAAATGATGTTGATAAGAAATTTTGCGTATAATATATATGTATGCATGTATATTGCCAATGCCTAAAATCAAACATCTTTTATCCTTTCTACACTCGAACTTCTATATTTGGCTAGTGTTAGTTACAACTTACAATAGAGATGTCAAAATCATGCATGTGTTTGAAAATGACCACTCTAAGTTTTCAGCATAAGAAGATGGTGACCTCGATGGAGCTAATTTGACATTCTTTATTTAGTTGTAATAACGATCTACATAGAAAGCCCTGCCACATAAGAGATATCTAATTAAAAAATAAATGTAACCTTTTGTCTTGGCTTTTCTCCTTCAGGTTTCCGTCCATTTAATTAGGGTCTAAATATGAGATATTTCTGCAACAAGCTGAGATTATGCTTCTTCTTGCTGCAGTTGTCTTCTGTGTGGAAATACAAAAGAAGGGTCAAAGTACAGAAACCTTGTTCAAATTCAACGGCAAGAAATCATTTCTCTATGTACAGAACTAGCATAATGGGTAATTCTTACTGAGATTGCTCCTCTTGAATTTCTATGATACTTCAGTTTCTTCTAACAATGGTTAATGTTGGAGTTCAGAAGCAGCTGTGCATGGCTATTCCTACATGTTAGGGATAACAAGGGTGGGGTTGAACATGAAATTTGTTACCACTATGTTTAAGTTTTATGTTTTGATCATTGAGAAAAATAGTTATTAGACTTCATCCAATCCCGCCTTGCAGATGCTTTATAGTCTTTGTTGAGCACAG
Source organism: Hibiscus tridactylites (assembly GCA_958450335.1). Lineage (NCBI taxonomy): Eukaryota > Viridiplantae > Streptophyta > Magnoliopsida > Malvales > Malvaceae > Hibiscus > Hibiscus tridactylites. Next base: position 83,363,726 of record OY288275.1, on the reverse strand, counting down.
GGTTTTTTTTGTTAGGCTAATGCTTCCGAGAGAGGTAATGGGCTTGGGTTCACTTGATAATTTAATATTTCTTCTGATTCCAGAGTCTCCTGGTTCTAGTGGTTACCTGATCATTGATGCCAATGGTGGCCTTAACCAGCAACGTTCAGCGGTATGCTATTATTGTATTTTACTAGGTTCCTACATTTTTTTTTTCAAAATAAACTTAACAGACATGATTGATTCTCACTCTTTGATAACACATATGGTTCTCCTATGTGCACATAAAAGATTATTGTTTTATACTTCGTATGTGTTTGTCACAATATTTATTGTCATGTGCAAATAAGCATTGTTACTTCTTTTTCATAGATATGCAATGCAGTGGCTGTAGCTGGACTCTTAAATGCAATACTAGTTGTTCCTCGGTTTGAACTCAACAGTGTTTGGAGAGACCCCAGGTGTACTGTCTTTGACCTGTTATCTCAAAATTTAACTGAAGGGTATTTGAGTAACCTAATTATTGAAAACTCAACTGTTTTGCAGTCACTTTGGGGATATATATGATGAGGATTACTTCATAGACAATCTTAAAGGTTATGTAAATGTGGTTAGGCAGTTGCCTGAAACATTGATGGAAAGATATGATCACAACCTTTCCAATATTCCAAATTTCCGTGTCCAAGCATGGGCCACTGTAAATTATTACATGGGAGTTGTTCTTCCCATTTTGAGGGATCAAGGGTATGTGCCATATTGTATCTTCTGCATCTAATTTTTTTGTTAATAAATTAGGTTTCTTTTTTTTTTCTTCCTCGTTTTTTACAATGAAACATTAATTGTATTAGCAAGCTGTGAACCGAAGTGGGCAGATTGTTTAATGGAAAACAAACAACTTCGTTCTCCATCTATTTAACAACTTTAGGACTTGATATTTAATCAAAATTCTTTGAATGCAGGGTTATCCGCATTGCACCATTTGCCAATAGATTGACAATGAATGTCCCATCTCATATTCAGTTGCTAAGATGCATAGCCAATTATAAAGCATTGAAATTCTCTCCACCTATATCATCACTTGCTGAGAAACTAGTCAATAGGATGATCGAGAGGAGCTCAATGACTGGAGGAAAATATGTCTCTGTCCACCTGAGGTTTGAGCAGGTATGGTGTTAATCCTTGTTTATTCTCTTTTAAAGCAAACCATTCATTTTCCTTTGGAACATAATGTGACTACTGATTGCCTCCCCAATTTTTAGGATATGGTGGCCTTCTCATGCTGTGTGTATGATGGAGGGGAGGCTGAAAAATTCAACATGGATTCTTTTAGAGAAAAAGGGTGGAAGGGGAAGTTTAAACGAAAAGATCGCGTCATGGTACCTGCTCTCAATCGAGTAGAAGGAAAATGTCCTCTAACCCCTGTGGAGGTACCTAATCACTGTTTAATCTTTTTTTTCTTTCTCTAACTATGGTTTGTTTTAATATTTCATTCCGTACTCTCTTTTTTTTTTTTTTTGGGGGGGGGGGGGTCTAGAACCATACCATTTAAAGCAAAGGCTACAGTGCTATTACACCTATAGCGGTAATAAAATTTTATGAGCTCATGTCATCGACTTGTTATGTTTGTGTTTAGCAGTTATTTAGTTTGTGGTGCTAAAGGGGTAAGAGAGCTCAGAGCTAGTCATAGTTTGAACTTTGAAGCTGTACAGAGAACTAGTGACCCATGGAAGTAAAATACTCTAAAATTTAAATAGAGCTAAGGTCCAAATAAAGTCCTAAATAACAGTTATGAACAAAGAAAAAAACTCCTACACAACTTATGTTTTGATTATGTGGATCTCTTTCCTATATTGAGTGCTAAGTGGCATTTGACCTGATCTTTCTTCCTTATTATCTTTGTAATGCTAAAAGTGAGAGCATGCTAGAGTATCTTGTCATTGTTGCATTCAATTTTGGATTTCTTAGTTTCTTGAAATCTGGATGCAGGGGACTAGAAGTCTTGCCTGTTCCTTCGCTGCGGTTTGAACTGAATACGTTTATTTAGATTTGGATTTTTCTCATATCTCAGTTATTCAATGTATCATGATCATCAAACCACAAAAGAAATCTATACTTCTGGCAGCATACACCGCAATAGTAGCTCAAATATAATGTATATATATTTTTCATTTTATTCCACTTCTCTAAGTTGTTTTCTCGAGGCTATATGAATGCTAATCCATATTTCTCCTTCTCTTTTGTATTTCTATAAGAATTACTGTCTTGTATACGCATGTCCAATTTTGGCAAATAATAGCACAATGTTTTTCCTGTCAGCATAGGTTGGGTTGATGCTAAGTGGTATGGGATTTGACAATAACACTTCAATTTACATAGCCTCGGGGGGAATTTACCAGGCAGAAAAACATCTAGCTCCTTTGCGAAAGATGTTTCCTCTTCTTTACACCAAGGAGTCTCTTGCTACGCCTGATGAACTTGCTCCTTTTGAGGTAAATATTGCCCTATCATCCTTGCAATTTTCCAAGTTTGGAGTTTGTTTGAAGGAAGCACGGGTTGGAATCCCCCCCCCGCGTAAGTTAATTAGTTTGCCAATAAGTTACCGTTAACAGTTATCAGATGAAACACAAATAGTAGATTATTTTCTCATTCAAAACAATACATATATTGGTTCCAGTTCAACATGTCTTGGTCTGCTCTCTCCCTAGATTACATCCTTAAAACGCATTTGCTCTTATTAGCCTATTGAGTATTAGATAGATAAATTAAACAAGTTGTTCGAACTCTCACTGATTGTTATAACAGCTACACTTGTCATCATGTTACTTATGTACATGACCTGTATCAAGCTTTTAGTATACAAAAGTTTTACTTAAATAGTTCAATGAAAATTTTTAATCTTCTAGGTCAAATGCTTAGGAATGTCTAATTAATTTCCAGGGATCTAAAGTCTTTGCAACTGTATTTATAATTAGCACTTAGGGGACAATGAACCTTCTTTTTTTGAAACTGGAATATCCAGCTGCATCTTTAAGGTTTGTTTGGGTTTGCTCTCATGTGAGTGAATGCTTTAACCTAATTGAGCAAAGTGTTTTATTCTATCATTTGCCTACTTTATCTACTTAGTTTATCAATCTGTGTGGTCACTCCCTGGCTAGTTGACTCTGCAAACAAGTAAGCTGAATGACCTCCAAAATGACCGATCTCAGTAAAATTGTTACTTATATTTGAAATTTTATCCTTTGAAAATGCCTATACACCCTCTATTTCTCTTTGATAGGGTTATTCTTCAAGGTTGGCAGCTTTAGACTACACAGTAAGCTTGTTCAGTGAGGTGTTTGTGACAACCCAGGGTGGAAATTTTCCACATTTTTTGATGGGCCATCGAAGATTCCTTTTCGGTGGACATGCGAAGACTATTAAGCCCGATAAACGCAAACTTGTGGTTCTTCTGCAGGACATGAGTATCAGGTATTATCCTCTGCACATATGGGGTAAAAACACCTTGTTAATGTAGTGGTTTTAGGCCTCTTTCCTTCTAAGGAGCTGTGGAGCCCAACATGTACTTCTTTGGTCACTTGTATGCATAAAACATCTCTGTTCTCGCTTTGCAGTTGGAAAGCTTTTAAGGATGAAATGAAAGCAATGCTCGCGGAAAGTGATCGCAAAGGGATGATGGTGCCCAGAGTTAAAAAGTTCAACAGAAAAACTTCCATATACACATACCCTTTGCCGGAATGTGCATGTCTCCAGAGCTCAAATAATTCAACAATCAGACTATCTGATAGTGCAAATGTACCGTGAGTATACAAGATAATAAGCAAAGTTTACGTCAAGCGTCCATTACAGTACAATCATCAATCATTTACATGGAAGTTACTGTTTCTGCATTGACCACCTGTTTGTGGTTGTTCTACACCATTGTTCTGTGCTTCCTGCACTTGATCTACCACGGCAGATAGGGATTGCAGCTTAGGCTACCAACTTGCTGGTTCTCCAACCTTGAGTTCATAGTCCAACATCGTGTTCGGATTTACCTAAGATATAGGTGGATTTGCAAACATTGATCAAATGAGATAGCGGGTTGACATGATTCTTTTTTTTTTTTTTTTTTTGTTTCCATAGTTAATTCGACTTGTGGGAGGAGCAAGAAAGCTTCTCCGTTCCTTTTTTTATATAAAAAAAATCTGCAAATTACTAATACTGTATTATATTGGATGGAAATGTAATTGTGAAAGATTTTTCTTTTTGCAAAAATCAAGAGCCTTCAACGTATTTCCCATAAATGTGAGTGGGAATAGGATGGTGAATGAAACAATTACAGGGAATAAGTTTATAAAGGAGAGATAACTTTGGAAACAAGTAAAGAAAACATTGATAATGAAAATGTTCTGTACTTTTTTGGACAAAACTGGCCTTACAATTCAAGGAAAATAAGCTTAATGTGAGTTGATTTTAGATTAGAAAATAAAATATCAAAATGTAGATTGGGTTAATTATACTTTCAGTCACTGTGATGTAATACTTTATCATCGTAATCTAAAACAATCCATCCCTAAAGGCTAAAAGCGAAAAAGCAGTACAGTTCCATTTTAGTAATAAAAATGGAAAGCTTGAGTTTGCTGAGGAAAGATTAGATGGTCCCATTCTGATCCTAGTAGTTAAAATGCTGGTCCAACCATTGACCCAGACCCATCAGACATGAGCCGAGAAGAGCACCGACATGTGGCTGGGTTCCACCAGCTGTGGCTGTCAGGCCAAGAGCCCCATTGTTTAATAATTAACCCACTGCCAAACCCAAAATTCCCCAATCTCTTTGTTTTACAAATGCTTATATACCCTTCCTTTTCCTTTTCCACTCTCGTCACGTTGCTTTCTTTTCCTCTCAATCATTTTTATTCTTTTTCATATAAAACACGATAATGTTATACACGATATTATTACACAATATAAATAGACTTGACTATAAAATAAGTGTCTAAATTATGTCTTCTTTTTTACAATAGGTGTCTAAAATAGTTTTTGGCTGAAATAGGTGTTTGAAGTTTTCTTTTGTGGCTGAAATAGCTGCATAAACTATTTTTTGGCCGAAATAAGTGCCTAAATTTTTATTTTTGGTTGAAATAGGTGCTCAACTAGTTGCCAAAATTGACTTTAAAGTAAGCCAAAAAAAATAAAAATTTAGACACATATTTCAACCACAAAATAGTTTAGGCACCTATTTCAGCCAAAATAAAAGTTTAGGCAACTATTTCAACTAAAAAATATTCTAGTCACCTATTACAAAAAAAGACATAATTTAGGTACTTATTTTATAGTTTAGCCATATAAATATGATGATATTTCAAAATTTATATAATATAGATTATCTGTTTATCAAAATTTATATAAAATATTTGTAACATAATTATAACACCATAAAGTATATTACTAAATATAAATACATGAATTATCAAATGTAGAGTGCATCAACCAACAAGTGTTTCAGTGAAAAAACGGATAATTAAGGTGTATATTTTTGTCAAATGGTTAAGAATATTTATGAACAGATACTATTTTGTATTTACATTTAAACCCTTTAAAAATATGTAGAGTGCATGGAAGGAATAGGACTTGCGCTTCTCTTTCAAGCATCTCTAATGTGGCAATTTTGGGTGAAAAACCCCTTTTTAATTATTATCTTTAATAATGGCTCCCAAAAACTTTTATTTGGCAAAATGACCCCCTTTCTTGCCAGGTCGACAGACCTCGCGTTTTGTAGGACGCGAGGTACGATATCGCGTTCTGCAGAACGCGATTTTTGTCGACGTTGCGTTGCAGTCCGTGTTAATGGTTTAACAGGACCTCGCGTTCTGCAGAACGCAAGGTCCCCGAGAAATTGAAAAGGCGGCTGGAATTTATCGCACGGACCTCGCGTTCTGTAGGACGCGAGGTCTGTGCATTTCCAGCCTGAATCACAAGCAAAAACATGCGTAAGTAGGCCTGTTCGAACTCAATTTCGAGCGTGTAAATGATATATTTTTAGCGATCATCGAGTTTGGGGTTGTAGTACTGAAAATTTTCTATCGTATGATACCAACATGGTTAATTTCCGTCCATTCTACAATGGTTTAAAATGGCTTCGAAAATCCTATGCTAGCATACTTTTTTTGATTGAAGTTGTATTTCAACTAATGTCGATTTTCGGTTTTTTAATCCTATTAAATTTATTAAAAACAAAAATTAAATAAACATTATAAAGTTTAATTATAATATGCAAACAAAATTATAATTCATAAACAAAATTAGAATACGACATTATAAAATTTAAAAGTGTTTTACATAAATATTAAAAACATAAGTAGAAAACAACAAAAAAAAAAACTAAAAATGCATATGTCCACCCGTTCCGCAGTCGCGTGGATGACGCTGGCGATCCGGATTCCTCCTCGGTCCATCGTGTGGTGGTCCCTGGTCCCTATCATCCTGACCATCGTGCGCGATCTGCGGATCTGTGCTGGGCCTAGGCGGGGAGTAAAACAAACTACCTATCGGCGTATTCTCCACCATCGAAAACTCATACTGAGGTGGATAATCGATAAGCAAAAGGTCAGTCGTGGGCGTATGGGGGCGATAGGCATCAGTGGGGGTTTTTAAATTAGAGTTTTTAAAGCGGGAAACTCATTTAATAATATTTAATATTACAATTTTGATTTATAATAATAACAATAAAAATAACAATAAAAATAAAAATAAAAATAAAAATTATAATTAAAATAATAATAATAATAATAATAATAATAATAATAACAATAATAATAAATGATACTAACAATAAAAATTATTAGTATGATAGTAATAATAATAACAATAATAATAAGAACAATAATAATAATAACAACAATGAATCATACTAAATACGCGTTATATTTTCAGTAGTAACTAAAAATAACGACATAGCGCAATATTTTGGAAGTTAAATTAAAACAAAACTTTCAAAATATGCGCTATGTTGCCATTAGTAGCTGCAAGCGAAAACTGCGTACGTGAATACAGAAAAAAATCTATGTCGGTGCTCCTTGCCACTCCAAGAGTTTGCTATTTATAGAGGTGAATATGATGACGTGGCAACCTCGTGTTCTGTAGGACGCGAGGTCACTCTTACATCGCGTTGTACAGAACGCGAGGTCTATGAAATGTTTGTATATATATATATATATATATATGCAGAGAGATGAATTTTTGTAAGCAGTTAAGTTTAGTTTAGGTCAGTTGAATATAAGTTCGTGTAATGCTGAGTTTTTTTCCGTTGCAATTTTTATGTCCGAAATATTGTTCCTTTATGATAGTTGGAGTTCACTTAAAGATTTGTGTTCATCGGGGGTACATACCTTAATATTTACCGACATATCGCAATATTTTGGAGGTTGTATGCTGCAGTAGTGGCTTCGATGGCAGCTTCTGTAGCCGCCGTCGAGAGGATCCCCGGCTACAGTTTTGAAAAGAAAGGACTTTTAGGAAGCGGGGGCGGATTCAGATCGACATTTTCAGATGCGGCGGGTGCCGATTACATTTGTTAATGTGGATCAAAGCTGCTACCATTTACTCATTTCAGATGCGGCGTGGCAGCCAACATTTACATCTGGATTTCGCTCTCTGCTTCTTTCAGTCGGGACCTCCGATCAAATTTGCCCGTCGGAGCTGCTGAATATATTGTTTCGAATTTTATAGATAATTTATGTAGTTGTCTCAATTTACTTATTAAAGAATACATGTTGAAAGTTTTGTTAAATGAAATTCAGATTAACCATTAACTTATGAAATGATCTTCCAATTATGTTATATGACGTCTTATTTCATCCTTTATTAATGTTAAACGGACTTCAAGTTATGTAAAACTACTAGTACTCAATTACATTATAGAAACCAGTAGTAGTATTCAATTACAAGACTACAATTGTCTCAAATTCTCGAACATGTTCTCAATTACAGAAACAAACAAATAGTAAATAGTACGGTTATTATAACTTCTGACGGAATATCTGATACAAAGCATTTAAAGTGACATCGCGTTCTATAGAACGCGATATCTTTAGAACATCGCGTTCTATAGAACGCGAGGTACAAATATCGCGTTCTATAGAACGCGAGGTACAAATATCGCGTTCTATAGAACGCGAGGTACTAGTTTACCCTGCCTCCCATCAAATCTATCCCTTACTTGTCGAAAGTTAGGGGACTGCCTCCCAGGCACACACACGCCATTCTTGCCTCCCATCAAATCTATCCCTTACCTGCTTATCGGTTTTAGGTAATGGACAAGCAAAGTTACCTCTGTGAACCATTATTTGCCTTACACAACCAGATTCTCCTGGATTGCAAGGGCCAATAATTTTGCCTATATATGAAGAAGAACCATAAAACGAAAATATAAGTTTCAATTGGAAATCAATTACTAGAATTTTCTAAGTATCAAAATTTCAAAAGTCTTTCATAAAATATTCAAATGGCCGGACGAGGCGTTATTACGCAAGTTTACTACGATGGGCAGATATTCGAGGGTACCGAACTCGGCGTCCTTTTTTACTGCGAAGATCCGATAACGATAACGCTTCCGAGGAGATTATCGTTCAAGAAGTTGGTCAAGGAACTGGAGGCAAAAGTTCCTCATTTCAATAATCATCGTTTGTCCGACGTAAAGTATCGGGTGCCAATATCTATAGACCCTTTACAGTACTCTGTATGCCAAATTGCGGCAAATGCTGATGTGCAAATGATGATGGAAGCCCACTTCGAGTATTCAATTGGGGGGCCCCTCGAGCTGTATGTATCGTTCTCCGAGTCTAATCTAGTTGTCGAAATACCAAGCTGGGTCGGGCGAATTTTGACTTCGATCCGAATGCCAACGTTGATAGCCCGACCGCAGGTCTACGACGTGATTTTGTCCTACTCTGTCGAGACAACGAAGTTGGTGCATCGTCATCTGCTTCTCCAAGGCAGTCATGCGTAGCTAGTATCGAGTTCGACCTGAACCAACCCCCAAATGATGAATTCGATGCACCAACAAATGCATCGTACAGTCCATACAATCCATACAATCCTTATAGTTTTGGGGGGGAGGGAACGTCGGCTCCTTACGTTACGCACGACCATGAAGCATCATATGGCTGGCACTCAATGTATGTCTCTGGCACCGACTATGGTCAACCATCTATGGGGAGACATTCTTCTTTTGGGGTGAGGGAGCGTCGTCTTCTTACGCTATGCACGACCATGATTCATCATATGGACGACACTCAACGTATGTCCCTAACACGGAGTACGTTCAACCATCAATGGGAATACATTCTTCTTATGGTGATCTTGATTTTGGTCTTGGAAATGAGGTTCCTAAGCGATCTCGTGAGAGGTCTCCCGCTCCTCGACCCCAATCCTCGCCTCAAAGGGTAGTGATTCCAGAAGCTCTACTATTCCAGCTCCCGGAGGATGCTTCTGACGAAGAACCGATTAGAGAACCCGGGCCAGACGGCGACGAGCTGGGGCCATTCTATCCCGAACCAGAAGACTTGACAGAGTTACCAGAAGACACTGTCGTTCCACCACCAGATTTGGACGAAGAACCGACTGCGACCAACTTTCCTGTAGACGCAAGACCAATTTCTATGTTCCAGCCACCATCCCACTTCACAACGGTTGATATGGATGCAATGGACGTCCCTGATTTTCTCCATGACGACACAATAGATGGTCGAGTCCACCGTTCTGATGGTGAACTAAGAATTGGTATGGCATTCGCGAAGAAGGAAATTGCGGTGGCGGCAGTTAAGCAGTACAACCTTCGTCATAATGTTGAGATGACAGTTAAGAAAACCCAAGCCAAATACTACAAGGCTCACTGCGTCCAAAAGGATCAAGGCTGTAAATGGAAAATCCGTATATCAGAGTTGAAGAGGGCAGGCAACCGTTGGAAAATAACAAAACTTGAGAGGCCCCATACATGCACCGTTTCTAGCCTCAACCAGGATCACAAGAACCTGGATGCAAAGTACCTCGCGGACATCTTTTCCACACTAGTGAAAACAAATCCCACTGTATCGGTCCTCACATGTCAGGCTGCAGCTCAAGCTGTCACCGGCTTCCGTCCAGGTTATTCGAAAGCATGGTATGCAAGGAAAAAGGCCAAAGAGGAATTGTATGGCCGATGGGAGGAATCTTATATAGAGTTGCACTCGTGGCTTAATCTCCTGCAGAAACACATCCCCAGAATGGTTGTCAAACTTGATACGGTTCTGGCATACGAAAATGATCGTGTCGTCCGAGGTGTTTGTCAATTCCACCGGTTATTTTGGACTTTCCCCCAGTGCATCAACGCATTCAAGCACTGCAAACCGATGGTCCAAATCGACGGCACATGGTTGTACGGAAAATGTACACAGATCCTACTTCTAGCTATAGCACAGGACGGCAATCGCAAATGCGTTTCTGTTGCATTCGCAATCGTCCCGAAGGAGGATATGAAGTCTTGGACGTTCTTCCTTACGAACCTACGAAAATATGTCCTTGATCCTGTAATACGAAGAAGAAGGGATGAAGGGGTGTGTGTTATTTCTGACAGAGGCACAGCGCTGCTCTGGGCGATACAAAATTTGGGTAATTATTGGAAGCCTCCATACATTCACCACTGTTTTTGCTTGCGGCACATAGCCGCAAACTACCTGCTGAAATACAAGAATCGTGATGAACGTCAAATGGTGCTCGATATGGGTACGTCATTTATGTCATTTTCATTTACTATATTACTTGTTACTCGCTTCAATTTACGACCTTTTTTCATGTGTTTTTCGCCCATAACTATTCAACTGTCATCCCGTAGGCAACTCGCACTACAAACAAGAGGTGGCTGAACTGCTCGAGGAACTGAGAGCGAGAAACAAAAATGGCGCTGAATACCTTGAAAAAATCCCAAAGGAAAATGGCTTCGATCGTATGACGAGGGTAAACGTTTTGGTCACATGACAACGAACTTGGCTGAGGCAGTGAACTCATCACTGAAGGGAGTTCGGCAGTTGCCTATCACTTCCATTGTCAAAGCCACCTATTATCGTTTAGCTACCCTTTTTTGCAACCTTGGGCAGGCAAGCAGCTCAGTACATGGCAGGTGGACACAAAGTCCATCCAGATTTCCGCTCAAGACTGCATATTCAATTGGCCCAATCAAGACAGGTGCAAGCAAGTCTCTTCTCGCGAGAAGGACACTTGTTTCGTGTTGCGGAATTTTCCAGGCGGATAGAAGGCATTCAGCACAACGCTTACGTTGTAGATCTGAGGAAAAAAACCTGCGAGTGCGGAATATTCCAAACTTTCAAATACCCGTGCGCACACGCCATTGCTGCTTGCACTAACCAACGAATAGAAAACATGCATATGGTTGATCCGGTATACTTACTCAAAACGGTGCTTAAAGTTTATGAAAAAGAGTTTCCTCCAATCGGAAATGAGGTTGATCCAAATGCTGTGGACACTGAACCGATCATACGCCCAGATCCAGCACTACTACGAGCCAAAGGACGTCCACCTTCTACAAGAATATATTGTGCCGAGGATTTGGTCGAACATCGAGAGAAAACCGGACAAAAGAAGCATTGTTCTATATGTCGAAATCCTGGGCACACAGCTCCTAAGTGTCCTAATCGCTCAGCCCCTCGTATTAATTAATTATTTTTAATTTGTATATGTGAGTTCGCACATGACAATCTAATCAATAAAGTCGGTCCACTTCGATTTACACAATCCGTCATCTTATATTTTCAATCATTCAAAAAAATATGTTATGATAGTGTTTTCGAACAACTTTAAATCAGCGTACAATGGACGAAAATTGACCGTGTCAGTGTCATACGATAGAGAATTTCCAGTACTACAACCCCAAACTCGATGTTACCTAAAAATTTAAAATTTATACGTATGAAATTCTGCTCGAACATGCCTATCGACATTAGTTGAAATACAACTTCAATCAAAAAAAGTATGCTAGCATAGGGTTTTTCAAGCCATTTTAAACCATTGTAGAATGGACGGACTGCAACGCCACGTCGACGAAAATCGCGTTCTGCAGAACGCGATGTCGTACCTCGCGTCCTACAAAACGCGATGTCTGTCGACCTAGCAAGAAAGGGGGTCATTTTGCCAAATAAAAGTTTTTGGGAGACATTTTTAAAGATAATAATTAAAAAAGGGGTTTTTCACCCAAAATTCCCCTCTAATGTGGTATTGTTTTCTTTTTACTCTTCTCCTTCACTGTACAACTGATTACAAGCTCTGAAAGGCTGAACAAAAGCTACACAAAGCATGCGTATATGAAATGAGAGCGAAATCTTTATGCCTCTTTCTTTGGCGCCAAACCCGCTGTTCATTTCCACCATCCATGCATGCAAATGGACTACTATTTTTTAGAGTAATAATAAACTTTTTTGAATTAAGTTTTAATGTTTAGAAAATTAGTACTACAAGAATTTTATTTTTTTAAAAATTCGATTTGATTTAATTTCATATTTAATCAGTATTTGACATAACCATCAAATATTAAAAAGTCTCTCACCAAAAAAAATAATCCATGCATACATCTTCTTGTAACGTAAATTCGTTACTATAATTATTACACTCTTTTCATATTTATTAAATATATTCATGTCATGATTTCGAAAACCCATTTTTTATTTTTATAAAATAACATCTTAGGATCTTTTCAGATTAAATATTAATCAAGAAAAAGGTTAATGATGATCTTGAATCAATATAAACGAGCACGCGGTTCGGACAGGGAAGTGAGATGAGGGGTGTTTCCTGCACTTGTTTCAGGGTGATCTTGAATCAACGATTTAACAGAAGTTGAGACAAACTGCAAATCAGAAGCATATTCAGTAATGTCTTGTAAGCAGTACTAAAAACCAAAAAAAATGTCAGAGTTTTTTTATTTTATGTTTTGTAATTTTCACATATGTTTGAGAAAACCTGATGAAGAGACAAGACACGTCAGGGTGCTCCAAATCCATGGAAAAGAAAGTTTTATTCCATGTTTCCATGTCCCAAATTCCAATTGTCCTTTCTTTGGCGTTAGCAAATGGAATGGGAATCCGAACATTGATGTAAGAAAAAACAGTGCCACTTGCTGCCACAATTCTTTATTCACTAAAATTCTTTTAGCTTCTCCGATGATTGGAAAAACTGTCTGATTTGGATCCAAAATCAGATATATCAAACAATTTCATTCATCCAATGCGTTATAGTATTTTTCGATGCTCAATTAATAGCCGTTCTTCCCTTAAAAAAACCACCACTTGTTAGTATTAATTGTTTAATCAAACATAAACATGGAAATTCTAAAACCCTCTGTAGATAACAACAAAACAAGGCAAAATAGCCTTAGGATTAAACACAAACAGTTCATCCGAATCGGAGTAGACCCCGACGTCGCCGGCAACCGAGTCGTAATCCTCCATGTTACCATCCATGTTCTTCTTGACTTTCCCAGCAATCACTCTACAAACGAGCATTGCCCTCTTCTCACAATCCCCATCTTCAACCCCAGTTGCCTTATCATGAGCTTTGCCACTGGTTGCCGTTGTTAAGATTCCTTTTCCATTGGTTTCTTGAGCCACCTTGAACCCATTCTTTATAATGCTACAGACATTGCACTTTGGAATCGCGTTGCATAAGTTGGTGGAACCGCTGAGACCGAGTGAACACGCAAAACTGGTGCAGTGGAACCTCAGGAGCTCGTTGCCGTCGGCTACGCAACGTGGGTGCTTCTTGGGGAGTTTGGTGGCTTTGGATTTGATGGAATCACGGTATTCTTCGAATCCGGAGATGGTTTTTGGGGTGTTTTGGACTTTAAGGATGCGGTCGATTTGGCAGATTGGTGTTTGCTTCTTCAACCAGCTTGACTGGAATATGATCTCCACTATGTTCTTGCTTGTGTCCTCAGGACCCAGTTCAGATACTGTTTGATTTACATTCCAGGAGACAATGAGAAAAAAATATCATAAGCAAACAATGAATATTAAGTGGTTTTTTCAGTGCTGGAGTGAATTTTTAATTTTACCTGCATGTCTAACAACTTGATGAAGCTCCAAGCTTTCAGGTTTCATGAAAATCTCACCACATTCAGGACAGGAACAAATGGTGCCCCTCAAGGAGGGATCTTTGGATATTCCGAGGAGAGGGTCAACCACCATTTTGCACTCGTAGCAGCCGGAGAATCTCCTGAATGGCATTCCTCCGAACGAACCACCGACTGACGAGGCTGGTGGTGCGGCGGAGGATACAGAAAACAGTGAGGAATTAGTGGAAGAAGCTGGCACTCCGTTGAGTTCACGCAGAGGAGCTTTCATGGATCTGGTAGAAGCGTCGGTTGAAGCGAACGATGCCCTTTTCTTGTGAACTTCGGGGGAAGCTATTTCAGGCCTGTGAATGACCTTTGTGTTGCTACATATGGAACCTGAACATCTCATTTTCTTGCATTTCTTTCCCGTTTCTTGCTCCAGATGTTGTTGCTTTTGCTTCTTCTTCATCTTCTTCGTCTGCTGGAGTGGCTCTTTCTCTACTTGTTCTTCTTGTCGTCGTCGCTGTTGTTGATGTTTACCGAAGAAAAGGCCTTTGAGAACTGCCCAAGAGGCAGAGGGTGGTTTGTCCATCTTGTGAGGCTGAGGCCACTTGTTTTGGTTTTGGTAAGCTTCCATGCTGGGGTTTCTTTGGTGTGTTGATCCAGACATTTCTAGGGAGATATAATACTAATCATAGGCTCTCCCCCTCTTTAATTTAAGGTATCAGAATCTAATATACACATGAAGCTGAAATGTTGGATTAAAATCCGAAATTTGTAGGTACATTTTTTTTTTGTTCAAAGGAGAAATTTTCGTTACTAGAACGATAAAATAACAGACTCGATTAACCCAGAAACAGATACACCTGAACCTAGCATACAAGGCGTACGGGCAGGGATTACAAACAACAGACAATTCTGAAGAAAGCTGGAAAACATAGAAGACAACACAAGGGCACAAGTGCTGCCAACAGACTGCCCTTCAAGGCAAGAGAAATAACGGCCGTCTCCTCCAACAGCAGTGAGGAACCAACGGCAATACGAGACGTGCTCGAGAGACTTACTCTAATGCCAAAACATGTCTTTCACGGAGCGTAGGCGAACAACAACACCATTCCTTCGCCTGAGAGCTCTATCTAGAGGCAGGCTTCCGTTCCATCGGTAACGGTCCTTATCAAGGCAAGCGGCACAGTGATTATCACCCAAACACCGATCAGAGAACCAGGACAACAGTTGCTCCCAAAGAGCATCTTCTGCGATCACATACCAAATTAAAGTAACAAGTTCAACAAACCTAATAGAAGGACTTAAACGAAACTTAAAAAAGAGGGAAAACGTTATTATAAATTAGGGAAAACTACATATTTAGTATCCCAGTTATACTCATGTTTATTGTTTTGGTACCTGACTATTGTTTTTGGTAAAATAATATCTAACGTTACATTTTTGTTCTGTTTTGGTACTCCGGCCGTTAAAAACTGACATAAATAATGACGTGGCTTGGTATAATCACAATTTTAGTCCAAAACACACATATATGATCAATTTAGTCCAAAATCCATCAATTTAAAACTTCATTTTAATTTTGGGAGTAAAATTACAAATTATGTTCGACTGGAAGAAGAAAAATGAGAAATTTAAAATTTTAATTCAAAAATTTAAATAATGTTTAAATTGATAGAGTTTTAGACTAAATTGATAGATTGTATAAGTTTTTGGATTAAAATTTTTATTAACCCAAGCCACGTCACTTTTTTTTTTCATATTTTAACGACTGAGTACCAAAATAGAATAAAAACATAACATTAAGTACCATTTTGTCAAAAATAATAGTTAAAGTACCAAAATAGTAACATGAGTATAATTAGAGTACTAAATACATACATATATATATATATATATATATATTTCTATAAAATATAATACAAAATTAAGTGAACAATTATATTATTTGTATTTATCTCATTTCTAGTGAGAAAGTAAAACAAAAACGGATTCAATATCATAAATTCAAGCATGGGCATAACACCTTTAGAACCAATGAGGCCATGACCTCGGCAAAATATTAAAAAAAAAATAATATGATAAAATTATTTTTAACCCTCAAAGAATATATAATTTATTATTATCCCAAAAATCAAAATATTTTAAATGTCCATTCAATAAATTATGTTGAATTTTGTTATTACATTTAAAATGTCAACATCAACATCAAAATTTAAGATATCAAATTTAAAAGTAGCTTTAGACATGTTTTTGCATCTAATTTTTGTTTTCAATAAATTTTACATTGAATTTTATATTAAGTTATGTTTTGGTTTTAGCCGAGGAGAGTGGCTCTTCCAGAATACTAACAAGCTTTGTTAATCTCAAGCCCATGCGAGCCAGTGGGCGGTGAGTATTTGGGCCGTCTCTCAGGACATAAATTATTAAATGGAATCAAACAGAAGCCCTTGAGCTTTGAAAAAAGCCCAATGGCCCACCCAATGAAATATCTAGTTTAATAAAATAAAATAAAAAGAAGACAAATGAGAGCGGCAAAGAGGCATTCAAACTTCCAAAATCGTCATCTCACTCTTCCCATTTCTTATGGACGACGAAGGTAATGCCGTAACCCTAACCTCACCACTACTTTGATTCTTTGTTCCGTCCTAAGGAAGCTTTTACTTTCTCTTCCTTCTTTCTACCGGAACTCCCCCTCTATAGACCGGAAATGCCGTTGAGATCCGCCCATGGACAGGGAGGCTAAGCTTCCGCTCCCACCATCTGCCAAGCTGGTTCGCTCCGGCCCTAATCAGGACACCTCATCTTCCACCTCATCCTCTTCGTCCCCTCCTGGCTTCATCCGTGATGTTCAAGCCGCCTTTAAGCGCCATCGATCTTTCGGTACACCTCTCTTCTCTCTTCAAATTTTAGTGCTCTACTCAAAATTCAGTTGCTGTTAGGGGTTTTCTGTTTGCCAATTTCCTTTAGCTATCTAGGGCTTAGGAGCTATTTTAATTCAGTTAAGGGAAGTATAAATTTAGGATCCTACTCATTGATTTATGATTATAAACTTGATGTCAATTAAAACCGTCATGATTTACTGAATAAATTTTGTTAGCTAATTAGATTATCATGCGAGTGGTTCAGATGTGAGTTTATGTTGGAATTTTTGAGGGGTTTCCAGGTACAATGCAGAAGAATGGTATAATGCCAAGACGAATGGTCGTTCCCCAGCGTGTTGCTTCTAGAAATATGGCTGTCAATTGTGATACTAACAAGTCTCAGGATTGTGTTTCCTTGAGTAATGGTCAGTTAGTTAAGGAGAAAATTAATGCCGGGGAGTCTCAAGAGGATGCATTTATTACTGCACCTTCCATCACGGGAACTACCACCAAAACCTTTGATGAAAATTTCAACCCATTTGATGTGGATCGAGATCAACACGAGGCGGCTGATGCAAAAGAGAATAACCAGATCCCTTTGCAGGATGTACAGTCTCTAAATGTCGATGGTCAGAAGAAGGTTCAGTTTTTAACTGGACACAAAGGAGTTTCCCAGGGTAATATGTTTTACAATGCTCTTTTTGCTAATTTATGTTTTTGTGGGCTTTTCTTTGCAGCCACACGTTGCATCATTGTGACAGAAATGATTGAATTATAGTTGATTATCTGTAGCTCCTGAATTTTTCACTATGCCCTACGATGTATTTCTCTTCCTTTTAAATCTGCAGGGGCCGATGATGGAATGGCCACTGGACTGGAGTGGAATGCAGTCAATCAAGTAGAGTCATCAACAGTTGTCAATAACGAGTCAAAGCACCAACCCTTTCAAAACCCAGAATCTGAAATCAATTTGAAGTCTGACGGTGGGATCTCTTCTTTGGCAAAAAGAACTACTATTGTACAAGATCAGATACATCATTTAAGAAACTTTTTAGGACAACCCGTCACTCAATCATCAGTTTTGGGACCACCATGTGCTACCACAACGTCTATCCATTCCAGTTCAGCTCCAATGCTTAACCTGACAACTTATTGCTCTCGTTCCCATGAAGGAGGTTCTCATGTCCCAAAAGAACTCCTGGGAGATTTTGATGTGAACCGTCAATTTCTAAATCGAGGGAATGTGTTGCAGCAAGAATTTCCTTCAGAGAAGGAAATGAGCAGAATGCTATCTGATCAGGCAACTCAGGCTTCTACCTCTGGTAATGATGCCCAATTGGAGGTCAATGAACTTGACTTGTCCAAAAGGCAAGAAGGAAGCATGGTGACCCAAATTGAACTTTCAAAAGATTCTTGTCCTCAGAATGATAAGTCAATCAAAGGGGAAGGATTGGCAGGTGGGGTCGCTAATATACGTTCTCAGTCTCCATTATCGAAAGACTTGAATTCAGATGTAAAGTTACAGCCTTCTAAAGCAGAGAAGCAAGGGAAGGTTACAAGTAGTAAAGGAGCATCTGCACCTCGTAAAAGGAATTATGATCCTGACTTGTTTTTCAAAGTTAATGGAAAGCTGTATCAAAGGCTTGGAAAGATAGGCAGTGGAGGAAGCAGTGAGGTCCACAAAGTCATTTCATCAGATTGTACAATATATGCACTCAAGAAAATCAAGCTCAAAGGTCGTGATTATGCTAGTGCATATGGGTTTTGCCAGGAAATCGAATATTTAAACAGGTTGAAGGGAAAGAACAACATTATCAACTTAATAGACTATGAGGTACCTGCTTCCACCCATAGTTGCGTTAAATTTCAATATACAAATTCTTTTTCCTTTTATTCTTCAAACTTATGCACCAACAGCACAAACAATTAAACACTCATGTTGGTAAATTTTTTATGCTAAATTAAATGTTTCTGTGAGGGGCTTTAACTCTTTTACTCTACGGTGAAGTGACTAGTGATACTCTGGGATTCATTGAACTGTTGATGAAGGCCTGGGAGGGGGTCTGTCACCACTGAGATAGTTTTATAGTTCATGGGGTCAATTGTTCCATAGTGAACAAAGTAAAAACTCCTTATAGAACCCATGCATGTAAAAGTAGTTATTGTTTGGCAAGAGTGGTTTTCATTTTGTATTTTTTTTCTTTAATGATAAATGACTTGAACTTTGATGTTATATCTTGTCAACTTTCTTGTTGATGGTAGTCTTTCTTGATATCAGGTGACAGATAAGAATCTGCTCCGAGAAGTGATGAATGGCTGCATGTCAAATAAAGATGGCAGAGTCAAGGATGATGGTTATCTATACATGGTACTCGAATATGGAGAAATTGATTTGGCTCACATGCTATCCCAGAAATGGAAGGAGATGGATAGCTCTGATCAGACAATAGATGAGAACTGGCTTCGATTTTACTGGCAGGTTTTAAAGCTATCCCTTACTTTTAATTTGTGTTGCTCTTTGCTAATGATATTGATAACTTCTTCAAATTATATGCATTAATTCCAAGAGCATTTTAAAGCTAATTTGAAACTTGATAGTTGTTACTTGTTAGTGCTTGGCTTCTCTAATGGCAATCCACCTAAATAACCATTTCTATGTTGAGGGCTATCAATTTAGTATCTTTTTGGAGCAACCCCTGGTTGTCTCCTTTTCTTTGTGGCTGCTTATTTAGCTTTCCCTTCAATTTGTTTGGTTATTTCCCTGCTTCCTATTTTGGGGCATTAGTATTTCCCCCGTTTATCTTTGATATTTTTTCCTGCAAACTTATACCCAAAGAACATATGCGATATGGTGATTTTTCTCTTTCGGTTTTGGAGTTCCACTGTCCAGAAAGCTGAAGATGGATCAAATGAGGATTCTGAAAAACAACAGTGTTTAAACATGCAAAGATACATTTAGTTGTCTCAAATAATTTCAATAGTTTGCTACATCATACTGCTTATTATCAACATAACCAAGTGCATCAAGAGGAAAACTAGTAAATTCAGTAAGGACATAGATAGAGGAAAATGATGATTATATTTAGGGCAAGTGCTCAAAATTTTGCAGAGGCCCCTGCACAGCAGGCTCTAGAGAATGTGAGTGAGCCCCCTACATTGTAGGGACAGGAGATCGTTAGATTTGGGTTCCATAACCTTGTTTTCAGTTGCAGCTGTTTTGACAGCTTGAATTGGTGATCTGCATGTTATAATGGGAACCTACCATTGAACAAAGGGTTGCACTAAGAAAAAAATAGTTCTCTTTCCCAATTAATGTTTCTGTATTTTCAGAAAAATGAAAGCAAAGTTTTAGTACTTTAGAGTTTAGATGTTTATTCTATTATCGGCATGTTCCTCAATATTTTTACCCTTTTTAAAATTGTTTGCCATTTACAAGTCCTAGCTTCATCTTATATATTAATTTTATGTAAAATAACTGAATATTCACTTTAGTCTGGTGAGCAATTTGCAGCAAATACTTCAAGCTGTCAACACTATACATGAGGAACGTATCGTGCACTCCGACTTAAAGCCAGCTAATTTTCTTCTTGTAAAAGGCTCTCTAAAACTTATCGATTTTGGTATTGCCAAAGCCATAATGAGTGATACAACCAACATCCAAAGAGATTCACAGGTATTCATTACTCAACAGTTAATACACTTTCATTTTCATTTATCGTCACTTTGGTAATGGTATTCATATATGCTCTGGAGCATCAATTTCTCAATTTATCTTAAGTGGTTGATCATTTGATCAAAGAAAGTACTTTGTGAAATGACCATAACATCTAAACCTCTTTGTAAAACTACGATTGCAGGTGGGAACTCTGAGTTACATGTCTCCCGAGGCATTCATGTGCAATGAGAGTGATGCAAATGGAAATACGATAAAATGTGGCCGACCTTCTGATATATGGTCCCTTGGGTGCATACTTTACCAAATGGTCTATGGGAGGACGCCTTTTGCCGATTACAAGACTTTCTGGTCCAAGTTCAAAGTTATAACCGACCCAAACCACGAGATCATATATGAACCGGTTTCTAACCCATGGCTTCTTGATATCATGAAGAAATGTCTTGCATGGGACCGTAACAAGAGGTGGCGGATCCCTGAGCTACTTCAACACCCTTTTCTTGTTCCCCCGGTCCCTCCCCAACCATCTTTGGCTCAAGACCAAAGCTTTCAACTGCTTGAACTTATAGCCAATTCATGTTCCAACAATCAAGATGCTTTGATGTTATGCTCTCAGCTCACTCGTCTACTTAGACACCCGATGTCACAGGTAACATCTGAATCACTAACATCGCAAGAACAACAATGCAAGTTGCTTTCTCAAATGTCAAAGCTATGTTTTCAGCTCCAACTACATCTAAGCCAGTCAGGTTAAGAGTTTGTGAACAAGTGATTATGCTTGCCATAACATTTTTTTTCGAGTGTTGCAGTTGTGGGATGCCAAAATTGAGCTCAATTTTGGTCGCTTTGTAATAATATGTAAAAATTAACATTTGTGGTGTCCGAGATGAAACATTAACCTTCAGAGATTTCATGAAATGTATCTTCCTGTTTTATAATTTTAAAAATATGATTAATAGAATGATATTTTTTGTTTAGATTGTATAAAAGATAAGACATGCCAGATTCTTAGGATCCTTAAGAAAAATGAAAAATAGAATCTCTTAGTTTCAATGTAAAATTTTCAATATTTCAAGCTAATCTGAAAATTTCCAAGATAAACGCAAAAGCTTGACCTAAGTTCGGCCCACAATAGATTTCTTGCGGGCCTGGCGGGTAGCAGTAGCCGTCTTCTACAACGAGCCTCGTCCAAAATTATCATCACCGACATTGTCACAGTCACACATCCACTGATCCACGAATAAAAATCTACGGTCCCGATGGCGACTGTGCTGCCGATCACTCGAGTGCTGCCGTAAGAAACAACTTCTTTTCATCGTTTTATCCGTCAGGGGAAGGCCTCTCTAACTGTCAAAAGTAAACTTCACTCAAATAGTCGTCTTTGACTTCACTTCGCCAGAAGCTGATTCTGTATGTTAGTACAAAGCTGCCGCTTCCTTTTCCCTTCCATTCAAAAGCGTATTCCTTCAAGCCTCTCTTTCTCCGTCGCATCGTCAGCCATGGATACGGCTTCGCCTTCTGCGCTGTTTTTATGCGGAAAATCATCAGCGGAAACAGAAATTGCCAAATCATTGAAAATCAACGACGTTCTTAATCTCCCAAACGGCGGTAAAATTTCGACTCATTTACAATCGGAGATTAATTGTTCCCGATTCGGTGAAGATGCTTTTAATGTCGATTTGTTTTTGAATTCACTCTCAACTAAACGGTACGGTCGGTTCCTTATTTGGTCTCCGCTGTTGCCTTCCACGCAGGACATCGTTTCTCAGTAAGCAAACCATTCATCTGTTGATAGGAAAAAAAAACGAATTTAGTTTAATTATGGATTTATTTTTTTGATGATAATATCTGATTTTTAGCTTTTGAACAGTAATTTTTGTGAACTTCCAGTTGGTGCAGTTTGTGTAGCGGATACTCAGTTTAAAGGGCGAGGTAAATACTGTTTATGAATTATTAAAATTTGAATTTCGGTTCATATGATTTTGTAAAACGTTCTGGGACTTTTGCAGGTCGGTCCAAGAATGCGTGGGAGTCACCGAGGGGGTGCCTTATGTTTTCATTTACATTACAAATGGATGATGGAAAAATTGTGCCTCTGGTACAATATGTGGTGTCTCTCGCTGTGACAGAGGCTATAAAGGATGTTTGTGATCGAAATGTAAGCCTTTCTTCTCTCTCTTTTCTGCCCATATGGATATATTTTTCTTACAATGCGATGGAGAGTACTGATTTTCTGGCCATTTGTTGGGAATTGGGATAAAGAAATTATTAGGTTAGATTCTTAGAGTATGGAAAACAATAGTTGATGTTTGAATCTTTAAAATTCATTCCAGTACGCTGATCAAGTCCATAAAACTAGAAGATGAATGCTGCTGAAAAATAAGGATATTTAGTCCATTATTATTTAATAGTGTTAGAATCCCTAAAATTAAGGACATAATTCTTGGCTTAGTCCTTGTAATTACCTTGTACAGTAGGATATAATATTAGTCTCTAATTCTTAGGAAGTTAGTGATTTCTAGGAAATTATTACCTTATTTGTACTTAGATCATCTTATAAAGGCTGTAACCTAATTAGAAAAAGATAACAATTTTCTTTCTAAGTTTGTTCATGGTATCAGAGCTTTAGGATTTTTGATCCTGTCATCTCTAATCTCTCGTCCCAAACATCCCTTCTCTTAATCTCTCTTTCCTTCTATTTTATTCCTTCCTATGGGTGACACTGTTGAAACTTTGTCTGAGACTGAAACCTCACAAATGATTCCAAACAGCAATCAAGGAACTTCTTAAGGGGATCTTAATTCCTCCCTTATAATCACCAACCATCGGCTAGTTGGAAAAAATTTCCTACAGTGGTCCCAATCGGTCATTATGGTGATCCGTGGTCGTGGAAAACTAGGATATATCAATGGAGATATTCCACGACCAGCCACAACAGATCCAACTTATGGAATGTGGGAACTCAACAACTCGATCGTAATGGCTTGGTTAATTAATTCAATGGAAGGCCATATTAGTCGCACCTACTTCTTCTTCAAAACTGCAAAAGATATGTGGGATGCTATCAAAGAAAACTACTCAGATCTTGTAAATGCCTCCCAAGTATTTGAGATCAAACTCAAGTTGAAGGATATCCGACAAGGAACACTTGAAGTAACTCAGTATTACAATAATCTGAAAATTTTGTGGCAGGAACTGGACATGTACTATGAGGCAGACTGGGGAGAAGGCGAGGAACATACCAAGTTTATGACTCATCTCAACAAAGAACGTCTCTATGAGTTTCTGGCAGGGCTGAACCGAGAGCTTGATGAGGTACGTGGTAGAATTCTGGGCAGAACCTCCCTGCCAACCATTGGTGAAGCATTTGCAGAAGTTAGAAGAGAAGAGAAGCGCCGACTTGTCATGATGGGAGATTTAAAGGAACCTAAACCTGTGACAACTGATGGTTACCGTCCCATTGAAAACTCAGCTCTTATCTCCAGAGGCCCTCAACCACAAAGGCCCCGTGCTGGGAATGATTCAGGCTCGACCAGGCCATGGTGCAGCCACTGCAACCGTGTAGGACATACAAAGGAAAACTGCTTCAAACTACATGGTTATCCTGGAAAAAATTCGAAGGAAAATAAGGTTGCACTAGTGTCCTCTAACACCCCCACTGCTGTAGATGAAGTCCTTGATGTTCGCCTAACCAAAAATCAACTTGAGGCTCTTCATAAGATACTAGGCACTACCACTGCTCATGGATCCTTAGTCACTCAAGGTATTGCTCTCAACAGTATTTTTGAACCTAACAACCAATCCTCTTGGATACTCGATTCGGGTGCCTCTGATCACATGACAGGTAACTCCACCTTGTTTCACACCTACACACCATGTCATAATCAGTCCCGAATCCGTATTGTTGATGGTTCTTACTCACCTGTAGCTGGTATTGGGAAAATTCAATTAACAAAGAATTTTTCTCTTGATGAAGTGTTACATGTTCCAAACTTGTCCTGCAATTTACTTTCAATCAGTAAACTAACTAAGGATGAAAGTGTTCTTGTTGAATTTTCTGCAAATGGTTGTGTGGTACAGGAACAGAAATCGGGGAGGATGATTGGAACTGCTAAAGTTGATGATGGTCTCTATGTTTGGAATAAAGACAGTGGACAAGAAGGGCTGGCTCTATCTACTTCCAAGGAAGCCACAATCATGTTATGGCACCCTAGACTAGGACATCCAAACTTCTTGTACTTAAAAAAACACCTTCCACTGTTATTTAGAAATAAAAATATTGATTCCTTGAAGTGTGAAATCTGTCAATTATCCAAACACACCCGAGTACCATACCCAGTAAAATCCTATAACCAGTCTCGACCATTCTCTTTAATTCATAGTGACTTATGGGGAGCCAGCCGAGTGAAAAACATTACAGGAGCTAGGTGGTTCATAACTTTCATTGATGACCACACTAGGGTCTGTTGGGTCTACCTTCTCAAAGAAAAATCAGAAACACCTAAAGTTTTCCAAAACTTCCATTCAATGATTCGAACCCAATTTAACTCAACCATTCATACTCTCCGAACTGACAATGGGAGAGAATACTTTAATTCTGTCCTAAGTCCTTACCTAGCTGAACAGGGCATCATACACCAAAGTTCTTGTCCTGACACCCCTCAACAAAATGGGATCTCCGAGAGAAAAAATCGTCATCTCCTTGCTATAGCTCGAGCACTAATGTTCACCATGGGAGTTCCAAAATACCTATGGGGAGAAGCTATCCTCACAGCCTGTTATCTCATAAACCGACTACCATCAAAGGTCCTAAATTTCCAGTCACCTATAACTATCCTTCAAAAGGCTTTTCCATTATTTCATGTTCCCAACCTTCCAGACAAAATCTTCGGTTGCAAAGCTTTTGTCCACAATCACCAACCAAATCAGTCCAAACTTGATCCTCGAGCCCACACTTGTGCTTTCATTGGCTATTCTCCAACACAAAAAGGGTATAAGTGTTATTCGCCTACCTTCCGCCGAATATTTCTCTCGGGATGTCACTTTTTTTGAACATGAATCTTACTTTACTGCAGCTCATCTTCAGGGGGAGATTCTCAATGAAGATGAGACTCTTAACACACTCCTTATGATACCAACCGATCCTATGCCTCCTGATCCTACCACCATTACCAAGCCCACAAATCAGGATGTTATTGTTCCAGATTTAGACATTGGTTCTCCTGTGCAGCAAGAAAAAAGCTTGATAAATGAGCAGCAACCACCTAATCCAGAAAAACAGCAAGAACATGCTCCAAAATCAGAACTGCTGGTTTATTCTCGAAGAAAGCATCCACCTGAAACTGAGACAGCAGTGCCAAATTCATCCCCAGCCGAGGACTGTTCCGAATCAGAAGTCTCACCTCTATCGCCATCCATCTACCTTCCAATTGCTGTTCGAAAGGGCACAAGAAGCTGCACTCAACACCCTATTTCCCGGTTTGTGTCCTATGGAAATTTATCTAAGTCTTATAGAGCTTTTGTGTCTAATGTTGATTCTGTAGAAACACCAAAAAATATAGAAGAGGCTCTTGAATCAGCTGAGTGGAGGAAAGCTGTGATGGAAGAAATGAGGGCTCTCAAGGCAAATGAAACTTGGGAAGTCGTGCATCTACCTAGTGGGAAGAAGACAGTAGGATGCAAATGGATCTTCACCACAAAGTTTAATCCTGATGGCAGTATTAACAGACACAAGGCTCGGCTCGTTGCTAAGGGTTTCACCCAAACCTATGGCCTAGACTACAACGAGACGTTTGCACCGGTTGCCAAGCTAAACACCATTCGAGTTCTTCTATCCTTAGCTGTCAACATGGATTGGCCTTTGACTCAATTGGATGTAAAAAATGCATTCCTCAATGGAGAGTTAAACGAGGAAGTGTACATGGATTTCCCACCCGGGTTTGAAGAAAGCAAGGGCCAAGTATGCAAGTTGAAGAAATCCTTGTATGGTCTGAAGCAGTCTCCAAGGGCGTGGTTCAGCCGATTTGCCAAGGCTATGATCAGTAGGAGCTATATCCAAGGGCAAGCAGATCATACCATGTTTTACAAGCATTCGAAAGTTGGGAAATGCTGCATTCTCATTGTTTACGTGGATGATATAATATTAACTGGGGATGATTCAAGTGAAATTGAAAGTCTAAAAGAATTTCTTAGTGCTGAATTTGAACTTAAGGACTTGGGAAACCTTAAGTACTTCCTTGGAATGGAAGTAGCAAGGTCTAAAATAGGTATTTCCATCTCCCAAAGGAAGTATATTCTTGATCTATTATCTGAATTTGGTATGTTGGGGTGTAAACCAGCCAAAACTCCCATGGAATCTAATCTTAAATTGGGAACTGATAAAGATGGAGAAGAAGTTGATAGGGGGAGATATCAACGACTGGTAGGAAGACTTATCTACCTATCTCACACCCGTCCGGACATAGCCTTTGGTGTGAGTGTTATCAGCCAATACATGCATGCCCCAAGAGAGAAGCACTTGGAAGTTGCTCACAGAATTTTAAGGTATCTAAAGGGGACCCCTGGTAAAGGCCTACAGTTCAAGAAAACTGCCAACCGAAGTGTGGAAATTTACACTGATGCAGACTGGGCTGGGTCTGTTAATGACAGACGTTCTACAAGTGGTTACTGCAGCTATGTGTGGGGCAATCTTGTGACGTGGAGAAGCAAAAAACAGCCTGTTGTAGCACGCAGCAGCGCAGAAGCAGAGTATCGAGCACTATCCCATGGCATATGTGAAGGAATCTGGTTGCAACGACTAATGGGAACTAAAAGTACTATACACTAGACCTATAAAGATGTATTGTGACAACCAAGCTGCTGTCAGCATAGCTCATAATCCTGTTCACCACGATCGCACCAAACATGTGGAAATAGATCGCCACTTCATCAAAGAAAGAATTGACTCAGGAGAAGTGTGCATTACCTACCTACCAGGCAACAAGTTGCAGACATGCTAACTAAAAGCTTGAGCAAGAACATGTTCGAGGAACTCATTGGCAAGCTGGGTTTGATAAATATCTACACTCAGCTTGAGGGGGAGTGTTAGAATCCCTAAAATTAGGGACATAATTCTTGGCTTAGTCCTTGTAATTACCTTGTATAGTAGGATATAATATTAGTCTCTAATTCTTAGGAAGTTAGTGATTTCTAGGAAATTATTACCTTATTTGTACTTAGATCATCTTATAAAGGCTGTAACCTAATTAGAAAAAGATAACAATCTTCTTTCTAAGTTTGTTCAAATAGTACCGGTCAAAGCTAAATCATGGAACTTTAATTGCTCTTATGATGCTTTGCAACTAGGAAAAATGTTAATTTTCTTTTTGGTATATGTCACTGGTACTTTAACAATTCGGATCACGTGCCATCAATGTATTGCAAATTGTTCTCCAGTGTAATCCTGAAGTTTGACTTCACAAATGGTTTCAGGGATTCCCCTGTATTGATGTTAGGATCAAATGGCCGAATGATCTGTACTTAAATGGCCTTAAAGTTGGAGGCATTCTTTGCACGTCAACATACAAGTCAAAGAAGTTCAATGTTAGTTCTGGTAAAAAGACTCTATCCTTTTGGGTGACAATAAGCAAATTCAATCTGACAATGTATACTTCTGTCTCTGTTTGTTTAAAATTTAAATCCCTAGATTCATAGCAGAGCCTCTGACAAGTTATAAGTTTGTTGGTTGTGCCCCTCGAAATTTCTTAAAATTTAATTTCTGTTTTTTGAATTTGTCTTATAATTTCAAAAGTATATTGGTTTGGATCCCCAGTAGCTCTTCTATGCCCTTGCACCTTTGAAGACATTTCAATTAGCTTCCTTCTCCAACATGGCACGTTCTTGCTCCATTAGGGGTTAGATTGCTGATCTATTGAATCTTAACGCTCAATCGAGAATAGGATATTGCTTGCCTTATTTTATTTATACAATTTATGTGCATGATGAAGCTTACAGATCAATTAATGTCCATGCAGGTATAGGTCTGAATGTTGGTAATGAGAAACCAACAACATGTTTGAATAAAGTATTAAAAGAGCTTTCTGCTAGTTCTAATGAATTTAGAAGAGAAGATATCATGGCTGCCTTCTTTAATAAATTTGAGATGCTGTCTGATATTTTTATAAATCAAGGTGAGTCAATCTTTTAGTGCTCTCGACAATGTTCTGATATGTAAAACTACTATCTAGTATCTACTCTATTTATATAAATTTCTGGGGTACTGAAATGTTAGAAAATGCTTCCTTTTTACAATTAATTCCTTAAATATAGGCTTTGAAATTTGTGTGCGTTGCCTTTGGTGAGTAAAAGCAGTTGCATCTTCCTGACTCTTACCTCTGTTGGTTGGGCATTATTGTTTCCCTTCTTCACACCCTCTATGCCTTCCTCTGATGCTCTGACAACTCATTATTTAGAATGTATTTCTTCAGGAAATTTGTGTATGCTACAAAAATTTGTCTTCTCTTTAACAATACTATGTCCACTGTTTTCTTTTCTCCTTTTTTGTTTTCTGAAGAGAAATCTTTCGTTTTCTAAATTGTGAAACCAATTGTTTAGGGCTCTTCTTTTTTTGACAAAAAAAGTGGTGCCATATTTACTGCTATCTATTATTTGTTTTTTATAGCTTTCAATACAATATTATGTCCAAGTTTACTTTTGTGGGGGCTATAACATGCAGGATTTCAAACTCTTGAGGAACTTTACTATAGAACATGGCTTCACAGGTGAATTCTCTTTTATTGTTTGCATCTTTCAATAAATGCACTTGGTCTGTTATGGAACGTTGTGGATTTAATAATTTAAGAGTAGAGATTCTTAGTTACTTATCATTATGATTAAAGTGTGATCTAGGTATGAGTGGGCTCTGGTTGTAGCATTTCTGCACGTAGTTGTTTCTTTTTAAAGATTAAAAGTTAGGCTGTTGACTTATTGACCTCAATCTTTTTTTATTGGTCCAAACAATTTCCCCTGGCTGCATTAATATCCTGTTCACATCTATGGTCTTCAAAGCCAGGATAGGTTGGCCAATGTTATGGTGTTCTTTTTTGAATCACGGTGTCTTTAAATGTATAAAACTGAGAAACCTTCAAGAAAGTGGTTTTCATAGATTGCCATATCTAGAGAATAAAATTGGGGTCTGTTAGTCTTCCAGAGCTGTTAAATCATTAGAAGCCTGATGTGGTCTCTTCATGTCATTTAGCTATCTCAATAATTTAATTGTACATGAACTGCCTATTCAACATGTGTGCCTTGTATTTCCACATTGATCTTTTCTTATAAACTTTAGTGTTCATGACGTGTTTCTCTTCTTAGTTGATGCAACCCAACCAAGCCTGTGTCTCTCCTTTGTATTATGAACATAATTAATTGTGATGAAACATTTCTATCATCTGTGTCATGCCTGTATACTGTAAAGCTTTCTTACTATAGGTGTGATTTTATTTTGAATTTACTGTGCAGTGGGCAGAGAGTTATTGTACAAGAAAAGAATGAGGACAAAGTTGTTGAAAACGTGGTTACAATCCAGGTATGGTATACTCTAAAGGTTACTGCTTAATTATTTCCGTGTCTACTTGTGAGTATAGACATGAAAGAAGAAAATGGCAACGTTTCTGTTTCCTTAACTTATTAGTCGTGTTCTTCGAGAAAATAATTTCCAATAGTTGCAAACTGACCATGTACATTTATCACTTGCTTTTTGGCAGGGTTTGACATCCTCCGGATATTTGTTAGCTATTGGTGACGACAATCAAATGTGTGAGCTTCATCCCGATGGAAACAGGTATCTAGCACCCACTGGTTTTCTTGCCAACGTTGCGACTTTCGAAAACAGAGAGACCATTTCTGATGGTCCAAAATGCTATCCTCATTATTGACACTGCTATGTGCTATCCTCATTCCTCATTGATCAAAACAGAGAAACCATTTCCTGAAAGTTAGTGTGCTCCCTTGCATTTGCGGAACCCAAAAATCTGTTGAAATTAAATGGTGCAAAATTTGACACCAATCACTTGGGCAACATTTCTGACAATCCAAAATGATACATATGGCCCAAATGTAGGTATATGGTCCCCTGAATTCTGGCCTGTCCTGCAAAATTGGTTCCAATGGTGATTAGAAAAGCAGAGGACCAACTCTGGCTCTGCCTTGCAATTTGCATGTCAACTTGTCAAGTGTGCGTGTCAATGCATGTCTTGACATGTAGGTTCTCCTCTATCCAACACCTTTTAGCTTCAGGGGTTTTAATGCTAAATTAAGCAAGTAATATGACAAACTGAAAATTTAAGACTTACGTTTTGATTGATCCAAGTAAAAAGATGCTTGGAAGTCCTGAGGATTATAACCTTTTAGCTTGTCGTGTATGAAACAATACATCTATACTCTCTCCTAAATCAGGGGTTCCATTCTCCTTGGAAGTCCTGATGGTATATAGCCTTTTAATTACATATTCTATTTAGTTTTTCCCTTTTGATTATCGGTTTAAGAAGTTGGAAAAGAATATGCTTTGTTTCGTAGCATCATGAGAGCATTAGATTCCCTTGCTTCTGTTTTGTTCGAATATAAAACTTGACAAGGCACCGGCAGTCGTAGTTTCCATGTACTTTCACATGTCAATTATGCTTTCCTCATTCATTGTTATATATTGCCTTTGATTTGGCCACAGTTTTGACTTCTTCAAAGGACTGGTCAGAAGAAAACTTGAATGAAGACCACTTCATTTCCATGGCATCTTCGGCCGGAAGAAAACTGTCATGTCGTAACATGTACGGAGCCGATGTACTCGGTTTTTTTTTTTCTCTCTCTCTCTTTTAATTATGTCCAAATATAACTTAGCTATTTGTCATTTGTTGCACTTGCCTGCCTGCTCTTCTAAAACTTTTGAAGGAAGACCGTTCGCATTTTATATTAACACCGCAATCTCCAAAACCAAAATACAAAGAAACAGCTTTTGATTGATTTACTTTCTTTAATGATAAGGAATTCCCGATTGATGAATTCTACGCCGTTTGTGATTTGGAATTCCCCATTGATGAATACTATGCCCTATGTGAGTTAACCTAACTTAGAAATTGTAATAATTAAGAATCTAATTGTTTTGCTTGTTGGCATTCTATGAATTAATGCAAAGTGGTTGTTTGTTGGCCCAAGGTATCATCTTTAAAATAATCTTTCAATGGATCTACAAATTTTTAATGGTTGGAAGTGATAAATATTTCCTGAATAATTATAATTTTTTCATCGAATTAATTTAAAATTGAATGATTCATTAAAAGTTATAAAGGAATTTTTGTATTTCAGGGTCAGAATGTTTCATTTTTATTGGAAAAGAAGTTCGGCATTATATCAAGTTTAAGTCTTATGAATAAAAACTTAAATATTTAAAACTTGATCTAATTTAACTTTGAATATAAATATAATCAAATATAAGATCTCAATCTCACACACACAAAAATAAGTTTTAGTAATTTATATAACTCTTTAAATTATTATTATTATTTGTAATTTGATTATTAGGGTTAGATATTTAAATTTTAAATGTTTTTTTTAACCTATTCTACTTCTACCTAAGGGGAGGGGAAAATTTAAGTGAAGGCAACGCTCCTGAAGTGTTTTGAACCCGGGACATAAGGGAAAGGGAGTAGAGCAGGTGAGCGTGCTCTAACTGCCAAACCGTTCTCGCATACTCTTTAAATTTTAAATTCAAATGATCGTTTTTTAATTAATTTTCATATTATCCTATTTGAATTAATCATTTATCAATAATCAGTTTCAGACTTATAGCAGGTCTTGGAGATTCAGTCCACGGATTATTTTTTTTGATCCGATCAGTCCACAGAAATTTTTACCTATTTGAACCTCAATTATTAATTTTTTTTTTATTTTTTATCATCAATTATACTCTACTCCTCTGATCTTAATTTCTAACTACGTCCGACTAATACATAAAAAACCAACGAATCTGTTTCGTTAACTAACCGAATTGCTCACCGTAATTATTTTTTGTTATCTCTTATCAGTGGGGGGTTACCCGCTCGAAGCTCCCGCCAACGGCTACCCCTGTCCTCAAAAACGGCCGTCCTTTTTTAGCAATATTATTTTTGTAACCTTCTCCATCCACTAACATCAACATATATACACAGAAAAATACAACTGTTCCAATCCAACCAAACCAAACACGACCATGATATCGACTTTAACCGCAACTCCGCCGTGCTCCGTCGTCACGTTAGTTTTTCCCGATCCCGGAGTCATCCAATTACTTCATTCCTTTTTCTAAAACAATTAATCACACGCTTTCTTTTTGTTGTTGTTGCTATTTGGAACCACCGTACCTGAGCCATTCTCCGGTCAAATCACTTTCAGACAACGTCATCTCCATGAATCATCCTGTAAAAAACTCTGCCTCCTCTTTCGTTTCTAAACTCCGGTCTAGATCGTCCCGATCCTTGGACCAAAGCAATTGCCCATGCGATGAAAGCCAGCGGCCTCGCTATCACCGTAGCTGTAGCGTGAATCATAACCGGATGAGCCAGACAAACGGGGTGCATTCGGGGAAAGAGGCGACTACGGCTCTCGCTACTCTGCCTCTAGTGGACGTGAAGCTAAACAACATTGTAGGGAACGGGATATCCGGAGTGCTTTATAAATGGGTGAATTACGGGAAAGGTTGGAAACCAAGGTGGTTCGTTTTGCAAGACGGAGTGTTATCGTATTATAAACTCCACGGACGGCATAAGATCGTCGTCAGCCAAGAAACGGAAAAAGGGTGCAAAGTTATCGGCGAAGAGTCTCTCCGTATTATCACCCGCCGTCACAAACCTATTTCGCAGCATTCCCCAGGCCGTCGCAAACCCTTCGGTGAAGTCCACCTAAAGGTCGATATAAAAAATGATTAACCAAAAGTAAATGAATGAAAATAGAAGCAATTTTTTTTTGAATTCTTGCAAAATTTCTCAGGTTTCATCGATCCATGAAAGCAAATCAGATGAAAAGAGGTTCTCGATTTACACCGGAACGAAAATGCTTCATTTACGAGCCGAGACACGGGATGATCGGGTTGCGTGGATGAAAGCACTTCAGGCGGTTAAGGATTTGTTTCCTAGGATACCCAATAGGGAGCTCATGGCTCAGGTGAACGATACGGTGGTTTCCACGGAGAAGTTGAGGCAGCGGCTGATGCAGGAAGGGGTTAGCGAATCGGCTATCCAAGATAGCGAGCAGATTATGAGGACGGAAGTCTCAGCATTGCAGAAGCAGCTGCTTTTGCTTAAGCAGAAACAGTGTCTTCTCAACGATACCTTGCGTCAGTTAGAGGTATATGTCATCAAAGTTAGAAAAATAAATTAATTAATAATCTTGCTACTTTTAGTGGCATTCAATTTGAAAACTGGGTTGATTGTTTTAGAAACAATTACATCAATTCATTATGATTCTTATTATTCTTTTGTTTAGAAAATATGGGGTTCTAAAAAAGGGCGTGACTTTTAGGATATACCGGTATGTTGGCTTTATAATTAGACGAGGGTTAGGTGATGTAGGACTTGTATTGTATTAGGTAAGTAAATAGAGGTGACACTGAATTATGCCATATTCCATTTGATATTCTATTTCCTTTAATTTCATCTAGTATAGGGAAGCAGCTGGTCTACATTGAATTGGCTACTTATTTTCGGTCTGTAACTGCTTGTATCACTAAATATTAACATCTGAGACTAAAAGTTTACTTCTTTTCGCAATCTTCGTCTAAGAAATTGTTTTTGGCTCTCTATTTTGCAGACAGAAAAGGTTGATTTGGAAAATACAGTGGTCAGTGAGAGCCAAATCAGGTGGAATCATGAGGCTTCCACTGTGATAAAGCAAGACAAGTCTAGTGGTAAGATATTAGGCAGTAAATCCAGTTTATTCTGGATCGTTCATTATATGCTAAGATATGTGGTTGGTGCTTACAATCAATGTTCAGAGTTTGTTATTAGATAGGAAGTTTATTTTCTGTTCTCTTGTCAGTGTGCCTGAGTATTACTATTACCCGTACTTATTTGTAAACAACTTATAACACTTGTTAAGCAGAGGTTCATATATTATCTTGATGCAAGTTTTATGTATGGCATACTTGCACTTGCCAACTTGAATTCAAGTTAAGGACTCCCTTCTTGACATTACTGAACCATTAGATCATGTATGTCTATTGCCCTTCCTTCTTATTGCTTATTTCGTTTTCCATTTAATCAGTTTAATGGGTGTTTATATGCTGATTGCTTGATTATATAAATTGCTTGCTGCCTTCGTTGGTTTCATTTGAATTCAAATCATTGTCATTACTTACTGTTCGTAGCATTGCTATCTTCCATTGATATCGTGTGTTTTTTTTTCCTTTTACTCAGAAGGACATACAACTGACTCGGATGATACCGAAAGAGTTGACGCTGCAGAAGAAGAAAGTGATGAAGATGACTATCATTTCTTTGATTCTCGCGAGTTTTTATCATCAAGTTCTTTCAAAGAAAATGGACCAGATGTCCAGACATCATCTTTGTCGTCAGATGATGAAGGCCTTAATACCCTTGGTTCTGAAGATGACATTGATCCTGCTATCAAATCAGTTGGAAGTAACTTCCCTTGCATTAAGCGACGAAAAAAATTGCCTGACCCAGTTGAAACGGAGAAGGGTGTAAGTCTTTGGTCAATAATCAAGGATAATATTGGGAAAGACCTTACAAAAGTTTGTCTTCCTGTTTACTTCAATGAGCCCCTCTCTTCTCTTCAAAAGTGTTTTGAGGATTTGGAATATTCATATCTACTTGACCGTGCATATGAATGGGGGAAAAGGGTGAGTAATAGAGGACCATACTGTTTTGTTTGAGAAAGAAGAGAATGTATTGCAATACAAAGTTTTTCTACTCTAATATTTCACTATCATGCACTTCCTTCCTTAATTTATTTCTACATCTTTCTTTTATCTGATTTCCCAACCTCTTTTCTCTCTGTTACACATCAATCCTTTATATTCTTATACCAGTTCACTCTCTTCATGAACTTTGACAATCTGAATCTTTGGCAAGATTCTCCTCTCACAATTTTTCGCTCAAAACATGCAGGGGAATAGCCTGATGAGAGTTCTTAATGTAGCTGCATTTGCTGTGTCTGGATATTCTTCAACAGAAGGAAGAATGTGCAAACCTTTTAATCCACTATTAGGGGAAACATATGAGGCTGACTATCCAGATAAAGGCTTACGCTTCTTCTCAGAGAAGGTTTGTCTATATTCAAGATGTGTATATCCTTGTCTAATTTTGTTTTCCTGCATTTACACAAAGTTGCCCTTCAAGCTTCATAGTGCATTAACCTCACTTCTAAAATCAACCTTGCCATTGTCAAATTACTTGGAGAAGGGAAACAGGTTACAGGAGTGTTGCTGAAGACACTGAACCTGGATAGACAATCTTAAACTACACTATGCATGTAGTTCATAAGTCTTGGCAATATTAGTGTCTCTCCTTTTGTTGTTGAGGCATCAATATCTCCTGCACTGTCTAGAGTACTTCCAAAAGAACTGGACAGTGCTTATTATATATAGAGAGAGTATAATTTTTCGTTGCCATCTTTTATCTTGTTTCTTTGTTTATGTTTTAATGCTATGTATTAATTTGCTGATAAATATTCCATATATGGTGTCAGGTCAGTCATCATCCTACTGTTGTAGCATGTCATTGTCAGGGTACAGGATGGAAATTTTGGGGTGATTGCAATTTAAAGAGCAAGTTTTGGGGTCGCTCAATCACGCTTGATCCTGTTGGTATTTTGACCTTGGAGTTTGAAGATGGAGAAGTTTTCCAGTGGAGTAAGGTATGAACCCCAAAAGTTAACAAACAAATATATATACATGTATATATGTAGACATATATTTGTTGCATCCAATTGAAAACGGATTTCTTTTGTCAGGTTACAACCTCAATATACAATCTCATACTGGGAAAATTGTATTGTGATCACAGTGGTACTATGCAAATAAAGGGGAATCGTGAATTTTCGTCTAAGCTGAAATTCAAGGAGCAATCTATTGTAGACAGAAATCCTCACCAGGTTATCTTTCATTTTCCTCAAAACCCTTTTTACACAATTATATCAAATACTTGTTTTTGTAGAATTGTGATATTTTCTATTATCCCCATTTTCTTACAAAAAATTGTTACACATCAGGTACATGGTACAGTTCAAGATAAGAATGGAAAGACAGTGGCTACGGTATTTGGAAAATGGAATGAAAGCATGCATTATGTGAATGGAGACTGTTCTAAGGGAAAAGGGCAAGAGTCTCTATCGGAAGGCAACCTACTTTGGAAACGGAGCAAGCCTCCTAAAAATCCCACAAGATATAACTTAACACGTTTTGCCATCACATTGAATGAGCTCACTCCTGGTCTCAAGGTGATTAATATAACAGTTTGATCGGATTTTATAAATTTGGCACCAATCTAATGCCATGAGTGGGTGGTATGAAAATTCCATTATGTTTATATCAGAAGGAAATGGAACAATTTGAAACCGTTGTGCAGTGTCTGCATACCCTACGCCCTGGATTGCAGTAACAGGGACGACTTTTTAATCTCCTTTGTGTATGCAGGAAAAGCTACCTCCTACTGATTCAAGGCTGAGACCCGATCAAAGGTATCTGGAAAACGGAGAGTATGAAATGGCAAATTCAGAGAAGTTGCGGTTGGAACAGCGGCAACGGCAGGTGAGTTTTACATCTTGTTTCATCTTTATTATCAATTCTATGTGTCATGGTGCAAATTGGAAAACACACAAATTTAAGTGTCAAGGAAGTATTGCTCTGTTAGACCACCACGAAGTCTTTTTTCCTTTGTTTGGGCTTTTAGGAAACTATGAAGCAAACATGCAAACTTGGGTATGGGATACATTGTTTAGTCATGTTCTTGAAAGTTTTCTCATAATGCACCTAGCATCCGGCCCAACTGCTAACAAGTATGTCACCAAGCAATCTAGGGTATAAACTATAAACCATGTCTTAGGACCTTTGTTTTCGGCCAACCGTGGTTTGCAGATGGATAAAACGGTTAAGATAAACATTTGTTGTGGAAAGTGGAAACTAAGAAAACCAGCTTTTTGTGACCATAACTGAGTAGCACTACAGCTAATAGTAATATGAATGATGCATGCATGTGATGAGTTGAGTTAGATTATAGTTTCTAGGTGGTCTGATGTGTACACATACACAGGCAGGGAAGATGCAGGAGAGGGGATGGAAGCCAAGGTGGTTTGAGAAGGAGAAGAACAAGGATTCATACCGTTATATAGGCGGATATTGGGAGGACAGAGAGCAGGGGAAATGGGAATCATGCGCTGATATATTTGGCCAAATCCCTCCTGATTAGCCACCCAGCCAGCAATGCATCCTCTCCGCTCACCGGACTGCAAGTTGT
This sequence comes from Hibiscus tridactylites, assembly GCA_958450335.1. Classification (NCBI taxonomy): domain Eukaryota; kingdom Viridiplantae; phylum Streptophyta; class Magnoliopsida; order Malvales; family Malvaceae; genus Hibiscus; species Hibiscus tridactylites. The sequence continues at coordinate 83,325,653 of OY288275.1, read as the reverse complement.
CCACCACTTATTAACTTGATTATTTTCAGTTGACGATATAGGGAGGGCCGAGGGGGCATACATCCACAACATCATCCGCAACGACACTGTAAGTAGTAGATGATTACCAACAAAAAAAGGTTTTATTAAAATACTTATACTAATACTAATAATGATACTACAATATTTATGCTACTATATCTTTCCATCGACTAACCCAAGAATCGGGTTACGGATGCGAAGCTTTCATGTAACCCAAAAAAACAATACTAGTTTTTTTTTTTTTTTTGTAACAGAGGTTATGGAATCATAATACAATAAAATTGATACTTTTGTGTTTATCCTCGTAAAACAACACTGTGCTCTTCATTTCTTAAAAACAAAAATCCATTAACTAATTGAATGTTTTAACCGTGCTTTCATTTAAGAAATGGAAAAAATACATTAAATATATTATTAATGTATTAACATTTCATGTAGTAAAACAAAAGTTTGTCCAGTGGTAATGAGAGTGAGAGGTGGGCGATATGATATGATTATGAGGCGTATCCAAAAACATCATCTCTTAACCGTCCAATCCAACTTGACCCTTCAATCACAACAGAAAGGGCCAGGCCGCTCTTCTCCGGCGAAAATAATAAAAACAATATCGGTACAGCACAGATTTTCTGTTTTTGGATTTGATTGATGAGGGACGACTATTCTTTTTTTTATCTTTTTTATTTAATAAAAATCAATAAAATGAATATTTTGAATTGCTGAGCCTTTTTTATGACCATCTCACAAAACAAAACCAACCAACCTTCCTTCCTCAACTCAGCTTTTGTTCTGTTTTTGTTACGTTATCTTATCTGCTTTTCCTTTGTTTCCCTTTGTTCGTGGTTTTTTCTTACATTAAAATTTCTCATGTCAGTTTTTTTTCTTTTTTATCATGTACTTGATTATTACATTATTTGCAAAAAAAATCTAATTAAAGAAATATTTGTAACAGTTTCCCAAATAAAAAACAATTCCCAACTGGTTCTCACTTTTTTAGAACGAAATTACTTATATAGTAAAATTAATAATTGGCTCCAGTATTGTATCCTCCTTCCTTCTCGAAATAAAAATTATAATTATAATATGAAAAAACGTATTGACAAATATACATAAATATGTGATGATTTTTCCTTTCTTTTTTTCTAAAAATATTAGAGCACTATAGAGGGTGGCTATTTATCATCCCCCATATGGTCGGTTGGGCAGACATAATAGGCTTATCCATTTTCAACTTTGTAGGAATACAACGACCCATCACCCTCCTTTCCAAATTGATGATGTATATCTATTATCTACATCTTCCCTTTCCATGGAAAATCAAAACCAAACATTTTAAACCCCAATTTATTTGAGCAAGTATGTTTGACCGGTTAACGAAGTTGTTTATTTTTATTTCCTCGTATTTTTTTAAAATATGGGTTCTACACCTACTAGGAGCACACATTCCTTCCCCTAAAGTATCCTTTTTCCTTCGGTAAATTAAGATTAAAATTGGGATTTGAAAAAAAAAAAACCACTTCCTCTCGTGTAAATCCTTAAATGCAATTTTCTTCTTTCCTCGTTTGTTTTAATTTAATTGTTATAATCATATATTTTGTAATAAAAAGGACCATATTATAATTTCTTTTAACCGAGTGAAACTTATGATTAATCATGAAATGTAGAAAAGATTGCCAAACATTTCAGCAAAACAAGGTACATATATACAACAAACTACATTTGAAAAAAAAAACGCTAAGATTAAGAGTAAAGGATAACGTTGTTCCTTTTAGGTTAACCGAATTCGAGCAACGTAATACGTATGATGCGTATGTCTTTTTAAAAGATTAAGAGTAAAGAACATATATTACCATGTAATCACACCATAATATTAAAAGCAGAGACAGAACTATAATTCAACATTAAGAGGAGCAAGGGTCTATTATGCCTCTAAATCTAAAAATTAGGATGAGCGAAAGTCTTATTTAATTAATATTTAAATTAGAATGACTAAAAATACAATTATACTAAAACTTTTAGGAGTGGCTGCATGATTCCATCCCTGATTGAAAGAACGCTAAGATGATAAAGAATTACAAAATGATATTAATTCAATAATTTTCATATTTCATGAATGCATACTTGTTTTATGACTATCCACGGGTTTATCATGGACCTTGATCTAATCTTTCTTATTTGATTATTAGCATAATTAGTTAGAATTATTAGTTTTATAATAATGTTTGTAATTAGGTTGCTTTGGCTTTCAATTGAAAGCAAACACTATAATAAAATTACTACTATCGTTTTTGTGCATTATTATCAATTATCACGGGATGTAAGACTATTTTTAACATTTTAAAATTAATTAAAAGGCATCATCACTTATTTTTATTTTTTAACGTATATATTTCGCTTTTTCCATAAAAATATATAATATTATGTGGTTTAAAATATATTTAACAAATATTGTTGACTAAAATAATTGTGCACTATTATTGTATTTTTGGATGATCAGGGAATAATGATTTCTATTGTATTATTTTCAACACTTAATGATTGAAGTATTCTCCTAACAATAATCCAAACTAGTGCACCAAATACTATCTTCTCCCATTTTTCATTTATACCTATCTAATTAAGATTATTACTAAAAATTAAAATTTAAAACCCAAAAATTTCAACAACATGCATATTTGTTGAAGGGTAATTATTCCAAGCACAAGCGCTTGTAAAAAAATTTTTATACAAGTGTCTTAGTTTTAGGGTTTATGAACTCTATTTAGAGTTTAGGATTCATGGGGTTAAAGTGTATTAGTTTTGAATTTAGGGGTTGTTGATAGAGTTTTAAGTTTATGGTTAAAATTGAGTGTTTATAAGTTAAAACTTAAATCTCTAATCATATTCCCTAAAACCTAAACCCTAACCTCTAAATTCTAATTATAAACTCTAAATTCTAAAGCCGTAAACTAAAACCTTAAACCTTAAAATTAAAGTTCTTAGAAAAATAAAAAATTTATGCCGCCTATGTATTGAGATAATAATCTTTTGTTGAATGCAAGTAACTAGATCTGGATATGCAAATCTTTTTCAATACCTAGTTTAAAAGATTGAGTTAATAACATAAAAATTTCATTCGAATTCCAAGTACAATCGGATCAAGTTTCGTATATTCATCGTGTACTTTTTTATATCATAATTGAGATTATGATATTTTAGATTTATATAAATTTTTTTAGTTTATGATGTAAACACTCGAATTAACCCGTCACTTAGATTGTAATTCGTCGACCCATTATATCACTTTCTTTGCATTGTATTGTCACAAACATGAAATATTCCCCGACCACTTACATTGTTTGTCTTAACAACAACAACAGCAACTACACCTTATTACAAGATAAAATAAAATAAAACAAATGAGAAATAGGAAATATTCACTGGGGAAAGGGATTTATAACATGGATGATGGACCATCCAGGAGCTAGTCTTAACCACTAGAAAGTTTTATTTATTTATAAATTTATTTATTTATTGTGATTTTAAGACCGCTGGTTAATCATATATCTGATCGATTTCTATGTCTCCAAGCAGGGATAGATTTAGAGGGGATGTAAGGGGCAGTTAACTCCTAAAATTTTGAAATTTCTATATGATTTTGATTTTTTTTATGTATTTCCTATTAAAAATCTATTTTTGCCCCTTAAAATTTTATAAGTTTATCCTCCCCTAAAATTTTATAGTTTCGCTCCCCTAACATAAAATTATGTGTCCGCCTCTGTCTTCAAGTGTCTTGAGGATCCTTTTTATTATTCTGATTTGTTGATATTTAGGGTTTGAGTTTTGTTAGGTCTTCTTCGTGTTCCATGCACAACTGACACACCAGCTATGGCCGCGCTGCAATTGCTTGTCCTTTTCCTTTTAGAAAAATCATTTTCCCTCGATTAAATGGTCTTATTTCTTGGAGATTATTGGTTGGTTTTTATTATATAAAATGAATATATGACATATATGCATGCATTTTGCTCTAACGTTGAGATCAGCAATGAGTAAAAGAAAATTACAAGTCAAATTGAAAACATGTTTTTAAGCCATTTTTGGCTTCTGTCATAATTTTTTTATTAGGGTAAACTACACGAAATACCACTAAACTTTAACTTTTATATCAAACATATCACAGAACTATAAAATGATACTAATGTATCACTAAATATTTTTTTGCTATTATTATATCATTAAACTTTGATTTTTTGTTCAATCCAAGCACTCGACCGTTAAACTGTAACGGACTCAGGGCCGTTCCTGAAATTTTGGTGGCCTAAGGGCGAAACTAAAAATTAGGTCTATGATGACATGTATTGAAAAAAATAAATTTTAAGAGTATGCCCATAATAACAAGAATTAGAAAAAAAAAACGGGTTCTAATAACAAGTATTGAAAAAATATTAAATTTTAATAGTATGTGCCTAATAACAAATGTAGAAAAAAATTGAGCTCTAATAACAAGTATTAAAAAAAATTAGACATCTAATAACAAATATTGAAAAAATTACATTTTGTGAGTAGACCTCTAATAACAAGTATTAAAAAAATTGGACCCTAATAACGAGTAATACAAAAAATTAGACTCATAATATATTGAAAATTTTGAACTTTAAGAGTATGTCTAATAACAAATATAGAAAAAAACGATTCCCAAATAGTAATTATTTAAAAATGGACCAATAATAACAGCTATCGAAAAATAAATAATAGTAAATCATTAATAACTAGTATAAAAAATAGACCTAATAATAAATATTAGAGAAATATGAATAGTGGGCCATTGACATGGGTGGGCCCTGGGCTGTCGCCCTTATGGCACACCCTCATGGACGGGACTGAACGAACCGTAAATTCAAAACGACGTCGTTTTGGTATAGTTGCTTTGATGCCTAAGATATGTCAAAACGACGTTGTTTTGTTAGTAAAAAATTTATAAAAAAACACTGCATTTGAGAATAATTGAACCAAAGATCTCTAAGATGAAAGGTTTACACCAAACCACCAAGCCAACTTAAAGACTTGATATAATTCTGACGAAAATAATATATAAATAATATTACAGTTGAACTTAATTTCATTTATCACATGATATAATTTTATAATATAATTTTATAAATATATTAACGAAAATCATACATTGGGATATTATCACATGTCTCATTAAAAACCTCTCTAAACTTTGGTGGAAGAAAAGAATACATGTGATAATGGCCATGTTTGGTAAATAGCGGTTTGAGCAAAAATTAGAGGTTTGAGGTATAATTAGAGGTTTGACTAGTCAAATCCGCTAATATTGATGTTTGGTAAATAGTGGATTGAAAGAGCGGATTGGGGTGAAAAAACTAATTTTGAAAAAGCTCATAATATGAGCTTTTTGAGATTAGAGGTTTGATATTAGAGTTGTAATGGCTCTTTTACCCTTAGCAATTACCAAAAATCTCCAAATAACTTAAATTAAATAATAACATTTTTTAATATAAATAGTAACATATTAAATATTCGACTTATTTGTTGTTACTACTAATTTATATGGTGATATTTGTAAGTTAATTCTATTTTTTATTATCACGTATTTATAAGTGCATATAATTTTTTTAATAATTATATAAATAATAAATTAATATATAAATATTTCAAATATGTTTAGGAAATTTATATTAAAATAATTTTTACAAATCTAATTAATATTTATTAGATACAAAATATTCATAACTGATAAATTATTCAAACAAGTATTGAATATAATAATGTCATTATATGTCATTTTGCTTGTTTAAATAATCAAACAGCTATAAGCTATCGGTTAATTTTACCAAACAACTTTTATACAATCAGCTAATACAATCCGCTAGTCAAATCACTTAATGCAATCAGCTATCAGCTAATTGCATCCGCTATCAGCTATCTGTTAATTGCCAAACATGGCCAATATAAAAGAAAACCAAAACCAAATTATAATATATATAATTAAACCCTAAAATGTATTTGTAACTAAATCATACACCTTAAAGCATTTATATAAATAAATCTTAAATTCTAGACTATATATGTAACTGAACCCTTTATATATAACTTAATCCTAAATCATAAACCCTAAAACTAAAATATCATTTATAATTTATATTACAAATCCTAATATATATTATAAATGATATTTTAATTTTAAGGTTTTGGGTTTGAGAGTTGTGATTTAATTATATATATTTAGGGTTTGTGGTTTTAGATTTAATTATATATATAATGTTTAGGGTTTGTTGTGTAATTAGTTGCATGTATGGTTTAGGGTTTAGTTGTAAATATTATAAAAATATTTTAGTTTTGTAATATAAATTATAAATAGTATTTATTTATAAAGTTAATATATATAATTATATTATAAATATTATAAAATTATATCATGAGATAAATGAAACTAAGTTTGCAGTATTATTCATATACTATTTTTGTTAAGATTATATGAAGTCTTTAAGTTGGCTTGGTGGTTTGGTGTAAGCTTTTCATTTTAAAGGTTTTTGGTTCAATCCTCCTCAAATGTAGTGTTTTTTTATTTTTTTTACTAGCAAAACGACGTTGTTTTGGCCTATCTTATGCATCAAAGCAACTATACCAGAACAACGATGTTTTAAATTTAACGGTTCGTTACAGTTTAACAGTCGAGTGCTTGGATTGAACAAAAAATAAAATTCGGATGTATAATAATAGCAAAAAATAATATTCAGTAGTACAATAATATCATTTTATAGTTCAATAATATGTTTGATATAAAAATTAAAGTTTAGTGCCATTTAGTGTAGTTTATACTTTTAATTATTATAAAAACTGAACGAATATTAATATGTTGAAAGAATTGAATTGACGTATAATTGTTAGGGAAACGGAATATGAACTCCAAAAAGCTTAAAAGGAACAAAGACATGGAATATGAATTTCATGCTTGAAAAGCCAGAAAGAAAACGATAGCCATGAAATGTGGACTGTTCTTTTTTCTTTTATTTTTAGAAACATGCATCAGAATATTTCAAAGTTGACGCATTAAATTCAACGGGTTTTTTTAGCTTTCTTTAATAATCCATTAATTTCACCCAATAAAACAAAAAATAATCCCAATGTTTGGCATAAAGCAATCAATATTAAGTACAACCCAATCGGTTGTTTAAAATCAAACACTTGGGTAGACGTGATTGGTTGTTTGCGGTCGCTCTTACATTAAGAAATTATATAATGAGTCATTACTACCACGTTATCTATGCGACCAACTAATAAAATATATATGTTTTATTAATTTTTTTCATTTCATCTTTTTATTAAATAAGTATTCACTTGGTAAAAATTATTTTTAAATTTGATTTATAATAAATATGAGTAAAGATCTACCTGATAAAAAGATGAAATAAAGAAATTAATAAAATAATACATTTTATTGATTAGTATTATAAACAACGTGGTGATAATAAACTATAATATAATTTCTCTTCTTACAATCGAAAAAAATTGTCACAATTTCAAATATGGCGTGGCACTAAAAAATGTGTGAGCGTAAGAACAAGACACGTGGCGGACAAGGGTGACGATTATGTCCCGTTGAACGGGGAAGATGGCTAGCACGTTGGTTTTTTCTTAAGCGACGTCGTAAGAACGGCTCCACTCGACAGCTAAAATTCTGGTCATGCGGGCTCCACCAGTGCCAGCTCATGCGTTCGGTCCAACTGTGAAAGTGAGTTTTTGGATCGACACTAATTTAAGTACTGATAGTAATATTGTTCCAATGACTTCTAAATTAGTTATAGTAATTAAATAAGTCAACTGCATTATGTTCTCAATTGATTTTTTTTCCAGAAAAATGAGGTTTAAAAATGATTATTATGTTTTTTCTTAAAAAAATTGAATGAATGGTTTTACTTGTATGTAAAATAAATAATATATGTAGTGTAGTAAAAACGTTAGGGGTGATAGACTTTGACCCTGAATGGTATATTTGTACTCTAATTCTTTTAAATTTTATAAAATATTAAATTAGCACAATGATAAAATAACAATTTTGTTGTGAATAAAATAAAGAACAATAACAATAAGAATAAAGAAAAAGAATAGAAGAACAAAGAGATGAAAAGAAGAGGGAGGTTTATATTATTCTCAATACTCAAGTGTATACAATGTCTTCATTAGATCATCTATTTATACGCATAAAAAGTACATAATACATTAAATTCTAATTAATTGAGATAATATTTTTAATGATAAGTAAATCAAATCTCCTTGATAAAGTCTTTATCATTATAGACGTCCACAATTCCACATAGATAAATATTCAAAACAAATTTAACATTTTAAAATAATAAATTTATAATTTTATATTCTAAAATAGTAAATAAATAAAAGAGAAATTCTACAACGAGCGTTGGACACCGTTGAACACTACTAACACTGAACACTGTTATATTGAATAACAATTAAAATTTTAAATCAACATACAATTTAGCGATGAACGCCATTTCAGCCGCTACCGAATTTACTAAAGAAATTACGGAAGCTCGACTCACCTTGTTTGCTTATTGAAGCCTCTCTATATTTACCATCTAATATTCCAATTAAAGTTCCATAACCCACAGTCAATGTCTCTTAATATATTATTGTATACCATCACTTTTATATTACTACGTAATCGGATCACCACTGCCCCCAAATTTTCTTTATCCAATAGAATTTTCACTAGTTTTATGGTGCATTATCTAGTTTTATTCTACCATGTTAGAGTTAAAGGTCCGATTTTATTTTATATCCAAGTTCGATTTCGAGTTTATTATTTAATCTGACCAATGAACACGTCTAATTTTATCTCCACAAAGAACATGATTTAATTTTCTGTTGAAGAGCGAAAAATTATTGAGAAGATAAGAGGTGGGAGAACGCCACCTGCTGCTGCCGGCGAGGTGTGGACAACGCCACCTCCTGCTGGCGAGGTCCCTGGTGACCGGCTGAGAGAGCCAATGGCAGGCTAGCCGTGGCTGGTTGGAGCTGGTTGGGGCTGGCTGGGCGGCTTCACGTGGGCTGGCCCACCTCGCCTTCTCCTTATGGCGAGGTGCAGGCTGCCAGGCCTGCTGCTCACGGGCTGCCAGGCCAAAGTGGATTATATATATATATATATATATATATATATATATATATATATATATTTTATATTATATTATTTGTTTGTATATATATGTTAGGGTGGTGTGTGAGTTGGGTAATTGAGAAGAGAAGTTGGGTAATTGAGAAGAGAAGAAGAGAAAAAAATTGTGAAGGTGAAGAATTTGGCAAAGTTGTGACTGTCGTTTCGAACAAAAGAGGTCGTTTTTCGAATTTTGAATCTGGTAAGGGCATGTATTTTTTGGGCAAAATTGTAATCTGATTTTTTTAAAGTTAGTTATTAGTTGTATATATTCGAAATGTTGAAGTTAATATATATATATTTGTATATATTCGAATGCTAATTGTTTTTTAGCTGTAGAAATAGATAATGACATGTATTTTTTGGGCAAAATTGTAATCTGATTTTTTTAAAGTTAGTTTATTAGCTGTATATATTCGAAATGTTGAATTTAATATATATATATTTGTATATATTCGAATGCTAATTGTTTTTTAGCTGTAGAAATAGATAATGGCATGTATTTTTTGGGCAAAATTGTAATCTGATTTTTTTAAAGTTAGTTTATTAGCTGTATATATTCGAAATGTTGAAGTTAATATATGTATATTTGTATATATTCGAATGCTAATTGTTTTTTAGCTGTAGAAATAGATAATGGCATGTATTTTTTGGGCAAAATTGTAATCTGATTTTTTTAAAGTTAGTTTATTAGCTGTATATATTCGAAATGTTGAAGTTAATATATATATTTTTGTATATATTCGAATGCTAATTGTTTTTTAGCTGTAGAAATAGATAATGGCATCTGAAGGAGTTTTGTTGTACCGTGACCATGAACACATTTCGTCTAATATTCACGAAAAGCAAGTAAGTAAATGTTTTGTAATTTAAAATTTCATATTTACTATGTAATTATTATAACTCAAAATTATAATGAATTAATTATAGGATGTAGAGCATATGATACGCCGTCGAGGAATGAAGATAAAGGAACCTGATCAGCGTTTAATGTATTACTTACAACGAGCTGGTTTTTATAATGCCACCTTTCTCCGCGGGTTTAAGATAATCCCCGGGTTGATTACTGCATTGATTGAACGGTGGAGACCAGAGACCCACACATTTCATTTTCCATTTGGTGAATGTACAATAACCCTGGAGGATGTTGCGGTACAACTTGGTATTCCAACAAATGGAACACCATTGGTTGGACAAAATAATTACAATACATATGAGCTTTGCATGCAGTACCTGGGCAAAGCTCCTCCTCAGAGCTGTGTGGACGGGCTACGCGTCAGAGTATCATGGTTGCAGCAGGAATTTATTGTGACCGATGAATCTGGTAATCAAGAACTTGAGTGTGCAGCTCGAGCTTATATACTGCAACTTATTGGTGGTGTGTTGATGCCAGATACATCTGGTAATATGGTTCACACACAATACCTGCAGTTCTTGGGTAATTTGGACACAGCTGCTACATATAGTTGGGGGTCTGCAGTATTAGCATTTTTGTACCATGAAATGTGCAAGGTCACAATTATGCATGGTGAAAAGGCAAATTCAGATATGGGTGGATGTCAAGTATTACTGCAGTCCTGGGCGTGGTACAGGCTGCCTTATCTAAGGCCCATTTTTTCTGTACCGGTAGATATGGAGTTTCCGCTTGCTGGAAGGTAATAATGTGATTGCAGTTGTATATAAATATTTATTGATATAAAATTTATATCCAATGACTTCGAAATATAATTTCAATATATCTTTGCAGATGGAGGCATCCGTTGAAGAATGCGGGACTGGTTCACAACACTGTCAGAGAGACGAGATTAAAGATCCAAACAATAGGAAAAGATCTGGTATCTGAATCAATTTATTTTAATATATTAATTGTTCTCATTTAATATAATTTAATTTATTATTTGTTCTTATTTTGTATATTGTATATTTTAATTTTGAAAGAAAAATTGTATATTTCATTGTGAATGAATTCATATTAATAATTTTTTTTACAGTTTATTTGGCAGCCGTACGCGAATGACGACGTCAGGGCTTGCCTACCACCTACTGTGCTTGAATGTGCAGGATTCTGGGGTGCGATTGTGCCTTTGATCCATTTTTCTATTGTTGAGTTTCAATGTGCTGACAGAGTGTTGAGGCAGTTTAACTTCCATTAACCCATTCCAAGAGCTCCACGAGAAAAAATTCACACCGTTCATAGATGTAGATTCAATGAGAATTGGATTGTGAAGCAAGCCGATTTCATTGAATTGTGGGAGGAAAGATGGGAGCGGTGGGCTGATGATTTGAGTCCAATTCAAGCCAGCGATTTTAAATTTAATACAGAATACTATTCATGGTTTTCGACAAATGGGAAACCGTTTATAGCATCTGTCGAAGATGCAAATAGATGGCTTGAAAACCCGCATTGCTCAAGACAAGTTCACCTCTCAACCGAGTTTGGTCAGAGCTCTCAGCAATCAACAGACGAACCAAACTTGGAAGGAATTTCGGGAGCAACCAACCGAGGTTGGACTTCTTCGTGGGCGCGATCTGACTCCCCCCCGAGACATGTAAGCAGTAATTATTGGGAGCAACCACCATTTGGTAATGTTTCGGAACAAACCCCATTTCAACAAAGTCATCAAACATTTGGATTTGGTCATGTTCCGCAGCAATCACCTTTTAATTTTGCAACCGGTGGTAGCTCATCTTCTCAGTCGGCTTACAATGATGATGAAGGATACGTACCACAATTTCAGTATCCTCAATCATCTGTATATGGGGAAGGTTTTGGTGTTGGTAGCATGGCATCTATGTTGTCAACAACTACTATTAGCAGCCCATCATTTCATCCTGAAGAAATGTTTGCTACACCACCTACTATGCAAATAACGGATGAGCAATTCTTCGATGACGATGAGCTGGCTCCTAATCCAAGAGCTCGTAGACAGGTTCAACCTGCTCCGCGGTACTCACAAACAGGCCCTCTCCACCGGCAAGAATTACCCACTAGGAGGGGGAGGGGGAGGGGGAGGAGGGGAAAATAGGATTTTGTTTTGTTTTTATTTATTTGTAATTTGTGAACCCGAAATATTTAATGTTATATGTATTTCTTTTAATTTCGATTGCATTTTGATATTTATGTATTTATTTTTAATTTTCGTATTCAATTAATAGGTTTCTTCAAAGGTAACAAGTTAAACTTTTTTGAAAAAAATGAGAATTAATAAGTTGACGGTGCACGTCTGATAAAATTGAAACAAATAAAAATTGAAAAGATGCAATATTTTCTCATTACCATAAAATTAGACATACATTAAACAAAGCATTTAGGTTGACGGTCCGGCACGATAGTTGGAAAGATTTGATTTGTGCGGACACTTGTTTCTTGTATGACCCGGTTGACTACAAAGACTACAATGTCTAACTTGAACTCCTCCCTCTCTATCATCTGGATCATCCATATTCGTATTAATACGAGTAGATTTCGGTCGACCCTTCAACTTTCTACGAAGCACTGGATTTGGTAACCATTCTTCGTATATTGGCTCTACCGGCCAATAGTCTTGGTTCGGGATTGTGTTGAACTGAATTCTATATATATTTGCAATATTCTCTAGTTTATAACAGTCATCCGCAAAACCGTAAGGGTCTAGTCGAAAATGAAAACAGGCGGCGTGTGCGTGAGAGCAAGGGTATCTAAATGCTTGGAATGCACCACAATCACACCAATTCTGATGAAGTTTCACAGTGAACATTTTTTGCTCACCTCGGACTGTAGCTTCCACAGAAAATTCCCATCTATTTGAGTCGAATGATCTGACTCGCATAGCGGACGCTTTAGCTTGAAGATCGATCATTTTTTTTCGCAGGGCTTTCGACCAATATTGTCCGCTGTTTATTCGGGCGTTGGCATCTTGCCCTTTGTCGGACCACACTTTGCCCAATCTAAAGTAGGTCTCCCACACAATACTTGCAATTGGGAGATGCCGTGTTCCTTTAAGAACAGAGTTTATAGCCTCTGCAAGGTTAGTTGTCATATGACCATAACGCCGACCTTCATCATAGGCTTGTGACCATCTTTCCGTGGGGATGTCATTTACAAATTTTATCACACCTGCACCGTGCCGCCTCAACCTTCTCATCCTTTCATGGAATTTTGGTTGAACTAGTTCATACCCTATTTATAAATAAAAATAAGTTAAATAAAACAGCCCCTAATAACTAAAAAAAATTAAAATTTTTATAAACAACAAATAACAACTTACCCGCGCCTAAAACCTCTCTCTTGATCTGACTGTTTCCGAACCGCGTCTTCGCATTCGCTGCAATATGTCGTACACAATATGCTGGATATGCATGTGGAGGTATCCATAAACTCCCAGGTCTGTCAATTACTGATAAGAGCGCAGTTCCTCTATCAGAAATCATGCAAATCCCGTCTTCTTTTACAACATAATTGCGTAGGTGTTTCAAAAAGAATTCCCATCCATCCGCGTCTTCCTTTTCAACTATGGCAAAGGCAATTGGGAATATATTATTGTTTCCATCCTGTGCAACGGCCAAGAGTAATATATGACCGTACTTCCCATACAACCATGTACCATCCACTTGAATCATGCGTTTGCAGAATGAAAACCCTTGAATGCACGCATTGAACGCCCAAAATAACTTACTAAATACTCTTTTACCAGGAATTAATTCGCCTTGTAAGTTGAACACCGGCAATGTCTCGTACTCTACAACGGTCCCCGGGATGAAATGTTGCATTGCTCGTAAAAGAGCTGGTAGCTCATTATACGATTTATCCCAATCACCATACAGTTCCGTCATCGCCTTTTGCTTTGCCATCCACGCCTTGTAGTAAGACGGAACATAACCAAACTGGGAGCGGATAGATGCTACTAACACTGCAATCGAAATTCTTGGTTCCTGTTCAACCAAAGTCCTGATTGAAGCACATATTAGATCAGAGTTTAAATTAATATGGTCCTGTGATAAAGCCATATTGGTACATGTGTGCTGATCAATAAACCGTGACACCTCCCACATTTCAGTTCTCTTCTTGTAAGAAATTCTTACCCACCACGGACAATTGTTCTTCCAATAATAACACCTTACACAATACGTAAATTTGTTGGACTCAACAACAGAAAATGACGTATGGCGTTTGAGACAGTGCTCTTGAAGTGCAAGCTTCGCGGCTTTTTTTGTTTCAAATTGAGCCTTTAGTTCCAGTTCTCCAAAGTTCGAAGATGAAGAAGAACCAAATACGCGAGCTTCATATTCTTGATCTTGCATTGCAGTATAGTCAACTTCATACATGCGGGCTGCTGGAGCTTTATAGGCTGGAGGTTCCGGTTGTTGGCGCTGCGGTGCAGCATTACCCCAAACAGCCGGCTGTTCATTTCTCAACCCGAGCCTACTAACAGCCGCGGCCCAAACATCTTCTTCAACATCAATACCATTGCCTTGAGACGCTTCTGTCATAATAGCGTCAATATCATCAGCATCGAGTAACTGAACGTCATCTTCTTCGTCTTCACTCATAGGAACAATATTTTCTTCATCATCACTGAAATCTTCAAGCGATTCGCCCCAACGACCAACTGTGGGTTCGGTGTCCGAATATGTTGATGAACTCATATTCTGTAAATATTAAAAACATAAGCACAACATTAAATTTTTGGGTTTTTTTATTAAAATTTAAAAATACTTGTACCATCTGAATATATATTCAATCATACAAAAGATTTATACAAACTCTCTAAAATTAAAAAATTTAGATTAAAAGGAAAAATTTACTTACTTAATTTTCACTAGCTTTTACGAACTCTTCAATCACCCTCTTCGAATATTTCTTCAGAAACTCACAAACTCGTCCCTCTTTGCCGAAAAGCTCTCTTAATTTTTTTCTCAACCACTACACACTCATCTCATCTTCCCTAAACCCTCTATATATACACATAAAATAATATTAAAAAATTAATCCCCTTTAATAAATCTAGCCCGTCCCTATTTAATTTACCCTACATACACTTGCCTGACTTGCCAGTGTGTAGGGGACATGCAGGTGAACAGGACCTCGCCATTTGCAAATGGCGAGGTCTTGTTCACCTGCATGTCCCCTACACACTGGCAAGTCAGGCAAGTGTATGTAGGGTAAATTAAATAGGGTTTAGGCACGTCCGTCTATTGAAGGGTAAATAGGGTTCTAGGTACGGGTTAGATTTATTAAAACACCTCCTATTAAAGGGTAAAATTAAATATGGTTCGGTGGATATTTTAATTTTAAAATTAAATTAGGGTGTGTAAAATTGGGTTCGACTAACCATTTGTAAATTGTTCCGGTCAATCGGTAAGTTCGGGTCACTCAAATCTCGACCCTATATAGTAACCATTCAACCAGTTAACAGTTTATTCAGTTAACCGAAATATTCGGTACAATCTGAATTTAATGATTTTTTTTTACTTTGTTTATTAGAAAAATTAAAAATTTAATAATATGTTAAATATTCGGTACAATCTGAATTCAATCTTAGTATCTTTTTTAAAACATTTGAAAATATTTACAACCCTAAACCCTAAACCCTATACCCTAAACCCTATACCCTATACCCTAAACACATCCCTATATCTGACCCTAAAGCCAACCCTATATGCAAATGCATGGCACATGCACATGGATAAAGCCTGACGTGCCTGCATGGCACATGTATGAACAGCACCTCGCCATTTGCAAATGGCGAGGTGCTGTTCATGCATGTGCCATGCAGGCACGTCAGAGAAGCATGCAGGCATATATTCGAGAAGCATGCAGCTCACAGCTGAGCCGCCCACGCTGCCAAGGCTGCCTCCAACAGGACCTCGCCAGCAGGAGGTGGCGTTGTCCACACCTCGCCGGCAGCAGGTGGCGAGGTCCCAACGGCACTGTAGATTTTGGCCTAGTTTGCCAAATTTCAGCCAAGTAACCCCTATGTTCAAATTATTAAGCCAATTTTGGCTTACTTGGCCAAATTTGCCGGATCATTACCTACTTTGTCTATTTATATTCTGGTGGCTACTGGAATGACAAAAGAAAAAGATTTAGTTTTTTTTTTTAATTTAGGGGTGATATTTGAGCTAATTATTTCAAGATAAAGATTAAAAAATATAATATATAAAAAATAATTTAATTAAAAATTTATTTTAAATTGTATGTTGAGTATTTGAGATTTTAATTCTTATTAATTAATTTTATAATGTTAAACGTTAGTGATATTTAATAATATTTGACGCACATAGTAAACTCATCTTTTATCATAATGTTAGGGCTATAGCCTATATATATATATTACTATTTCTTGCAATGTTTCATATAGAAGACAGATAGTGAAATAATAGAAACATCTATCAAATTAATTCACAAAGTACATGGATATTGTGTCGTATTTGATTACCAAATTATCCACCATCACCAAGTATAACATTAAAGCTACCTTTTTATATGTTTATCCAAAAATAGAACACGCCAAACGAAAACAAAATTCAAATAGCAATCTAGACGAGCTCCCCATCTCTCTTAATAATACTGCTAATTAACCAATTTTTTTGTTAATTTCATTTAATATATTATTATATATAATATTTCTTCATACATTATAACAATATTTATAATTTACACCTTGAAGTTAAAAATAACACACATTTCAACTTAAATAAATGTAAAAAAAATATAGTCAATGAGACGTTGGTTTAATCTTATTGAAATTATAATTATTTTGTATTGTTTGAGTCTCATCATATACGAGTTTGAGTACGATTTTATGCTAGTTTAAGTCTCAACATGTAAGAGTGTTTAGATATATTTCAATAATCACTTTAATTTTATAATATAATTAATTATTTTTATTGTAAGTGTTTAGATCATATATTTCTCGCTTGACTGTGTCCAAGCCACATGCATCATTTGGGTTAGGTTTATAACACACTATTTAGTATCTAAATTGTAGTAAAAAAGTTGAACATAAAGTTTATATACAACTCGGAGAACGTTAAATGATGAGCTAAATGAATTTCATGGCATGATAATTTCAATAATTTTTTATATATAATTAAAATCAAAGACGAAAGAATCATAAAAAATGGACCGGCAATCTATATGGGACCAAATCGAAGGAGACTATAGGACCACTCACTCTCGCCCTAATTTTTGAAAAATGAATAATGGTGTTTATGTAATTAAGGTGAAAAGCAAGGACAAAAACAGAACAGTCACAAAATGGCGCACTTATAGTACCCTCGCATTTCCTAGACGAATCCGTCACGTCACGAAGAAAACCAGAAGGAAAGATAGAAAACAGAAAAAAAGATGCCCGGCGGAGTTGGGATCCCGATATTTCGCACAAAACATAAGGGCATAACCGGTATTAAAAAAGTAGTCACTGAAGCTGAGCTGAGCTGTTTTTTTTTTCCTTTTCTTTTTTTCTGGTAGTATAGTAAAACATTACAATTACTGGGCATAGACATAGTAAGCAACGTTTCCCTATGCTAAAGCCGCCTCATTTAGTCCTTTCCTCTTCCTTTCTTTTAAATTTCCCATTTTCTTTTTTATTTTTTTGATTAAATTTGCATTTTCTCTCTCTTCGTTTTGTTTTGTAGGATTCCCATTCTCACTTATTTCTACAAACAACACAAAAGCACCAAACAGAAGAGAGAAAAGGAAAAAAGTTGAAAAGAGTGAGAGAAAGGATTGTATAGCATTCGCCGGGGCCGGAAATGCCTAATTTTCCGGCGTGGTTTGGAATTCGGGAATGCAGTAGCTGAGGAGGAAACGAAGAGATAAAAAAGTATAAAACTGAAAAGAGTGTTTTAAGAGAAAAAAAATGGACGGAGCATTGTTCAATGAGCAGACTGACGTCGTTTTACACACCAAGAATAAATCCGACGAGGAAAAGGAGGACCATCTGGTAGTTGCTGTTACGACCCCTACGGCTCACAATCACCGGAGCCGATCTCAAGCTGCTACTCGGCGCGTGACTCCCACGACTACTGCTGCCTCCTTCGTCACCGCGGGTTTGGGTGCCGCCGTCGAGAAATTCCTGCCTAACGGTGATCTCTACATCGGTAGCTTCTCAACTAACGCGCCACACGGATCCGGAAAGTACCTTTGGAAAGACGGGTGCATGTACGAAGGGGAGTGGCGTCGTGGGAAAGCCTACGGGAAAGGAAAGTTCTCTTGGCCGTCTGGAGCTACTTTTGAAGGTGATTTCAAGTCGGGTCGGATGGAAGGATTCGGGACGTTCATTGGATCCGACGGTGACACGTATCGTGGGTCGTGGAGCTCCGATCGGAAACACGGCTATGGCCATAAACGTTATGCAAATGGGGATTACTACGAAGGATCATGGAGGAAAAATCTACAAGACGGGCACGGTCGATACGTTTGGAGTAACGGGATCGAGTACGTCGGTGAATGGAAAAACGGCGTTATCTCTGGTCGTGGGACTCTGATTTGGGCAAACGGAAACCGTTACGACGGGCAATGGGAAACGGGTATGCCCAAAGGAAACGGAGTTTTCTCTTGGCCGGACGGAAGTTGTTACATCGGAGCATGGAACGAAGATAACATGAAGAGAACTCAACAGCTAAACGGGACGTTCTATCACGGGAACGACGGGAAGGAGCATTCTCTGAAAGGAGGGGAGAGTTTGGTGCTTATGCCGAGGAAAAGATCATCCGTAGATGGAAGGGGGAGCGTAGGGGAAAGGAATATGAATTTCCCTAGGATTTGCATATGGGAAAGCGATGGTGAAGCTGGGGATATTACTTGTGATATAATAGATAATGTGGAAGCTTCAATGTTTTACAGAGATGGGTTTAGGCAATTCAGAAGGAATCCTTGTTGTTTTAGTGGGGAAACTAAGAAGCCAGGACATACTATTTCCAAAGGCCATAAGAATTACGACTTGATGCTCAACTTGCAAATGGGTATCAGGTTAGCACTTTTGGAAGCTTTTGGTGAACTTAATACATGTTTCCTATATTTGGATTCTAGAGTTTGATTTTTTTTTGCTGTAGGTATTCTGTTGGGAAACATGCCTCGATTTTGCGGGGTTTGAAACCTAGTTATTTTGACCCCAGAGAAAAGTTCTGGACAAGGTTTCCAGTTGAGGGATCAAAGCTCACGCCTCCTCATCAATCTCCGGAGTTCCGTTGGAAAGATTATTGTCCGGTGGTGTTTAGGTATGGTGCTTTTATTTAGTTGAACATATGTTCTTTGTTTAAAATTTCTTGGTTTATCTGCAAGTTCTGAGGATAATGGTATTCCTGGGAATAAGCTCTTACAAGTATTCCTTGATATGTTTAAATGGTTTTTTTCCTTTTGTATTTGTTTCAATTCCTTTTTTTCTTTCTATAATGGTGACTGGATTCCTTTTGGGTTTCTTGTAGACATTTGAGGGAGCTATTCCAAGTGGATCCTGCTGATTACATGCTAGCTATTTGTGGCAGTGATGCCCTAAGGGAGCTTTCTTCTCCGGGGAAGAGTGGAAGCTTCTTTTACCTCACTCAAGATGACAAATTTATGATAAAGACAGTAAAGAAATCTGAAGTCAAGGTTCGTTGTCAACCTGTTTGACTTAATGTGGAAGTTGCTCTGTGTCTTGATACATTAATCTCTCGAATTGTATTCTTTGAAATCAGAAAATTGTTTGCTTCTGAATTTCCAATTTACTATCTTGGCTGACCTGACATTTTCTTTTGATATTTTACTAACCGTTTCAGGTATTTTTAAGGATGCTTCCAAGTTACTACCAGCATGTTTCTCGATATGAAAATTCCCTCGTGACAAAATTCTTTGGCGTGCATTGTGTCAAACCTATAGGTGGCCAGAAGGTTGAAATAATTTATAACTAAAGTGAATTTACTCTTATTCAAGGCTTAGATCATTGTAAAATTATCTCACTTGCGGTATAAATATGGCAGACCCGGTTCGTCGTGATGGGGAATATGTTTTGCTCCGAGTATCGAATTCATAGACGGTTTGACTTGAAAGGATCCTCCCATGGCCGCTCAACTGATAAGCCAGAAGAGGAAATTGATGAAACGACAACCCTAAAAGACCTGGATCTTAATTTTGTGTTTCGCCTCCAGCAAAGTCGGTTCCAGGAGCTTATGAAGTAAGCTATATTTTATTCCTTGCCACTCTGTCCCTTCCTACCTTGTTGTGTTACTTTGTCTTCATATTTATTGCTAATATTCTATAATTAAATTGTTGCAGGCAAATTGATCGAGATTGCGAGTTCTTGGAGGCTGAGAGAATTATGGATTACAGTCTTTTGGTTGGAATACACTTTCGGGATGATAATAGAGGTGATAAAATGGGGTTATCACCGTTTCTCTTGCGGACAGGTAAGTTAATAGACAACTGTACTATTTCAGTTGAAACTTGAATGGATATTTTCGTTGAAATAAGATTAGGGAATTGAACCTGCTTGTTCTTTGCAGGCAAAAAGGATTCATATCAAAATGAAAAGTTTATGCGTGGATGTCGATTTCTTGAAGCTGAGCTACAGGACATGGATCGGATTTTAGCTGGCCGGTATGTTTTACTGTCTTAATAATAATTTGCAATTCAAGTTATTTCCTTATTATAGATGTGGAATTAGGCGAATCTCCCATGATGCTTAGATTTTAAATTTCTTAAGTCAATTTTGGATTGTATGAAGTGTAAAGTTTATGTTGCGTTTGGTCTTAATGTTGTGATGGTATTTGCTGATATTTGATCATATTCCATGGAATGATTGATGGTTGATTGTTTAGTCTGAGTGATCTTGTTGGTATAATTCAGAAGACAACATTTTTTGTGGGACATGTGACAATTGTGGTCCTATCTTTAGATTAGAACCAAGGGTTTCCCTGATTTTTTTGTTGCCCATTATTATGTTTCTAAGAAATGATTCATGAACTTCGTGGACAAGAATGGAGAGTGCGGCCGAAGGTTCCACACACATCACTAGTGATTCTTTTTTAAGGTCTCTTTCCCATGTAATGATTTTGATCCATCACCATATGACATACATTACTGTATATTGATTAACCTTCTATGTGAAAAATTATATTGCATACAAGATATTTCAGGGAATTGGATTTCAAGTGAGCATGCTAGTATGCAATTTTAACTTCTCTTGCTCTATTGATTCCTCGCGAGTTGTGATTTGGTAGTCAAAGAAAACTTAAGATATTGATTACAGGATGAGCAGCAAGTCTTAATTTTTAATTTTATGCACCTTTTTGTTTTGCCAGGAAACCATTGATAAGGCTAGGAGCAAACATGCCAGCAAGAGCAGAGCGACTGTCTAGAAGAAGCGACTACGATCAGTATACGCAGGGTGGAGTCAGTCACTTATCACATAGTGGTGAAGTTTATGAAGTAGTCTTATACTTTGGCATCATTGACATCTTACAAGACTACGACATCAGCAAGAAGTTGGAGCATGCATACAAATCACTACAAGCCGATCCTTCTTCAATATCAGCCGTTGGTCCAAAGCTCTACTCAAAGAGGTTTCGGGATTTTATAGGAAGAATTTTCATCGAAGATGGGTAGCATGATGAGAAGGCTAAATCAGAATAAAACATCTGGCCTCCATCTCGTTTGAACATGCCACTACAATCTTCCCACCGGGAAAATCATGCAGGCCCCTGTTACTATTTTTCGAGCCAAGACTCCATAGGGCCACACTTAAACAAGCCAGTGATTGTAAATTTGCGGGAGTCATTGATCTCAAGGCTTTAGAGGAAATGCGGATGGTTGAATTTTGATGATTAGCTCATCATCATGACATGGAAGGTGCAAGCCCCTGTACATTCAGAGGAGGGGGAATAGATTAGGATCAGGGTTGGGTTCCTTGTGTTATTTTCTTCAATTTCATTATCATTTTCATGGGGTTTGAACATTTGGGGAACAGAGAAGATGGTTCCAAGAGAGGTGGGTAAAACTTGGAATAACAAAGTGTGTACAGCTTATAGAGGGGTGATGGGAATATCATGAATTTGTTTCTCTTTTTTGGTTAAAGCAAAGAAAGGAAGAATATATATATATATATATATATATATATAATATTTGGAATCAGGAAAACAGGAGTGGATCAGTGACAAGTCCCATACTCCTTTCTATCCGTTGTTTTATTCAAAATGGGGTTTCTTCCTGCGTTTGAAGCCTTACAAAAAAATGGGGACATCTCATTGGGTCTGCTTTTTGGCTCTGCAGTTAAAGGAAGGAGGGAGGGTTAAATTTTGAATGACATGAAAAGGTGAGAAAGATGCGCTGTCGTTTCTTTGTTAGTTCACCCCTCCAGGCTCCAGGCTCCAGGCTCCAGGCCCTTTAACCTTGAAAAGCAGCTCAAAACATTGCCTACTTGGTTTTACACAGTAGGGTTGTGGGTTTGCTTTTTGACCTCTCTTCTCTTTTTGGCCACCTTCTTCTACTCTCTGATTTCTCTGACCCTTAAACCACGAGTCTGGTAATAAGTGGGACCTTCTGCATATGACCCGTCTCTTGTGGATATAAGGAATGGAATTGCCTCTAGGGTTTTTTTACGTCTTTGAGATTTGTCAAACATTTTTTTTTACAATTTGGTAATCATTTGACAAGTCGAGTGATTTATCACAAACTGAATTTACAAATGAAGCTGGATGGATACCTTGTACGGGTGTAGAATAATTGCATTCATTTTGTGCGGGAAAAAGGGATTTTTCTCGAGAACCAAACAGTGAAAGACGCGAGACGAGATTGGTACAATTACAAAGCTAAGCGTAGGCCTGCAGCCTGCCAGACAGAGGGCAGGTGTTACCCTTACCCGGTTGAAGGTAGTAAGGTGGGCAATTGCATGCCTAAAAAGCACAACCATGGTTAATTGAAATGACAATAAAATAAAAAACACACAGGGTGACTCAATCAATGTTTGTACGGACAGATTTCATGTAATCTGTTTGCAGTTGTTTTTCTTTGTCTTCGGTTGGTTGGGACCATTTCTTAGTTCTAAATTAAGACAGATGATGCCTTGCTTACAGGCTTTTTTAATACTTTCGCTTATTTATGGTGGGCGTCTTCTGCAACTATGCTTATTTTATTTCTTTTACACCTAATTCACAAATCTAATCTTCACTTACGAATTAAATATGCTTATTATATATATATTGGTACTTAAACTTACAACTT
The DNA here is from genome assembly GCA_958450335.1 of Hibiscus tridactylites. NCBI lineage: Eukaryota > Viridiplantae > Streptophyta > Magnoliopsida > Malvales > Malvaceae > Hibiscus > Hibiscus tridactylites. Next base: position 83,302,278 of record OY288275.1, on the reverse strand, counting down.
TGTGCAAATTAGCACCTAAACCTTTTTAACATGCCTTATTAAAGTATTAGGAACAAATATGAATAGATACTATCATATACTCAAGTTTTCAACTTTGTTATTAGAGACAGCTGGCGAACGCTTACGGAAACGCGCCCCACGCGCGCCTAAATTCTTCCCCCTTTCAACCTAATTTCCGCGAAGACTCATCTGAGCGGTGTGATTCCTCAACCCTGCGGGCGAGATCAGGTTCAGTGACGTGGGTAGGAGTTGTCCCCCGTCCTGCGTCTATCCGCTGCCGGAAGTTGGAGTGAACGACCCCAGCTGTGGCTTGCTTCAAGGAAGGTCCGGTGGAAAGGAGTGAAGCTTTACGCTGGTCCCCTTTATCTGGTGCTGCGACTGTCGGAACCGCGAATCCCTATTGCTGTTGCGGGTATCCGAGATCCTCACGGGGCTGCAGCGACAAAACTAGCATTTACCCTCAGGTTTTCCGGCTTCCTTAATCACCCATGCCTGACTCTTAATCCTCGCTTCTGGTTGCTCGCACCTTTTCTCCCCCATATCTTATCCCCGTCTCTGATGGCTTATTCCCGTTCTTCCCCCGCACTTGTTCCCTGCTTCTGGTGGACTTCCCCTTTATGTTTTTCCTTTTGGATTGCTTGGCTGGCTCAGAAAGGACTTGTATTGCTGTTTGTGGGAACGGCTTTGCCGCTCGGTTTTTTTCTCTAGTTTTGATCTTTTGACAGGTTTTCTACGGTGGTCCTCCTTGGGCAGTAACCCGTGTGGAGGGGAGGCGTCATTTTTTTTTCTGCCATGGCAGTTCTAACTTGGAACGTGCGTGGTCTGGGAGCAAAGGAGACCGTTAGGGCGCTTCGGGACTCAATTTTCAAAATCAAACCGACAATCGTCTTCCTAGGTGAAACAAAGCAAAAAAAAAACTTATTTGGAGAAGATTAGAATGAAAATGAAAATGGAACATGCTTTCTATGTTGATCCACAGGGGATAGCGGGAGGCCTAGCGCTATGGTGGATAGCAGAAGCAAACATTAACATTCTGCGTTTTGACAGAAGCTATATTGACACAGAAATCTCATTACAGAATGGCGAATCTTGGTTCAATACCTTCATTTATGGTCTCCCGTATCGCGAAGAGCGGAAGGTTTTTTGGGAAGGACTATCAACTTTCAGAGAGCCCGGTCAGGACAAATGGGTGATCATGGGTGACTCTAATGTGGTGGCAAGACAAAAGGAAAAAGAAGGTGGGAATCCAGTTAACTCCAATGACTCTCTATGGTATGAGGAGTTTGTCAATACCTCATGCTTAGTTGAAATGCCCATCAAAGGAGGGAAATTTACCTGGTTTAACCAGAGAAGTGGTGAGCAATCCATTCTTGAAAAGCTTGATCGCATTTTATGCTCTGCGGAATGGAGCCTAAATTTCCCAAAAGCGCTTGGCATAATGTAAGTGGCCATTGCTTCCGATCATGCCCCGATTGTTCTGTTCATAGCAGGACTTCCCAAGGCACATAAGAAGGAGTTCAAGTTCGAGACTAAATGGCTGCCTGATGAAGAATGCTCCCAAACTATATCAAAAGGTTGGAATATCTCCCCGGGAGAAAGAATGTGTTCCAGATTCAGAAGAAAGATTCGCAGTACTAGATCAGCTCTTGTCAAGTGGAACAAAGAAAAAATGAAAGCAAGACATGAACAAAAGCAGAGGCTGATGAACAGAATTTTGGAGCTCCAAGGTAGGAAACTCACTGATGCGGAGCTGGACGAATTTAAGGGGCTCAAAAAACAGATCGACAAAGAATGGGAGAGCGAGGAGAGATACTCGCATCAGCGCTCCAGAGTCAACTGGCTCAAATGGGGAGATAGAAACACAAAGTTCTTTCATGCTACCACCCTTCAGCATCGGAGAACGAACTCTATAGTCAAGATTAAAAAAGACGATGGAGAGTGGCTGGAAGATACGAAGGAAATTGCTGATCATCTTCTTCAGCACTTTAAGAAAGTGTTCAAGCGGGACCCGTCGGTAAACCCTAGTCACCTACGTGATTATATTCCCAGCCTGATCACTCGAAACATGAATGATGCCCTTAGCAAAGAAGTGGAGGAAGAAGAGATTAAAAGGGCGGTTTTTGACATGGGAGCGACTAAAGCCCCGGGGCCTGATGGTTTTCCCGGATGCTTCTACCAGAATTTCCGGGACACTGTGAAATCTGACTTGATCGGTATGGTGTCCATTTTTTTTCCAGAAATGGAGAGCTGGATCCGGATCTCAACAAAACTAATATTGTGCTCATCCCGAAAAAGCCAAACCCCACTGAGGTATCACAGCTAAGACCCATCAGCTTATGTAACTTTTCAGTGAAGGTCATAACCAAAATTTTGGCTTCTAGATTAAAGCCTATTCTCCCCGAGATCATCCCGCACTACCAATCAACGTTCGTAAAAGGAAGATCAATTCATGATAACATTATTCTAGCCAATGAAGCTTTCCACGCTATAAAGCGAACAAGGAAAGGAAAAACAGGCAAAATGGCCCTTAAGATTGATCTGGAAAAAGCCTACGACAAAGTTGACTGGGATCTCCTACGTTTTGTTATGGAGAAGATGGGTTTTTGTGAGTGGTGGATCAACAGGGTCATGATATGCATCACTACAGTTTCTTTCTCACTTGTGCTGAATGGTGAACGCACGGGGGAGTTCAAAGCAAGTAGAGGCTTGAGACAGGGAGACCCATTATCTCCCTTTCTATTCACTCTCATTTCTAGCATCCTATCATGGATCATTGAAAAGGAAAATGGTGAGCCGAATTTTCAGGGTCTCAGAATAAAACGAAGATGCCCAATTCTTAGCCATCTCTTGTTTGCAGATGATTGCCTTGTATTCTCAGATGTCAATGTCGCGAACTGTGAAGGCATTTTAAATATCCTCCGGGTGTTCCAATCGGCTACAGGTCAGACAGTAAGCACAAAAAAATCGTCAGTTTTTCTCTCCCCTAATTTGAGTAACAGGAAAAAGGACCACTTTACAAATGTGCTGGGCTTCCGGTTAATGAAAGAAGATGCTAGATACCTTGGGCTTCCTTCCTTCTGGGGTAGGAGCAAGAAAGAAGCTCTTGCCTATATTAAAGAACGGGTCCAGAACCAGCTGAAGGGGTGGAAAGCTAGATTCTTAACTAGCGCAGGAAAAGAAGTCCTTATCAAAGCTGTGGCTCAAGCCATCCCTACCTATGTTATGCAATGCTTCCTCCTTCCGGTTACCTTCTGTGATGAAATCAGCTCAATGATTGCTAAGTTTTGGTGGAATACCTGTGCTGAAAAGGAGAGAAGTATTCATTGGATAAACTGGAAAGATCTCTGCAGACCGAAGGATAAGGGAGGAATGGGTTTTCGTGATCTGCGAATGTTCAACAAGGCCCTTGTCACCAAACTTACATGGAAGGTGATTAAAGAACCTGACTCCCTTCTTTCTAAGGTTCTTCAGGGCATCTACTTTCCCAATGGCAATATTTTCGACATCCCTAAATGCTCAAACCCATCTTGGGCATGGTCAGGGATTCGCGAGGGGATCAAAATCATTAAGAATGGAGCGCTGTGGAGAGTTGGCAATGGCAGAAGTATTTCTACTTGGTTCGATAACTGGGTACCTCAGCTCCAGAACTACAAACCCTCAACTGATAACCTAGCACCAGTCTCAGCACTCTCGGTAAGTTCCCTGTTAAACACATATCAAAGAACGTGGAATGAACAGAAGATCTACAATCTCTTTTCTCCGGAGGAAGCTGAAGCGATCCTGAAAGTACCGATTGGGGGTCTTGACATACAAGATTCCTACATTTGGGCCGGAAATAAGAATGGAGAATACACGGCTAAATCAGGGTACCGGTTTCTGGAGGAAAAATCGCTGTCTTCTGCCACCCCTTCCCCAAGTGACGATCCTAGGACAAAGAAGGAATTATGGAATTCTATTTGGAAGCTGGGAGTCCCCTCCAAAATCCGGTCCTTTCTTTGGCGACTATGTCACAACATTGCGCCGTCAAAGAGTGCTCTGAAAGGTCGGATGCATGGCCTGTTAAGAGAACCTGACTTGTGTCCTCGATGTGGATGTATGGGGGAATCAGTGGAACATATCGTATTTCTTTGTCCGTTTGCTCAAGCAATTTGGAAAGCGTCTAATTTCAGCTACTCTCTTTTAGATAGAGGCTTTCCGGGATTCCCTAAGTGGTGGCTCAAGATAAATGAGCTCAGGGCCTCCCAACAGTTCGGAGACGGATGTGAGCATATCGCCTTCCTTCTCTGGTCTATCTAAAAATCAAGGAACAAGCTGGTCTTCGAAGGAGGAAAGGACTTCCCTTGGGAAGTATGGCTGAGAGCTGAGTACCACTTTACGGAGTTTTCCCAAACCGTGAGTAAAAAAGAGCTCGAGAAACAAAGAAATGTGAAGGAAGCAACGAGATGGGTTCCACCGCCACATGGCACGTTAAAAGTGAACTGTGACGCGGATTTTGATAGGATCATCGGAAAGGGTTCCCTAGCAGCAATTGTTAGGGATAGTGCAGGATCCCTCCTTATTGGCTTCTCTGCACCTTGTTTGGCACCGAGTGTGTCAGTGGCGGAAGCCCTCGCCATCAGGATGGGGCTTAGGATGGCGAAAAGTTATGGCTACAACAACAGCATTGTTGAAGCGGATAACCGAGCAGTAATCCAAAGAATAAACCAAAAGTCTACCGCTAGCTGGGAGACTTCAACGATTGAGGACGACATCAAGAGGACTACACAATCCTTCTTGTTTTGTTGCTTCAAATTTTCTCCTAGGTTGTGTAATCAGGCAGCCGATTGGCTCGCCAAGTTTGCAAAAAATCAGCAGGGTCAGATGTTGTGGACCCTTGATATCTTTCCCCCGGAACTCTTATTCATGTAACTTTCCTTTTGATAATACAAGTATATTTGGTCAAAAAAAAAGATACTATCATATACTCGGATAAAAATTGTCTGTCCCTTTTCGGTGCCTTTTTTTATGCTCTAACACTAAAAAACTAAATTTCAAGCTCTAACTCTAAATTTTAAATCTTAAACCTTAAACCATACACTCTACTATAAATTCTCTAAACTCCAACATTAAACTCTAAACCTAATTTTTTATATGGGGCATAAATAAGGGCACCGAAAATGGGCAAAAAATTTCTATTCCATATAATTACGCCGATATATTAAAATTTTTTAACGAGTTTTAAATATAAATATAAAGTATCTAGATTACAAATAATTTTTTGAATAGTCTAAAGATGATTAAACGTTGTACCTCTTTTTCAATTATAAAAAAATTAGAGTTGTCAATATATTAAATATTATTTATTTGATTTATTCTTAAAATACAATATAACAATAAACAACCCTAATAAGTATTACCAAATTACATGATAATTGTATTTCATGGCTTGAATTGCGTTTAACACTATACTTTTTATTTATCTATATATATATGGATTAATATCCTATACACTGGCGGTGGAAACTTAAAGTTTCCACAAGCGCCTTAGTTTTAGGGTTTAGAGAGTTAGTTTAGGGTATAGGGTTTAGGGGTTTAGGTGCAGGGGTTTAGAATTTAGGGATAGTTGTTTCAATTTAAGGTTTAGGGTTATAATTTAGGGTTTATAGGTTAGGGTTTAGTTTTTAGGGTAATATGGTGAGGATTTAGGTTTTAACCTATAAACCCTAAATTATAACCCTAAACCTTAAATTGAAATAACTATCCCTAAATTCTAACCCTCCACACCTAAACCCCTAAACTCTATACCCTAAACTAACTACCTATACCCTAGAATTAAGGCGCTTGTGGAAACTTTCAGTTTCCACCGCCTGTGTATAGAAAATTTATCCTATATATATTATGTTTTAATGCATAAGACGTGTAAAAAGAGTTTAGACAACCTTTCCTATTAAATTATAAAATCAGAAACTTACATTCATAACCTTAAAATTTTAAATACTAAACTTTAATATCTAAAACTTAAATTTTAATCAAGCCTAAATTTTAAACACTACAACATAAATTTATAAACCCTAAAATTGACAAGCTTGCGTAAAGTTTACACAAATTTATGTATCAAATAATTTTCCATTATATATATTAATGAGTAATTTTTATACACGTGCAAAAAATAAACATGTATATTTATTGTTTTTAAAAAATAAAATTTAAATCTCTAATAATCTAACCCTAAGGGAAAGAGTAGATTTTTTTTTATCAATATGATATGATTATATTATAGTATAGTAAAATTTTTTTTTTTGTTTTTAGTGTTTTAAATGCACATACATTATACAAATAAACTGTTTAAACTTAATTTTTTTTAAAAATGAAAATGATTTTTTTCTACCGAGACCGCACAATGATTCTAACGGAAAAATGGTTCATTCAAAGCAAGCAGACATTTCATTTACTACCATTTTTACTTTATTATTTGGAAGGGTGCAACTTTCTTTCCATATGTAATATTTATTTAATAATTTTGAGAAGATTATAAGATAATATCTGTTTACATATATTCTTAACTCTTAATATTTCACACACACTTTACCTACAAAATAATTTCAGAAGTATATTATCCATTTTTTTACTAGGGAAAACTACACCACTGACCACCAAACAAATTGGTGATACCTATTTGGACCACTGAACTATAAAAAACGTCAATCAGATCACCGAACTTATAAAATCAACCTATTTTGACCACCGCCGTTAAAAATCTAGCGGTGGAGTGACGGAACTGCCATGTGGCAATTGACGGAAAATTTTAAAAATTACACATTTGGTCCCTATTATTTACACATTCTTTCAATTTAGTCCTAATTTTTAAATTAATAAAATAATAAATTATTTAATTAAGTGGTGACACGTGTCAATACCTTATTGAAGGACTTTAATTATTTATATTTGATTTTATTAATTTATTTTTCCCCTCCAATCAGGTGGCGACACGTGTCACCACCAATTTAGAGGAGAAAAACAAACTTCACTCCTTTCCGTTTAGCAGGAATCGAACTTGGGTCTCTAGATTGTAAAGCCCATGGCTTTGCCACTACACCAAGCACAAATTTGTGCTATAATACTCCCGATATAATATATATTTCTTATTAGTTTCCACATTTTTAAGCCGAAAGCTCAAACCTTAAACACTAATTTCACATATATATATATATATATATATATATAAATCTCAAACCCTAAACTCTATTGGCTTGTATCACTAACACGTTTGGGAGACATTTTCAGGAACTGATTTTTTTATGCTTAACTCCTAATTGTGAAAAGAAGATGCGGTGTATGTTAGTTCAATAGGAAAAAATATAAGTTATTAAATTCTGTGAAGTTAAAAGATAAATGATTCAAATACTTACCACCTAAGACTGCTAATTTGTAGTTGAACTTTTACAGTGATAGACTATCAATCGATTTGAATCATGAACCAAAGGAAGAAGATTGCTTTGGCAACCAGAATACCCCTGCTGATGCAGTGTTGTATTTGGAGGAGTCATTGGCTAGCTTCGAGGAAGAGCAACTCAAAGTTTTGAAAGAGAAACTGATTTCTTTAATAATGAAGAGGAACATTTTGAGGATGTCAAATCGCTTGAATATTTGTATAAAGAGAATGGAAATGGCTTTTATGAGAGTTTTGCTATTGCCTCCGAACCAAATGAAATTGCCAATGGTCATTTCGAGGGAGTGAATGGGAAACATCACCAAGAGAAAAATTTCATGGCTGCAACTGCAAAGAGACTCCTCCTACTTTTTGATGTCGTTGAAGCAGAAATCAAGAATGAGATATTGAATGGACACGAAAATGACTTCGACTCTGTTGCCTTGCAACTCCGAGCTAGAAAGTAAAAGGCTGGCTATTGAGGAAGAAGTGGACCATGTTTATGAGAGATTGCAAGCACTTGAGGCAGATAGGGAGTTTCTAAAGCATTGTGTTAGCTCCTTGAGAAAAGGAGATTAAGGAATCTATCTTCTTCAAAAAATGTTGCAATATCTTCGCGATTTGAGGAGTGTTGTACTCCAAGTGAGGAGCATAGGAGATGTTGTTATGTAGTAGCATACATATACACTTGGAAGGCTAATTGGTAAATCGAGTTGCATATCTACTATACATTTAGACGAGTGTTGTAAGTTTTGTTTCATAAAACTGCGGTCAATCAATAAAAATTTCATATGTATATTATTCTCCCTTATGTTTTGGTTTATACTTTGAAATATTTAGCGTGAAATTAATTTAAAATATTTAGGGTTTGAGATTTATATATATATATGTGAAATTAGTGTTTAAGGTTTGAGCTTTTGGCTTATAAATGTGGAAACTAATAAGAGGTTTATATTATATCTGGAGTATTATAGCACAAAGTTGTGCTTGGTGCAATGACAAATTCATGGGCTTTACAACCTAGAGACCCAAGTTTGATTCCCGCTAGACGCAAAGGAGAGAAGTTTCTTTTTCTCCTCTAAATTGGAGGGGAAAAATAAATTAATAAAATCAAATATAAATAATTAAAGTCCTCCAATAAGGTATTAACACATGTCATCATTTAATTAAATAATTTATTATTTTATTAATTTAAAAATTAGGACTAAATTGAAAGAATGTGTAAATAATAGGGACCAAATGTGTAATTTTTAAATTTTTCCGTCAATTGCCACGTGGCAGTTCCGTCACTCCACCGCTAGATTTTTAACGGCGGTGGTCAAAATAGGTTGATTTTATAAGTTCGGTGGTCTGATTGACATTTTTTATAATTCGGTGGTCCAAATAAGTATCCTTAATTTGTTTGGTGGTCAGTGGTGTAGCTTTCCTTTTTACTATAACTACTTCTTGTGTTCTTTTATATGTAATATTTAAATATGAATGTAAGTGAAAGCCGTAATTTTTCCCATCAAACCTAACTTTGACTATAAAACACACCTTTTATTATTATTATTATTTTCATTTGAAAAAGAATAATAACGTGAAGTAAGTTTTGTAGCAGACGGCATCATAAGGCATGAAAGTGACAAGAAAGTCTCTTTGTAACCTAAGAAAGCTGCAACAACAAACAACTCATTAATATTTGTTCTCTTCTAATGTGCTTTCTGAAGTTTCCAGCAAAAAAGAAGCCAAAATTCTGAAAACTGCTTTATTTTTCGTAATCTGACTTGCTGGCTGCCTGGCTACAGCAGCACCATTCAATAATTATTGCTCATACATCTTCTTTTTCATACCAGAAAAATGAATTGCTAGCTTAGCTGAGCCCAATGATTCAACGCATAACGAATACAAATAATTGTATTTATCATCCTGATTTTATTAATTTAATTCTCCATATACTAATACCATAATCATATTAAAACATTACAAACAATAATTCGAATTATATAAATTACATTTTCACAAGTGTCCACAGTCCACACGCATATTGCATACATACAAAAGCAATAGGTCTAAAACATAAACAAAAACAAAAACATAAGCATACACGTGCATATGCCAGCATTGCAAGCACCCTCCCTGGGTACAAAAGCCCCAAGTTGTCAACGTTTGTAGGCAATCTCGTTGTCTTGATGCAGCTCCCCCGATGGCCGAGAAACATCAACCATTTTAAACTCCCATGGTACTAAGACAAAACCGCCAGCCATGAAAAATATCGAAGCAACATGTGATTTTCATACCATTTCCCCAACACCAACGCGTGTAAACAAGAACATGTTTACGTAATAATGTTGACAATCGACACTTCCTTCTGGCGTGTCCTCCATGGAACCCAGAATCTTTTTGCCCTATCTGACACCTAAATACCCTGTAGGTTTTGACTTATGACTGATATATATGAATTTATTTAAACGTGTACTAAAGACTAGTATATTTTTATTTATATCTACAAACACGTCTGGATTGTTGTATTTGGCCAAATTTATTCTGGTTTGAAGTGTGGAGTTATTTTGATATTATGTGGGATTGAGGTGAGCCTGAGTCGAGGAAAGTAGGAGATCCACATGGAATGTTGATGATGAAGAGTAATGCCTTTGAATTCTTAAACGAGGTTCCACTTCCACCCCCTTGTCGGGAAAAAACCACAATCATACCAGACACGACGCTTGTTTAGAGGGAGACATCCCCACATCTATTTCCTTTTTTTATTCATACTCCCTACCATTATCAATCACATGTTTTATTATTATTATATATAAGGAGGTAAGTAGTGAAACAAAGGCAAACTCTAATCAAAGCCTGCTGTTATGTAACCTTAAACTGCTTAATGTTAAAGTCCAGTCTGATCCAAAACAGATTTGGCTTCAGCCTTTAAACCAAACATTTACATTAGTTCATAATTCATATGTATATATTACATGTGAGAGAATAAAGAGAGGATTTCTCGAGATCAGGGCATTAGGCAGCAGAATCTTTCGTATATATATTTTTGTTGGAAGAATCTTTGGTTGAATGGAAATATAAAAACAAGTACATGGGAATTGATTACTTCAATATTTATATAAATTAAAAATGCCATAAAACATGAGTGGCACCACACCAACAAAAGAGGCAGGAACAAGAACATTGCATGATTCACGTTTTCTCCACACACTTGCTTCTTTCTCGAAAACAAAAAATAGATTTGCATACCCATTAGGCATTAACAAACATTTAAGGAGAAAAAAACCCCATTATCCCCTTACTAAATCTATATATAAAAACAAAGGAAGATTATGGAGAGAGTAAGGTTTATGATCACAATAATGTTGTCTCAACTTGTAAAAAGGCATGGTTTATAATACTATTTCCCCAGTTCCACAAATTAGACTTTCTTTCCCTACCTGCCTCCCTTTAGTTATCATCTAAAATAATAATATCGTTCACTATGTCTTAATTAATCATTTTAATTTTGGTAGTTTCAAGGTTTTTAAATCTGGTGATCACACATACAATTTTGGACCTACATGTCCAATTGATAGCTTTGTTCCCAGCTGTTTTCATCATGATTCAAAATGTCACCATCGATTGAGCATTACCCTCATAATAATTCTAACATTATGGTAAAATTTAAGAAAACCTTGGGGGGGGGGGGGGGGGGGGGGGCAGTTTAGGGTTTGGACATTGTTAGATAAACAATAATGAAGTTTTCTTAAAAAAAAGCCTAGTTCCGAAACCCAACTCAAGCAGGATTCTAAAGGCCCAAAATCTATTTCTTGGGTCAATAGGATAGGCTCAAACATCTCATGCACTACATAGCCTTTTGTATAAAAAACAATGTATTAATTAATGAGTAAAATTTTGATACACAGCTATACCAAATTAATTTATACAAGTCTGCATATTTACACTATAAAACTCAAATCTTAAATTTCTAACCATAACCCTAAAAAAATAAACCATAAACCTTAAATTGTATACCCTAATTTTTAAACATTAACCTTAAATTCTAAACCTTACAACCTAAACCCCTAAATTAAAACTCTAACCCCGAAAACTAACTTATATTATATTTTTTCATTAATTAACTTATCACTTGAATTCGGTTAATTGTTATGTTATGGCATATGATTTTTTTTATAAGAAATGGGTATCGTTATCATGTGTCTCATTAAAAAATCTATCTAAACCTAATGGAGGAAAAATAGTGCACATGATAAGATATACAAAACACATAAGGATTACATCGTACGAGGAACTAAGTCCTCGCGTAATAGATCAACAACAAAAATCGGGACAAAATCCAAAAGAACTAAGTTGAGATTCAAAAGACTTGCACGTTTTGCCAAAACATTTGCAATTTGGTTACACTTCTTAGGGATAGCACGAATCGAGATCCGCCAATCTCTCTAGACCACTTCCTGGATAGCACAAGTGATAGCAAGAGCAAAACCATCACGCTCTACCTCGTGAATAAGCTTGATAGCTTGAGTATTATCAGATTCCACCTCTAAACTCCGAAAGCCTAGATCCCACGCAATAATAAGACTCAGGAAAATACTCCATAATTCGGCTTCCACGACTGAACAACAGTCAATAAATTTAGTAAAACCATGCAGCCATGAACCATAATGATCCCTAATCACCCCACCACATCGAGCTTTCTCATCATGAATCGAACACGAGGCGTCGACATTTAGCTTTACCCGATCTATAGACGACGACAGTTAACGAGCTACAGGCGTCACTGTTGAAGGCTCAACCTGTTTTCTACATTTGGTTTCGATAAAAATTGTCCGTCAGACAATTGATCGATATTATACTTTTGAAGTGGTTGTATTCTTTTTAATAATAACAATTTTGTTCTATTAAAAATATAACATTATTTTGTCTATCCAAATTAATTTATCGGCATGAAAGTGTAAGAACTCAACGGCTGTCCTCTCTTTCGTTGTTTGGTTCGCGCGAAAGAGGATGATTAGAAACAACCATGTCAATAGCTATGAGCGATTTACATGGAAGTATTAGTATTAGTAAAATGTTAGCATTTAGTATTAGTAATAAAGGATGTAAAATTTTATGTTAAGGGTGAACTTATAAATTTTTAGGAGAATAATTAAATTTATGTTTTTAAGGGTAGAAAATAAAATTTCAATAAAAATCATATAAATTTTTTAAAATTATATACAAATTTTAAATTTTTAAAGAAATGACCACACCAACCCATCGATTCACCCGTGCACGTGACCTTAAGTTTTGAGGCCATTAAATAAGAGAAATGGTAACCGAGACATTACCGATCAATATTGTTGGAGGTTTGATAGGTTACTTTACTAACGAACTCCTCACATGCTGCTTTTGAAGGAGTGAAATAAATCCCCAACCCCAAATAACAAAATATAAAGTAAAACAAACTAACAACATTCGTCATGGCCGATAAAAATCCTTTACCTTTTTAATATCTCTTTTAAATCCTGACGTTAAAAAGAATTAAATTTTTAATCTTTAAATACAAATAAAAAATTTTAAACCCTAATCTTAAACTATAAATCTTAAATCTTAAAAAAATACACTTAACATAATTTCATATACCACAACCCAAAATCTTAAACTTAGCTTTTTTGTGGGGCATAAATAAGGGCATCGAAAAGGGACAAATAATTTTTATTGGGTTATGACTTAAATCCTTTACCTTTTTGGTGCCCCTCTCATACTAAAAATTAGTTTTAAAGAACTTGGGTAAGATATATTTTATAAAGGGTAGGGTTTAAAATTTAGAATTTAATTTTTTTTAGTGTTTGGATATAGAAAAAAGCTCTGTCTACACTGTCCAGATCTTATTATTTGATTCTTATTCGTTATAAATATTGTTTATGGGGTTTTTTAAGCAAAGAGGGGGGAGATCTCAACTTTGTATGTACAAGTTCTTTAATTACAGAATGATATTAGAGAATAACACCTTATTTTAAAAAAGAAACAGAAATTAAAACTTCTATTAATGAGAACTTTGTATTTATAGTGAGATAAATACCAACATGCAGTACTTCATGCAATAATAAATTATTAATGTTTCTCCAGTGATCTTTGTAGCCATGCATGGAAATTTGAAAGTACCCAAGGTTTTATTTTTTTATACATATAACTTAAGTTTGATATGTAAATTAATCTAAAAGGGCATTAACAATGAGTTTGAAGTCCTCCAAGGTAACAGCTCCATCACCATCAGCATCCATGGAAGCCACCACAGTGTGGCAATCCTCCAGGGAAAGTAGATCCATTCCAAGGTTACCCATAACTTGAAACAACTCCGTAGCTGTCAAAGCCTCATCCCCTTCCACCTCAATAGCCTGGAAAGCGGTCCTTAGAGAATTGGCAAGCTCCCCAACCTCCATGTCCTTGGTGTTCATCTCCAGGAACTCTTCCATGCTCAGCAACCCGTCCTTGTTACCGTCTCCTTCTCGCATCATCGCCCTTACGTCTTGCTCGCTAGCGTTGTAGCCGAGCGAGCTCAGGATCCCGCCCAGCTCTGCAGCATTGATAGAACCGTCGTTGTCTGAGTCAAATGCTCTGAAAGCCTCCACCAAGCTTAGGACATTGCTCAGCGTCTCGGTTTCTGCCGACAGGGAGGACGACCCCAGTTGAGCCATGGCGCTGATATATTTAACTTGATTTTGCCTAAGCTCCTTACTCACCCCTTCCTATAAATAACCAACCAGTGGAGAGCAAAGGATCAGTTATTCTTTTTTGGGCAAGTTGGCAACTTTGTACGTGTCGACATAAAGTTGAAGTGAAAACAATGACAGATTCTTATGCTTGTAGATAAATATCCTAGTCCTGCAAATTTTCTGATTTTATTGCATGCTCATAGTCATCCACTCCACCCCTAATATACATGTATTTGCATTCAACTTGGCAAAAAGATATATGCATGATAGTAACATATAGTATATGTATCTGGTTACTATTCACGTCTAGACACTTCTTACTTTCTAGGGTTCTTGATAAGATAGATGCCAATATTCAATACGATAAGCAGTGCTTGTCTCTCTCACCAAAACATGGAAAAATATCCAAAAAAAAAAAAGAAAGAAGGGAACTTTGTTTTCATGTTTCAAATACAAAGGGAAACCAGTAAATTTACAAACAGGTGAAGATGGAGGTTTGGGCCTTGTTCATAAGAAGAGGGATTGGAGTGGTTTCTGCGCTAGATATCGTCTGCATTGGGCTCATATGGATTAAAAGCATCACGGATTCGAATGTATTATCCCCAACCTTAATGTATATTTTGTCCTTATAACTCATCTTTATGTACTAATCAGCTTTTAATTTAACTTTATGTATTTAGTTGTTATATGAACTTGAGAACTGTCGCATGCATTAATTCAAATTAAAGTTTTACCAAAGTATCGTCTTTAGTCAATCAATGAAAATCATGTGTTTTAAAAAAAACATATCTTTAAATTTTGACTTTTAAGTTATACCTCAATTTTTTTGGTATCTATTTTGCACTTAAAACTTTTCACACCTATTTGGTATGTGAATTTAAAATTTTTGATACATTAATTTTATAAAAAGAATTATTGACTTATCACATGCAACCAATTGATTAAACAAAATAAATTGAAGATGGCTTTTTCTTCTTCTTCATAAAATTAGATGAAAAAGTTACCGATGAAGATTGGTTTAAGTGGTAAGCGGTTTAGTATTTTTTATATATGTGTGTATATATAAAATTTTCGTGGGAGACTCACCCACAAAAATCAGGTGTGCGACGTGGATCGATCCGGATTAATCAGGGCAAAAGTCTAAGAACCAAGAGGGCAACATAAAAAACTAGATGAAAAATGTTAAAAAGAATTAAGATGAAGGGAGCAGGAGGTCCAAGAGATTCGGCATAGGGTTAGGCGTTCGGCCTAGTCAAAAATTGTGAATTATTCGAGTTTACAAGTCCTATTTTACGATTCGAACTTTATTTAAAATTTTTTCGAATTGAGTATAGTTTATGAAATTCAAGTCGAATGGAGTCGAGTTTTCAAGTTTCTGTACAAATTTAATTGTAATTATTTATAATGTTATAGTACATATTGATTCCAATTTTAGCGACTTTCTATTTCCATATACACGATATACATATTTATTTCTTCATATTTCACATGTGATATACAATATTATAAATAACATATCAGACAGAATTGATAGACTCTACTCGAACTTGAAAACCGATCAACTAATTAATAAAAAATTCGAGTTATTTGAATTTCCATTTTATAACTCAAACTTTATTTGAATTTTTTTTCTGAATCAAGTCGAGTCAAAATGAGTCGGTTTTTTCGCGTTGAGTCAAATAATTCTTTTTTTTCGAGTTGAGTTTTGTCCATCCCTAATCCAGCAGCAAATATACAACATAAATACCATATCTTTACCGCCGAAAATAAAAGAGGAATAAACCATGTAGTTGAATTTAGGGTTTGACCATATCAGTCAATCTCAGGGGGGAAAGGCAAGGGGCCAATGTAATGCGAAAACGAAAATAGGAGGAGGGTGACCCTTCAACGTTCCAAGAACCAATACTTGTCCATTAGCCATTTGGCTCGCAGCAAGAGGAGCAGCCATGTACGCGGCGCTGCCTTTAATTCTTCCTTTTTGGTTTGTAGCCATCACAATAGGTCGGCTTCATTAGCCACACACATCCACATTCTATCTACGTACATCACTATAATGCTATCAAATCTAGGTACGTTTTTATTTTCCAATAGAGAGAATTTTATTCATACATATTCTATTATATTATAGAAAAATTAAATTTATTCTACACATTTTATATTAGATTGAGCGATAATAATTCTACTTGTTGTGTGCATAAAATTTTAAATTAACATGATGTTTATATTATACTGATTAAAAATATCATTTGTATTTTAAAATAAGGATGGAAATAATTCTGTACATTTGTAGTTAAACATATCCAATTTACTTAAAATTCGATGTAAAACTTTCAAGTGAATACAATATGAAAAATGATAATAGGATTAAATTAATAAAAATCATGTAAAGATATTTTAGAAGTATAGGGATATGTAGATCTTTTCGCGTGTGTATCACTTAAAATGAATTTAATTTAATTTATTTTTAAAAATCTTTTTGTAGACTCCTTTCCTAAGTAAGAATTGTTAGTATTTTTTATTCATTCAAATGAAAACAACTTGAACATGACCTTTTCGAAAGATTTAGTTGGATTTTTAGATAGAATTTTGGACTTCAACTTGCATTTCCCCCCTCTCTCGTGAATGCAATGCAAGAAAGGTCCACAAAATGGTGAGATTTGTACAAGATTCAATTCTATTTATTTGTAAGAAAAAAAAAGAAGTCCTAAAAAACATTTTCTTTAAAAAGAAAAACAATGGAAATATGCAAACTAATGAACATAATAATCAAATATACACAATCTTCTCAGTCCAAATCCAACCCATCCTAAAACACCAACAGAGACTCCTTAACATCATAATTCATCTTCTCCAAATTAGGTTGCACGGCAAACTGAATCATAGGCGGCGGCCCACAAGCCAACGCAAGGGTGTCCTTAGATCCCTCCGGGATGTGGTCCCTCAAGATAGTTTCCGTGATGAAACCCAAACTATATCCCCATCCTTCTCTAATCGATTTTTGCACCACGTACCACACCTTCAATCGATCGGTCTTCTTAGCCCAACCATCAAGCTCTTCTTTCAATAAAATATCGTCTTCGGTTCGGTTCGCGTACACCACAAACATCTCCGTCTTGTCCTCCGGATCCTTCAATATGGCTTGGATTACTTGGTAAATCGGGGTGATCCCTGTCCCACCGGCCAACATTGCCAGCTTCTTGGCGAACTTGGGTTTGCCTCCGACCGAGAAGTTTCCACGACCTGTGTATTCAATGTGACCCAATGGACCCTTTATGTCGAGCAATGACCCTAGTGGCACAGAGTCTAAGTATTGTGACATTAGCCCTCCGTTAGGGAATTTCGGATGCTCCCCTTTGAAATACACTTTGACAACTAGATCGAAGTAGCCGACTTCGTCGATGGTGCTTGTCGGGGTATAGGCTCTCATGCAAAGCTTATCATCGATGGTAGCACATAGAAATATGTGCTTTCCCACGGGTAAACCCAGCACTTGATCTTCCGATGGCAATGCAAATCTAAATACACGAACGTCGTGAGAGATGGATGTTTTTTCGACGAGTTTGCATGGGATTTTCTCACGTGGAACCAGCGCTACCGGTCTGATTGGCGCAATTTCTTTAATAGGAGCTAAGGAGTTCGTGTAATTAGATGCTCCATGCATGGAGTTATTAGGCGATGACGTAGACGAGTCCGAAGCATAGCCCGTGCTGATCAACTCGCCTATTCGATAATCTTCGAGCATTTTCTTGGCCTTATCAGAGTGAATGGCGTCAAATTCTTCGGTGCAATCGGTTCCGGCGTTGATCAAAATACTGTCAGTACCACCAGGGTGATCATTGAGGAAACGAGTGCAATCGTAGATGTTACCATGAACGATGATCCAAGCGGAATCAGCGGAACTGTGTTTCTCGACCTCGGAGATGGAGAACGTTTTGGAGGCAGTGTTCATGAAAGGAGTGGAGACACTCCGTTTTAAGGTTAGGTTTACATCGGCTGATTTTTCAATGTATTGTTCCCTAGCCATCCATCCCCCGGATTGGTTGCCTGGCATCGTTGGGTGCTCGAAAACTATCCCAATTTCTCCTTTGTGTGGCCTGCATACGTTTGTTTTCACACAGAACCAGCAGTTGTTCATCATTCCCTGTTACGTTTCATTCAATTCAGCCATTAACTCCATTAGAGAACAACCATTGAGTTTTTCCCTCAAAACGTACTTATTGATGCTTACCATGACATTCCAAATGAGCTTCTCGGGCTGGGTGTTGAAGGTCTCATCCCAGGCTCGAACGGCGATCTCTTTGGCCCCAAGCAGATCAAGCACCTCCACTTCCAGCGACCAAAAGCACCAGCACCAGAATTTCCCATATTTGTTTGGCTTCTCAGGGTGGTCCAGCTTACACACTTGCCACGATTCACCGCCGTCCACTGTAACTTCTACTCGTGTTACTTTCTTCCCACCCCCTGTTGTCAGTTTACACCAAAAATGTACGTTAAAAGCAAACATCGCGGGTGCTTCTGCATTTACGGTTAGTTTCAAATGGAGAAAAATAAGCAAAAGAAGCAGTGGAATGAAAACTCACCAGAATATGCATAGCCCCTTAAAGTGTACGGCCGCTGAGTCGTCCACGAGTTGATTGGCAAGATCTCTTCGTGACAAGGCGTTGTTATCACCGAGTTGATGTTCAACTCATTGATTATGTATTCCGGCTTATACCACCAAGCTGCGAAACATTAGAAGATTACCATACGTTGCATTACCAACATTTGTATTAATGCAAATTTTCACAAGTGAGTATGCACTGTTTAATTCATTGCATTATCTATGAATCAGATGATGACACGAAAATGAAAAGAGTTACTAATAGTTTTAAAATGTTATGATTATATTTTATCATATAGTTTCACTGCATCAAATTTTAATCCAAAAAATATAAATATTTACCTTCAGCGTTGGCTAGTTCTGCATCAACATAAGAGGGAAGTACTCTATTATCTTTATAGTGATAATAACTCTGAGATTCTTGGGGGGTAACGATGATTCTCTTCAACCATTTCACCATTCGCCCACCGATGAACCCCGGGATGATCATCCGAACCGGGAAACCGTGATCGGGAGTTAAACGCTCTCCGTTTTGCATGTAAGCTAAGATAATATCACGAGAAGGGTCCATTGCAAACTCCTTCTTGATGCATGTTCCGTACTTGGACCCGCCACCACCGGGCAAATCCTCAGCCCCTTCAAAGCACACATGGAGAACACCATGTTTCTTGCCAAAGATCCCACATCTTCTGAGCACGTCACACAACGGTATACCTCTCCACACCGAAGTGGAAACCCCAGCAGCTCCCCAGTTGAAACCTATCGTTTTTTTCACCATGTTTTGTTCTTTACGTCTGTTACCGGCACAAACCAAGGTAACCGGGAACTCACGGCTTTGAAACTCGTTCACAAGCTGATTCATGCTCAACTTCGTCGGTCTTTTGACTAAACCGGTTACTTCAACGGTCCAGTCACCCCACGAAGCTTTAGGAACCGGGCCATGGTTACGGACGTAATGGAGAGGAACGGGGGTGATAAAGCCGTGGTGCATGAGGCGGTTCAAGGGGGCTTCGGAGTTGAAAGGGTGTTTCCCTGTGAGACGGAGCATGGAAGGGTTACGGTGGATCCAGTTATCAGCCGTTGCTTCATCTCTAGGGTCCAAGATAGAGGGCTCAAGCTCATTGCTGGATTTGATAATCATGTGTTGGTAGTAGTTTATTGTCTCGGTTTCTTCATCTTCGCTGGAAGAATCATCTTCGACAGGGCCATCTGTTGAGGAACCGAGTTTGAAGGGGTTGAAAACGCCATTCAAAGCTGGTTCAAGGCTCCTGAGTTGTCGATTATCGACAAAAGCCGCCATAATCATGAAGATAAGGGGAGAGGAGACAACTCTTCTTTCTCCTTTTCCCTGCTTTTCACAATATTGTTTTGTAGTTTTTGTTGGGACCGATTTCCAGTGAGAAAATGAAGGAATTTTTATAGGCTCGTGGTGATAGTTAGTGTCGAGATAAAATGGGACCGTCAAGGATTCGCAAGATTGCCTTATAAATCTAATGTGATCAAATATTTGGATTATTAATGGATATAAATTGTTTCAGTTTAATCAATATTTTGAGTTTGGGTCTTTACTTAAATTGTTAAACGAATTGATAAAAAATACTTGTATTTCATATTCAAAATATACTTTTTTAGTTAAAATTTCGAGTTATTTAATTAATTAATTATTAAATATTTAAATATTATTTTAAAATTTAAACTTAATTCAAATTGTGTCACGTTAATTTAAATCAACTTTTTTTTTAATTAAATTTTACACAACCTTAATGATAAATCATAATCGTGGGTGAAAAGGGCAGTTGCCACACGATTCTTTTCTGATGCCACCAGCCTAAGTAATACTGCACCAAACTATATTAGATATCAACAAAATGGTTCGAAGAACTGGAAAAAGATGGTTCAAAGAAACGACACGTGTTTGAATTGAATTTGAATCTTAGAGTCGTTTTAAATCTAATAATTTTCGTTAACGTACGGCTCAACAATTAAATTTTTATTTCAATATTCTCAAAAGTTGAAATTGGAAGATGAGGAAAAAGTCAGAATAATAAAGGACCTAATATGTTTATAAAACAAATTTAAAAAAATTTCGTGAGCGGGAAAAAGCCCTTACAAGTAAGGATATAAAAAGTTGACCCAATCAGAAAATTCGATTAAAACCTGTTTGAATCAGAAATTATTTTGACCTAAGAAAGTGATTATTCGAAACTGATTTGTAACCGACTTTTGTTGACCCGAATTCGAGTTAAATCTAATACTGTAGTAACCCAACATGCACCCGATTGATACGAACCTGAACCCGAGACTAACCTAGCAAATAATCGATATAACCCGACTGAAATGACCCAATATTCGATTTTACTCGACCTGTTTTGAACTCAGCCTATTTTGAACCTAACCTGAATTGATATTAACATGACTTGATATTTACCTGACCTGTAATTGAGAAAGTCTATAATTTGATGATTTTCAAGAGAAAAAATGAAGTATTTGAGAAATTATGAATTTATTATATTATAATGTGAGAAACTAATTGACCCATATGATGATAATTTTGTTCATTCTAGTCCCTAAACCTTTATTTTAGTCGAAATTGACTCATATATATATATATATATTGGGTAATTTAGTCGAATAATATTTTTATTTATTCTAGTCCCTACAATTTAATTTTTAGTCAAAATTGACCCTTATTCATTTTTTTGTAATTTAGTCTAGTATTTTTAATATGATGATATTTTTGTTCATGTTAGTCCCTAGAATTTTATTTTTAACCAAAATTAACCCTTATTTATTTTTATATTTTTTTAATTTAGTCCAATATTTTTAATATGCTGGTATTTTTGTTCACTCTAGTCCCTAGTATTTTATTTTTAGCTGAAATTGACTCTTATTTATTTCTAATTTTTGTAATTTAGTCTAATATTTTAAATATGATGATACTTTTGTTAATTCTAGTCCCTAATATTTATTTTTAATGCGATTCATGTTCGTGAAAGGCGTTAAATTATTCACTCGAAATGACCCAACCCATAGTCTATCAACTATTTGTACCAAACTGAAACTTAATACGAATTCGAAACCCGAAGTAACCCGACCTGAAATGAACTCGACTTGAAGTCCACCCGAGCCCAAAGCAACCCGTCAATTAACTGATTCGGATCCGAACCGTTTTGACCTGACCTGAATTAAACCCAACTTGAAATTGACCCGCACTCAACCCGAATCGTGTCTAATTTGACCCGACCTAACATGACCCGACTTGAAACCCACCAGATTACTTGTTTTTACACCCCTACTAAGACCCACATTGATCCACCATGTAGACAATGAATTACGTACTATTACCCATTGAGAATGATAGTTATAAAATATATGTATTTTTAATATTTATTAATGAAGTATGGTCATAGAACTGAGTGGTAATATAGAAATTTATTTATTAACAAATATATCAAATAAGCATGGCAAAGTTATGTAAAGGTGGGAGGGGCAATTTCCCCTAAAACTCATTTTTTTATCCTCCTATATAATGTTTTTGTTTAAATAATTTATTTTTTAATTTTAAATATTTATATTTTGTCTCACAATTCCTGCAAATAAGTGCATCCATAGCTGTTAAATTTTAAGAGCTTAGTATTGAAGCATTTGTTTTAGATGTAAAATTTAGAAGGGTAGCTAAAGATAATGTGTCTTTATTGGTTAAAAGCTGGCTGGATACCAGCTTTCCCAGAAGACACTGGTCTTGGTTTCGACCTACGTGAAGGTAAAAAAAAAAACAAATATAATAATAATAATAATAATAATAATAATAATAATAATAATAATAATGGAAAAAAACTTCTCGGCATTACAAATTTCCATAACAATGTATACTTCCACGCCTTTGTAGAGATTGACTCGCAATCCCTTTTAAAATTTTCGGCATAATGATATTTTATCTTTTCTAACTTAAATATTAGTTAAATAATATTACCGTTCCTCCTAATTCTTTAATTTGAATATTTAATTGGCCTTTAGTACCCCTCAAGATTTGATTCTAACTTTCTCTCAGATCATATGAATCGAATTAAAAGAATTGAAGTGACACTTATGAATTTATATAAAAGTAGGATATAAATGGATGAAGATGGGAAGGGTCAGGTGGAAGGGAGGGGCGTTGGCCCTTTGGTGCGGGTTTGAGCCACTTTGGGATCGGGTAGACTGCAGACAAATAATGCTGCAAGGTCCCCATAGATTGAGGGGCAACTTTCACACGCTTTTTGGTTTTTTCCTTTTCAACTTATTCAATTGTAGTCGTAGACATGGGTTGCAAAATCAAAACCCCTCACAAGTCACACTCTGTACGATGTGATTCTCTTGGAAAAAGAATTATACATAGGTTGAAAATCTCAAAAACAAATTATATTAAATGTCTTATTTATAATGTATTTGCCAATAATAATTTTAAGGCTAAATTACTTATTTAGTGCCCCACTTATGCCCATGTTTCTATTTCAGTATCCCAACTATTTTTTTTGGTAAAATGAACCATAACATTACGTTTTTGTTCTATTTTAGGACCGTTAAAATTTAAGGAGATAATGACCCGACTCATTTTTAATTTAGATAATAACAATCTTAGTCCCAAAACTTATACATTTCTATCATTTTTGTCTAAAATTTATCAATTTAATCATCATCTAAAATATATGAATTAAAGCTGCAAATTTCTATTTTTTCCCCAAAACCCTCTTTTCCCATCAACCTTAACTCGCACGGCCGCCATCAAAAGTGAAGCTTCCGATGACGATAACATACTGCCACAAGGCACATTACTAAACTGTGTTAATGGCATTGACTTGCCTACCGAGCATGTTGGCTATGCGTTGCAAATTTTAGAATTTTGTGAAGCTTTTGGAGAGATAAACTTACTATATGTACCGTAAATCCATAAACCCGATTTTCATCTAAACTCTTGTCTAATTTTGGTAACCACACATATGTCGTTGTCGAGGTGCCCATCTTGCTTCTATAACTATTCTATTAAACCCTTACACTCAACCTCAAGCAAGCTGAACAGTTTTGATGGAAGAAGAAAAAATGGGTATTTTGTAATTTTACTCCAAAGAGTTAAGAAGATGTTTAAATTGATGGGTTTTTGGATTAAATTTATAAAATATATAAGTGTTTTAGACTAAAACTATGATTATACCAAGCTACATCATCTTTTCTATTAATTTTAGACGGTTGGATACTAAAACAGAATAAAAACGTAATATTAGATAATATTTTGTCAAAAATATTAGTTGCGGTACCAAAATAAAAATACGAGCGTATATAGAGTATTAAATAAGTAGTTTACCCTAATTTAAATGACTACTCTTAAACATGATCGTTGGCAACTTTTTTATAAAGTGAAATTTGATATAAAGCTTAGTCTACATTGTTTAAAGATAATTACGAACCCAATTAAGTTAAATATTGGCATCCATATATGCTTCAAACTTTTTCGTTTTAAAATTTCTCCTAGTCTTTAAGTGGCGTAAGTTTTCTATTAAAGTGGCACCTCATATTCACAATCCTTAATGCGTGGCTACTTTCACACCAAACCACGTTGAATTCAATAATAATAATAATAATAATAATAATAATAATAATAATAATAATAATAATAATAATAATAATAATAATAATAATAATAATAATAATGACCAAAGCATGATATGTCGTAAAATAATAATACAAATATAATGAGAAAACACTAACACATTAGTATAAAACTATAAAATTTGTAGTAAAAACAATAAAAGTATAGAAAACAATGTGAGGGGTACAAATTCTATTATTTATAGGCTTGTATTTTGATACATAAATTATGTAAAAAAATTTACTCAATCCTTCATATTTAAGCTATAAAGTTTAGAATATCTCAAAAAGAAAACTATAAAGTTTAGAATCTAAATCTTTAACCCTAACACCTTAAAACATAAATCTTAAACCATATACCCTAATTTCTAAATTCTAACCATAAACCTTAAATTCTACACCATACAACCTAAACCCCTAAACTCTAAACTACAACATATATCTCTAAAGGCTTAAA